>OX451738.1:1089972169-1090572169 GCA_948472305.1 Vicia faba | reverse complement strand
CGGCAAACCCTAATTCTAATATTTTTATTTATTGTGAAAGAATTAAAATATAATCTACATTAAACCCTAATTCATTCATGTACAATTTTTAATTTATGAAAATAAATAACTAATATTATTATTCTGAAAAAAGGGAAAAATTAAAAAAAGAAAATAAAAAGTTACTAAACCTAAATTCTATTTTTTTGGATTTTAGTTATTAAAAAGAATTAAATTTGTGACCTAATAAAACTAAGTAATTACAAGCATTTATTTATGAAAATAATTATAATATTAATATTTATTATTTTTTGGCCTTTTCTGATTTTTGAATGTTTTTATATTTTGAAAAAAAATAAATTAATTAAATTAAGGCAATAAAATAAATAAAACAACAAAAATAAAGGTAAGAAGAAAAATGTAAAAAATGCAAACCAGGGTGGGGTGTAGCCCCAATTTAGGAGGTTCAGGCCTGGGATTTCTGGCCCATTAACGCTTGAGTCCATTGACTTTTGGAATTTTGTATGATGCTTTGACTAGGGTTCAGTATATTCATCCATCTTATGCCCTTGGATTGATTCCCAGGATGACGTGTGTGGCTTGATGATGAGAGAACATGATGTACCTGGATGTTAGCATAGCATAGGATTTTATTTTGAAAAATAACATGGAATTTTGCCAGACCTGGGACTTGAACCCATGTCTTTGATGTCACATGCATAACGTGTTACCACTGAGCCAATGAACGTTAATTGATATATTATGGTAAACAAATAATGAAAAAGTAAAACCAACGCTAAGTAATTAAAACGCGCGCAAATTTGAATTGGCGAACCACCGGCTGACAACTCATCGTCTCTTTCATTTTTCTGAAACATGAAGGACGAAGGCAACGGTTTTTTGATCGTTGTTTTAGAGGGCCTATAAGAAAATAGCGACTAGCCCCTCGACGCTCATAAATTGAGCGCGAGGGTGCCATCTTCTTCGTCTCAACCTGCTTAAGCTAATGGCACTAGTTTGGAAGCGTAATTTTTCCTTGAGCAGAAAACCCCAATTTTGAAACCTGCAAACCCTAATGTCCAAACATGGTAGATTCGCGTATGGTCAATGAAAATGCAATCAAACGCAATGGTTAGCTTAGAAACATCATTATGAGTATGAATATATAATTAAAAATGCAAAACTATGCTTGAATCATGCTATACGAATTCAGAAATTTTGAGGTACAGTTTGACTTAGGGGTACCGATTCAGGGCGTTTTGGTTGATGCTAATGATTGAGAAACGTTCAATGATGTCTCAGGATGCTAATGGAATGAAAATTGAAGCTTGAATCGACCTTGAGACTGGTTTTCAGTTTTTGAGTTTTTACGAAAAAATTTCAATTTGCCAAAGGGTTCTTGGGGCGCAGCTTGCAGTCCTCTTTGATTAGGTTTACATTCCTGTATATGTAAGGAAGCAATTAGGTTGGAAAAATTGATCCAAATCCAAGGCATTCATTATTTTCAATATTTGATTTCCTTAATATCTTTTTGAATCTTTTTTCATGGTTTTTGTGTCAATTAGGTTTCAATCAAGCCAAAACCTTCTATATTAGCATGTGCACGAAATATTAAGTTCAAATCATGCATAAAAAGATTTGTTTAGGTCAAGTTTATATTTTTCATGTATTAAAATAATTTAAATGAATTAATATTAATATAAATTCAAATAAATAATTAAAAAATATGAAAATACTTCCCTTTGGGCCTAATGGTCGTGCATAGGCTTGGCATGAAGAAACTTGGAATAAAAATGGGCCCATTTGCATTTTTAGGCCTTTTGCATCAATGTTGACTTTTCAAAATTCCCAAAAATTTCCCAACTTCCACAAGGCATAACTTGCTCAATGTTTAAGCTTTTCACATGTTCTTGGACATTTTGGAAAGGTCTTTGAGTCCTTTAACCAATGCCTTTGGTCCCATGTCATTTTGATTTACCAATCTCAAGTTATGGCCTTTGACTTAAAGTCCCTTTTTGTTGACTTTTGGAAATGACCTATAATGTTGAAATTGATAACTTTTTGTGAGAGCATTTCTTGGACTTGAAGTATGAATATGAGTTGTAGGAAATGTCTTTCTCTTTAAAATGGGCTTTGGATGGAATTTTTCTGATAATCCATGTGAAAGTTATGCCCTGGTCAATTTCAGTTGACTTTTTTAGCTGTCCAAATATAGCAACTTTTGCATCTTTGATGATTTCTGAGCCAAATTTTGAGAATCATGATCAAGCATTGATCAAATGATGTTTGTGGCTTCAAAATGATATGTTGACCAAAAATTTGAACTTTTTGACTGTCAAATGACCATTTTGCCCCTACAGTTGACTGTAGTGCAATCTAGGGTTTTGACTGTGCAATCTTGAGCTGAATGCCTTGAAACTTGACATGAAGATGCTTGACCATATTTGTAAGCATATGAGACTTGATTGGGCCTTTGAAAACTTCATTTTCTTGATCAGAACCCAAACCCTAGTTTTGACTGTATAGGAGACAGTTGAGCTGCACAACCCTTGGGGAATTTTGTGACCTTGACTTGACAAATCTTGGAGAATATGGGAGGGCAAATTTTGGGGTACAACACCCTAGCTTTGAGAAATTTGAGAAATTTGTAGTGTATTCTTGCAGCAGCTTTGTGTGTTTTTTTATGTCCATTTGATTTACTCTTGTTAGCATTATAAAGAGGAATGAATGAGCTGACATAAATGGCAAGGAATCATAACCATGAAGCCATAATAAATCCAAAATCAAACCATTTGAAAACTTGCCATTTTGCATGATTTCTTGCCCTTTTGAACTTTGCACGAATCTGGACATGTTGTGACAGGCTTGTATGCATTATTGGGCCTGCAAGGAGAGTGAAATCAAAAGGCCCAAGTCCTTACACATTATTTTCATTTTTATTGGATTTTATTTATTTTTTAAATGAATAAAATTCAAAAAAGAAAGAAATAAAAATCATAAAAATGTGTGAATGCTTTTTAGAGGTCCTCTAAAATCTTATGATCATGTTTGAGTATCAAAAGTTAGGCCCACTAGTTTAAAATCTCAAGTTTGCTAATTTTGCAATTCATGAATTTCCTCAAAATTTCCCAACTTGTGTAACTCATAACTTGCTCAATTTTCATCTTTTTAAGGTGATCATGGACTTTTTGAAAAGATCAATATGTCATCTACACATTATCTTTTGATTGTTTTAGCATTTGGAGAGATTATCTTGATGTAAGTTGCCTTGACAAAAAGTGTCTTTTGTTGACTTTTGAAAATGACCTATAATATATTAGCACATATCTTTCAAACGAAGCATTTTTTGGACTTGAGCATAAAAAAAAGTTGTAGAGAATTGTATTTTCTTCAAAATGGGCTTTGGTTGGGAAAAAGTTGATGAAGTGTGTGAAAGTTATGTTTGGTCAAAGTTTAGTTGACTTCTCCTAAGGAAACCCTAATTTGACAATTATTGACTTTTGATGATTTGAGAGCTTTCTTTGGGGAATAATGACCAATCCTTGATAAAATGATGAATGTCACTTTTAAATGTCGATGTTGACCAAAAATCTTGAAGTTTGACTGTATGTTGACCATAGTTGACTTTTTACCCAATATAGTTGATTTTCAATTATCTGAGTCATTGACTGAGAAAACTTGTGATGTAGGACTTGAAACTTGACATGCACATTGATGGAGACCTATTATGAGCCATGAGAACCATTTGAGACCTTTGCGAACCAAAATTATTTGAGAAATTCCAAACCCTAGTTGTAGACCCTTGACCTAGGAGGAGCCTCTTGACTAGTCAACCTTTGAGATTCTTGAGTATTTTGAGAAGTTTAGAAGAATGTCTTGAAGAAAATGGGAGGGGAAATTTTGGGTTACAAAACCTGCCCATGTTCAATCTTCTTAAACCTGAAGAGTTAGATTGGCATGTCCTCTACTCGTGACTTGAAGGTAGAAGATGATTGAACACTTAAGTGCCCAGAAATTTGCACTCGCCTGTGCAAGAGGAAGCGATGTTGGTTGGTTATACCGGGAATAAGCTTATAGATGCCATTTGGAGAGGTGACATAAATTCGTCGGAAATGTGTTTATAGATACCATCTGAAGTAATTATTGACTTCAACTGGAAGAAGTATCAAAATAAATCTATCGTTGATTTAATCTGAGCCAGATGATGTCTATACATGTCTTCAACTAGAAGAAGTATCAGAATAAATCTATGGTTGATTTAAACTGAGCCAGAAAATGTTGCCTTGACTTTAACTAGGAGAAGTATCAGAATAAATCTTTGGACGATTTAAATCAGAGCTAGAAAGAGGTCTACTAGTAGAAGTATCAGAATAAAACTTTGGTCGATTTAATCTGAGCCAGAAGCTATATATGACCATCTTCATCTGGAAGAAGTATCAGAATAAATCTTTGGTCGATTTAATCTGATCCAGAAGAGGTCTCTTTATATTTAACTGGAAGAAGTATCAGAATAAACCTTTGGTTGATTTATTTTGAGCCAAAAAAAGGTCCGCCGGAAGAAGTCTTAGAATAAATCTTTGGTCGATTTAATCTGAGCCAGAGGATGTTTATGCTCGTCTTTATCTGGAAGACGTATCAGACTAAACCTGTGCTCGGTTTTATCTGGGACAAAAAATGTCTTCAACTGGAAGAAGTATCAAAATAGATCTAAACTCGATCTAAGTTGATCCAGAAGAAAGTATACTGGAAGAAGTATCAGAATAAATCTTATGGTTAATTTAAACTGAGGCAGTAGATATTTATGCTTGACTTAATCTGGAAGAAGTATTAGAATAAATCCATGCTTGATTTAATCTGAGCCAGAAAATGTCTACGACCGTTTTCAACTGGAAGAAGTATCAGAATAAATCGATGGTTGATTTAAACTGAGCCAGAAGATATTTGCGTTCATCTTCAACTGGGAGAAGTATCAGAATAGATCTACGCTCGATCTAAACTGATCTAGAAGGTGTTGTCTTTGAGCAGACTGTCTAGTCATACAAGTATATGATGGTATTTGTCTTTTTGATTGATCTTTCCTAAAAAGGTAAAGAGTTAGTTGTATTCAATGTCATGATGTATGAAATATATTGCACGATGATATTCTCAAAATAAATGAGATTGTGTTATATGCGTTTTGTATGCGTATGTTATGTTGTTCGCAAATGATGTATGAATATGAAATGGTGTTGAAGTGTTTTTGTAAACTCAGACAACATTTTTGTTTGGGAAAATAAATCCCTGACTGTTGCTGAGGATGAACAGTATGTGAATCTTCAATCTTCTGGGGATTGTCTCCGCTAGGGATTCCTGTTTTCTGTTCGAGGAAACTCTGTTGGGAAATGTTGATTTCTGCTTGGGAAGAATAGTTCATGGACATTGATATTCCTGGATCTATTGGGGATTATAATTCATGTATACCCTGACTATGGATAAAAGAGATGGACATTCTTTCGAGGTTCTGTTTGACCGAGTTTCTGATACGGGTATCGACTCGTCTGGAGAGACTAAGGTTGAATGATATCTAATCCAGTTTGTCCTTTGCTGGAGGCAGGAATCCTGCCGGTAATCTATGGTAGAAGCAGACCCAAGCTGGGGAGATTGAACTTCATTGGGGAAATAAACCCTACTAGGGAAATAAACCATGTTGACGGAAATCTATACTCCGCTGGGGAAGTAAATCCTATTGATGGAGGAATACTCTGCTGAGGGAAAACCCTTGTCGAGGAGAATGAGCTCTGCTGGAGAGAAGTAGTATGCATGGGATTTTATAGTTTTTAAAACTCAGCTGGGAAAGATAATTTCCATAAACTGTAATGATTGGGACTCCATAGATGAATGATATCACTGGGAAGAAGTCTATACTCCTTTATCTGCCAGAGCGATCTGCCGGGGAAATTGCGGGGAATGTATGAACTTGCAAAGATTACTTTGTAAGGATAATATCATGGAAGTGGCTCTGTGGGGATTTGTGGACAACTCGAACATAATCCTAATTCCTAGAGTCTTGAGTAAATGCTTATTCTTGTTTTTGCGTATATATTTGTCAATAGTCAATTGTATTCATATGCATATGCTCATTAAATTTTAGTCATTGGACGTCTTGCAAACAAAACAGAAAAAGTAAAAACAAAGAGTTTGAATTTTGAATTTGTATTTCATTGATAGTTTGCCCATAAACAAGCGATTTTGTATGAAGAGACAGAGATCCCAATAAGGGGAAATCGTCATTAAATGAAAAAGAAACAAAGTGTAAACAAGATAATAGCTATGTGGAAATAATCTTGTTGGGTTCCAAGTCTGCTATTGCCCCTGTAATACGATGGGAGAACTAACTTGGGTGTTTTTTGTTCGATCGCAATTGTTGCGGATAGCAAGAGTCACCACCGACTTTTCTTTTATCCAATAAGGAAAGGATGAAAAGAACAGGAAAGACCTTTGAGATTATTTTCTTGAGTTCCGGGGGTAGGTTATGAAAAGGGAAGGTGTTAGCACCCTTTTCATCCGTAGTTATCTACGGGCTCTTAGTTGCTTGCTAGATCACTTGCTTTTGTTTGAAAATGTGTTTGTGGTGTGGGTTTTGAAAGTATTTTGAAAAGTGTCTTTGTAATGTGTGATACGGTGGGAGAACTGACTTGGAATGTTTTGCGTTTTATCGCAAATGTTGCTGTTAGCAAGAGTCGCCACCGACTTTTTTTATCCAAAAGGAAAGGCTGAAAAGAACAGGAAAGACCTTTGAGATTATTTCTTGAGTTCAGGGGGTAGATTATGAAAAGGGAAGGTGTTAGCACCCCTTTCATCCATAGTTATCTATGGGATCTTAGTTGCTTTCTAGATCACTTGATTTTGTTTGAAAATGTGCTTTGTGTGGTTTTTGAAAGTATTTTGAAAAGGTGCCATCGTTTAGGCAAACTTTGTAATAGTTCTCGTTCGTAAGAACGTATACAAAATGTTGATCTTTTGAAAATGTTTCATGTTTGGAAAATGTTTTGAAAGTGTTTTTGAAAGTGTTGGTGTTTGTTTTTGAAAATAAGCAAGGATATTTGATTTGAAAATGAGCAAGTAACTAGGAACAATCTACCTACTCAAAAGTCTTAGTTCATTTCTTCCTTTCCTTTGATATTGCTATATTACCATTGATTTGGTAAGAAGCCTTATCTTTGGATGTGAAAGGGACGGGCGTGGGTCATCGTATAGCCATGATAACAATGTTATGAGATATCTTAGCATTTTTCTTTTGAGGGACTAAGATCATTTTGAAAGGCAACATTGATAGCGTCATCGAGGGACTATGATCTTGTATTTTTTATTGCTTTTTGCTAAGACATCCCACATACATAACATGGCTATTTTTGTAAGGCAACAAAGTGGAATTACCCTAAGGGTGCAAGTGTGTTTGATTTACATGCATTGTCTTGTCTTGAATTAGGGTTTGCTAATTGTTGATTTTATCTTTCCATACAAACCTTAATTTACTAGCATTTATATAAAAGCGATAAATTGCGGAAAGTAAAATTACTAAGTTATTACATCATTAGGGGGGGGGGGGGGTGTACGAATTTACAAATGGGGATTTTGCCAGAAAATTAAACCTAATTATCTATTACAACCATATTGAATAAATATACAAGAATTGAAAAATAATGTACAAATGCAAAATGGAAAAAGAAATGATTTTTGTTTGATTTTCATGAAAGAGGTTTAGTCTTGACCTAATTTAGGAAAATGATTAATTAAAATTAACAAAATTAAAACCTAAATTAATTAACAAAGAAAATAAGTTAAAAATGATTTTTTAGGTTTTTTTTTATAAAAAGGTTTTAAATTAATAAAAATAAAATGAAAATTAATCAATTAAAATAAACCTAAATTCTAAATTAATTTTAATTTATAAGAGAATAATATAATAATAAACCTAAGTCTAAATATTTATTAATTAAAAAGGAAATTAATTTATTAAAATAAAAATGTTTTTGTTCTTTTGTTTTATGAAGAAATAAAATAAATAAGTGTAATAATAAACAAATTTTTTTTTTATATTTTTTATTAATAATAATAATAATAATAATAAAATATAAATAAAGAAACAAAAGAAATAAAATAGAATAAGAAAAAAAGAAAATAATAAGAGAAAATAGGCCAGGGGTGCAAGAGTAGTCAGAAGGTTAGAAAAAGCAAAAACAATAAAGCCCAATGGAGAGGCCCAGACGCCTGTTTCAAACAAAAAATAAAAAAATGTGAAAAAAAAGGTAAAAGGGTACCACTGGGGCTCGAACCCAGGTCCCAAAGGTTAACAGGCGCGCGCTTTACCACATGGGTGGCTATACATCAGTTAATATAAACAAAATAATATTTATGTAACATAAATCAAGTCCTGAATGAACTTCATCTTCAACTTCCAGTCAGAGAACCTGTAACTCATTCATTTCTCATCCATTCACAAAAATTCCAACATCAAACTTGTTAGAAATTTCCTCACGATTCTGAATATGTAAATAACTTAAGCTAATTCTCAAAGATGAGCACGAATTTCTAACAATACCAAATTATGACCTAAATATTTTCAGAGGTTCAAACTCAAAATTCTCCCTACTCAAGCAACATAAATGAAATCTATGGACATGTATAGTTTCAGGGCAATGATGTCTATATTTTATCTTCACAAATGCAAGCCTAACAATGCCTAAATGAGAAGATAGAAGTTCAAGAAAAATATCTCAAAACTGGAAATCGTGAAATGAGTTTTAGCTTGATTCAAGGTGCTGCAATGATCAGGTTAGCTTCCTTGAATCTCTAAGAAGCTAATGCAATGCTTAGCTTGAGTTGAGAGTGGCTGGAATGGCCTGGAGAAGTCCAACTACAATGCTCTGTTTTTGGCTTTGGAAGTTGATAAAGATGATGTTATAGTCGTGTAACAGGGTGTGGGGTGGTTTTTATTTGATGTAAGGAAGCTTTAGAAACTAAAAGGCCAAAGAACGCACGAGGGAAATGGAAGTTTGAAGTTCAAAGTCAGAAACTGTGCAACAATGGAGTTTTTGGGAAATTTCTGATTTGAAGGAGTTTGGGAGTGTTCTAGGGTGTTCAAGCTCATGTTCTAGCTCACAAATAGTGACTCTATTTATAAGCAACAAGTTTGGAGACTTGTCCTTGATCAAAATTCAAAACTCACATGTTATGGCTCTTTTTCTTGTTTTTGAAGCAAGCTTGATACACATTGTCCCAATGCATAGTACAAGGTTGTCTAGAGTGGTTACAAACTTTAAACATGTTTATCTGACTTGGTATGTTGAGTGTGTGCTGAACAAACAAGTTAGAGGCTCAAGAAGAGTGGACTTTATGCATAAAGCCACTTTTACAAAATGACAATGTTGCCTTTCTTCCTAAAATGGTATTAAGCATGGGCAATTCACTAAATGCTTGGATTAAAGCTTCTAGAAGCTGTGCAAAACATTAATTATAGAGTGACAAACAAGTTTGAGGCCTGCAAAGCAAAGATTATGCAGCCTAGTATGGATTTGGTTCATGTGTTCATCAAGAAATGGCTTGTAATTCAAGAATGAAACCCTAACTTCTTGCCTTCGATTATCCTTGCTCAAATATGATCTAAATGAGTTCTTGGACATTTTGGAAAGCTTGTAGCATCCTCTACAACCTCTATGTTGGAAATTTTTGAAAATTCATCTTGTAACTATGTGAAAAATTTCCATGAAGTTAGGTCAAAATCCTGCCTAAACTAGGGCAAAATTTCACTATGTTTCCAAGTTTCATGAACTTGTATTCACAAAATCATAACTTGAAATCCATGCATTTATAGGATAAGTTGTGTTCTACAATGTTTTAGATATCATTGAGATCTACAACTTTCAGGTTGGAAGTTTCCTTTGAATCATCTTGCATCATGGTGAAAATTTTGCTCAAAGTTGTGAAAAAGTATGAAGTTTTCAACACTTAGAAAAATTTCTAAGTTTAGAAATTTTGACTTTTCAAAATCAAATCTTGACTTTTTGATTTCTTGATGAACAAGTTTCATATTTTGACATGCTTTTATGAATTTTAATCTTTGACACTTGATTTTGATTAAAAAGTCAAAGTTTGACTTTTTAGTGTACAATTGACTTTTGATCAGTTGACTGAAAATTCATCTGTCAATCAGTCAATCTTGAGAGATGTTTTGAGACATGCCGTTAGGTCAAAATGATGCATTTGAAACCTTTAAATCATAACTTAAACCAATCAACCATTTGCTAGGTCAAAAATCAGAAATTGCACCTTCTCAATCAAAACCATAATTTTGACCATTTTTCCCTTTTGATGATCTGATCAAATTTCTTGAGAAATTGTAATCCAAACTTGATCAAATGACATATATGATTTCATATTGTTTATATGGACCAAAACTTATGAAGTTTGACTATAAATTGACCACAGTTGACTTTTTCCCCAATATAGTTGATTTTAGGTCAACTCATCAATTGACTGAGCAAAAATGTGATCCAAGACTTGAAACTTGATATGAGCAATCTTGAGAGTCAAAAATGATCCACAAAATTCATATGAGGCATTAAAAGTCTATTTGTCCTTGTGCAATCTCAAACCCTAATTTTCAGTCATCAATGCTTGAGGAGGTGTCTTGAGCTGATCAACCCTTGTGCAATCTTGAACCAAAGGAGATCTTGTGAGAGATTATTTGAGAAATGAGAGGGAAAATTTTGGGGTACAACAGCTGCCCTTGTTCAATTCTTAAACCTGAAGAGTTAGATTGGCGGATCCACCATTCGTGACTTGAAGGTGGAAGATGATTGAACACTAGAGTGCCCAGAAATTTGCACTCGAAGATGTATTGTGAATGGGCTTATATATGCCATTTGGAGGAATGTTAGTAAAAACTGGAAAAAGTATCAGCAAAAATCTTTTTTTTATTTAGACTAAAACTTGATGTTCTACCTGCGGGAAAAAGAGGTTAGTTAAATGCAGATGTATGCGTGATGTCTGCAAAATGAATGAGATAACGCTAAATGTATTTTATATGTATCTGCCATGATGTATGAATGTACGATGCATGTTTTTGTCTGGGAAAATAAATCCCTAACTGCTGTTGAGGAATTTAGGGAAGATGAATCTCAGATCACTGTTGGGGATGAAGAGTATACATATCTTCAAACTTTGTTGAAAGGATGCTTCCGCTGGGGAATATCTCTTGAACGTCAGTTGTTATTTGGTCAAATCCAAGCTTCACAATTTGCTGAGGATGAGGAAGTCAACTGCTATCTGGTCGGATCCAGGCTTCACGATAACTTACTAGGGAAGAATAAATTAACTGTTATCTGGTCGGATTCCAGGCTTTGTAGAAAATATCTTGAAATTGAATAGTTATCCGGTCGGATCCAAGATTTACAACAACTTGTTAGGGATAAGGAAGTTAATTATTATATGGTCGGATTCCAGGCTTTGCAGTGACTTGAAGTGGTAACTACTATCTGGTCGGGTCCATGTTTCATGGTTTTTGGAAAGTTGTATTGTTATCTGGTCGGGTCCAGGCTTCATAGTGTTTCTCCGGGGATCGTAGTTAGTTGTTATTTGGCCGGGCTCCAGGATTCATAATAACTTGCTTGAATAAACAAAATTGAACTGATATATGGTCGGCTCCAGGCTTTATAGTAACTTAATGACATTGAACCGCTATCTGGTCGGATTCCAGGCTTTACATATTTATGAGATGGATGAGGTTAATTATTATCTAGTCGGGTCCAGGTTTCACAATAAACTGCTCGGGGATTTTCTATCTGGTCGGATCCAGGCTTCACAATAGCTGTCTTGAAAAAGATGAAGTTGAAAACTGATATCTGGTCAGATCCAGGCTTCACAGTAACATGTTAGGGTAGAGGCAAACTCTATTGGGGAAAAGAAATTAAACCTTGGTCTGGTTGAGTCCAGGTTCTTCTATATATTGAACTATTATCTGGTCGGGTCCAGGTTTCATAGTATTTTACAAAGTTAACTAATATCTGGTTAGATCCAGTCTTCATAGTGACTTGAGAAGTTAACTACTGTTTGGTCGGGCCCAGGTTTCATAGTATCTTTTAGAGACAATAAAGGTTTTGTTGACGACTTTACTGGGGATTGGGGTTGTGGCCCTATGATTTGTGTTGTACCCCAAAATTTGCCCTCGCATTTTTCCTTAAGAAATCTCAGCTTCAAGCCTTTCCTGATTTTTTAAACTGGCTCAAGAATCGGACAAACGGACTTTTCTTGTCAGTCAAGCGAAATTAGGGTTTTTACTGATTTTCAGAGCTCTGGATTGTTTCATACAATTGGCTTAGGGTTTTGGTTGATTTTGGCTCAATTTTGATCAGGCGAATGTTGTTTGGCATTTAATCAGGAATTAAGGTTTTACGGGCATATTCTCAGCAAAACTAAAATTCCACAGCACTTTGCAAGTTATTCCGAGATTCGGATTGAATTAGCGTTGTTTTGATTTAATCGGTAAAAGAGACAGTGGTTTGAATTCAGTTTGTTTTGTTTGGGCCAGTCAAAAGATATGTGCAGTTTGGAATTACAGTGCTTGGCAAAGAATCAGTAAGAAAGGATTGCATCTGATCAGTTTTTGTGTTCGACTGTGCGTTGCTTTGAATGATGGAGACGTCCAGTTCATTTATTTTGATCAACAAGGTTTAGTTGATTATTTATGGTTCTAAGAATTAAATACTTGAAATTTAACTTTCATTTTATTTAATTTAAGGAATTATAAATAACAAGTAAATAAAGAAAAGGAATTGAAAAGAATTAAATGTCAATGGAATTTTTATTTCATATTTAATAGTTGTTACAATTATTATTATTTGGATACAAGTATTTATTACGAAGTATTTAAAATAATAATAGTGTACAAAAATTAAATTGAAAATAAAAAATTCTATCCTATTTCTAATTCTTCATTCTTCACTTCGCTCCGGTGCTCCATTTTTTATCTGCAAAAAGAAGAAGAGAAAGTCAGAAAGCAGTTGAATTAAAAAAGACAGATAAAATTTTCTCATCATTAGGGGCCACTGATTGGGATCAGTTAACCCTCTCTGCAAATCACGGGATTTCTCCCGGTTCACAAAGAGGGAAGAATTTCATTTTTTATTCATGAATGTCAAATGCATAGATTCCAAAGTTCAAACTGCATAGTTCAAATCCAAGTCAAACTGAAAATCCAATTCCACTTTCTATCAAAAGCAAAAAGGCAATTTACTGTCAAAATACAAAATCTACCCAAGCTGTCAAAGAAAGATATGGAAGATATCACAAAGAACCAAAGCTGTCAAAAAGGAGATAAAGATGCAGAAGTAATGTGTTATGCAAGCTAATTCTAAATCATCATTTCCCATTAGGGCCCCTTCAGAAAAAAGTACAAAAAGAATCATATAATAATATCCAATTGTACTACAGAAAGAGAAGAGAGATAAAGTAAGCATAGGCAGGACAGGCAGAGATAAGAAGAAAAGATATACAAAAGAGAACACACAGCAAACCAGAAGACACCAAAAAACCTCACAATAACCTGCCAACTGATAAAACCCTTGCAAATTCAAGCCTAAACCCAAGTTTTGAAACCCACATAAACATACAAACTCAAAAAACTACTCAGAACCTGCATAACCTTCAAAAAACCTGTCCAAAGCTTAAACAACTAAAAGCCAAAAAGCCATATCAGTATACCAGCACCAAAACCTGCTAATGCCCTAACCTGTCTGTCATCAGATCGAAAAAATACATAACCTGATAAACTAAGTTACCAACCAAGCACAAAACCTGTCCAGAACCTGAAAGCTCTGAAGCAAGCCTGAAGCTTACCTGCTGCCTGCATTATCCAAACCTTAAACCAAAAACACCACATACTGTCAAAATGAAAATATACAACCATTTACCAACCAAGCATAACAGGCCAGCATAACCAAAAATATCAAGCATATCCAAACAAATCCAAGCCTTAAAGACAATTCTTTCTGAAGCAAACTCAACCCTCAGAATATTCATCATAGGGTGCGACATACGCAAGCATACGACCAATACTCGAGGCAACGTAAGCAAAAGTTCTAAGCAAACATACAGGGGAGGCAAGTTCAAGGTAACACAGGGCAACACGAGAGAAGAAGAGAGAAAGTTCGTCCAGCAACAACAATTCAAAGCATCAGGGGCATAGAAGAAAACAATATTTTCAAAGGCAACCTAGGCCCTCAGTAAACATACATCACTGGGCAGTAACACATTCCAAAGGCATCCAATTCAAGACAGTAAAGGCAACGAGAGAAGAAGAAAGAGTATAAATCAGTACCATGTTTTCAGGGCCAATACAAAACATCATAAAACCTAACCAGGGTCATCAAGAAGCAAAGATTCGTCACGCTCCCTCCGCTCGTTCCGGCCTCCTGAGCGCCACTTCCCCGTCTCTCCTCCTTCTCCAAGGCCAGGTAGTAAGCTCTCTCCCTCTTCTTTTCTCCTTCATCTCATAGTAAAAAGATAAAAGTAAGATTCAAATCAGAAACGCACGCAAGTTCGTAAAAGAGAAAGGAACATAAACATTGAAACGAACCTTGTATCAAGGACACTGAGCCCGTGCCATGGAGGGAAGAGAGGCTTTGGGAGCGACACTGGTGGCTGGACGGAGGAGCTGATCAGAAGAAGACGATGATGAACGAACATACGAACGCGGCGCCGTTCAAACCCTAACGCGTCTCACTGAACAAACAAATCCCTAACCCTAAAAATTTGTCTCAAGTTCAACATGGGCCTCGCCCCATTCTGCTCACCAAGCCCATTTATTTCCTAACAACACAAATTAGCATATTTTACAATTAACCACTTTTTTTATATAATACTAACTTCATTTCATTTCCTTCTTTACACTAATAAAAAATCCTTTTGTATACTAATGTAGTTAAATAATACAATAATACATCAATATATTAATATAAAAAGTTAGAATGTTAAACTTTCTTTATTATTAAAATACTTTTTACAAACAAATACTTTTTTCTTTCTTCTAATTTAATCCATGATTTTTATTAAAAAATATATCTTTGTACATAAATTTTTAATATAATTGGTACATATCATACATTTTTTTATCATATAACTAAAATTGAAAACATTTTTTTATTAAAATATATTTGTACATGAAATAATAAAATACCTTTTTTTATCATATAACAAAAATTGAAAACATTTCAATTAAAATATATTTTTTGTACATAATAATAAAAATACATTTTTGTTTCTAATATTAAAATTCATAAACATTTGATTAAAATACTTTTTTTTTGTATATGATAAACCATGATACATTTTATACATAATTTAATTAAAAATAAGAACATTCGATTAAAACATTTTCTTATTGTACATATCTAAATACAAAATACAAGACTAAGTAAACATTTCTTTAGGTCAAAAATCCTAATACGCTTTAATTTCATATTTCACACCTGTAAATATCCACATACACATATACTTGCACACTTACAATATATTTCACATTATACACTCACACAATGCAAATCCATTCATATTGCTCCTATACATTTGTTTATCTTATATTTGTATATTCGATATTTACATTTGATCGCACATTCGATTTGGTTGTAACTTATTGGATACTATAAGTCTCATCCCCGTTCATACACTTGTACCCCTAATCCCGGATACTATTTTGTAATAGCGTAGATTTTACATTTCCGCAATTTACAGTTTTCCAATTATACCATGGTTAGACCTAGGGTTTGTATGTACATAAAATCAAACGCTAGATAACCTAATACAAGACAAATACATGTAATCAATACACAATCACACTTGCACCCTCTAGGGTAACCCCACATGTTGCCTTCCAAAATGGGCCATGCTTGCACGTCGAGTATCTTTGGCAAAACAAAATCAAATGATCATAAGTCTCAAAGTGTTGCCTAAACGGAATGATCATAGTCCCCTCAAAGCAAATTGCCAAAGACACTTGGCATCATTGCATTCATGGTCCATACGATGACCCGCGCCCGTCCCGAATAAACTTCCTAAACGCAAGATTGTCCATCAAATTCAATGGTGGAACAAAATTGTTAAAAAGGGGTTAAAACATAACAAAAACCTTTGAGTACAATAGGGTAGACAAAACTCTTAGTTACTTGAGATCAATTTGCAAAAACATTTGCCTTCTTTTCAAAAACCACAATCCACAACACTTTCAAACAAACTCTCAAAAACATTTGAAACATCTTTTCGAAAAGATCCACACTTTTGTAAAACACTCAATCACGAGTCAAATACATTAGTTGCCTAAGACAAGGCATCTTCTTCCAAAACATTTTCAAAAGCACCCACACACACACCATTTTCAAGCAATCGAAAAACAAGGCAAGTGATCTAAAAAACCAAGTAACTAAGAGCCCATGGATAACCATGGATGAAAAGGGTGCTAATACCTTCCCTTTTCATAATCTACCCCCCGGACCCACGAAATATCTCAAAAGGTTTTTGCTGTGCTTTTTTAACCTTTCCTTTAGGATAAAATAAAAAGTCGGTGGCGACTCTTGCTCAACCGCACAAGTGCGAATACGAACGCAAAACACTAGTCAGTTCTCCCACCGTATCACAATTTGCAATTGTCTGAAAGGAAAACTCAAGCTGGAGAGTGTAGACTCATCGGGGAGGACAAACTTAGCTGGGGATAACAGGCTTAGCTGGGGAAGATAGACTATGCCGGGAGAATACAGACTCGGCTGGGGAGGATAGATTAAGCTGGGGAATTTTGTGGTTCCTTGATTGTTGTATATTGGGGAAATAAACCATGTTGATGAATACTCGATGAACTGCTGACAAAGTGATTTCTTTGAGGAAGAGATCCACAAGGCTTCTACTTGTAGGATTCAACTTAGCTAGGGAGAGAGCTGCCAAGAGATTGAGACTCTGGCTGGAGATTATCCTATGCAAAGAGACTTTGTGGGTAACTTTGTTAAGGAAAGTTTATTGTAGCCGTCTTGTGGAGATAATGTTAATGAAATAACTCTGTGGGGATATTCCATATACATTAAAGATATGCTTGTTACTGCTTAGCAGGACACATGTTCCAAATAGTTTTAATTATGTTCATATGCATATGTTCGTTCAATTTTAGTCATTGGACAAATTTGCGTTCGAAACAATGACATAAAGTTTGCACTTCAAAGTATATTTGTATTGATGTTTTGCCCATGAATAAGCGTTTTTTGTACAAAGAGACGGAGATCCTAGTAAGAGGAAATCGTCGAAAGGAAAACAAAGATTGAACACAAAAACAAATAGCCATGTGAAATGATCTTATTGTACTCCAACTCTACTATTGCCCCAATGTCTTCGAATGCCCCTTGCTGTTGACAGAAGTTGATTGGATTGATCTTGGACCGTTTGAACTCGGACCTTGGTGATAAAGTCGACTGTAGTGATTCTATGGGACATCGTCATACGCTTTCAATCCTTAACTTTTGCCTGGACCTCCCTTTCGGGTTTTCAACCCACCAGGATACCCATTTTTGCCCAAGTCGCCCTTTCAGTTTTTCAACTTGCCGGGTGTACAATCTTTTGCATATATACCTAATTTTGCCCAAACCTTTTGGTTTGTCAGGATGCCCTTGTTTTTGCCTAGGTGTGTCAACCTAGCGGGTCCTTTACGCGTAGTATTTTTTAACTATGTCTGCGTTTATAAGATGTGGGAAGTCTTCGCCATCCATGGTAGTCAGCATCATGGCACCGCTAGAGAACACTCTCTTGACAACAAATGGCCCTTCGTAGGTGGAGTCCATTTGCCTCTGGGGTCGTTGTGTGGCAGAATGATGCGCTTTATCACCAAGTCACAAGCTTGATATACTCGAGGCTTAATCTTTTTGTTGAAAGCCTTGATCATACGTTTTTCGTACGTCTGACCATGACAAACAACAACCAGTCGTTTTTCATCGATCAAGTTCAGCTGATCCAATCTTGTTTGAATCCACTCGTCTTCGCCTAAGCCTGCTTCATTCATAATCCTTAGTGAGGGAATATGAACTTCCACTGGCAAAACAGCTTCTATGCCATAGACTAAGGAAAAGGGAGTTACCCCAGTTTATGTTCTAGCTGAAGTGCGGTAGTCGTGAAGAGCAAACGGTAACATCTCGTGCCAGTCCTTATAGGTTACTACCATTTTTTGCATAATCTTCTTGATATTTTTGTTGGCCGCTTCGACTGCGCCATTCATCTTAGGTCTATATGGAGAAGAATTATGATGCTTGATCTTAAACTGAGTACAAAGCTCAGTAATCATAGCATTGTTGAGGTTAGTCCCATTGTCGGTGATGATTTTTTTGGGGATACCATAGCGGAAGATGAGGTTATGTTTGATAAATCTGGCTACCACATTCTTGGTGACTGAGGCAAACGAGGCAGCTTCGACCCATTTGGTAAAATAGTCAATAGCAACAAGAATGAAGTGATGTCCATTGGAAGCGGTGGGCTTGATTTCTCCAATCATGTCAATGCCCCACATTGCAAATGGCCACAGAGCGGTCATGACATTCAGAGGGATAGGAGGCACATGGACCTTGTCAGCATAGATTTGGCATTTGTTACAAGTTCTTGAATGTTGATGGCAATTAGTCTCCATTGTTGACCAATAGTAGCCAACTCTTAGGATTTTCTTGGCCATCGTATGTCCGCTTGAATGAGTACCAAAGAGACCATCGTGCATGTCTTCCATAATTTTCTCTGCCTCCTTCTTGTCCACACATCGGAGTAGAGTAGAGTCATGGTTAAGCTTGTATAATAGTTTGTTACTTAGGAAGAATTTGACTGCAAATCTTCGTAAGAACTTTCTGTCACTGATGGATGCTCCCTCGGGATACTCTTGTGCTTCAAGATATCTCATCACCTCATGGTACCATGGCTTTTCTGTATCAGTGTCAAGCTCACAGTAGTGTGCAGGTTCGTCGAATCTTTCAATCGTAATCATAGGGGCTTCGTTTTCCCATCTGACCTTGAACATTGAAGACATGGTTGCTAAGGAGTCGGATAGCTGATTTTCTTCCCTAGGGAAGTGCTCAAATGCGATCTCTTTGAAATAAGGTATTAGCGATAACACAAGTTCCTTATATGGGATGAGATTAGGGTGCTTAGTTTCCCAATATCCTTTTACTTGGCTAATAACTAGATCGGAATCCCCAAACACATTCAAATGCTTGATCCTTAAATCAATGGCAGCTTTCAGACCCAGAATTCATGCTTCATACTCAACCATATTGTTCGTGCAATCAAATCATAGTATGGAGGTGAAAGCAGTGTGGAAACCTTCAGGGGAGATGATCATAACACAAATTCCATTACCCAAGGCGTTGGAAGCCCCATCGAAGACCACAGTCTATCGGGATCCTTATTGAGGTCCGTCATATGGTCCAGGTTTCGCACAGTCGGTCACCAGCATGATGTTCTCATCTGGGAAGTCAAAGTTCATGGATTGATATTCATCAACAGCTTGATGGGACAAATGATCTGCTAGTATGCTTCCTTTGATGGCCTTTTGAGTTGTGTATTGAATGTTGTACTCAGTCAAGATCATTTTCCATCTGGCTATCCGTCCGGAGAGGGAAGGTTTCTTGAAGATGTACTTGATTGGGTCCATCTTAGAAATCAACAGAGTGGTATGAGTCAACATATACTGTCTTAGTTAGAGAGCAGCCCATGCCAGAGCGCAACAAGTTTTCTCGAGCAGTGAATATCTGGTTTCACAGTCGGTAAACTTTTTGCTCAGGTAGTAAATAGCATGCCCTTTTAGGCCAGACTCGTCATGTTGTCCCAAAACACACCCCATAGAGTTCTCTAGTACTGTCAAGTACATGATCAAGGGTCTTCCTTCAATTGGAGGCATGATAATAGAAGGCTCTTGTAGATACTCTTTGATTTTGTCGAAGGCAGCTTGGCATTCATCATTTCATCTGACTACTTGATCTTTCTTCAAGAGTTTGAAGATTGGCTCACAAGTAGCAGTCAAGTGAGATATGAAGCGGGCAATGTAATTGATACGACCCAAGATTCCTCTAACTTCTTATTCAGAATGAGGGACTGGCATTTCTTGGATGGCCTTTACCTTGGTAGGATCGACTTTAATGCCTTTATTGCTGATGACAAAACCTAAAAGCTTTCCAGATCTTACTCCAAATATGCACTTGTTAGGGTTCTGTTGTACCCCAATTTTTGCCCCTAAGATCCCTTCATCATACCATATTGTTTCAATCACCACAAAATCACATTAGGGCTTTTGTTTCCTCTCCCTATCTTTAACCTTGCTCTTTGAGGAGTCACCAAGCACCTTGACTTGTTTTCTTTAGTGATCATGGAAATTTTTCTTTGATTTTCTCTCTAAATTAACAAATACAATATTGGTTTGTCTCACTTGTTAATAATGTAGGTGAAGGCAATGAGGTTTAGCAAGTTGCATCATGGGTTCATGAGTTTATTTCCATGCCCTAGTCAAAAGCTTGAGAGATATAAACCTCACCATTGAAGTTGTTTTGATGTTGGTATGGAAGTAGTTCTAGTGGCCATGAGTACTCATCATCATCCTCAACAAATTCTATTCAAAAAGGAAGAATATTGGCACAAAAAGTTTGTTCAAACTTGACAAAGTTCCACCAAGCATTCTCTTGATCTAGAATATAGGGTTTTGGACTTCAGAGGGGCATATCTTGCTCATCTTTTGGTATTTTTGAGTGATTCCAAAAACATTCTTCTCTTAAAAGAGTTACCAAAAAATCACTTCAAAAGTTTAAATAATTTTTCATGTGGAAGAAACTTGGTGAAGAGGAAAGATTACAAGTCCTCCAGATGAACCCCCAATTTTTCATAATGTGATTTCAAATGATCATAACATGGTCAATTTTTGTCACCTTGAGCCCATTCTTTTTTCAGGATGATCCTAAGGATGTATACTTCATGCCTTATTTTATGTGCAAAGTAAAAAAAAAGGATGGAAGTTTCCTTAAGAATGCAAAAGATTATAGGCCATTTCATGATTTTTGGCCAACTTCAACAAGTCATAACTTGCTCAATTTTTGGAGATTTTGAGTGGTTCAAATTGAAAAGTGTCATTCAAGAGGTCTACTTCTTTCCATCTTTTTTGGTCAAGAGAAAATTCTAAGTGGAAGGCCATGTTTGGATGCAAGAGATTATAGGTCATTTTTAAAGAAGAGTTTAAAATTTTTCTAAGTATGGAAAGTCAACTCTTTTTCTTCAACTTTGACTCCATGTAACTTTCATCTCAAGCATCCATTTGATTCCATTATTTTTCCATTTCAAAGCTTGCAACCCCATCTTTCCAAAGCATCAAGAATTATGCCCTAAGACCCCTTGAGTTGGAAATGCCATGGATTTGAATTTGGTAGTTTGAAACTAAATTTTGCACAAAGTCAGAATTTTGAAATCCATAATGTGACTTCTAAACACAATATTTGTGCGCGTTTTTGATTTAAACTTAATTAGCAAACTTTCCAGAAGTGATTAGCACCCTAAAACACAAGGTTTGGCTGAGTTTTGATGGAAATGAAGTCACACTTCACTCGTGCTCGACCCTTACTCAATTTCCCTCCAAACTTCCTTGTTTCTTAAATTTTTCATTCCAATTCACTTCCCTATAAATAGAGGGTCACCCCCATTCAATTTCCCAAGCTTAGAGAGCCCAGAACACCCTGCCAAAACTTCACACGAACCCACTTTTGTTGAATTCGGTTTTTGAAATTTAAGCTTCCTTTTCCAAAATTCTTTGCGTATTCATCATCCTTGAACTTCATACAAACTCTCCAGCACTTAAACCAATTAAAACTACCCATAATCCAAGCTACAGAAGTCCAGTTTCAGAGCTTCTTACTTGAAATTCGAAAAGGTAGAATTCTCCACCAATTGGATCCAAATCAAGCACTAATTTGTTCTACTCCTTTGTCTGATTCTAATGATGCTTACAATTTTTAAATCCATTGAGAATTGAGAGAGAAATCTCAAATTGAAGGTGCTCACTATTTTTCTGTGTTTTGATTCATATCTCTCTCCATACTTTACATAAATTTGGCGCGATGGTTGTGTTAGAATCGTCTTGAAGAGACGAGTTCAATGATGCTAGCCAGGGATCCTAATTTTTCCATTTGAAGGATCTCACAAAATCCCCATTGCAGGGTGTCTGGAGGTTGAAGACGATGACATGTCTCGTCTCAGCCAATGATAGCGTGTCAAGCGTTTTAATTTCATTGGTTGCCCTTTTTCTGATTACATGTGTGTTTCACTAAGGTCTATATCAAGCACAACGCGCCTGGTCCATTGGATTAGCTTACTAACGCGTTTTGACTTTGATCTGATGGTCCACATCTTTTTGGTTTTATTTTATTTTCTGATTTTATATTTTATTTGATTAAATTTTCAAAAATTCATAACTCTTTTATTTTTTATCCAAAAATTATGAAAAGTCACAAAAAATATTTTGAATTATTTCTGATCTCATGAATATTTTTTTACATTTTTATTTTAACATTTGGTATTTTTTTATATTTTTTGTATTATTTTCTATCTTTTAATTACTTAAAAAAATACTTTCTAACATTTTTTAATTCTGAAAAAATTCATAAATATTATTTTGCATCTTTTTGACTTTCTGAAAATTTTATGGAATTTTATGTTGAGGTTTACTATTTTTGATCTATTTTATGTTTGTTTTAGCAATTTTAAATGGTTAAAAAATAGTTTCTGACTTTTAAAAATTACTAAAATTTTTATAAAAATATTTGGACCCATTTCTGATTTTTCTATGGTCTTATTTTTCATTTCCTGATTAATTTGAAGATAATTGATATTTTCCTCATTATTTTCTAGTTTAATTTAACATTTTCCATCCTTTAATATATATATTAAATATTATATCATTTTGTGAATATTTTCTGGCTGTCTTGGGTTTATTTTTTGGTCATGGCTTTATTAACATCATTGGATCCATGGTGTTGAGTTTAACTCCACAAAAATGGATGAATGATTTTAATAATAGTTTGATTAAATATTAATTCGAATGTGGTTTTCTTTTTTACCCTAATTCCTCTTCATCTCATCCCCTTCTCCTTGCACTAAATGTTGTTGGAGCATGATCTCTATATCATGTCTCAAAACAAATGGTACATAGATTGCTATTGACCGGCCTCAAAAAAGGTGTGACTTCTATATAAGTCCACTTACGATTGCTTAACATAGCGCTATGTTTTGTCCCGATTCGAATAAATGATCATTCGTGGCCCAAACTTATGATTGCAAGCCCAAGTATGTTAATTTAACCTATTTGATCCAATAAACTTGAGATTCATTGTGTGGAGGCTTTGGTTCTACCAATCCTCTAATGGATCTACAACACCTTTGGTCAACGCAGATCACTTAAACATCGTTGATCATTAAATGGTACTTGTGAGAATTCCAAATGAATGATATACTTGACAAAAAGCAAATGCAACTTGTTGTATGGAGGATTTGGTTCTACCAATCCTCTAATGAGTTCCAAATGCAAGTTTCAAGATGGTCATCCAACTAACCACTAATTATTGACTTGTTTTATTTTATGTTTTTATTCTTTTATGCTTTATGCGCTATTTACTTTTAGAATTTACATTTCATGCCATTTTCATATTTGCTCATTTGAGCATTTATTTTCTTGTCATTTTTACTTTGCTCACTTGAGCTTTTGTTTTTCTTTTTTCTAAGATACTTAATAACCAACTTAAATCCTAAAAAACTCTTAATGGTACTTGGACTATTTGGTTACTACACTTGGCATTATGGAGCATGGGACTTTTTCTTGGACTTAGGATTATAAACCTTAGTCTATCTTGGAGACCTTGTGATCTTATCTGATTATTTTGTCTGGAGCTCTTGAGGTTTATCTTAGGACATTGGGTTGCTTGTTTGTTTTTGTGTGCAGGTTTTGTGATTACATCCTTTGTCTGTAATCTGGAATTCACCCGTATACAGCCGTTACTTTGCCCAATTTTTATGAAGACTTAATACACATGAAAAGGTCTAGTATCTTTGCTTGCTTGGTTTCAATCCAAAGAATGGGAGTTCTATCTTGGCTCATAATGTCAAGTTTTGGCTTCTTGTTAGTTAGACGGTCCTTATCCTTAGCTTTTATCTTATGCTTTAGGATAGTCTCTTCTTCTCCTCCCATTTTCTTTAATTTCAAAAATCTTATCCCTCTTTTTTTATTAAAAAACCCTTCTTGTTTCTAAACTTGAACCACTTTCATAATAAACTTGGACTTATGTCCATGCATTTTCAAAAATCATTTTCATAAATAAACTTCAATCAATTTAATAATACTTTGACACTTTTTTGTGAGAAGACTAAAAGTCAATCAATCTCATTTCAAATCACTTTGCCACTTTGGCTTTTACCTTTAAACTTTTCTTAAAATATTAGGCTCTTGTAAATCCTTGTATTGATGCAAACAACTATACTTCTACAATATGTAGTGAAGTAAGATATTTTCCACTTGGGTGTTGAGTGAGGCATTGTTGATTTTAAAATCCAAGCCATATCCTCCACTTTGAGATGATGCAAATTCTTCTTTCTCATGATTGTTGGTAGTAAGTATGTTTTTCCACACGGACAATGACAATGACTTCTTATCTCATAAAATTAACCAACACACTTGTGTTTTAAATTTTTTAAAAGAGGAAGTACGTGTACCCTGATCCCCTATTGCACGAAAGGTGGTACGTAGGCACTAAAGGTTCGCAACTGTGGCGGGTGCAAAAAAATCATAAAAAATATATTTCTTTTCTCACCTCCACCATCCATTTTATATATAACACATTTTTATAGCCAAAATATACAGATTTTACAAAGAGGTTCCTGCGGAGTACCGTAGATGTTTAGGGTGCTAATACCTTCCCTTTGCATAACCAACCCCCTTACCTTGAATCTTTCCCCATTTTTTGGATTATTCTCTCTTTTCCCATTCCTTTGTAAACAATAAAGCACGGTGGCGATTCTTATTTTGATTTTTATAAAGGCTAGTCAATCCCATGGCTTAGTCTTGAACATTTCTACTGCTACAGAAAAATGGCAACTTCAATGGGGATAAATTGACCTCTTGTTGGTCCATACCTAAGTGGGTTAAGCCTATCTTTGTTTATATCTGTATATGTGCTATTGTTGTTTACCTGTTATATTTTGTATATATGTTTGTCTGGATTTTCCTGGTTTTCAGGGTGCTTGGTGATTACTCATAAGTCCTATACCCGGACTTGGGCAAACTTTAAGATAGGACGGGCGGTATAGTCATGTTAACTTTGAGGGAGTAATCCCAAAAAAGGAGGCATGAGATCCCCCACTAAGTGGAGGCCCCTTTGACTGTAGTGTCATTTACCGAGTAATCGGGAAGACGTACTGCTTTTGACCTAGAAGCCTGCTGAAACTGAGGACCGTAGAATACCAAACCCATCTTGGCCTCTTAGGTGTAGTGTGGAAGCTATGACGGAGTAATCCGGAAATAGTTGTCACGCGATACTACGCTCGGACGAGTTTTTCTTGAGAATATTACTAATTACCGAGTTAATTGGGAAGTTGGTAATATCCGAAGGAAGGATGTAGACTCTGGGAACCTCTAGAACCTTGTTCGGCAGGTGATAACTTTTTAGACCAACACCTTATGGGTAGTACCTTAGACCTCATGCTCGTGACGTTGAACCTATGAACCCTATATATGTGATCTTGTGTGTGATTGTTGCATCATGCATTCATGCACTCATAAGCATCTTTTGAAGAAAACAATATTTCAAGGGATTTAAAGGTTTACTATTTGTGAACATCTCAGGTACTATTAACCATGGATTCTGGAAAGAGAAAGATCGGGAAATACAGTTTCAAGGATCCCAAGATAGATGAGTTGGTCAGTCTGATTCCAGAGATCGAGTGTTTTGCAAACTTTCGGAAGAAGTATGGATCCATTATTCCTCTCATTAAGCTGAAGATGAAGGAGGGTATCCTATCGACCTTGGTCCAGTTCTATGATCCGGTGTATCACTGCTTTACTTTTCTCGATTATTAGTTGATGCCTACACTGGAGGAGTATTCTTATCTATTGGATTTACCCGTTACTGATCGTGTTCCTTTTACTGGTTTGGAGGGTGAGCCAAAACCACATGAGATTGCTAGTTTGATTCATCTGGGGAAGTCTGAGGTGGAAGCCCACATGACTACCAAAGGATGGATTAGAGGATTACCAGCTCAATTCTTATTGGAGAAAGCTCGTTACTTTGCCAGAATGAAGAGTACGGTTTCTTAATATGGACAAGTTTGTCGACATTAACGCTATCAAGATTTTCATGATTGGAAACCCGGTTCCTACACTGTTGGGTGATACTTATTACTCTGTTCATCTTCGGAGTTCTTATCATGGGGGAATGATTATTTGTTGCACGCCTTTGTTGTACCGGTGGTTCATCTCTCATATGCCTCAGTCTGATGCTTTTTGGGATGTCAAGAAGGAACCTCGTTGGGCTCCTAAGATCATGGCACTTACTCACTCGAATATTGATTGGTATCATCGAACTTATCAGGATATGGAGATTATTGACAGTTGTGGTAGTTTCCCCAATGTACCTCTTCTTGGTACAAAGGGAGGAATTAACTATAACCCTGTTCTTGCGCGGCGACAACTTGGTTATTCGATGAGAGATAAGCCGAACAATATTCATTTGAGTAGTTTCTTTATGAAGGAAGGAGAAGACCACAGGTAAGCTAGGGAGCAGATTGCGAAGGCCTGGCGTCACATTCATAAGAAAAGTAGGAAGGATTTGGGACCTAGGGGTGCTGTTTCTTTGGAGCCATATCTTCAGTGGGTCCGATCGAGAGCCATTCAGTTGAAGATGTCGTATACTCGAGAGACACCCATGCCTGATCTGTTTATAAAGACCACTCCTCCTTTATTAGATGATCTAGAAGAGCTGCAACTTGCTTTTGTTAGGATGCAACAAGAAAGAGATGCTTGGAAGAACAAGTTTCAGACTTTAGAGAGTTCCTACAAAGTAGACTTGAAGGAGAAAGATGATTTGATCGAGATCCTTGAGAGTCGAGTAGTAGAGTCTATGGAGAGGCAAGGGGATTTATTTTCTCCTAAGCCTCAAACAGGTGGTGATTACTCACTTCCTACTTCAGATGATTGGAAGGAGGTTGCCATCAGACATGTGGAAGAAAACCAGAGGTTGAGAGCTCAGATTGCCAGGCTCACAGGGAAGCGCCAACGTACAAATTGATCTCTATCAGTTTCTTTCTCTCAGGATTTTTAGATTGTATTTTTATCTTGTACTTTGGATCATTGAAACTTGTAACCCATTTTGAAGTTATTATAATAAAAGTTTTCAGTATTTCAAATGCGTTCTTATTTTGATGTTTGCAATATGTCTATAAACGTTAAATCCCTTGAAATATTAAATGATAAAGTAAAAATAATCATGTGCATTGCATGTCATGCATCATGTTGCACATATTTCTTACATTTACTGTGCATATCCAGGTGCCTTACCCAGCTTTTTACTTCATTCAGCAAGCTGACTCACCACTACAGCACTCGGGCTAACTTCAAAAAGAAGATGGACAACTTGGAACAGGAGAATCGCAAGCTACGCGAAGAAGTTTCTTATTTGAAGGCTGGCTTGGCCAATTTGACTACTCTGATGGAAGCTCTGGTGGTTGCTCAGAATCAGCCACCGAGTGTTCAACCTCAACCAACAAGGGCAAATGTTGAAGTTCCTGCTGTTCCTGTATCTGCTACTCCGACTGTTGTTCAAAACCGTATGCCTTAGGGTTATCCGTGGGGAATGCCAGAGAATTTAGAACCTGATGGTTTCAATTTGGGCCCCCAAGATGCTTCAGTGGTTCCAAATGTTGTTACTCCAGCACCTCTTGTGGTGCATACTGTTCCTGCTGCACCTCCTTCGGTGAATTTGGTTCCGATTGTTAATGAAGATGTGTGTTGTCCTTTCCCTCTGCCGAGTGAAGACTTGGGTCTTTATGACAGAATGGATGATTTCCAAGAGCAGTTTAATAGAATGCAAAGAGATATGAAGGCTCTTAAGGGAAAAGAGTTATTTGGGCAGAATGTGAATGAGCTGTGTTTGGTCCCGAATGTTAAAGTGCCTGCTAAGTTCAAGGTCCTGGAGTTTGAGAAGTACAAGGGAAACACTTTCCATCATGCTCACTTAGTGATGTATGTAAGGAGAATGTCTACCCACACGATGATCAGCGTTTGCTGATTCACTTTTTCCAAGATAGTCTGACCGGCACAATGATGAAATGGTACATGAGTTTAGACAGCGCCAACATCCACACCTTTAATGATTTGGGAGAAGCATTTATAAAACAATACAAGTACAATATGGACATGGCGCCTGATCGTGACCATCTTAGAGCCATGGTTCAGAAGGACAGATAATCTTTCAAATAGTATGCGCAGAGATGGTGCGAAGTGGTTGCACAAGTGATTCCTCCCATGGAGGAGAAGGAAATGACTACAATTTTTCTGAAGACGTTAAGCGCTTTCTACTATGAAAGAATGGTAGCAAGTTCCCCAAGTGATTTTACAGAGATGGTAGGAATGGGTGTCCGCCTAGAAGAGGTAGTAAGAGAAGGCCGTTTGATAGAGGGTGAAGGATCCAAAGGTGTGAAAAAGCCAGCTTATGGGTTTACAAAGAAGAAAGAGGGGGATACCAATGTTGTCATACAAGAGAGAAGGGTGAACGCTCCTAGAAGGAATTATCAGCGTCACCAGCAAGTTGCCTCAGTTACTCCTGTTTTAAATGCCGCTCTGACTACCGTTGCTTATCAAAGATAGTCCCAACAGAGGAACCAAGGGAATAATCAGAGAAGGGAGAACTATGACCCTATCCCCATGAGTTATGCAGAGCTACTACCAGCATTGATCCAGAAGAAGTTGGTCCAGACACGACCACCTCCAACAATACCATCTCCATTGCCTTGGTATTACAAAGCAGACCAGACGTGTGCCTTTCATCAGGGAGCACCAGGGCATAGTGTTGAAAATTGTTATCCTTTGAAGACTGAAGTGCAAAGGTTGGTGAAGTCTGGAATTTTATCTTTCAAAGACATGGGACCTAATGTGAAAGACAATCATCTACCCAAACACGAGGGAGTGAATGCTGTGAATATCGTGGCTGGTTGTCCAGGTGACTTCCAGATTTTTGACATTAATCTGGTTAGAGGGGATTTGGTGAAAATGCATGCAGACCTCTGTGAATTCAATTATTATACGCATGACCATGCCAGTTGTGCTATTTGCAGTACAAACATACAGGGTTGCGAGAATATAAAAGCTGATTTACAAGAGATGATGGATGGAGGTCTAATTCATATAATCAGGCCTAGGGCAGAGTATGAAGAGGAAGTTAATATGGTTTCTGGATGTCCGGGTGAATTCATAATTTTGAAGTAGAACATTTGAATGAAGATCTCATACAGTTGCATGCTACCATCTGTCGTATTGCTGGTTAGGTGGAACACCAATATGGATCTTGCATAGTTTGCTGTCGAGACCCCCGATGATGTTCTATTGTGAGAGAGGGTGTTCAGTTGCTGTTAAACAATGGAACTATCAAGATCACATGTCAGAGAGATGATTATCACGAGGTTGATATGGTTGAAGTTTGTTTGATGAGAGAAGAGTCAGAAGAAGAATATGCCTCCACGGATGAGTATTTCTCTTCAGACGAAGATTTGTTTGTCGGAAATGGTCTTTTGAGGGCTGATTATGTCGGGGAAGGTGTAAATGTCATTGTACCTTGTTTTGGTGCACCCGCTCACCTTGAGGTGGAGTACCATAGCAAACCAGCTGTTAGCCCATTGGTAATTAGTTTGCCAGGTCCTGTTCCCTATAAATCAAATAAGGTTGTGCCTTACAAATATAACGCTACAATCTTGGAAGATGGGGTGGAATTTCCCATCCAGCCAATGCCAGATGTTGGAAATATAGCTGATAATAGCAGGGTGACCCGTAGTGGCCGCGTGTTTGTGCCGGTTATTCGAAGAGACGTTGTTGCTGGAAAGAAAATTGCTGAGAATGATGAGACGAAGAAGACTACATGAGAGACTAGTGGAGCTACATTGGAGAAAGAAGTGGATGATATCTTGAAGATAATTAAAATGAGTGACTACAAAATTGTAGATCAGTTATTGCAGACTTCTTCTAAGATATCCATCTTAGCTTTATTGATGAATTCCTCCGCTCATAGAGAATCACTGATGAGAGTACTAGATCAAGCTTTTGTATAGAATGGCTTGCCATTAGATCAATTCGGCAACGTAATTGGAAACATTACATCATGTAACAGCTTGAGTTTCTGCGATGATGAGTTACCAGATGAAGGAAGGAATCACAACCTGGCCCTCCACATATCTATGAATTGCAAAAATGATTCGCTATCCAACGTGCTAATTGATAACGGATCCGCGTTGAATGTTATACCAAGAAGTACTCTCATGAAGTTAAAGCATCAGGGAACACCTATGCGCCTGAGTGGCATCATTGTGAAGGCTTTTGATGGGTCGAGGAAATCTTTCATCGGTGAAGTGGACTTGCCCATCCGTATAGGACCACACTTGTTCTTGATAACTTTCCAGGTAATGGACATTATTCCCGTGTATAGTTATTTGCTAGGACGACCATGGATACACGAAGCAGGGGATGTCACTTCAACTCCGCATCAGAAGCTAAAATTTGTGCGTGAAGGGAAGGTAGTGATCATAAATGGGGAGCAGGCATTGTTGATATCCCATCTATCCTCTTTTAGTATTGTATAAGCAGATGAGGCTGCTGTTGGAACCCAGTTCCAAGCCCTATCCATTGATAACATAAGGAAGAATGAGAATTCGATGGTTTCCCTGAAGGATGTGAAGCAGGTTGTACACAATGGTCATAATGCAGTGTAGGGACGACTTGTGGATCCACCCGTGAACAAGAACAGAACTGGTTTGGGTTTCTCTTCCAGGAATGGCAAAGGCAAGAGTTTGAAGTCGAAGTCTTCTGTGAACAGTTATCATGATGTTTTCCACAACGGAGGATACCTCCATCCGATTGGTTCTGGAAATAATGTTGTTGAAGAGGATAACACAGAGCGGGAAGCACCGGATTATGTGACGCATGGAGTCCGAGTTCAGAATTGGGTCACCATTGATATTCCTTCTTGCATACATGTTTCAAAGTAATTTGTTTTGCTAATCTGTTTCTTTCTTTTGAAAAGCTTTCACTCTGCCCAAGGTGGAAGTATTAATGTTGTAGGGCTTATCTGTTTGCTATAATTGTTAAGATCATTAATAAAAGTTGTCTTTGCTTCCAAAATTATGTCTTTTATTTTCTGCCTTTTTCTTGGGAAATGGTAATAAAAAAACCCTTTCAAAATAAATAATAACTGAAAATTAATCAGCATGATCACTTGTTATATGTGTCGGTTTCTAAAAGCAATCATAAATCACATGTGCAGATTAATTAAAAAACCCGTTGAATACAATGACCCTGCACTCTCTCCCAACTTTGAATGTCATGTGTTTGAGGCTGAAGAAGAAGATTATGATGAGATTCTAGAAGAGGTCTCACGGTTGCTTGAGCACGAGGAAAATACCATTCAGCCATATAAAGAGCCTTTGGAAGTGGTTAATTTGGGTTCAGAAGAAGATCCGAAGGAGGTCAAGATTGGAGCATCGTTGCATCCTGATGCAAAGAGAGGGTTGATTGAGCTGTTGAAAGAATATGTGGATATTTTTTCTTGGTCTTATCAAGATATGCCTGGTCTAGATACAGACATTGTCGAGCATTGTTTACCGTTGAAGCTAGAGTGTCCGCCAGTTAAACAAAAGTTGAGAAGAACCCACCCGGATATGACAGTAAAGATCAAAGAGGAGGTCCTAAAGCAGATTAATGCTGGTTTTCTTGTGACATCAGTGTATCCTCAGTGGATTGCCAATATTGTCCCAGTACCGAAAAAAGACGGAAAAGTCTGCATGTGCGTAGATTACAGAGATCTAAATAAAGCTAGTCCAAAAGATGATTTCCCATTGCCTCACATTGACATGTTAGTGGATATCACAACAAAATTCAAGGTATTCTCGTCCATGGACGGATTTTCCGGGTATAATCAAATAAGAATGGCTCTAGAGGACATGGAAAAAACAACGTTTATCACACCCTGGGGAACATTCTGTTACAGAGTGATGCCCTTTGGGTTGAAGAATACTGGTGCAACGTACCAGAGGGCTATGAAAACCCTATTCCATGATCAGATGCACAAGGAAATTGAAGTATATGTTGATTATATGATTTCCAAATCCTAAACTGAAGAAGGGCATATAAAAGATTTGTTGAAGTTGTTTCAGTGTTTGAGGAAGTATCGTCTCTGCTTAAATCCAAATAAATGCACCTTCGGAGTTAGATCGGGGAAATTGTTGGGTTTTATTGTTAGCCAGAAAGGAATTGAAGTTGACCCTGACAAAGTCAAAGCAATTCAAGAAATACCAGCACCAAGAACTGAAAAGCAAGTTAGGGGTTTCCTCGGGTGTTTGAATTATATCTCCAGATTTATTTCCCACATGACTGCAACGTGTGAACCGATCTTTAAGTTGTTAAAGAAAGATCAAGGTTGTGTGTGGATGGATGACTGCCAAAGGGAATTTGAAAGTATTAAAGAGTATCTGCTTGAACATCCTATCTTGCTCCCTCCCGTAGAAGGAAGATCGTTGATTATGTATCTAACGGTGTTGGATAAATCCATGGGTTATATTCTGGGACAACAGGATGAAACGGGAAAGAAAGAGTTCACCATTTATTATCTCAGCAAAAAATTCACTGATTGTGAGTCAAGGTATTCCACGCTGGAAAAGACATGTTGTGCTTTGGCCTGGGCGGCAAAGCGTTTGCGGCAGTATATGTTGAATCATACCACTTGGTTGATCTCCAAAATGGATCCAATCAATTACATTTTTGAAAAGCCTGCTCTTACTGGGAGAATTGCCCGCTGGCAGATGTTGTTATCTGAATATGATATCGAATACCGCACTCAAAAGGCCATTAAAAGTAGTGTGTTGGCAGATTACCTTGCTCACCACCCGGTGGAGGATCATCAGTCTGCAGAGTATGAATTCCCCGATGAAGATGTGATGTTCTTAAAAGTGAAAGATTATGATGATCCATTTCCCGAGGAGGGTCCCGACCCTGAATCTCGTTGGAGTATGGTATTTGATGGAGTTGTGAATGCTTATGGTAAAGGAATTGGTGTTGTGATTGTTACTCCTCATGGATCGCACATTCCTTTTACTGCAAGGTTAACATTTGATTGCACTAATAATATGGCAGAATATGAGGCTTGCATCATGGGCCTTGAGGAAGCTATTAATCTCAGAATCAAGATTCTAGATGTGTATGGCGATTCAACTTTGGTAATAAATCAGATTAAAGGAGAATGGGACACTCGTCACCCTGGATTGATCCCTTACAAAGATTACGCTAGAAGATTACTACCCTTATTCAATAAAGTTGAATTCCATCACATTCCTAGGGATGAAAATCAAATGGCAAATGCTCTGGCAACTCTGGCTTCCATGTACCAAGTAAATGTTTGGAATGATATACCCCGAATTACAGTTCGACGGCTAGATAGGCCCGATCATGTGTTTGCGATAGAGGAGGTAGCAGATGAAAAACCTTGGTATTATGATATCAAGCATTTTCTTCAGACTCAGGAATACCCGTTTGGTGCGTCAAAGAAAGATAGGAAGACACTGAGAAGATTGGCAGGCAGTTTCTTCCTCAGTGAAAATGTGTTATACAAGAAGAATTTTGACATGGTCTTGCTCAGATGCATGGATAGACACGAAGCAGACATGTTGATGCATGAGATCCATGAAGGTTCATTTGGCACTCATGCTAATGGACATTCAAGGGCTAAAAGGATGCTAAGGGCAGGTTATTATTGGTTGACAATGGAATCTGATTGTTACAACTTTGCAAAGAAGTGCCATAAATTCCAGATTTACGCAAATAAGATCCATGTACCTCCGACACTTCTCAATATGATTTCCTCCCCGTGGCCTTTCTCTATGTGGGGTATTGACATGATCGGGATGATAGAACCCAACGTTTCGAATGGACACCATTTCATCTTGGTAGAAATTGAGTACTTTACCAAGTGGGTAGAGGGTGCTTCATATGCCAATGTTACCAAACAGGTGGTTGTGCATTTCATCAAAAACAATCTTATATGCCGGTATGGTGTGCCGAGCAAAATCATCACTAACAATGGCTCAAATTTGAACAACAAGATGATGACTGAACTGTGCGAAGAATTCAAGATTGTCCATCACAATTCATCTCCATATAGGCCAAAGATGAATGGGGCTGTTGAAGCTGCTAATAAGAATATCAAGAAGATCATCCAGAAAATGGTTATCACTTATAAGGATTGGCATGAAATGCTCCCTTTTTCTCTACATGGATATCGAACATCTGTCCGCACTTCAACAGGAGCAACCCCGTTTCTCTAGTGTATGGAATGGAAGTTGTACTCCCTGTCAAGGTAGAGATTCCCTTGTTGCGTGTGATAATGGAAGCCAAATTGGCAGAGGCTGAATGGGTTCAGAATAGGTTTGACCAATTGAATTTGATTGAAGAGAAGAGAATGACAGCTTTATGTCATGGGTAGTTATATCAGAAAAGAATGAAGAAAGCATTTGACAAAAAGGTCAAACCTTGTGAATTCAGAGAGGGTGCCCTCGTGCTCTGGAAGATCATGTCTCTCAACACTGATTCTAGGGGCAAGTGGACTCCCAATTTTGAAGGCTCGTATGTTTTCAAGAAAGCCTTCAATGGTGGTGCATTAATTCTTGAAACTATGGATGGCAAGGAGTTCCCACGTCCAATGAATGCTGACGCAGTCAAGAAATACTTTGCCTAAAGAAATAAAATAACAACTCGCTAAGTTGAAAACCCGAAAGGGAGGCTTAGGAAAAAAAGGAGCGTCTCGGTAGGCCGAAAACCCGAAAGGGCAGTCTAGGCAAAAATCAGAGACATAAACAGAATAAACTTCCCGCTAAGTTGAAAACCCGAAAGGGCAGATTAGGCAAAAGTTAAGTACTTTTTTGGCAAGTAACTACGTCAGACGATACTTGATCGTTGAAGCAATAATCTTCTCGGATCCTCACCATACTTCAACAAAAGCTACTGCTCAGGATTTCAAAAGTTGTTAGGGGGGATAATGGTCATTGTATCTCAATGTATCTTTTCCATTATGTATTACCATTTCCCAAACTTTGTAATCATCCATGGAGTCTCGCCATTTGCAGACTACCATTCTATTAATGAAATTCGAGCTTTTGCCCAACTTTTTGTGTTCTTATTTTTATTTAGCTTGCGAAGACATCATTTATTACTGATAATAACTGTTAAAGCAAAAGGATTAAAAAGAAAAATTGAATTTTCAAAAAGAAGAGAGATCTTTACAATTCAATTTACTTTGGGATTTGTGATAAAATAATGACAACAAGAATGGTGATCCCAAGAATGAACAAACTCCGGTTGTTTGATGAAAATTTACTCCCTTCATGAAAGTTTTCTCAGGGAATTTTGCTAGTAGGTTTGCAATCCTTGTGTGCTTCTTAGATAGTTAGAGACGATATTAGTGGATGTAAGGTACAATATTGGGTTTATGATCTCATTATCCCCAGTCAGGTCTTGATTCATTTTTTGGGGTTTGCATGGTCAGAAGTCTTCGTCTCAGATTCCCCAACAAGTTTTCCCTCATATGATGAAAGTTTTGGCATTAATATTGACTTCTTGATTTCCTAGGAAGGTTATCCTAGGGCATCTCTTGTTTGGAATGAGTATTCGTGATGAAAGTTTTCTCCAGGGAGGTAGGCTTGAATCCCCCAATGAAGTTTGGTTGTGTCGGTGTCAGTCTGCTTTATTTGAGGCTGGTCTCGCAATCTTCAGTAGGCATGTTACTTTTGGAAAATTGTTTTCTCCGATGAAACCGGAAGAAAGATGTTCTATCCCGATATCTGTTTGATTTGGCTACATCCGGATTATGTTTCTCCTCAATAAAGTTAAGGCAGGCAGTGGGTTTGGTTTCCGCAGTTGCTTTTACTTTTCTTGGATTGATCTTTCTGGTTGAAGTTTAGCCCATTTATTGTTAGTACCTTAGGCGGTTTTGTTTGTTTGTACTGATTATGTATCCTTTTACCAACATATGCATGATAACACTCATATATTCATACATACATCATGCATGACTAAAAACCATTGCTCATTAACATGATGTTCTGACCTTTTCCTGCAGCGTTCTTTGCTTAGTTGAATTTGGTTTTCCCTCTTGAGTTTATTTCACAAAAGATGTATCTGCGTTGGCCGTCTTGCTCCAATTTATTTCTGAATTGGATTTATGGATCTCTGAAATTTTTGAGTTTTGGTTTGAGCATTTATTTTGCACAGGAAGACTTTATCTCCTCAGCAGGAATATCGTAGCATGTCCCCGGGAAGTCATATTGCTATTTCTAGAAAGTCATTTCTCTTTTTAAATCCCCTTTGACAATTAGTGGGAGTCTCTTTATTTGAGACAAATTACGTATTACCCTTTCCAGGCAGATTTCCTGGGTTAAAGAAGAAGTTGACACCCGTTCTTGGCAAAACACCAGAATCTTGGGGAAACTTGATATATTTTCTCTTTCTACCTTCAGTGAACGTTGGTAGTAGATCGACAGTGAACGTTGGTGTTTCTTATCTTTTTGTTATCTTCAGTGAATGTTGATAGTTCATCGTTAGTGAACGGCAGTGATATGATATATTTTCTCTTTCTACCTTCAGTGAACGTTGGTAGTACATCGGCAGTGAATGTCGGTGTTTCTTATCTTTTTGCTATCTTCAGTGAACGTTGATAGTTCATCGTCAGCGAACGGTGGTGATATGATATATTTTCTCTTTCTACCTTCAGTGAATGTTGGTAGTACATCGATAGTGAACGTCGGTGTTTATTATCTTTTTGCAATCTTCAGTGAACGTTGATAGTTCATCGTCAGTGAACGGCGGTGATATGATATATTTTCTCTTTTTACCTTCAGTGAATGTTGGTAGTACATCGGCAGTGAACGTCGGTGTTTCTTATCTTTTTTCTATGTTCAGTGAACGTTGATAGTTCATCGTCAGTGAACGGAGGTGATATGATATATTTTCTCTTTCTACCTTTGGTGAACGTTGGTAGTACATCAACAGTGAACGTTAATGTTTCTTATCTTTTTGATATCTTCAGTGAACATTGATAGTTCATCGTCAGTGAACGGCGGTGATATGATATATTTTATCTTTCTATCTTCAGTGAACGTTGGTAGTACATCGGCAGTGAACATCGGTGTTTCTTATCTTTTTGCTATCTTCAGTGAACGTTGATAGTTCATCGTTAGTGAACGGCAGTGATATGATATATTTTCTCTTTCTACCTTCAGTGAACGTTGGTAGTACATCGGCAGTGAACGTCGGTGTTTCTTATCTTTTTGCTATCTTCAGTGAACGTTGATAGTTCATCGTCAGTGAACGGCGGTGATTTGATATATTTTCTATTTCTACCTTCAGTGAATGTTGGTAGTACATCGGCAGTGAACTTCGGTGTTTCTTATCTTTTTGCTATCTTCAGTGAACGTTGATAGTTCATCGTCAGTGAACGGAAGTGATATAATGTACTTTCTCTTTCTACCTTCAGTGAACGTTGGTAGTACATCGGCAGTGAACGTCGATGCTTGTTATTCTCCTCTCTGATTCTTTTCTTGTGGTTTACCAGTGATTTATTTTCCTGGTGGGATTGCTCTTTTGTTTCTACATTTCATGTTTCATCCCCAATTCCACTTTGCGTCTCTTTTGTTCATTTCATATGCATTCATATGCATAAACGTCTGTATGGCATCTTAGGGCCAAAAACAGGGTTTGTTTTATATTTAAGTGTCTTCAATCCCGTCGACACGAAGATTTTTAACCTCCGCATCTTCGGATAGAAGAAACTTAAATAAGGGCAGTTGTTGTACCCCAATTTTTGCCCCTAAGATCCCTTCATCATACCATATTGTTTCAATCACCACAAAATCACATTAGGGCTTTTGGTTCCTCTCCCTATCTTTAACCTTGCTCTTTGAGGAGTCACCAAGCACCTTGACTTGTTTTCTTTGTTGATCATGGATATTTTGCTTTTATTTTCTCTCTAAATTAACAAATACAATATTGGTTTGTCTCACTTGTTAATAATGTAGGTGAAGGCAATGAGGTTTAGCAAGTTGCATCATGAGTTCATGAGTTTATTTCCATGCCCTAGTCAAAAGCTTGAGAGATCCAAACCTCACCATTGAAGTTGTTTTGATGTTGGTATGGAAGTAGTTCTGGTGGCCATGAGTCCTCATCATCATCCTCAACAAACCCTATTCACAAAGGAAGAATATTGGCACAAAAAGTTTGTTCAAACTTGACAAAGTTCCACCAAGCATTCTCTTGATCTAGAAGTTATGGTTTTGGACTTCAGAGGAGCATATCTTGATCATCTTTTGGTATTTTTGAGTGATTCCAAAAACATTATTCTCTTCAAAGAGTTACCAACAAATCACTTCAAAACTTTCAAGAATTTTTCATGTGGAAGAAACTTGGTGAAGAGGAAAGATTACAAGTCCTCAAGATGAACCCCCAATTTTTCATAATGTGATTTCAAATGATCATAACTTGGTAAATTTTTGTCACCTTGAGCCTATTATTTTTTCATGATGATACTAAGGATGTATACTTCATGCCTTCTTTTATGTGCAAAGTGAAAAAATGGATGGAAGTTTACTTAAGAATGCAAAAGATTATAGGTCATTTCATGATTTTTTGCCAACTTCAACAAGTCATAACTTGCTCAATTTTTGGAGATTTTGAGTGGTTCAAATTGCAAAGTGTCATTCAAGAGGTCTACTTAATTCCATATTTTTTGGTCAAGAGCAAATTCTAAGTGGAAGGCCATGTTTGGATGCAAGAGATTATAGGTCATTTTTAAAGAAGAGTTTGAAATTTTCTAAGTATGGAAAGTCAACTCTTTTTCTTCAACTTTGACTCCATGTAACTTTCAGCTCAAGCATCCATTTGATTCCATTATTTTTCCATTTCAAAGCTTACAACCTCATCTTTCCAAAGCATTAATAATTATGCCCTAAGACCCCTTGAGTTGGAAATTCCATGGATTTGAATTTGGTAGTTTGAAACTGAATTTTGCACAAAGTCAGAATTTTGAAATCCATAATGTGACTTCTAAACACAAGATTTGTGCGTGTTTTTGATTTAAACTTAATTAGCAAACTTGCCAGAAGTGATTAGCACCCCAAAACGCAAGGTTTGGCTGAGTTTTGATGGAAATGAAGTCACACTTCACTCGTGCTCGACCCTTACTCAATTTCCCTCCAAACTTCCTTGTTTCTTCAATTTTTCATTCCAATTCACTTCCCTATAAATAAAGGGTCACCCCCCATTCAATTTCCCAAGCTTAGAGAGCCAAGAACACCCTGCCAAAACTTCACACGAACCCACTTTTGTTGAATTCAGTTTTTGAAATTTAAGCTTCCTTTTCCAAAATTCTTTGCGTATTCATAATCCTTGAACTTCATACAAACTCTCCAGCACTTAAACCAATCAAAACGACCCATAATCCAAGCTACAGAAGTCCAGTATCAGAGCTTCTTACTTGAACTTCGAAAAGGTAGAATTCTCCACCAATTGGATCCAAATCAAGCACTAATCTGTTCTACTCCTTTGTCTGATTCTAATGATGCTTACAATTTTTAAATCCATTGAGAATTGAGAGAGAAATCTCAAATTGAAGGTGCTCGCTATTTTTCTGTGTTTTGATTCATATCTCTCTCCATACTTTACATAAATTTGGCGCAATGGTTGTGTTAGAATCGTCTTGAAGAGACGAGTTCAATGATGCTAGCCAGGGATCCTAATTTTTTCATTTGAAGGATCTCACAAAATCCCCATTGCAGGGTGTCTGGAGGTTAAAGACGATGACATGTCTCTTCTCAGCCAATGATAGCGTGCGAAGCGTTTTAATTTTATTGGTTTCCCTTTTTCTGATTATATGTGTGTTTCACTAAGGTCCATATCAAGCACATCGCATCTGGTCCATTGGATTAGCTTACTAACGCATTTTGACTTTGATCTGATGGTCCACATCGTTTTGGTTTTATTTTATTTTCTGATTTTATATTTTATTTGATTAAATTTTCAAAAATTCATAACTCTTTTATTTTTTATAAATCATGAAAAATTCACAAAAAATATTTTGAATTATTTCTGATCTCATGAATATTTTTTTACATTTTTATTTTAACATTTGGTATTTTTTATATTTTTTGTATTATTTTCTTTCTTTTAATTACTTAAAAAAAATACTTTCTAACATTTTTTAATTTTGAAAAAATTCAAAAATATTATTTTGCATATTTTTGACTTTCTGAAAATTTTATGGAATTTTATGTTGAGGTTTACTATTTTTGATCTGTTTTATGTTCATTTTAGCAATTTTAAATGGTTAAAAAATAGTTTCTGACTTTTAAAAATTACTAAAATTTTTATAAAAATATTTGGACCCATTTCTGATTTTTCTATGGTCTTATTTTTCATTTCTTGATTAATTTGAATATAATTTATATTTTCCTCATTATTTTCTAGTTTATTTTAACATATATATATATATATATATATATATATATATATATATATATATATATATATATATATATATATATATATATATATATATATATATATATATATATATATATATATATATATATATATATATATATATATATATATATATATATATATATATATATATATATATATATATATATATATATATATAATATTATATCATTTTGTGAATATTTTCTGGCTGTCTTGGGTTGATTTTTTGGTCATGGCTTTATTAACATCATTGGATCCATGGTGTTGAGTTTAACTCCACAAAAATGGATGAATGATTTTAATAATAGTTTGATTAAATATTAATTCAAATGTGGTTTTCTTTTTTACCCTAATTCCTCTTCATCTCATCCCCTTCTCCTTGCACTAAATATTGTTGGAGCATGATCTCTATATCATGTCTCAAAACAAATGGTGCATAGATTGCTATTGATCGACCTCAAAATAGGTGCGACTTCTATATAAGTCCACTCACGATTGCTTAACATAGTGCTAAATTTTGTCCCAATTCGAATAAATGATCATTCGTGGCCCAAACTTATGATTGCAAGCCCAAGTATGTTAATTTGATCTCTTTGATCCAATAACCTTGAGATTCATTGTGTGGAGGCTTTGGTTCTACCAATTCTCCAATGGATCTACAACAACTTTGGTCAACACGGATAACTTAAACATCGTTGATCATTAAATTGTACTTGTGAGAATTCCAAATGGATGATATACTTGACAAAAAGCAAATGCAACTTGTTGTGTGGAGGCTTTGGTTCTACCAATCCTCTAATGATTTCCAAATGCAAGTTTCAAGATGGTCATCCAACTAACCACTAATTATTGACTTGTTTTATTTTATGCTTTTATTCTTTTATGCTTTATGCACTATTTACTTTTAGCATTTACATTTCATGCCATTTTCATCTTTGCTCATTTGAGCATTTATTTTACTGTCATTTTTACTTTGCTCACTTGAGCTTTTCTTTTTCTTTTTTCTAAGATACTTAATAACCAACTTAAACCCTAAAAAACTCTTAATGGTACTTGGACTATTTGGTTACTACCCTTGGCATTATGGAGCATGAGACTTTTTCTTGGACTTAGGATTAGCAACCTTAGCCTATCTTGGAGACCTTGTGATCTTATCTGATTATTTTGTCTGGAGCTCTTGAGGTTTATCTCAGGATATTGGGTTGCTTGTTTGTTTTTGTGTGCAGGTTTTGTGATTACATCCTTTGACTGTAATATGGAATTCACCCGTATACAGCCGTTACTCTGCCCAATTTTTGTGAAGACTTAATACACATGAAAAGGTCTAGTATCTTTGCTTGCTTGGTTTCAATCCAAAGAATGGGAGTTCTATCTTGGCTCATAATGTCAAGTTCTGGCTTCTTGTTGGTTAGATGGTCCTTATCATTAGCTTTTACCTTATGCTTTAGGATAGTCTCTTCTTCTCCTCCCATTTTCTTTAATTTAAAAAATCTTCTCCCTCTTTTTTTTTAAAAAACCCTTCTTGTTTCTAAACTTGAACCACTTTCATAATAAACTTGGACTTATGTCCATGTATTTTCAAAAATCATTTTCATAAATAAACTTCAATAAATTTAATAATACTTTGACACTTTTTTGTGAGAAGACTAAAATTCAATCAATCTCATTTCAAATCACTTTGCCACTTTGACTTTTACCTTTAAACATTTCTTAAAAGATTAGGTTCTTGTCAATCCTTGTAGTGATGCAAACAACTATACTTCTACAATATGTAGTGAAGTGAGATATTTTTCACTTGGGTGTTGAGTGAGGCATTATTGATTTTAAAATCCAAGCCATATCCTCCACTTTAAGATGATGCAAATTCTCCTTTCTCATGATTGTGGGTAGTAAGTATGTTTTTCCACACGAACAATGACGATGACGTCTTATCTCATAAAATTAACCAACACACTTGTGTTTTAATTTTTTTAAAAGAGGAACTATGTGTACCCTGATCCCCTATTGCACGAAAGGTGGTACGTAGGAACTAAAGGTTCGCAACCGCGGCGGGTGCAAAAAAATCATAAAAAATATATTTCTTTTCTCACCTCCACCATCCATTTTATATATAACACATTTTTATAACCAAAATATACAGATTTTACAAAGAGGTTCCTGCGGAGTACTGTAACGCCCGTAATTTAATTAATTATTTAATTAAATTATTTGTAGAATATTTGTGAAGAAGTGTTATTAAATTGGATTTATTTTATTAAGTGGAGAAATAATAATATTAGAGGTATAACATTACTATTTGGTGAAATAATATTAGAAGCTAATATTATTTCATGTGGGCCTATATTGTGTGAGTGGAAGTAATAAGGGGGTGTAGGTTTTGAGCCCAATAAGAATAATATAATAATAGGGTTATATTATTATTTGTTGTTAGAATATAAGAGAGAAGCAGTAGAGGAAATAAGGATTGTGAAGAACGTGAAGCTGCTGGAAAAAGTGGAAAGACGGCAAGAACAAAGATTCAACCCAAAAATTATAGAGCGACCTTCAATCCAAGGTAAGGGTGGGGTTCTGACTTTATAATTGGGTTCATGATCTTTGATATATGGGGTTAGAGGTGATTGTTGTTTGTTCTTGAATTGGATGTATTATGAATGATGTATGGCGAATATTGATGAACTCTTCATGAATAATGATGTTGTTATGTTGTTTAATCGATGAAGTAATAAAGTATAATGTTAAGTGACGAATTATCATGATCATAATAAGGTTTTTAGGGCTGTAGTATGATTCCCGTAATAAAATTACAGAGGAAAACACAGAACTTATGCAGAAGGTATAAGCATGTGTCGACCTCAAGCTGGATGAGTCGATACATGGGCGAGGTTAGACTCAGGATGAGTCGATGCATACAGGGCTTGCGTCGATACATGTTAGTTGCAAGACTCAGGATGAGTCGACCAGTGAGATGCATGTATCGATACATGCTATGTTTTGAAGTCAGGATGAGTCGATCCATATGATTTTGCGTCGACCCATGTTGTAAAAGAGAAGCAGGATGAGTCGATCCATAAGGTTTTGTGTCGACCCATAAGGTCTGATTTTTGACAGAATTGGCTTTTAAGTGCTGTAACTTGAGTTTTAGGATGCTGTTTGAGATGTCGTTAAAAGCGTTGATTAGCTAACGCGATGAGATTTATTCTAGGTGATTAAATGATGGATAAGAAGTGTAATCCTAGCAGATAATGCAGGATTTAGAATTAATTCCCGTAGATGACCGTTGTGCTGGTTTTTGGACAGAATGATGAATATGAGATGTTGGAGACTGCTGTTAGAAATATGACAGTAGGATTAGTGACAATAATGATGTACAGTAGCAGAATAACAGTATGGATTACTGTACTATTGATATACAACTGAGTTATTAGTGAGATGTGGTTATTAAAGTTGTGTTGGATAATTATGATGAACCAATGACGTTTGATAAATAACTGATGTTTAATAAATTATTTTGAGATGTTTATGAGATGTTGTAATTGAGATGTTGTTGTTTTGAGATGTTTATGAGATGCTGTAATTTAGATGTTGTTGTTTTGAGATGTTTATGAGATGCTGTAATTGAGATGTTGTTGTTTTGAGATGTTTATGAGATGCTGTAATTGAGATGTTGTTGTTTTGAGATGTTCATGAGATGTTGTGTTTTAAGATGATTGAGATGTTGATATTACATTCATGAAGAGTCGCATACATTGAATTTTTGAGATGAAGCTTATGCTCGTTGAGATGGCCTGGATTGGCAAATTTTGAGATGAAGGCTATGCCTTGTTGATGCCTCTATTAATTGGCAGATTTTTGAGATGGGAGTTCTGCTCCAATGGTACCACATGCATTTGCATAGTTTTGAGTCGCATTATATGAATGAATAATGAAATGTATTTGATGTTGATGAATGAGTATATATGCTATAATTGTTGTGATTATGAGATGAGAAGTGGTCATATTATTGATCTAATTTAATATATTAATTATCATGCGCTTTATTATATTGTTAGATATATCACCCCTTCTGTTTGAATGTTGCCCCTATGTTGGTAACGTGCAGGTAATCGAGAGTGAAGGCCGTATACCTTCAATAGATTGAGTCGGTGTCATTGCTCTGATATGTAACACTCAGGGGGATGAATGCTTGCTGATTTTGGTTGCTGATTTTTAGTTGTTGGACTTTAAATTATTTATTTACTAAATATGAGATGTTTCGAAGTTGTTGTTTATTTAAAGATGTTATTGAAGAATTCTGATGCGTAGTTGTTGAATTATTTATTGAAAGATGTTATGTTGATGGTTCACTCGATGTCTTGAAAAAGTGTTATATATCCATGATGAATGCAATGAATTTGTTAGAAGAATTTGTGACGTCCCGATTCATTCGTATGATTGAAATTTTATAACTCGCATAATTGCTTGGGGTAGAATTTGGGTGTTACAAAGTTGGTATCAGAGCAAAAGGTTGGTCCGACCTTGTCGTCGAGTTGTAGTTGTCTAACAGTCGAGTATTGTTATTTGAGTTCTAATCGTTGTTTATGTTATTAGTGAGAAGTTTGTAAGACCTAGTGTATCGCTGTGGGGTGCTCCAGTGTTGTTAGTGAAGAAGAAAGATGGAAGTATGAGGCTTTGTGTTGATTATTGACAGTTGAACAAGGTGACGATTAAGAACAAGTATCCGCTTCCAAGAATAGATGACTTGATGGACCAATTAGTGGATGCTCGTGTGTTTAGTAAGATTGATTTGAGGTCGGGTTACCATCAGATTAAAGTGAAGGATAAAGATATTCAGAAGACGGCTTTCAGAACGCGTTATGGACATTACGAGTATTCGGTGATGCCTTTCGGTGTTACTAATGCGCCAGGAGTATTCATGGAATATATGAATCATATCTTTCATACTTATTTGGATCGGTTTATAGTTGTGTTCATTGATGATATTTTGATTTACTCTAAGTCAGAAGAAGAGCATGATGAACATTTAAGAGTAGTATTGCAGATTCTGAAAGAGAAGAAGTTGTATGCAAAGCTGTCCAAGTGTGAATTTTGGTTGAAAGAAGTTAATTTTCTTAGTCACGTGATTTCAGGTAGTGGCATTGCTGTAGATCCATCGAAGGTTGATGTTGTGTTGCAATGGGAAACTCCAAAGTCAGCTACTGAGATTAGAAGCTTCTTGGGATTAGCTGGTTAATATAGAAGTTTTATCGAAGGGTTTTCTAAGTTGTCACTCCCGTTGACTAAGTTGACTTGTAAAGGTAGAGCTTTTGTTTGGGATGTTCAGTGCGAAGAAAGTTTTACATAATTAAAGAAGAGGTTGACATCGGCTCCGATTTTGATGTTGCCTAATCCAGGAGAGCCTTTTGTGGTGTATTGTGATGCTTCCAAGATGGGTTTAGGAGGTGTGCTTATGCAGAATGGTAAGGTAGTTGCTTATGCGTCCAGGCAATTAAGGACTCATGAGAAGAACTATCCTACGCATGATTTAGAACTTGTTGCTGTTGTTTTTGTGTTGAAGATTTGAGGCATTATCTTTATGGTTCTAAATTTGAAGTGTTTAGTGACCATAAGAGCTTAAAGTATTTGTTCGATCAGAAGAAGTTGAATATGAGGCAGCGAAAATGGTTGGAATTGTTAAAGGATTATGATTTCGGTTTGAATTATCATCCAGGAAAAGCAAATGTGGTAGCTGATGCGTTGAGTCGAAAGACTTTACATATGTCAACAATGATGATCAAAGAGTTGGATTTGATTGAGCAGTTCAGAGATATGAGCTTAGTTTGTGAGGTTACTCCACAAAGTGTTATGTTGGGTATGTTGAAGATTAATAATGAATTTCTAGACAGCATAAGAGAAGCTCATAAATTGGATGTGATACTAGTAGATTTGATGGTTGGGACTGATCAATCTGAGAATAGTGATTTTAAGCTAGATGAGTAAGGTGTGTTGAGATTTCATAATCAGATTTGTATTCCTGATGATGCTGAGATGAAGAAAGTGATACTTGAAGAGAGTCATAAAAGTAAGTTGAGTATTCATCCAGGAGCTACAAATATGTATCAAGATTTGAAAGGTTTGTTTTGGTGACCTGGGATGAAGAGTGATGTGACTCGATTTGTGTATGCATGTTTGACTTGTCAGAAGTCGAAAGTTGAACATCAGAAGCCTGCATGATTGATGCAACCGTTGGAAGTTCCAGAATGGAAATGGGATAGCATTTCAATGGACTTTGTGACGGGGTTACCTAGTACTATAAGAGGACATGATTCGATTTGGGTGATTGTTGATAGGCTTACGATGTCAGCTCATTTTATTCCTATTAACATCAGTTTTCCAGTGTCGAAGTTGGCTGAGATTTATATTAGTGTGATTGTGAAGCTGCATGGTGTTCCTTTGTGCATTGTGTCAGATAGATATCCAAGATTTACTTCTTATTTTTGGAAGATTTTGCAAGCGTTGGGTTCTAAGTTGAGGTTGAGTTCAGCGTATCATCCTCAGACAGATGGTCAGACTGAACGGACGATTCAATCGTTGGAAGACTTGTTGAGGGCATGTATTCTTGAGCAGGGAGGTTCGTGGGATACTTATCTTCCGTTGATAGAGTTCACGTATAATAACAGTTACCATTCTAGTATTGGGATGGCACCTTTTAAAGCGTTGTATGGTCGGAGATGTAGAACTCCATTATGTTGGCATGAATCTGGTGAGAGTGTAGTGCTTGTACCTGAACTTGTTCGTGAGACTACTGAGAAGGTGAAGTTGATTCGAGAAAAGATGAAAGCTTCACAAAGTAGACAGAAGAGTTATCATGACAAGCGAAGGAAAGATTTAGAATATCAAGCTGGTGATCATGTGTTTTTGAGAGTTACACCTGTGACTGGTGTTGGGCGAGCATTGAAGTCTAAGAAGCTCACTTCTTGTTTTATTGGACCGTATCAGATTTCAGAGAGAGTGAGAAAAGTTGCTTATAGAGTGTCTTTACCGCCTAATCTTTCGAATTTGCATGATGTGTTTCACGTGTCGAAACTTCGGAAGTATATTTCAGATCCATCTCATGTGATTCATATGGACGATATGCAAGTACGGGATAATCTTACGGTGGAAACGATGCCTGTACGAATCGCGGATCGTGAAATGAAGACTCTGAGGGGCAAAGAGATTGCTTTAGTTAAAGTGGTTTGGCTAGGAGCTGCAGGAGAAAGCATGACTTGGGAATTGGAGAGCAAGATGCGAGACTCCTATCCTGAATTGTTTGATTGAGGTAAAATTTTGAGGATGAAAATATTCTAAGTGGGGGAGAGTTGTAACGCCCGTAATTTAATTAATTATTTAATTAATTATTTAATTAAATTATTTTTAGAATATTTGTGAAGAAGTGTTATTAAATTGGATTTATTTGATTAAGTGGAGAAATAATAATTTTAGAGGTATAGCATTACTATTTGGTGAAATAATGTTAGAAGCTAATATTATTTCATGTGGGCCTATATTGTGTGAGTGGAAGTAATAAGGGGGTGTAGGTTTTGATCCCAATAAGAATAATATAATATTAGGGTTATAATATTATTTGTTGTTAGAATAGAAGAGAGAAGCAGTAGAGGAAATAAGGATTGTGAAGAACGTGAAGCTGCTGGAAAAAGTGGAAAGACGGCAAGAACAAAGATTCAACCCATAAATTGTAGAGCGACCTTCAATCCAAGGTAAGGGTGGGGTTCTGACTTTATAATTGGGTTCATGATGTTTGATATATGGGGTTAGAGGTGATTGTTGTTTGTTCTTGAATTGGATGTATTATGAATGATGTATGGAGAATATTAATGAACTCTTCATGAATAATGATGTTGTTATGTTGTTTAATTGATGCAGTAATAAAGTATAATGTTAAATGATGAATTATCATGATCATAATAAGGTTTTTAGGGCTGTAGTATGATTCCCGTAGTAAAATTACAGAGGAAAATGCAGAACTTATGCAGAAGGTATCAGTATGTGTCGACCTCAAGCTGGATGAGTCGATACATGGGCGAGGTTAGACTCAGGATGAGTCGATGCATATAGGGCTTGCATCGATACATGTTAGTTGCAAGACTCAGGATGAGTCAACCGGTGAGATGCATGTGTCGATACATGCTGCGTTTTGAAGTCAAGATGAGTCGATCCATAGGGTTTTGCATCGACCGATGTTGTAAAAGAGAAGCAGGATGAGTCGATCCATAAGGTATTGTGTCGACCCATAAGGTCTGATTTTTGACAGAATTGGCTTTTAAGTGCTGTAAATTGAGTTTTAGGATGTTGTTTGAGATGTCGTTCGAAGCGTTGATTAGCTAACGCGATGAGCTTTATTCTAGGTGATTAAATGATGGATAAGAAGTGTAATCCTAGCAGATAATGCAGGATTTAGAATTAATTCCCGTAGATGACCGTTGTGCTGATTTTTGGATATAATGATGAATATAAGATGTTGGAGTCTGCTGTTAGAAATACGACAGTTGTATTAGTGACAATAATGATGTACAGTAGCAGAATAACAATATGGATTATTGTACTATTGATATACAACTGAGTTATTAGTGAGATGTGGTTATTAAAGTTATGTTGGATAATTATGATGAACCAATGACGTAAATAATTGATGTTTAACAAATTATTTTGAGATGTTTATGAGATGCTGTAATTGAGATGTTGTTGTTTTGAGATGTTTATGAGATGCTGTAATTGAGATGTTGTTGTTTTGAGATGTTTATGAGATGCTGTAATTGAGATGTTGTTGTTTTGAGATGTTTATGAGATGTTGTGTTTTGAGATGATTGAGATGTTGATATTACATTCATGAAGAGTCGCATACATTGCATTTTTAAGATGGAGCTTATGCTCGTTGAGATGGCCTGGATTGGAAAATTTTGAGATGAAGGCTATGCCTTGTTGATGCCTCTATTAATTGACAGATTTTTGAGATGGGAGTTCTGCTTCAATGGTACCACATGCATTTGCATAGTTTTGAGTCGCATTATATGAATGCATAATGAAATGTATTTGATGTTGATGAATGAGTACATATGCTGTAATTATTATGATTATGAGATGAGAAGTGGTGATATTATTGATCTAATTTAATATATTAATTATCATGAACTTTATTATATTGTTAGATATCTCACCCCTTCTGTTTGAATGTTTCCCCTATGTTGGTAACGTGCAGGTAATCAGGAGTGAAGGCTGTTGTGATTAGTGGATCTGGAACTGACTGTTTAACGCTGGTTCGCGAAATGTCGCGGAAGCAAGAGTCGCCACCGTCTTATATTTTCTCCAACATGGACAGGACAAAACCACAGCAAAATTCCTTATGAGATGTTTCTCGGTTCGGGAGGTAGATTTATAGAAAGGGAAGGTGTTAGCACCCTTTCTATCCATGGTTATCCATGGGCTCTTAGATACTTGCTCTTTGTGTTTTCAAAAGTGTTTGCTTTTCAAGTGTGAGTGGTTTTGAAAAAAGTTTCATTGAAAACTTCAATTCGACTCTTGTATCAGTCCTCAAGAGTGTTGTGAAGCGTTTGTTTTGAAATCTTTTAGAAAGTGTCTGTGTGAAAAGGGTTTTTTGTTTGTTTTGAATTAGAGCAAGTATCTATGAGTCATCTACCTACCCTAAGGAATTAGGCTGTGTAAATGTCCTTAAGGTAGTGCCATCCCACCATTGAGAGGTAGGTAGCACCACCGTTGGAGGTGTTCGGGTCAATTCGTTTGTAGGGACAATGTGGTCACCAGAGCAACAGTAGGACACCTTAGAAGCTACCCTTATGCCATTGATCTTTTTTATTCCGAGGCAACCGTTTCGAGGCAACTGTTCCGAGGCAACCGTTTCGAGGCAACTTGTTTCGAGGCAACTAGATCAATGGACATAAGGACTTACTAAGACGTCCTATACTCGACGACCACGTTTCGAAGGCAAGGCAACAGTGAGGCGTACCCTAAGAGTGGTGTGTGAATTTGTGTGTTATTTTCATGTTATGTTTTATCTTGTACATGTATCATGGTGATCTACGCTTGTTTTTAATTTAGGCCATACATTCTTTCATGCAATTAGAATTAACAATGCGGAAATTTAAATGCGGAAAGATAAATCCTACGCTATTACAAGGCGCGGGTCTATACATCGCCAAATTACAAAGACCCGTTTTTAATAAAAATGCAGAAAGTAAAACCTAGTTACTATTACATGGCTTGAACAGTTACATAATATTCACAAAGGAAAATAAGAATAAATGCGCGAAAGAATTAAAGTTGCACGTTCGAGGGCGTTGGACCCTTTTGAAATTAAATTGAAATTAAAAACTAATTATTATTTAATAAAAGGAAAGAAATGTTTTTTAGTTTTTTTTTTATATTTATGAAATAAAGAAAATTAAAATTAAAAGAAACCCTAATTCTAAGTTATTTTTAATTATTAATGAAAAATGTTAAAGTTTAACCTAATTTACTAAAGAATTTATGTACATACTTATTTACAAAATATTTAGTAATTAATAATAATGATAATAAGAAAAAATTATTTATTAAGAAAAGGATGAGAATGCTAAAAAAAAAACCTAATTTCTACATATTTTAATTTATTAAGAAAAAGATTAAAGTTTTAACCTAATTTAACTAAATTAATTATTTAACATTTATTTACAAAAATAATAATAGTGAAATTAATATTAATAAAAATAAACATTTTTTCTAGTTTCTGATTTATTATTGTGAAAAATTATTTTATGGTAAAAAGAAATAATTAAAACATTAAAAAAGAATTAGAAAAGAAAATCAAATAAAAATTAAAAATGTGCAAACCATGGGGGTATTCAGACCCAAAGGAAGGTATGATTTGAGAATTTTGGCCCATTGAATCAAGGCCCTGTTTGACTTTCCAGGATTGAGTGCATGTTCATTGACTAGCGTGCATGGTAGACATCCTCTTATAGCCTTTGGATTGAAGCTCATGGGCGCGTGGCAGGCTTAGATGTGAACGTGCATGATGAACTTTGGATGAAGTGCTGCATAGAAACACATTAAGGAAAAAGATATGAAATATGTGGGGGGACCTGGGAATCGAACCCAGGTCCCAGCGTTTACCAAGTGAATGCTTTGCCAGTTGAGCTGTTTGCGCGCTTTGTTATTTAGATAGGTAAAAAACATAATATATAAAAACGTTAGTTAATGCTGTAAACAAAAAATTGCGCGCCAGTATTTGAATCCTCCACTCACGCTTGGACACCTATGCTTCTTCTTCACCTTTCTGCAAAAACACAAAGCAAGTAGGGGGGTTTTAAACCCCCACTAAGTGTAATCTGAAAAAATAGCGATTAGAGCATGCTGCAATATAAAAAGGGCGCGATGTCATGGTTTGTTTCGTCTTCATGTCACGAATCCAATGGCACAGGTTTGGTGGGCTGATTTTGCCATATGTGTAAACCCCTAAATTTGGAGCTTTGAAACCCTAGAAAACGTTAATGGCAAATCTCGATACAGGCATTGTTAGTTCAATTAAATGGTACCATTAGCTTCAGAACATCATTGTTAGTGTAAATCAACCATTAAAAAACATGAATAATGCATGGAAGTTAAAGAACGATTATGGGCATATTCAAGAAAAGTGTAATGTTGTTCTACCAATTCTTTGAGTGTGGAGGCGTGTTCTTGATTGCAACACATTCCTAGCAATGTCAGGAACGTAACGGACAAGCTTTTAGACCTTGAATCGCCTTGTAGCTATGTTTTCAGATTCCAAAAATTTGATCAAAAGTTGCAATTTGGTTCTATGGTTTTGAGCAGTTTTTCGTCCCCAGGAGCATTAGGTTATCTTGTGCCTTTGTACATGAAGCAAATTAGGTTAAAAAACCAAGCCCATAGTCCATGAGTTAAAGTTTGGAATATTTGATTTTCTCATATCTTTTTTTCAATCTTTTCCATGCCAATCTTGCCAAATTTGGATGATATTGTTCCCTTGAGATAGTGCACGAAATCTCTTGCATATATGGAAGATATTTGCTACATAAAAAAGATTTAAAAACATGATTTGGTATTTTTCTTATATTTAAATTTAATTAAATGAATTAATGATAATAAAAATTCAAATAATTAATCAAAAATAAGAAAATAACTCCCTTTGAGCTTAGTGGGTCGTGCATAGCCTTTGGGTAATGATTCATGGAAGAATTTGTGGCCCATTAGCAATTTTGAAGCTTTTGAAGCAAAGTTGACTTTTCAAAATTCCCAAAAATTTCCCAACTTCTCCAAGGCATATCTTGCTCAATTTTGAAGCTATGAACATGTTCTTTGACATTTTGGAAAGATCTTGAAGTCCTCTAGCCAATGTCTTTGGTCCCATGTCATTTTGATTTACCAATCTCAAGTTATGGTCTTTGACTTAAAGTGCCTTTTTGTTGACTTTTGAAAATGACCTATAATGTTGAAATTGATAACTTTTTGTGAGAGCATTTATTGGACTTGAAGTGTGAAGATGAGTTGTAGGAAATGTCATCCTCTTCAAAATGAGATTTGGATGGAATTTTTCTGATAAACCATGAGGAAGTTATGCCCTGGTCAATTTGCAGTTGACTTTTTCAACTGTCCAAAAATAGAAACTTTTGCATCTTGAGACTTTTTGAGCCATGCTTTTGAGAATCATGATCAAGAATTGATCAAATGATGTTTGTGGCTTCAAAATAAGATGTTGACCAAAAATTTTGACTTTTGACTGTCAAATGACCATTTTGCCCCTGCAGTTGACTGTGGAGCAATTAGGGTTTTTGACTGTGCAACTTGATGTTGTGAGTCTTGAAACTTGGAATATGAATGCTTGACAATATATATGGGCATGTGGGACTTGATTGGACCCTTGAAAACTTCAATTTCTTTGCAAGAACCAAAACCCTAATTTTGACTGTGTTAGGAGGCAATTGGACTGTGCAACCCTTGGGAGATTTTGAACTATGCTTTTGGCAACTCTTGAAGAATATGGGAGGGAAAATTTTGGGGTACAACAGTTGCCCCTGTTTAATCTTCTTAGACCTGAGGATGTAGATTGGCTGGCGTGCCTTTCGTAATCCGAGGGTGGAAGATGATTGAACACTAGAGTGCCCAGAAATTTGCGCTCACATAGTAAAGTATTAGCAATGTGATGGAAGGAATGGGCTTACAGATGCCATTTGGAGAGATGATGGATAGGAGGATGAGATTATAGATGCCATCTGGAAGTTTGAAAGAACCTTGTCGGGAATGGGCTTATAGATGCCATTTGGAGACTGTCGGATAACTGAATCTGAATAAGAAATAGAATAGCTTCCGTGCCTGGAGCATATCTAGTCTATATCTAGTTGTTGACGTCTGAATAAACAGTAGAATGACCGCCGTGTCTGGGGTATATCCATACTGTATCTGTATGAGCGACAGAGTGTCATCCGAATCTGGATCGTATCTGGACTGAACAATAGAAGAGCATCCGGGATGGAGCATCTCTAAGTTGTCTTTTAGAAGTTTGAATCTGAATAAGCAATAGAACGGCATCCGGATCTGGAGCATCTCTAGGCTATATCTGAAAGGAAATCTGGAATGAGTGTCATAACGTCGCCATGCCTGGGTCACATCTGGACTATCTCTAGAAAGAGTCTTGAATAAGCAAAAAAAACAGCATCCATATCTGGAGCATGTCTAAGCTATCTCTGAAAGGAAATCTGGAATAAGTATCAGAACGTCGCCATGCCTGGATCACATCTGAACTATATCTAGAAGGAGTCTTGAATAAGCAAAAGAACAACATCCATATCTGGAGCATTTCCAAGCTATCTCTGAAAGGAAATCTGGAATAAGTATCAGAACATCGCCATGCCTGGGTCACATCTGAACCATATCTAGAAAGGTGATCTCTGAATAAACAATAGAACAACCTCCGTGTCCGGAGCATCTCTAAGTTATATCTGAGAAGAAATCTGGAATAAGTATCAGAACGTCGCCATGCCTGGGTCACATCTGAACCATATCTAGAAAGGTGATCTCTGAATAAACAATAGAACAGCCTCCGTGTCCGGAGCATCTCTAAGTTATATCTGAGAAGAAATCTGGAATAAGTATCAGAACGTCGCCATGCCTGGGTCACATCTGAACCATATCTAGAAAGGTGATCTCTGAATAAACAATAGAACAGCCTCCGTGTCCGGAGCATCTCTAAGTTATATCTGAGAAGAAATCTGGAATAAGTATCAGAACGTCGCCATGCTTGGGTCACATCTGAACCATATCTAGAAAGGTGATCTCTGAATAAACAATAGAACAACCTCCGTGTCCGGAGCATCTCTAAGTTATATCTGAGAAGAAATCTGGAATAAGTATCAGAACGTCGCCATGCCTGGGTCACATCTGAACCATATCTAGAAAGGTGATCTCTGAATAAACAATAGAACAACCTCCGTGTCCGGAGCATCTCTAAGTTATATCTGAGAAGAAATCTGGAATAAGTATCAGAACGTCGCCATGCCTGGGTCACATCTGAACCATATCTAGAAAGAATTTTGAATAAGCAAAAGAACAACATCCATATCTGGAGCATTTCCAAGCTATCTCTTTAATCTTTTTAACATAGACATGCCCTGGCCGGATACAGGTATCGAATCCACAATCAATCGCTCACAGACATGCCCTGGCTAGATACAAGAATCGAATCTGGGATTGCGATAGTTGATAGTAATCATCTTTGTATTGACCTTTCCTGAAAAAAGGCAAAACATTAGTTATATGCAATGTCATGGTGCATGGAATGCGCGGTGTCATGGCGTTTATAACCAATGGGATTGTAGAATGTGATGTTTATATCATGTATGAAAATGTGATGTTTGCGAATGTATTTTTGTCTAGGAAAATAAATCCTTGACGAATGCCGGGAGCTTATCCTGGGCTGATGTTTGAAGAGTAGAGAATTCTTCGTTTCTGCTGGGGATAATGATTGCAAGAATAAATTGGTAGGAGGAGATGACTCCGTTGGGGAATAAGCTTGGAGAGATTACTCTGCGGGGAAAATTACTCTAGCGATCTTGCTGGGAAAAATACTCTGTGGGAAGAGAGGTACTTCGCTGAGATGTTGTATGAGAACTCCGCTGGGGATACCATTGTTGAGTTACGTTTGGGAGGTTTGAGGAACTCTGCTGGGGATAGGAAGACTTCGCCGAGGACGATCTTTCCGTGGCAATTAGCTGAGGATAACCCAGTTATAAGCTCTGGCGAGGAATAACCTTCTGAATAAAGACGAAGAGAGATATGCTCTGCAAAGGATAAGCTTCCAGAATCTACTGGGGATAAGCTTCCTACTGGGGAGATGATTTAACTCTCCTGGGGAGACTTTGGACTGTACTGGGGAGGGCTCCGCTGAATGTTCGGTATTCTGTCGGGGAACAATCTTAGATCAAGACTGTCAGGGATGCTTGTTAGGGATGTTTGTAGACTCTGTTGAGGAATGTTGAGATCTTCTGGAGGATACCCAACTTCCTTGAGACTGATTGAGGATAACTCTGCCTGGGGAGAGTATCGCTGACTTACTGGAGGTATGTTGTGCCTTCTCGGGGAAGAGTATTGTTGAACCTTGTCTCGCCCTGTGGGGAATTAAGGTATCTGGGTTACATTCTTCAGCCAGACTTATCTTGGGACCTTGATAGCAGAGCAATTAGATCGCTTTAGACAACTCATTATTGCCCCTATTTCTGATGTGAGGGAAGAAGATACCTTGTGGAGGTGATTGACAAATCTTCTGGTAGATAGGTGACGAGATGCCGGGACATAGTCGTACGCTTTAATCCCTAACTTTTGCCTGGACCGCCCTTTCGGGTTTTCAGTCCACCGGGATACCCTTTTTTGCCCAAGCCGCCTTTTCAGGTTTTTGACTTGCTGGGTGTACAGATTTTTTTTCAATTTCATCCCTTATTTTTGCCCGAACCCTTTTGGTTCGCCGGGAAGCCCTTATTTTTTCCTAGGTGTGTCAACCTAGAGGGTCTTTGATTCATGCGTAGTATCTTTTTGACTATGTCCATATTCTCGGGACGAGGGAGTTTCCCCTGTCAGTAGGGTTGTGTTGTCATGCTACCAGAAGATCTTCGTTTGATCGTCCAATGCCCCAAGTGATCCAGGTGGAGATTTGCCCCAGGCTGTTTGGCATCTTGAGAGATTCTCCGAATCTTGACTGGACTGCCCCAGATGATGGACAATGATCATGCCCTCCCCCTTGATTGGAGGTGCTTTTGCTCATTAGACATTCGTCGTGCGAACTTCTATGCTGTTCAAACAAATAGTCATATGCAAGCAATGTTATATTAAAAACGCAAAGCTTATGTCTGTCTTGAATTTTGAAAATGCATTTTTTGTAAAACAAGTGAATTTTGTGATGTCAACTCGTTATTTTACCGCAAGCCTTAAGGAGTCAGGATACCTTTGTAACAGTATGCTTTCGAACTAAACCATGCTTCAGCTAGGACTTTTGAGGGTTATAGCGTGGCCTGGTTCACGGTTTAAGAAACAAAGGATAAAGGCTCAAATTTTATTTGTACCCACTGTTGTACCCCAAAATTTTCCCTCCCATTTCTCATTGATTTCTCATCACAAAGCCCTTGAAGCTCAGGATCCAGTTAGGGTTTCATCTGCTCAAGACCTCTCCTTGCACTGTGGACTCAAAATTAGGGTTTGTGTTTGCACAAAGATGTTTTGACCCAAAATTCCTAAGATGACTTTCATGCTTCATATTGGACTCCCAAGTTTACCCATATCAAGTTTCAAGCCTTGATTCCAAGTTTTGCCCAGTCAATTGGACAGTTGACCTAGAAATCAACTGTATTGGGGAAAAAGTCAACTGTGGCCAATTGACAGTCAAACCTCATGAAAATTGACCCACATCAACATATTGGACTCATATGAACCATTTGATCAAGTTTGGATCACAATTCCACAAGAAATTTGATCAGATCACCAAAAGGGCAAAATGGTCATTTTTAGGGTTTTGACTGCACAAAGGCAATTTTTGACTGTTTGACCTAGCCAATGGCAAACCAAACTCACACATGGACTCAAGGACCCCATGGAATTATCTTGACATGATCAACAAGCTCAAAAGATCCCAAGTACACAAGATTGACAGTTGAATTTCCCAGTCAATTGATCAATTTTGACTGTATACTGAAAAGTCAAACTTTGACTTTTTGGTCAAAATCAAGAGTCAAGATTCATTTTTCATCAAAACATGCCAAATCATGAAACTTGTTCACCAAGAAATCACAAAATGCAAATTAGTGTTAGAAATGGAATTTTTCATAACTTAGAATTTTTCTAAGTTATGAAAAACCCTAATTTTTTCCCCAACTTTGCCCCATTTTTTCACCATAATCCATTTGGATTCAAACAAAAGTCCAAACATGAAAGTTGTGGCTTGTTGCATAATCTACAACTTTGATTCACAAAGTTTTCTCATTTGAAGCTTGTATCTCAAGTTACAATTTTTTGAATAAGGGCACTAAACCATTTTTAACTTAGTGAAATTTTAACCTATTTTGACAAGGTTTTCTACCCCACTTCAAGGCCATTTTCCATACACTTCCACTTGGAATTTCAATTTGCATTTCAAAGATGGATTGTAGTACACATTCCAAGCTTTCCAAAATGTCCAAGAACTTCTCAAACAACCTCATGGTTAGAGAGAATCAAATTTCACAATATAGCAAAAAACCACTTTGTTCATGACCAAGTTCCATGCCCATAACTTTGCAATTTGAACTCAGCATGCTTTAGGTTAGATTACAGGTCCTTAAACCAAGTTACACTCCATAATTTAATGAATATTCATTGTGTTAAGGTGTTGTTCTATGAGTTTGGACATTGTATGCAAGATTAATCCCAAATTAGATAAAGTGAACTATCCATTTTTGCTAAAATTCACTTTATGTCAATTTAGAAATCCAACAAGTACATTGCAAATCTGAAAGGCACAAGTTTATGAGCATAACACACTGATCAAGGAGGGATTGTGCAGCACATTAGGGGTCATCTACATGCCTAGAAACTCAAGTTGCATTTTGTTGCTTAAGTGTGAAGAAAAGTTCCATAACTCACACAACTCTCATCTCAGCATTAGAACACAAGAACAAACTTATCAAACACACTCAAGACAACATAACCAAGCTAATACACGACCCTTGCACCTCTAAAAAACCCTCCATCTCAGAATTATCCTCAAACTGCAAAAATAGAGTTGCCTCTGCAGTTTGAGTGCCAACTCCCATTTCTCTCGAGCATTCTTGCCAAAACCTGTTCCTCTACCTTCCTTACAACCTATGCAAACTACCCAGAAGCTAAGACACAACCTGTAACACCTCTAAGCCACTTCACCATTTTTGCTTTTCTGTTTTGCAGTTGAAGTTCTCTAGCTTGATTCAGAAACTCTCAAGACAAAGTAAGCATTGAAACAGCATCCCTGGACCTCAAGGAAGCTTTTCCAATCATCACCTTGCACTGAAGGTTCCTACATCTCCAGATAGAAGTTCAACTGAATAGGTAAAATTTTGAATTCGTATCTCTCTTATTATGCATCATTAGTCTTAAGTTTGTGAAGGAATAATGTCATACTCATGCCACTGAACATGTCTATGTCTTTACTTTTCATTTCTTTTGCCTGAGTAGAGAGAATTTGGAGTTTGAAAATGTCAGAAAAACTAGGTTAGGATTTGGGGGAGGAGAAATTCTCCTTCATCTTAGAGAGTTAGGTCAAGTTCTATACATGGTTAGAATCGTCTCTTCATGCTGAACATTTTTTATGTTATGAGTTTTTGTTAAAAAGCCAGGAATCAGGAGTTAGCAGCTGGAGTACAGGGCGCGCGTTTTTGAATGTTGTTGAACAAAGGTTGAAGATGAAGCCACATGGGCTGGGCCTGTGTGGTCTTTTCTTTTTACACCCTATTTCTATTTTCTTACCCCCCAAGCCCATTTGCTTCATTTTTCATGATTTTTGACTTTTTCTTTTCTTATTTGACTCATTTATTTTTTTCTCAGCATATTAAAATTTTGAAAATATTTTTCTCATCATTTTTTGATTTTATTTGATTTTTATTTGATTTTCTTTTGTTTATACATAAATAAATACATATTATTATTTAGGATAAATAGAAAAATATGTAAAAACACTTCTATTTTTATTTTTATTTTATATTACCCTCTGAAAATATTTTATATAAAAAATATTATTTTCTAAAAAATTAATTATTATTATTATTTATATATGTAGTACATATTTAAAATAATACAAATATATATATATATATATATATATATATATATATATATATATATATATATATATATATATATATATATATATATATATATATATATATATATATATATATATATATATATATATATATATATATATATATATATATATATATATATATATATATATATATATATATATATATATATATTAATACATTTAGAGTAAAAATACCAAAAATGTACATACCTTATTTTTAATATTTAATACTAAAAAATGCCTTTTTTACAAATATACCATATTTTATTTTATTTTTGTATGTAAATAACAAATAATATATGAATTAATCAATTAATATTCACTTTGATTAAAATTAGGGTTTTTACCCTAAATATGAAAATACTCTAAAAATAATACCTTTTTACTTTTTCTTTTATTTTACATGAACAATACTTTTTCATATACATAAAAATTCCTTTTACATTTTGCATATTTATTTCAATTTTCATTTAATTATGCAATTATTTATCTTGTAAATATTCCTAAAAATGATGTAATAGCTTAGATTTAAATTCTTGTCCAAATAACCCCCATTTGAAACATTGTACCCCCCTCCCTATATTATTGTGATGTAATAGCGTAGGAATTTAAATTTCGCACTTTTATCGCTTTCTAAACATACTATGCTATAATTAGGGTTTTGTATGCGAATAAAAATGAACAAAAATAGTTAGACCTAATACAAGATAAATGAGCATGAAAATAAACAACACATCTCACACTTGCACCCCCTAGGGTATTCCACTTTGTTGCCTTTCAAAAATGGGCCATATTGCATGTTGAATTTCTTTGGGTAAAACAAACAATCAAATGATCATAGTCCCTCAAAATGTTGCCTAAATAAAATGATCAAGTCCCTTTTAAAGAAAATTGCCCAAAGACATTTAACACTATTGCAACTATGGTCTAAACGATGACCCGCGCCCATCCCTTTCATCTCCTAAGACAAGATTGTCCACCAAATGCAATGGTGGAACAAAATTGTCAAAAGGCTTAAAACATGACAAAAATCTTTGAGAAAATTTTAGGGTAGATGAACTCTTAAGTACTTGTCAACTTTCCAAGAAAAACACTTGCCTTATTTCAAAAACCCACTTCACAAGCACTTTCAAAATCAACTTTTCAAACCCTTGAAGCATCTTTTCAAAAAGACAAACACTTTTGTAAAAAATTCGAGTAAAGAATTGTTACAAGGGTAGCCTATGCAAGGCATCTTTTTCAAAACCTTTTCAAAGCCACACACAAAGCACCATTTCAAACAATTGAAAACTAAGGCAAGTTGATCTAAGCAAGTACCTAAGAGCCCATAGATAACCATGGATAGAAGGGGTGCTAATACCTTCCCCTTCTATAATCTACTCCCCGAACCCAAGAAAAAAATCTCAAAGGTTTTTGTTGTGCTTTTTAAACCTTTCCTTAGGATAAAATAAAAAGTCGGTGGCGACTCTTGCTCAACCGAAACATTTGCGAAAACAAACGCAAAACCCTAGTCAGTTCTCCCACCGTATCACAGAACTGGCGACTCTGCTGGGGACGAACTTTAAAGTGGAGTAACCTTAGGGCTTAGATCACCCTCTTGCATGACTAATTGTTTGATTTGCTTGCTTTATACTTTGGCTCTATTGTTTGGGTTTACAATCCTCCACCCGGATTTTTGGGAAACATTCATAGATAGCAATACGTTATGGAAACTGTACGGGGTATACCGACACGGTCTAAGCAATAGCTATATTAGTGCGACATATTTGTGAGTACCGGTAACCCTTGAGTTCAATCAAGGAGAGTACGGGGCCGCTGAGTGATGTCACTAAGCACTAATGACCTAGAACCTTACTTGACCATCTTGGCCTTTTATTAGGGGTAGTGAGATGACCGGCTTTGGTGCAGTCCGAAGTTGGTAGATACTCGATACTACACTCATTGAGGATTGTTTTCTTGGAATATTTTGGTCGCTAGTTAAGTGGCTAAACCAAAACAATGAACAATGAAAATAATCCAGTGATATTGAGCTCCTTAGAACCCGGTTACTATTTATAGGACAGGTTTTTAAGCCAACTACACTCAAGAGGGTAATTACCTATGAAACCCCATGCAAGCCTGAAATTAGGGTTTGGTGTGATTTGCTTGTACATATGTTTTGTGCATACATCATAAACATCATAAAACATCATATGCATTCACTAACCATTTCAAGGGTTTTGGATCTTCAACTTTGTTCCTGTTTTGTAGGACATGGAAATTCCTCGCAGAAACACCATTCAAGTCAACCTTGTGAGAATCTCTCCTCAACTCAAGGAGATCACTTCAAGAAATCCGGAAAATTCATCCTTCAGTGAAAGACATGGTAGACTGCTCAGCCTAGTCAACACCAACATTGAAGAAGACATGATGAAAGTGCTATTCCAGTTCTTTGACCCTCTTCACCACTGCTTCACTTTCCCTGATTATCAGTTGGTTCCCACTTTGGAGGAGTTTTCTCAACTCCTAAGAATCCCTATCCTTAATCAACTACCCTTCAACGGTACGGAAAAGGAACCAAAGCCTGAAGATGTTGCTCGAGCACTACATCTACAACCATCTGAAATCAAGGGGCATTGGGAAACCAGGAGCAGCATCAAAGGATTCTTAGCAAAATTCTTGTTTGAGAAGGTACAAGAATGTTGGAACTCATTGGACCTACAAGCCTTTGAAGAGATTGTGGCACTCCTTATCTATGGGTTGGTCTTGTTCCCAAATCCTGACCAATTGGTAGATGTCAACGCCGTCAAAATCTTCTTGTCCAGAAATCCAATACCAACATTGCTTGGGGACATCCTTCACTCATTTTACACACGAACAATGAGAAAGAGGGGTGTTCTCATGTGTTGTACTCCTATCCTCGCAAGGTGGTTTATTTCGCACCTTCCACAATCTGTCTTGAAGAATGACCAAGGCTCAAGGTGGTCCCAACGATTGATGACTCTTACTCACTCTGATGTACATTGGTGTTCTCGGTCCAGAGAAAATGTCATCATCGTCGATCGTTGCGGAGAGTTTCCTAATGTTCCTTTACTTGGAATTAGAGGAGGTATCACCTACAACCCTTGCCTAGCTTTGAGGCAATTTGGATATGCACGGAGGGATGGCCCTCATGACATGTTGATTCCTAGCCTAGTTTTTGACTTCGACAACGATGCGCAAGGACTTCGCCAAAGATTCATCAGAGCTTGGGGGAAACTCAACAAGGTTGATAGCAAGACTCTGGGATACAAGAACTCCATCCCTCTTGAGCCCTATCTCAAGTGGGTACGAGCCCGAGCCCAAAGTCTAATGATGCCTTATCCTCATGTACTCCCAGTGATTAAAGAGCCCGTCAATGAAGGAGAGGTTCCCTACACCATCCTGCATCCAGACATGCCTACATCGTGGGAGGAAATGCAGAAAAGTTGGATTCAGCTCAAGGAGGAACGGAACACTTTTGAAGCTAGCTACTACGCCAGTGAAAAGAAGGTTCTAGAGCTTACCCGCCGACTCCATGAGCAAGAAGCCCTCAACACCTACATCGCACCGAAGAGGATGCGCAATGTTTTTCTGCCTTGAGAAGTTTATTTTGTAACATTTGGCCCATGGGGCATTTATGTACTAACAAATTTCTTCTTATTAATATGACGTGCGTTCTTCTTTGTCTGAAACAACTTTGAATGTCCTAAATCCTTGAATGAATTGCATATATCAGCATACCATTCATCATGTGCATAAGCAGGTCTCACTCCAGGTTTCCTTATCTATCTGCTGTTTATTTCAGTAGGATGGATCTCGAGCAAACAGTCAAAGACCTACAAGCCCAGAATGCACAGTTCCAGCAACTCTTGATGACCTTGGTCAAGAGTCAAGAGGATATCAAGGCTCATCTGGAGAATAAGGACCCAGTGAAGAAGAAAAAGAGGGTCGGAGTGGCTACTTTGGGGAGAAGATTTGACAGAGAAGCTCGAAGGGTGCTTGAATTTCCTCCTACTTCTGATGAAGGGACTAGTAAAAGAGATCGAGTTGCGGTGCCTTCCGAGTCTGATGCAGAGGAGGAAGAGGTTGAAGAGGATGAAGATTATTCTGACCAGCAGTATCCTCCAGCTGATGACAAATATAAGGGTTTAGAAGACAGATTGGCTGCCATGGAATTGCAAAGGGTACCGGGTTTAGATTTTGAAGACATGGGCTTGGTCGCCGGAATTGTGATTCCCCCAAAGTTCAAAGTGCCAGTGTTTGTGAGGTACGACGGGCTATCCTGTCCCAAAATGCATCTCAGGTCCTATGTGAGAAATATTCAACCCTATACGGCAGATAAAAATCTCTGGATTCATTTCTTTCAAGACAGCCTGTCGGGAGCCCAGTTGGAATGGTTTTATCAGTTAGAAGGAACCAGTGTCAGAAATTGGGAAGATTTGGCCACCGCTTTCTATAAACAATACCAGTATAATTCTGATCTTGCTCCTACCCGTACCCAACTTCAGGGTATGTCACTAGGAACAAGTGAGGGATTCAAGGAATATGCACAAAATGGAGGGATTTGGCTGGCAGGGTGCAGCCTCCTTTAACCGATCGTGAGCTCGTTGATATGTTTCTTGGGACCCTATCTGGGCCGTTCTTCAATCATTTAATTGGTAACTCTTCCGCAGGGTTTACCGATTTGATCTTAACAGGTGAAAGAATAGAAGCTGGCATCAAGTCAGGAAAGATTCAGAAGGGTGTCGCTGCAAGTGTTGAGAAGAAGCCGTTTAAGAAGGAGACAGCTATGGTATATTCTCAAAGAAGAGCAGGGAAGATGGAGCGTCGGCCAACTGTGGGGGCCGTAATGATTCAAAACACTCCAAGTGAGCACCCTCGCTACAACCAACCCAGACCAAATCAGCAACGGGTGGAAAGGCCACAACGGCAGTTCACCCGTATTAATATGACTCCAGCGCAGGTGCTTCCCCATCTGTTGAAATTGAATCTTGCCACTATCAAGGAGGCGCCAAAGAATGTAAATACATCCTCTCCGCATTATCATGCCAATGCTAAGTGCGCCTATCATTCAGATAGTGTTGGACACGACACCAATGATTGTTGGGCACTCAAGCATAAGATCCAGGACCTGATAGAGGCTAAGGAGGTAGAGTTTGACGCTCTAGAAAAACCCAATGTGATATCTGCACCTATGCCGAAGCACGGTAGGAATGTCAATGCCATTGAAGAGGATTTGTATGTTGCTGACGTCAGTGATCTGACTACTCCACTGCTGACCATTAAGTTGAATTTGTTAAGGGCCGGGATCTTCCCGGGATGTAAAGAAGATTGCTACTGTTGCCACTCTCTGCCGTTTGATTGTCCGCTATTAAAGAAAGGCATCCAAGGCCTTATGGATAGCCGACAAATCTTGTTCGAAAAAGTTTCTGCTGCTCCAGTTCATGTTGAAAATGTCTCAATCATAACCATTCACGCCAATCTTTCCAAGGCCGTCAAAAAGCCAGTTAAGATTACACCAACTGCAAAATCTGTTCCTTTAAAGATAACAATGTCAGGGCCTGTTCCCTATGTTTCTGAGAAGTCGATACCTTGGAACTATGGTGGTGACATCTACTACCATGGTATCAAGCAAATCGAAGTAATTGAAGAAAGTTCGGATGATGAAGAAGCCAACATTAGTAACATTGCGGGCACCAGCAAAATCACCAGGAGCGGGAGAATATTTTCTCCAGAGATTGCCCCTCTAAGAGCAGTCTTTGGACCCTCATCAGCTAAAGAAGCCATCCCTGCACCAATAAAACTCTCTGCTAGAACTCCTTTGATTGAAGAAGTTGTTGTTCCTAGTGCTGTCTCTCCTACCATTGCTGATAAAGGAAAGGGAATACAAGATGATCCCGTCAGGACGAGAGCTCAACCCTTGGTGATCCCGGAGGCCTCCAAGAAAGAAATGGACGAGATTTTGAGGATAATCAAGAGAAGTGATTACGATGTGGTGGAACAGTTGGGGCAAACCCCCTCCAAGATCTCCATGCTGGCACTGTTGCTTTGCTCAGAAGCGCACGCTCAAGCTTTGATTAAGTTTCTAAAGGCAGCTCATGTGCCCCAGGAAACCTCTGCGGATCAATTTCAACATTGCGTGGCTAGCCTGACTGCGGACAATGGATTAGGTTTTTCTGATGCCGACTTAACCCCTAAAGGCCGAAACCACAATGATGCTTTGCATATTTCAATCGAATGTCGCGGAACCACCCTTGCGCATGTTCTGGTTGATACCGGGTCATCGCTGAATGTTTTGCCCAAGAAGGCCTTGGACCGGCTAGATTGCGAAGGGTTGGAATTGAAGCCGAGTGATATTGTCGTCAGAGCTTTCGATGGGTCGAAGAGAATGGTCCATGGAGAGGTTGAAATTCCTGTCAAGATAGGTACTGAGGTGTTTAAATCCACTTTCTATGTAATGGACATCCGTCCATCATACTCCTGCCTGCTGGGAAGACCTTGGATACACCATGCTGGGGCAGTCACCTCCTCCTTGCATCAAATGCTGAAGTATCCTGTAAAGGGAAAGATCATTACTGTTCACGGCGAAGAAGAGTATATGATTAGCCACTTAAACTCTTTCTGGTACGTGGAGGTTGAAGGAGAGTTCATTGAGACACCGTTTCAACATTTCGAAGAAGTTCTTCCTGAAATAGAGGTAGCAAAATTGACAGCTGAGACACCAAGACAGATGGCCAGGATGGCATCTCTGGAGGACGCAAGGGCTGCAGTTAAAGAGGGGAAGAATTCAGCGTGGGGGCAGTTACCCGACTTTCCACATAAGACCGACAAGTTTGGATTAGGGTTCACAGCTGCTGGTCAGAAAGCTATGCGCCAGTCAAGGATTGAAAGAGCGCCGGTCAAAATTTCTCCTTACAGAATCAACGCCCTGGAAGATGAAGACAAGGAAAGCAACATTGAAGAGTGGATTTATCCAACTGTCAGAGGAGGATTGAACAACTGGGAGGCTAAGGACTTTGTCCCCATCACTTTTATTCATCAGTAATTTATCTGTTAAAACATTTCCTATTTGGTCTGTAATATTTTACTTTCAAACAATCCGTACACTATCTTTTCACCTCCTGCCTTGCCCGGGGCATGTAGGTCCACTTGTAAGGGTTTTGACTATTTTTCATATTCATATGCCATATTTAATGATTCATTGGACGTTTTTCATTTGATAAACTGCTTATGTTCATTTTCTTTCCTTTTGCATTTTTTTTAAGGATGGCTATCCCTTACACACACCCACACTCACCAATGCAGGTACCCATCCACTCCGGATTCCATGGGTGACTATTCTGCTGTATCTTTCAAAAACTCTGAAGACCTGGTCAATCTAGCCGAGTATGAAGATGACGAAGGTTGTGAAGTACCCGGGGAACTAGCCAGACTCCTGCAACAAGAGGAAAGGGCCATCTTACCGCATGAAGAGACATTGGAAACTGTTAACTTGGGAACCGAGGAGGATCGGAAGGAGGTGCAAGTGGGTGCCAACCTGGAACCAAAAGTCAAGGAGCGCTTGGTACAGTTGCTGATGAGTATGTTGAAATCTTCGCTTGGTCCTATGAAGACATGCCGGGTCTAGACACCGACATCGTGGTTCACCGTCTCCCCACAAGAGAGGATTGTCCACCTATCAAGCAAAAAGTTCGCCGCATGAGGCCTGACATGTCCGAAAAGATCAAAGCAGAAGTAATGAAGCAGTTCGACGCTGGCTTTCTGGCTGTTACGTCCTATCCTCAATGGGTCGCTAACATTGTGCCAGTGCCTAAGAAAGATGGCAAAGTCAGAATGTGTGTGGACTACCGGGATTTGAATAGGGCCAGCCCTAAAGATGATTTCCCGCTACCTCATATTGACATCTTGATCGACAATACAGCTCAGCATAAGGTGTTTTCCTTCATGGACGGATTCTCGGGCTACAATCAAATCAAAATGGCTCCCGAGGATATGGAGAAAACAACTTTTGTCACGCAATGAGGCACTTTTTGTTACAAAGTGATGCCGTTCGGGCTGAAGAACGCAGGGGCAACTTATCAACGCGCCATGGTAGCTTTATTTCATGACATGATACATCATGAGATCGAAGTCTACGTAGACGATATGATAGCTAGGTCGTAAACGGAGGAAGAGCACCTTGAGCATTTGGAGAAGCTGTTCGCCAGGTTAAAAGAGTACAAGCTCAGGCTGAATCCAAGTAAATGCATTTTTGGAGTTAGGTCTGGTAAGCTCCTGGGATTTATTGTAAGCAACAAAGGCATTGAAGTCGATCCGGAAAAAGTAAAAGCAATACAAGAGATGCCTGCTCCCCGCACTGAAAAGGAGGTTAGAGGATTCTTGGGGCGCATAAACTATATTGCCAGATTCATCTCACATCTGACTTCTACCTGTGAGCCAATTTTCAAACTCTTGAAGAAAGATCAGGTAGTTGAATGGAACGACGACTGCCAAGCCGCTTTTGATAGAATCAAGGAGTATTTGCTAGAACCTCCTATTCTGATGCCACCCGTCGAAGGAAGACCATTGATCATGTACTTAACCGTCTTGGATAACTCAATGGGGTGTGTTTTGGGCCAGCATGACGAGTCTGGTCGAAAAGAGCATTCTATTTATTACCTTAGCAAAAAGTTTACCGACTGTGAGACTCGCTACTCACTGCTCGAGAAAACTTGCTGCGCTTTGGTATGGGCTGCTCGCCGACTAAGACAGTATATGTTGACCCATACTACCTTATTAATTTCCAAGATGGACCCTATCAAGTATATCTTCGAGAAGCCCGCTTTATCTGGAAGGATAGCTAGATGGCAAATGATCTTAACTGAGTATGACATCCAGTACACCACCCAAAAAGCTATAAAAGGGAGTGTACTAGCTGACCATCTGGCTCATCAGGCTATCGAAGACTATCAACCCATGAGATTTGACTTCCCAGACGAGGACATCATGAATTTGGACAACGCTGAAAGTGACGGACCGTATGACGGACCCGAAAAGGGATCCCGATGGACCCTGTACTTTGATGGTGCTTCAAATGCACTGGGAAACGGTATTGGCGCAGTACTCATTTCTCCGGGAGGTTGTCACACTCCTTTCACGGCCCGACTTTGTTTCAGCTGCACAAACAACATGGCTGAGTATGAAGCTTGCATCTTTGGTCTCGAAGCTGCTATAGACTTGGGGATCAAATCTTTGATCGTATTCGGGGACTCGGCTTTGGTCATCATCCAAATCAAAGGAGAATGGGATACCAAGCATCCTAATCTTATCCCATACAAAGAACATGTCCTGACATTGTTGCCGCATTTCGAGCAAATTGCCTTCGAGCATTTCCCGCGAGAAGAGAATCAGCTAGCCGATGCTCTAGCCACAATGTCCTCCATGTTTAAACTCAACTGGGATAACGAGGCTCCCCAAATCACCATCAAGCGAATGGATGAACCGGCACATTGCCACGAGATCAATACCGAAGAAGTAGTGGAACAACCTTGGTTCCATGAAATCAAAAGGTATCTCGAGACTAGGGATTATCCTGAAGGAGCTTCCGTGAATGACAAGAAGTTCTTAAGGAAATTCGCTGCTAAGTTCTTCCTGAGCAACGGCATCCTTTACAAACGAAGCCATGATTGTGTACTACTCCGATGTGTGGATAAAGTCGAAGCAGAGTTGATCATGACTGATATACACAGTGGCACATTTGGAACTCACTTGAGCGGGCACACAATGGCTAAGAAAATCCTAAGGGCAGGCTATTATTGGTCTACCATGGAGGCTGACTGCCATCAACATTCCCGTACTTGTCACAAGTGTCAAGTCTATGCTGACAAAGTTCATATCCCTCCGGTTCCCCTCAACGTCCTGACTGCTCCATGGCCCTTTGCAATGTGGGGCATTGATATGATTGGAGAGATCAAGCCCACGGCTTCCAACGGATATCGCTTCATCCTGGTTGCCATTGACTACTTCACTAAATGGGTCGAAGCAGCTTCCTTCGCCTCGATCACCAAAAATGTGGTTGCCCGCTTCATCAAGCAAAATCTCATATGTCGGTATGGTGTTCCAGACAGAATCATCACGGACAACGGTACAAATCTGAATAATACAATGATCACTGCATTATGCGAACAGTTCAAGATTTATCATCACAATTCATCTCCCTATCGGCCGAAGATGAATGGTGCTGTTGAAGCCGCGAACAAAAACATTAAGAAGATCATTCAGAAAATGACAGTCACTTACAAAGACTGGCATGAGATGTTGCCGTTTGCTCTACATGGATACCGTACGACGACACGTACTTCAACTGGGGAAACCCCATTTTCTTTGGTTTATGGCATGGAAGCTGTTTTGCCTATGGAAGTCTAAATCCCGTCTCTGAGGATTATGAGGGATGCAGGTTTGAATGAAGATGATTGGATGCAGACCCGACTGGATCAACTCAATCTGATCGACGAGAAACGACTTGCTGCTATATGCCATGGTCAGACGTATCAAAAGCGGATGATCAAGGCCTTCAATAAGAAAGTCAGACGTCAAGTGTATCAAGTCGGGGATCTCGTAATCAAGCGGATTATCTTGCCGCAAAGTGATCCCAGGGGCAAATGGACTCCTACATATGAAGGGCCATTTGTGATCAAGAGCATATTTTCTGGTGGTGCAATGATTCTGACCACCATGGACGGCGACGATTTGCCGCACCCTGCGAACGCAGACATAGTCAAAAGATACTACGCATAAAATAACCCGGCAAGTCGAAAACCCGAAAGGGCGGCTTGGGCAAAAATGGGCATCCCGGTGAACCGAAAACCCGAAAGGGCGGTTCAGGCAAAAATTAGGGATAAAAACAAAAAAAATCTGTACACCCGGCAAGTCGAAAACCCGAAAGGGCGGCTTGGGCAAAAAGGGGTTTCCCGGTGGATCGAAAACCCGAAAGGGCGATTCAGGCAAAAGTTAGGGAATTAAAGCGTATGACTATGTCTCGTCGGATCATTTCAAAGACAATCTCTTCATCAACCATTTCCAGACTTCTGATCAATCCAGTCATCGTCAAACGAAGCACTGAACGGGCAGATATTCAGAGTTGTGAAAGCTATAGCAGAATGGAATCTCATGGAATCATTTCACATAGTCATCCTTTATTTTGTATAAAATCTTTCAATATTTACGGCAAAATCCTCTTACTAGGATGATTGTCTCCTTTGTACAAATATACTCAAAGAAAATCAATACAAATACTCTTCCCAAAAATTTGTGTCATTTCCCTTTTCTTTTTTTGCACTATTTGTTTTATTTTGAGAAACGTCCAATGTTTTGTTAAATAGGCATATGCATTTGAAACATAATCACTTCCTAAAGTGAACCTAAGAAAAAGGATTACTGATAGGATGAAGGTACAGATGAATACTTTGGCACCCTCTCGAAGGAAATCACCAAGAGATTTGAAATCCACATCCCTAGCAAACCCTGAGGCATACCTCCAGCAGACCCTCGAAGCTTATCCCCAGTAAGATTCTGGAAGGTACTCCCCCGCAGAGCACGAACGTCTCCCCCGTTTTTATTCAAAGTTATTCCTCACAAAGGCTTATAACTGGGTTATCCTCAGCTAACAGCCACGGAAGATCGCACTCGCCAGAATTCTTCCTATCCCCGGCGGAGTTCATCAAAATTCCACAGCCTAACTTATCAATATGATCCCCGGAGAAGCTTATCTTTGTTATCCCCATCCGAGTTAAAATTTCAAATTATCAACCCCCCAGTGAAGCCAGACTGATGAGCCTTCTCCCCACAGAGTCTTAGAAAGAGAAATCTTGAGTTCCCCAGTGAGATCGCCAGAGTTACTTCCCATCAAATTGAATATTCTCAGTCTTACCTCCTCAGCATGAGTCTACTAGATTGATACTCCCCAGTAGAGGTCATCGGGAATTCTCTTCCCCAGTAGTAGCCAAGGATTTATTTTCCCCAGCAGCAGTCAAGATGCTTTTATCTTCAGCCACCTCGAATTCATTTATCCTCAGCGAGATAGCTCGTCAGCTTACATGCGCATTCATCACATTCATGTCATAAACATTGATGTCACGTATATCGCATCATGCATCATAACATTGCATGTAACTAACTCTTTACCTTTTCAGGAAAGATCAGTCGACAGACTAAAAATTATTCAACTTCAAGATTTCTGAAAACAGTTTATGGATTCTTCCCAACAACGGATGTTAATCTATCGCTTGTTCAGACTCTTCTCAACTTCTGAAAACAGTTTATGGATTCTTCCCAACAACGGATGTTAATCTATCGACTTGTTCAGATGCAACTTTTGAAAACAGTTTACGGACGCTTCCCAACAACGGATGCTGCTCTATTGCTTATTCAACTTCAAGATTTCTGAAAACAGTTCACGGGTTCTCCAAGTAAACGGATGTTAACCTGTCACTTGTTCAGATTCTTCTTCAAGACTTCTGAAAACAGTTTATGGATTCTTCCCAACAACGAGTGTTAATCTATCGACTTGTTCAGATGCAACTTTTGAAAACAGTTTACGGACGCTTCCCAACAACGGATGCTGCTCTATTGCTTATTCAACTTCAAGATTTCTGAAAACAGTTCACAGGTTCTCCAAGTAAACGGATGTTAACCTATCGCTTGTTCAGTTTCTTCTCCAAACCACTGAAAACAGTTTACAGATTCCTCCCAACAACGGATGTCAATCTATTGCTTGTTCAGACCCCCCAGTTCAGAAATGGTCCGAAGCTTGGACACTTTCCTGATATTCCCTTCCATATGGCATCTCTAAGCCCATCCCCGACAAGATTTCTGTCACTCTCCCAGATGGCATCGTTAAGCCCATCTCCAAATGGCATCTCTAAGCCCATTACCGCATCCATTGCTTTGACAAGTGCAAATTTCCGGGCACTCTAGTGTCCAATCTCCTTTTACCCTCGAGTCACGAAAGGCAAGCTTTCCAATCTAACTCTTCGGATTCAAGAAGATTGAACAGGGGCAACTGTTGTACCCCAAAATTTGCCCTCCCATTTCTCATTGATTTCTCATCACAAAGCCCTTGAAGCTCAGGATCCAGTTAGGGTTTCATCTGCTCAAGACCTCTCCTTGCACTGTGGACTCAAAATTAGGGTTTGTGTTTGCACAAAGATGTTTTGACCCAAAATGCCTAAGATGACTTTCATGCTTCATATTGGACTCCCAAGTTTACCCATATCAAGTTTCAAGCCTTGATTCCAAGTTTTGCCCAGTCAATTGGACAGTTGACCTAGAAATCAACTGTATTGGGGAAAAAGTCAACTGTGGCCAATTGACAGTCAAACCTCATGAAAATTGACCCACATCAACATATTGGACTCATATGAACCATTTGATCAAGTTTGGATCACAATTCCACAAGAAATTTGATCAGATCACCAAAAGGGCAAAATGGTCATTTTTAGGGTTTTGACTGCACAAAGGCAATTTTTGACTGTTTGACCTAGCCAATGGCAAACCAAACTCACACATGGACTCAAGGACCCCATGGAATTATCTTGACATGATCAACAAGCTCAAAAGATCCCAAGTACACAAGATTGACAGTTGAATTTCCCAGTCAATTGATCAATTTTGACTGTATACTGAAAAGTCAAACTTTGACTTTTTGGTCAAAATCAAGAGTCAAGATTCATTTTTCATCAAAACATGCCAAATCATGAAACTTGTTCACCAAGAAATCACAAAATGCAAATTAGTGTTAGAAATGGAATTTTTCATAACTTAGAATTTTTCTAAGTTATGAAAAACCCTAATTTTTTCCCCAACTTTGCCCCACTTTTTCACCATGATCCATTTGGATTCAAACAAAAGTCCAAACATGAACGTTGTGGCTTGTTGCATAATCTACAACTTTGAATCACAAAGTTTTCTCATTTGAAGCTTGTATCTCAAGTTACAATTTTTTGAATAAGGGCACTAAACCATTTTTAACTTAGTGAAATTTTAACCTATTTTGACAAGGTTTTCTACCCCACTTCAAGGCCATTTTCCATACACTTCCACTTGGAATTTCAATTTGAATTTCAAAGATAGATTGTATTACACATTCCAAGCTTTCCAAAATGTCCAATAACTTCTCAAACAACCTCATGGTTAGAGAGAATCGAATTTCACAATATAGCAAAAAACCACTTTGTTCATGACCAAGTTCCATGCCCATAACTTTGCAATTTGAACTCAGCATGCTTTAGGTTAGATTACAGGTCCTTAAACCAAGTTACACTCCATAATTTAATGAATATTCATTGTGTTAAGGTGTTGTTCTATGAGTTTGGACATTGTATGCAAGATTAATCCCAAATTAGATAAAGTGAACTATCCATTTTTGCTAAAATTCACTTTATGTCAATTTAGAAATCCAACAAGTACATTGCAAATCTGAAAGGCACAAGTTTATGAGCATAACACACTGATCAAGGAGGGATTGTGCAGCACATTATGGGCCATCTACATGCCTAGAAACTCAAGTTGCATTTTGTTGCTTAAGTGTGAAGAAAAGTTCCATAACTCACACAACTCTCATATCAGCATTAGAACACAAGAACAAACTTATCAAACACACTCAAGACAACATAACCAAGCTAATACACGACCCTTGCACCTCTAAAAAACCCTCCATCTCAGAATCATCCTCAAACTGCAAAAACAGAGTTGCCTCTGCAGTTTGAGTGCCAACTCCCATTTCTCTCGAGCATTCTTGCCAAAACTTGTTCCTCTACCTTCCTTACAACCTATGCAAACTACCCAGAAGCTAAGACACAACCTGTAACACCTCTAAGCCACTTCACCATTTTTGCTTTTCTGTTTTGCAATTGAAGTTCTCTAGCTTGATTCAGAAACTCTCAAGACAAAGTAAGCATTGAAACAGCATCCCTGGACCTCAAGGAAGCTTTTCCAATCATCACCTTGCACTGAAGGTTCCTACATCTCCAGATAGAAGTTCAACTGAATAGGTAAAATTTTGAATTCGTATCTCTCTTATTATGCATCATTAGTCTTAAGTTTGTGAAGGAATAATGTCATACTCATGCCACTGAACATGTCTATGTCTTTACTTTTCATTTCTTTTGCCTGAGTAGAGAGAATTTGGAGTTTGAAAATGTCAGAAAAACTAGGTTAGGATTTGGGGGAGGAGAAATTCTCCTTCATCTTAGAGAGTTAGGTCAAGTTCTATACATGGTTAGAATCGTCTCTTCATGCTGAACATTTTTTATGTTATGAGTTTTTGTTAAAAAGCCAGGAATCAGGAGTTAGCAGCTGGAGTACAGGGCGCACGTTTTTGAATGTTGTTGAACAAAGGTTGAAGATGAAGCCACATGGGCTGGGCCTGTGTGGTCTTTTCTTTTTACACACTATTTCCATTTTCTTACCCCCCAAGCCCATTTGCTTCATTTTTCATGATTTTTGACTTTTTCTTTTCTTATTTGACTCATTTATTTTTTTCTCAGCATATTAAAATTTTGAAAATATTTTTCTCATCATTTTTTGATTTTATTTGATTTTTATTTGATTTTCTTTTGTTTATACATAAATAAATACATATTATTATTTAGGATAAATAGAAAAATATGTAAAAACACTTCTATTTTTATTTTTATTTTATATTACCCTCTGAAAATATTTTATATAAAAAATACTATTTTCTAAAAAATTAATTATTATTATTATTTATATATATAGTACATATTTAAAATAATACAAATATACATATATATATATATTAATACATTTAGAGTAAAAATACCAAAAATGTACATACCTTATTTTTAATATTTAATACTAAAAAATGCCTTTTTTTACAAATATACCATATTTTATTTTATTTTTGTATGTAAATAACAAATAATATATGAATTAATCAATTAATATTCACTTTGATTAAAATTAGGGTTTTTACCCTAAATATGAAAATACTCTAAAAATAATACCTTTTTACTTTTTCTTTTATTTTACATGAACAATACTTTTTCATATACATAAAAATTCCTTTTACATTTTGCATATTTATTTCAATTTTCATTTAATTATGCAATTATTTATCTTGTAAATATTCCTAAAAATGATGTAATAGCTTAGATTTAAATTCTTGTCCAAATAACCCCCATTTGAAACATTGTACCCCCCTCCATATATTATTGTGATGTAATAGCGTAGGAATTTAAATTTCGCACTTTTATCGCTTTCTAAACATACTATGCTAGAATTAGGGGTTTGTATGCGAATAAAAATGAACAAAAATAGTTAGACCTAATACAAGATAAATGAGCATGAAAATAAATAACACATCTCACACTTGCACCCCCTAGGGTATTCCACTTTGTTGCCTTTCAAAAATGGGCCATATTGCATGTTGAATTTCTTTGGGTAAAACAAACAATCAAATGATCATAGTCCCTCAAAATGTTGCCTAAATAAAATGATCAAGTCCCTTTTAAAGAAAATTGCCCAAAGACATTTAACACTATTGCAACTATGGTCTAAACGATGACCCGCGCCCGTCCCTTTCATCTCCTAAGACAAGATTGTCCACCAAATGCAATGGTGGAACAAAATTGTCAAAAGGCTTAAAACATGACAAAAATCTTTGAGAAAATTTTAGGGTAGATGAACTCTTAAGTACTTGTCAACTTTCCAAGAAAAACACTTGCCTTATTTCAAAAACCCACTTCACAAGCACTTTCAAAATCAACTTTTCAAACCCTTGAAGCATCTTTTCAAAAAGACAAACACTTTTGTAAAAAATTCGAGTAAAGAATTGTTACAAGGGTAGCCTATGCAAGGCATCTTTTTCAAAACCTTTTCAAAGCCACACACAAAGCACCATTTCAAACAATTGAAAACTAAGGCAAGTTGATCTAAGCAAGTACCTAAGAGCCCATGGATAACCATGGATAGAAGGGGTGCTAATACCTTCCCCTTCTATAATCTACTCCCCGAACCCAAGAAAAAAATCTCAAAGGTTTTTGCTGTGCTTTTTAAACCTTTCCTTAGGATAAAATAAAAAGTCGGTGGCGACTCTTGCTCAACCAAAACATTTGCGAAAACAAACGCAAAACCCTAGTCAGTTCTCCCACCGTATCACACCCACCCACTCTTCGTGATGTTCTTCCAACCTAAACTCAGCTAATCATGCGTTAGACCTTATTGAGTCTTTGCTTTGATATACCAGTGATGGTTCGGATACTGACAGTTTATTTTGACCAGGCAGTCATTTCCTTTTTTGTTGAGGGTTTGTATGACCTCTTTCTTTTTTTTGATTTTATGATCCCTATTTTTTTGCCTGAACTGTTTCTTTTGCGATTACAGTCAGCGGGATGCCCCAGTTTTGTAAGTCTCCTTCCTAGGTTTTGACTTTTTCGGGCCCTTTTTTATTTTGATAGATCATGACTGCCTGTCGTTATGATTATTCGGAACCATCACCATCTTTTGATCTGGAAAGACTCCTTTGGTGCCGTTCGTTGTGCACTCTGGATCAACTGAGAAGACTACCCTGCCCCAGGTTATGATTAAGGGTTTTAATTTTCGAAAAGAAAAACTCCTACTTCTTTGGCTCAAAGGGGTTGACGAGGGATTATCTTCCTTATAACTCCAGTGTTTAGGATTTGAAACAATGCCTGTACCTCATCAGCGGGGTCTGTTCAAAAGCATACTGTAAAGATCGTGGTATCGTTTTCGTCATCCTCCCTCAAGAGGCTTAGAATTATTAACCGAGAGTTGATCATCACAGAAAAATGAAAGCAATTTTGAATATAATGAAAACAATTGTATTAATTCCAAAATAGACATATGCGATGCATTAATGGAATAAAAGAGTTTGCTATGACATTAATTGTTTGTATAAGCAAAGAAAAATACAACTCGGAAATTCAAATAAACAAAAGCCTTCAATGATTGGGCAAAGGAGCAGTGATTATGTTTGGAGTCTCTGACGCTTCAAACTGAATCTCTCCGGCGTCGATCATGTCTTGAATCTTGTTCTTCAAAGGCCAGCAGTTGTCTGTAGTATGACCCGGGCTATCAGAGTGGTATGCGCACCTCTCATTAGGATGGTAGTTGGGAGCAGAGGTGTTTGGATTCCGGAGAGGAGCCCTTAAGGTAATCAGCCCTGCTTTCAACAATTGCCGTAGTGCTTGATCCAGTGACATGCTGATCTTGGTGAATTGCCGTTTGGGTGCGACCTCTTTACGCTGCTGCCCCTGTCCTTGTTGAGCAGGTCTAGGATTGGAGATCTGGGTTGCCCCTACCTGTTGATCATGACGGCTCTTTTTACCATGCACAACATTGGACTCTTTCTTTCCATGGTAAGGCTTTTTGTCAGAAGGTGCAGCCTCTTGAATCTTTCCAGACCTAATGCCAGCTTCTATTCTCTCCCCAGTCAAGATAAGATTTGTGAATCCAGCAGACGAATTCCCAATCAGGTGGTTGTAGAATGGACCAGACAGGGTCCCCAAGAACATGTCCACAAGTTCACGGTCAGTCAGCGATGGTTGTACCCTACCAGCCAGGTCTCTCCACTTCTGCGCGTACTCTTTAAAACCTTCTCCCGATCCTAGCGACATACCCTGGAGTTGGGTACGCGTAGGAGCGAGGTCGGAATTATACTGATACTGCTTGTAAAAAGCAGTAGCCAAATCCTCCCAGTTACGAATGCTAGCTCCATCTAATTGATAGAACCATTCGAGTTGAGTCCCTGAAATACTTTCCTAGAAGAAATGGATCCATAGATTCTTGTCAGCAGTATACGGTTGAATCTTCCGCGCATAGGACCTGAGATGCAGCTTGGGACAGGATGCCCCATCATACTTAGCAAAAGAAGGAGCTTTGAATTTGTGTGGGATCACCACACCAGAAGATAGACCTAGATCTTCGAAGTCCAGGCCGGGCACTTTCTGTATTTCCATGGCACTCAGGCGATCCTCCAATTGCTTGTACTTATCCTTAGCCGGAGGGTACTGCTCATCCTTAAAATCAGCCTCGTTGTCGGAGACCACTGGACTAGGAATCTCTCTTTCTTGGGGGCTGTCTTTCCCTACAGAGGAAGCAGCTTGATCAGCATCATTTTGTGATACATTCCCAGATTTGCGCCTAGGGTTGAACAACACAGTCCTCTTCTTCTTCTTCTTCATAAGCAGAGTCTTCAATTCCTGTTGACCCTGGGCTAGGTTCATGACCAACTCCTGGAACTGGGCATTCTGGGCCTGGAGGGCCTTGATAGCTTGTTCATTGGATGATTCAGGATTCATGATGAGACTGCTGAAATAAACAGCGAAGAAGGTAAGTGACCTGTCAAAAGGGTACCTGTAATGCAATGATATGTATGATATGCATGCAATGTTTTCAAGGACCTCGCAGGGTAAACAAGAAGATTGTTAGCATTTGAATTTGTAGCTTGATTGAAGGAACTTCATGTTGCTGAGAATCCTTCTTCAAGAGTCAAGGCTCACCATATCGAGTGGGTCATAGCCCCTGACTCGAGTCATTGTGTTTTGATCTCCAAACAACCTTGGCTAGAGGAACCTTCTTCAGGAGTCAAAGCTCACCATATCTAGTGGGTCATAGCCCCTGACTCAGGTTACCAACCTTGGCTAGAGGAAAATAAATCCCCTTTGCCCCTTGCTAGACATCTGATTCATCATGACCTGCATCACAGACCCTTGAGATCCTTGAAATGGATTAGTCCTTATGCAGGATGTATGCAATGGTATGATGTTATGCTATGCATGGAGTGATGTAGGTAAACCCTGTTATGAGTCCAGATTAAGGACTATAAACAAAACCTGCAAGAAACCCAAGTGTCAGATAACAAGCATGCACATAGTCAAGTTCGAAGGCACACAAGTCACACAAAGAGCCCTTAGAGTGTAGGCCAGCATGGGGTCTAGGTATTACCCTCTTTCAGTTTGTTGGTTAAGACCTGTCCTATCAGAAGTAACCGGGTTCTAGAGGATCCCAATATCACTGACTACCCTCAATCGGTCATAACTCCAGCATCGCAATCTTTTCTTGCGGCCAGAACCATCACGAGAGTTTAGCCTCAATGGGTGTAGCATACTGCTACTGTTCTATTGGCCAAGTTGGGTCATTTAAGGTTCTAAGGTCGGTTGGTGCTTAATGACTCCTCAGCAGACCCATATTCTCCTTGTTGCGACACAAGGGATATCGGTACAGACCAAGGCGCCACACCAACGTAGCCACTGCTTCACCCATGTCGGTCTACGCCGGACAGGTCCCTCACAGCTTATGCTACCTAACAGGGTATCCCCAGATCCGGGTTAGGATCTATGTAACTCCGATGCAGCCCACGATAATAAAGCAAACAAACACAGCAATTGAAAACACAAGTGATCTTAGTCCTAAGGTACACCTCACTTTATAAGATTCCCTAGCAGAGTCGCCAGTTCTGTGATCAGTGGATCTGGAACTGACTGTTTAACGCTGGTTCACGAAATGTCACGGAAGCAAGAGTCACCACCGTCTTTTATTTTCTCCAACATGGACAGGACAAAAGCACAGCAAAATTCCTTATGAGATGTTTCTCGGTTCGGGAGGTAGATTTATAGAAAGGGAAGGTGTTATCACCCTTTCTATCCATGGTTATCCATGGGCTCTTAGATACTTGCTCATTGTGTTTTCAAAAGTGTTTGCTTTTCAAGTGTGAGTGGTTTTGAAAAAAGTTTCATTGAAAACTTCAATTCGACTCTTGTATCAGTCCTCAAGAGTGTTGTGAAGCGTTTGTTTTGAAATCTTTTAGAAAGTGTCTGTGTGAAAAGGGTTTTTTGTTTGTTTTGAATTAGAGCAAGTATCTATGAGTCATCTACCTACCCTAAGGAATTAGGCTGTGTAAATGTCCTTAAGGTAGTGCCATCCCACCATTGAGAGGTAGGTAGCACCACCGTTGGAGGTGTTCAGGTCAATTCGTTTGTAGGGACAATGTGGTCACCAGAGCAACAGTAGGACACCTTAGAAGCTACCCTTATGCCATTGATCTTTTTTATTCCGAGGCAACCGTTTCGAGGCAACTGTTCTGAGGCAAGCGTTTCGAGGCAACTGTTCCGAGGCAACCGTTTCGAGGCAACTTGTTTCGAGGCAACTAGATCAATGGACATAAGGACTTACTAAGACGTCCTATACTCGACGACCACGTTTCGAAGGCAAGGCAACAGTGAGGCGTACCCTAAGAGTGGTGTGTGAATTTGTGTGTTATTTTCATGTTATGTTTTATCTTGTACATGTATCATGGTGATCTACGCTTGTTTTTAATTTAGGCCATACATTCTTTCATGCAATTAGAATTAACAATGCGGAAATTTAAATGCGGAAAGATAAATCCTACGCTATTACAAGGCGCGGGTCTATACATCGCCAAATTACAAAGACCCGTTTTTAATAAAAATGCAGAAAGTAAAACCTAGTTACTATTACATGGCTTGAGCAGTTACATAATATTCACAAAGGAAAATAAGAATAAATGCGCGAAAGAATTAAAGTTGCACGTTCGAGGGCGTTGGACCCTTTTGAAATTAAATTGAAATTAAAAACTAATTATTATTTAATAAAAGGAAAGAAATGTTTTTTAGTTTTTTTTTTTATATTTATGAAATAAAGAAAATTAAAATTAAAAGAAACCCTAATTCTAAGTTATTTTTAATTATTAATGAAAAATGTTAAAGTTTAACCTAATTTACTAAAGAATTTATGTACATACTTATTTACAAAATATTTAGTAATTAATAATAATGATAATAAGAAAAAATTATTTATTAAGAAAAGGATGAGAATGCTAAAAAAAAAACCTAATTTCTACATATTTTAATTTATTAAGAAAAAGATTAAATTTTTAACCTAATTTAACTAAATTAATTATTTAACATTTATTTACAAAAATAATAATAGTGAAATTAATATTAATAAAAATAAACATTTTTTCTAGTTTCTGATTTATTATTGTGAAAAATTATTTTATGGTAAAAAGAAATAATTAAAACATTAAAAAAGAATTAGAAAAGAAAATCAAATAAAAATAAAAAATGTGCAAACCATGGGGGTATTCAGACCCAAAGGAAGGTATGATTTGAGAATTTTGGCCCATTGAATCAAGGCCCTGTTTGACTTTCCAGGATTGAGTGCATGTTCATTGACTAGCGTGCATGGTAGACATCCTCTTATAGCCTTTGGATTGAAGCTCATGGGCGCGTGGCAGGCTTAGATGTGAACGTGCATGATGAACTTTGGATGAAGTGCTGCATAGAAACACATTAAGGAAAAAGATATGAAATATGTGGGGGGACCTGGGAATCGAACCCAGGTCCCAGCGTTTACCAAGTGAATGCTTTGCCAGTTGAGCTGTTTGCGCGCTTTGTTATTTAGATAGGTAAAAAACATAATATATAAAAACGTTAGTTAATGCTGTAAACAAAAAATTGCGCGCCAGTATTTGAATCCTCCACTCACGCTTGGACACCTATGCTTCTTCTTCACCTTTCTGCAAAAACACAAAGCAAGTAGCGGGGGTTTTAAACCCCCACTAAGTGTAATCTGAAAAAATAGCGATTAGAGCATGCTGCAATATAAAAAGGGCGCGATGTCATAGTTTGTTTCGTCTTCATGTCACGAATCCAATGGCACAGGTTTGGTGGGCTGATTTTGCCATATGTGTAAACCCCTAAATTTGGAGCTCTGAGACCCTAGAAAACGTTAATGGCAAATCTCGATACAGGCATTGTTAGTTCAATTAAATGGTACCATTAGCTTCAGAACATCATTGTTAGTGTAAATCAACCATTAAAAAACATGAATAATGCATGGAAGTTAAAGAACGATTATGGGCATATTCAAGAAAAGTGTAATGTTGTTCTACCAATTCTTTGAGTGTGGAGGCGTGTTCTTGATTGCAACACGTTCCTAGCAATGTCAGGAACGTAACGGACAAGCTTTTAGACCTTGAATCGCCTTGTAGCTATGTTTTCAGATTCCAAAAATTTGATCAAAAGTTGCAATTTGGTTCTATGGTTTTGAGCAGTTTTTCGTCCCCAGGAGCATTGGGTTATCTTGTGCCTTTGTACATGAAGCAAATTAGGTTAAAAAACCAAGCCCATAGTCCATGAATTAAAGTTTGGAATATTTGATTTTCTCATATCTTTTTTTCAATCTTTTCCATGCCAATCTTGCCAAATTTGGATGATATTGTTCCCTTGAGATAGTGCACGAAATCTCTTGCATATATGGAAGATATTTGCTACATAAAAAAGATTTAAAAACATGATTTGGTATTTTTCTTATATTTAAATTTAATTAAATGAATTAATGATAATAAAAATTCAAATAATTAATCAAAAATAAGAAAATAACTCCCTTTGAGCTTAGTGGGTCGTGCATAGCCTTTGGGTAATGATTCATGGAAGAATTTGTGGCCCATTAGCAATTTTGAAGCTTTTGAAGCAAAGTTGACTTTTCAAAATTCCCAAAAATTTCCCAACTTCTCCAAGGCATATCTTGCTCAATTTTGAATCTATGAACATGTTCTTGGACATTTTGGAAAGGTCTTGAAGTCCTCTAGCCAATGTCTTTGGTCCCATGTCATTTTGATTTACCAATCTCAAGTTATGGTCTTTGACTTAAAGTGCCTTTTTGTTGACTTTTGAAAATGACCTATAATGTTGAAATTGATAACTTTTTGTGAGAGCATTTATTGGACTTGAAGTGTGAAGATGAGTTGTAGGAAATGTCATCCTCTTCAAAATGAGATTTGGATGGAATTTTTCTGATAAACCATGAGGAAGTTATGCCCTGGTCAATTTGCAGTTGACTTTTTCAGCTGTCCAAAAATAGAAACTTTTGCATCTTGAGACTTTTTGAGCCATGCTTTTGAGAATCATGATCAAGAATTGATCAAATGATGTTTGTGGCTTCAAAATAAGATGTTGACCAAAAATTTTGACTTTTGACTGTCAAATGACCATTTTGCCCCTGTAGTTGACTGTGGAGCAATTAGGGTTTTTGACTGTGCAACTTGATGTTGTGAGTTTTGAAACTTGGCATATGAATGCTTGACAATATATATGGGCATGTGGGACTTGATTGGACCCTTGAAAACTTCAATTTCTTTGCAAGAACCAAAACCCTAATTTTGACTGTGTTAGGAGGCAATTGGACTGTGCAACCCTTGGGAGATTTTGAACTATGCTTTTGGCAACTCTTGAAGAATATGGGAGGGCAAATTTTGAGGTACAATAGTTGTATACCTTCAATAGATCGAATCAGTGTCATTGCTCTGATATGTAACACTCAGGGGGATGAACGCCTGCTGATTTTTGATTGCTGATTTTTAATTGTTGGACTTTAAATTGTTTATTTACTAAATATGAGATGTTTCGAAGTTGCTGTTTATTTAAAGATGTTATTGAAGAATTCTGCTGCGTAGTTGTTGAATTATTTATTAAAAGATGTTATGTTGATGGTTCACCCGATGTTTTGAAAAAGTGTTATATATCCACGATGAATGCAATTAATTTGTTAGAAGAATTTGTGACGTCCTTATTCATTCATATGATTGAAATTTTATAACTCTGATTTAATTGCATAATTGCTTGGGGTAGAATTAGGGTGTTACAAGTACCGTAGATGTTTAGGGTGCTAATACCTTCCCTTTGCATAACCAACCCCCTTACCTTGAATCTTTCCCCCTTTTTTGGGTTATTCGCTCTTTTCCCATTCCTTTGGAAACAATAAAGCGCGGTGGAGATTCTTATTTTGATTTGTATTAAGGCTAGTCAATCCCATGGCTTAGTCTTGAACATTTCTATTGCTACAGGTTCAACCTTAACTTGTACTTTTTCAACCTCTCGAATAAATTGTACAGGTGATCAAGATGTTCCTCTTTGGTTTATGATCTGGCAATCATATCATCCACATAGACCTCTATTTCATGATGAATCATGTCATGAAACAAAGCTACCATAGCTCTTTGATATGTTGCCCCTGCATTCTTCAATTTGAACGACATGACCTTGTAGCAAAAGGTTCCCCATTGCGTAACGAAAGTAGTCTTCTCCATGTCTTCGGGAGCCATCTTTATTTGATTATATCCTGAGAAGCCATCCACGAAGAAGAAGACTTTATGCTGAGCGGTATTATCGACCAAAACATCAATGTGTGGTAGAGGGAAATCATCCTTGGGGCTTGCCCTATTCAAATATTTATAGTCTATGCACATGCAAACTTTTCCATCTTTGTTTGGTACTGGCACCACATTGGCAACCCATTGGGGATAGGATGTCATAGCTAGGAACCCTGCATCAAACTGTTTCATCACTTCAGTTTAATCTTTTCAGACATATCAGGCCTCATGCAACGAACCTTTTGTTTGACGGGAGGACAATCTTCTTTTTTATGAAGACGATGAACTACGATGTCGGTATCCAACCCTGGCATATCTTCATACGACCAAGCAAATACTTCCACATAATCATGAAACATCTAAACAACCTGCTCTTGACACTATCTTATAAGTTAGCACCAATTTTGACTTCCTTCTTGTCTGTCTCAGTACCTAGATTGATGACTTCAACTGACTCTTCGTGCGACTGAATAACTTTTTCTTCTTGTAATAGAAGTCTGGCTAGTTCTCCCGGTATTTCACAATATTCCCCGCCTTCGTCTTCAGCTTGGTTAATTGGACATTAAAAGTCATAGTCGGCGATAGTAAAGTCATTGGCAATAGGATCCAGAGTGAATGAGGACCTGCAAGAGTGTGTGTGTGCATGTAAGACATATGGATAATTTGAAAAATGTATTTGAAGGAAAAGAAAGATAATGAGCACAAAGATTTGAATGCAAAAAGAGTCCACTGATTTGTATTGAATGATCATATGATTAGATGAATATAAATAAAACCCTTGACAAATAGACCAAAGTGCCCCGGGCCAGGCACATGGCTTAAAAGTCATTGTTAACAAAATGTTCTTGAATTGAAAGAAAAGTAATAACAAGTAGATTACTCCTCAAGGAAGGAGATGGGCACGAAGTTCTTTGCATGCCAATTCTTCAGCTCCATTATAGTTGGATACACCCAATCTTCAAATGCATCTTTTTCATCAGAGTCACTGTTGTACCCCAAAATTTGCCCTTTCATTTCATCAACATTTTCTCACCACAAGAGCCTTGGAGCTCAAGATCAAGTTAGGGTTTGCTCTGCTCAAGACTCCTCCTTGCACTGTTGACCCAAATTAGGGTTTGAGTTTGAACAAAGATGTTTTGACCTAAAATGCCCAAAGTTACTTTCATGCTTCATGTTGGACTCACAAGTTTATCCATACCAAGTTTCAAGCCTTGATTCCAATCTTTGCCCAATCAATTGGACAGTTGACCTAGAAATCAGCTGTATTGGGGAAAAAGTCAATTGTGGCCAATTGACAGTCAAACTTCATGAAATTTGACCCACATTAACATCATGAACTCATATGGACCATTTGATCAAGTTTGGATCACAATTCCACAAGAAATTTGATCAGATCACTAAAAGGGCAAAATGGTCATTTTTAGGGTTTTGACTGCACAAAGGCAATTTTTGACTGTTTGACCTAACCAATGGCAAACCAAGCTCACCTAAGGACTCAAGGACTCAATGGAATTGTCTTGACCCATTCAACAAGTTCAAAAAATCTCAAATGCACAGGATTGACAGATGAATTTTCCAGTCAACTGATCAAAATTTGACTGTATACTGAAAAGTCAAACTTTGACTTTTTGGTCAAAATCAAGTGCCAAGATTCATTTTTCATCAAGACATGTCAAATTATGAAACTTGTTCATCAAGAAACCCAAAATTGCAAATTAGGGTTTAAAATGAAGAAATTTCATAACTTAGAAATTTTCTAAGTTATAAAATTTCCTTATTTTTTCCTAACTTTGTCCCATTTTTTCACCAAGATGCAAATGGATTCAAACAAAACTCAAAACATGAAAATTGTAGTCCATTTCAAAATCTACAACTTTGACTCACAAAGTTTTCTCAAAGGAAGCTTGTAGCTCAAGTTATGATTTTTGGAACAAGGGTGCAAAACATTTTTAACTTAGAAAATTTTTGACCTATTCTAGGCAGGATTTTTGTCCAACTTCTTGGCCATTTTTCACATGCTTCTACTTGGAGTTTCAATTTGCATTACAAAGATGGATTGTAGTACACATTCCAAGCTTTCCAAATTGTCCAAGAACTTCTCAAACACCCTTGTGGTTAGGGAGAATCGAATTTGCAAAGTTGGGCAAAATTCACTTTTGTTCATAACCAAAGGCATGTTCATACAAGTCTCATTTTCAAATCAGCATGCTTGGAACTTGTTTGCAGGCCTCTAAACCAAGTTTGCACTCCATAATTAAATGCTTAACCTTTGTGCTCAAGCTTTGCTTTGTGCATTTAGTCATTACACAAAGAACTAATCCATAATTAGAAAAAGCAACTTTGCCATTTTTGTAAAGTAGTGCTTTATGTCAAATTCAAAATCCAAGAGGCATGGGCCGGATATTTAAGGCTAGCATTTGTATACAAATCCCTCTGATTAAGAACAAGAGATGCAGCATACATAGAGGATGGTACATGCCTGCATTGGAACACACACTATCCTTGCTTACAGTAGAAGAAAACTTGGAAAAGACTCACCATCTCTCATTCCTGTAAAAACCAACCTAAGAAAACTTTGTTCTCATCTTTCATACACCCAAGCTGACATAAAACACGAGTCCTTCATCCTCAATACCCCCTCATTCATCAAAACACCATTTTTCTGCAAGAAACAAGGCATCCCTGCAGATTGAGTTGTACAACTTAGTTTTCTCGTGCGTTTTGGCCAAAGCTTGTTTAAACACATTCCCTACCATCCATTGAAGCTATCCCAAGCCCTGAATACAAACTGTAACATCCCTAACATCACTTGCCATTTTCAGTTTTCAATTTTGCAGGTGGACTTCCATAGCTTGATTCAGAGAGATTCAAAGCAAGCTAGGTGTTGGAGAAGCATCCTTGGACTTCAAGCAAGTTGTACCAAAGCTCAAACTCCATTGAAGATACCTCCATTGCTGTACACGACTCAAGCTGAAATAGGTAAAAACATGAACTTCTATCTCTCAATATAGGAAGAGTTAGGCTTAGGTTTGTGAAGAAAACATGTTCTACTCATAGCCCTGAAGCCATCCATATACTTACTTTTCATTTATATTGAGTATGCTGTGAGAAATTTTGGCCATGAACATTGAAGAAAATTTAGGTCAGAAATTGGGGACGAAGAAATTATCCCTCGTTTCTTAGAGTTAGGTCAAGTTTTTTATATGTATGAATTCGTCTCTTCATGCTCTACATTGTTTATGTTATGAGTTTTTGTTAAAAGTCAAAGAATCAGGAGATGATGATTGCATAAGAGGCGCGCGCGTTTTCTATTTGAATGGAGCTGGAGGTTGAAGACAAAGCTGGCTTGGGCTGGGCCTGAGTCAGCATGCTGTTCACACCCCTTTTTTCCATTTACACCTCATTGGCCCATTGTGTGATATATTGATCATTTTTGATTTTTTTCTTTTTTGATTCTGACTTATTATTTTTTGCTCAAATATAAAAAATATAAAAAATATTTTTCCACCCTTTTTTGTATTTATTTGGCATTTATTTGTTTTATTTAATATATGTATGTAAATAAATATATATACTTTTTATTTAAAACCCTAGAAAATAATACAAAAATATATATTTTTCAGTTATTATTTTTTGTTTACATTTTGAAAACATTTCCTAAAAATATACTCTTTTTGTAAATAATCAATATTTTATTTTGGTATATATTTAGTATATTTAATATATAATATAAATATTTGTATATTTTATTAGATATTTAGGACAAAAATATAAAAATAATACATTTTTATTTTTATTAATATATGACACTAAAAAATAATTTTTTTTTACAATATACTTCTTTTTTTTTTATTTTTTGTATATAATTAACAAATATTGTGTATAATTGATAAATAAATATTATTTATTTAGAAAACTAGGGTTTTACCCTAAGACAACAAAAATCACTAAAAATTGACCTTTTTATTTTTGTTTATATTTCACATTGAAAAATAATTTCTCATACATAAAAAATCCTTTTTGTGCATAATACATTTTTGCATATTTATCATATTTGTTTAAATATTGTACAATTTGATATTTGTATACTCAATATGGATGTAATAGCTTTAGATTTAATTTCTTGCTATATATCCCCCATTCAAACATTTGTACCCCCATCCCCATAATCATGTTGTAATAATTTAGAACTTTAAATTTCCGCATTTAAAAGCTTTCCAATTATGCCATGATAGACCTAGGGTTTGTATGCAAAATCAAATAACAAATAGCTTGACCTAATTCAAGACAAAAAAGCATGAAAATGGACAACACAATGCACACTTGCACCCTTAGGGTTACTCCACTTGTTGCCTTCAAAAATGGGCCATGTTGCATGTTGAGTATCTTTGGCAAAACAAAAATAAATCAAATGATCATAGTCCCTCGATGACGCTTTCTCAAGTTGCCTAAAAAATGATCAAGTCCCTTGAAGGAAAAATTGCCAAAGACACTTGGCATCATTGCATTCATGGTCCATACGATGACCCGCGCCCGTCCCGTTAACATCCTAACACAAGGTTTTTCACCAAATACAATGGTGAAACAACACTGTTAAAAGGGTTAAAACATGAGAAAAATCTTTGAGTAAATTTAGGGGTAGACAACTCTTAGTTACTTGATCAAACTTGCAAAACACACTTGTCTACTTTCAAAACACACTCCACAACACAACTTTCAAAACAACTTTCAAAACCTTGAAACATCTTTTCAAAAAGACAAACACCTTTTGTAAAACATTCGAGTAAAGAATTGTTACAAGGGTTGCCTAGACAAGGCATCTTTTTCAAAACATTTTCAAAACCACACACACAAAGCAATATTTCAAACAATTGAAAAGCAAAGGCAAGTGATCTAAGCAAGTAACTAAGAGCCCATGGATAACCATGGATAGAAAGGGTGCTAATACCTTCCCTTTCTATAATCTACTCCCCGAACCCAAGAAAACATCTCAAAGGTTTTTTCCTGTGCTTTTTAACCTTTCCTTAGGATAAAATAAAAAGTCGGTGGCGACTCTTGCTAAACCGAAACATTTGCGAAAACAAACGCAAAACCTCAAGTCAGTTCTCCCACCGTATCACAGAACTGGCGACTCTGCTGGGGATTGATTTAAAAGTGGAGTAACCTTAGGGACTAGATCACCCTTTTGCATGACTAAATTGTTTGCGTTGATTGCTTTACATTTTGGTTCTCTTGTTTGGGCTTGAAATCCTACACCCGGATTTGGGAAACATTCATAGATAGCAATACGTTGTGGAAATTGTGCGGGGTATACCGACACGGTTGAAGCAATAGCTATATTAGTGCGACATATTTGTGAGTACCCGTAACCCTTGAGTTTAATCAAGGAGAGTACGAGGCCGATGAGTGATGTCACTAAGCACTAATGATCTGGAACCTTACTTGATCATCTTGGCCTTTCATTAGGGGTAGTGAGATGACCGGCTTTGGTGCAGTCCAAAGTTGGTAGATACTCGATACTACACTCATTGAGGGTTGTTTTCTTGGAATATTTTGGTCGCTAGTTAAGTGGCTAAACCAAAACAATGAACATATAAAACAATCCAATGGTATTGAGCTCCTTTGAACCCGGTTACTATTTATAGGACAGGTTTTTAAGCCAACTACACTCAAGAGGGTACTTACCTATGAAACCTCATGCAAGCCTGAAACTAGGGTTTTGTGTGACTTGCTTGTACATATGTTTGTGCATACATCATGAACATCATAAAGCATCATATGCATCCACTAACCATTTCAAGGGTTTGGATCTTCATCTTTGTTCTTATTTTGTAGGTCATGGAAATTCTTCGCAAGAAAACTATCCAAGTCAACCTTGTGAGAATCCCTCCTCAACTCAAGGAGCTTACATCCAGAATTCCAGAAAGCTCTCTCTTCAGTGAAAGACATGGTAGACTGCTCAGCCTAGTCAACACCAGCATTGAAGAAGACATGGTGAAAGTGTTGTTCCAATTCTTTGACCCCCTTCACCACTGTTTCACATTCCCCGACTACCAGTTGGTGCCTACTTTGGAGGAATTTTCTCAACTCCTGAGAATTCCTATTCTTAATCAACTACCCTACAACGGTACGGAAAAAGAACCAAAGCTTGAAGATGTTGCTCAAGCACTACGCTTGCAACCATCTGACATCAAGGGGCATTGGGAGACTAGAAGTGGTGTCAAAGGCTTCTTGGCAAAATTTTTGTTTGAGAAGGCACAAGAGTGTTGGAATTCTTTGGATATACAAGCCTTTGAAGAGATTGTGGCACTCCTCATTTATGGGTTGGTCTTGTTCCCAAATCCTGACCAACTTATAGATGTCAATGCTGTCAAGATTTTCCTATCCGGGAATCCCATACCTACATTGCTTGAGGACATCCTCCACTCATTTTACACACGAACAATGAGGAAGAGAGGTGTTCTCATGTGCTGTACTCCTCTCCTTGCAAGGTGGTTTATTTCGCACCTTCCACAATCTATTTTGAAGAATGAACAAGGCTTAAGGTGGTCACAACGATTGATGACCCTCACACATTCTGATGTACATTGGTGTTCTCGGTCCAGAGAAAATGTCATCATTGTCGATCATTGTGGTGAGTTCCCTAATGTTCCATTACTTGGCATTAGGGGAGGCATTACCTACAACCCCTGTCTAGCTTTGAGACAATTTGGATATGCACGGAGGGATGGCCCTCATGACATGCTGATTCCTGACCTAGTTTTTGACTTCGACAATGATGCGCAAGGACTTCGCCAAAGATTCATCAGAGCTTGGAGGATGCCTAACAAGGTAGATAGCAAGACACTGGGGCACAAAAACTCCGTCCCTCTTGAGCCTTACCTCAAGTGGGTGCGAACCTGAGCCCAGATTCTTATGATGCCTTACCCTCACATTCTCCCTTTGATTAAAGAGCCTGTTAAGGAAGGAGAGGTGCCTTACACCATCCTACATCCTGACATGCCAACATCATGGGAGGAAATGCAGAAGAGTTGGATCCAACTCAAGGAGGAACATAATACTTTTGAAGCCAGCTTCTACGCCAGTGAGAAGAAGGTTTTGGAGCTTACCCGCCGACTTCATGAGGAGGAGACCCTCAACACTTACATCACACCAAAGAGGATGCGCAACGTCTTTTTACCTTAAGAAGTTTTTGTAATATTTGGCCCATGGGGAATTTATGTACTGACAAAATTTCTTCTTATTAATATGACGTGTGTTCTTTTTGTTTGCAACAATTTTGAATGTCTAAATCCTTGAATGCATTGCATGAATAAACATATCATTCATCATATGCATAAGCAGGTCTTCACACCAGGTTTCCTTATCTTTCTGCTGTTTATTTCAGTAAGATGGATCCTAAACAGACGGTCAAGGATCTACAGTCACAAAACTCACAGTTTCAACAGCTCCTTATGACCTTGGCAAAGGGTCAGGAGGATCTAAAAGCACTGTTGGGGAACAAAGAGCAAGAAAAAGTGAAAAAGAAGAAGAAAAGAGTTGGGGTAGCTACACTGGGAAGAAGATTTGAGAATGAAGCAAGGAGAGTTCTTGAATTTCCCTCCACATCTGATGAGGGAACCGGTAAAGGAAAAGGAGCTGCATTACCTTCTGAGTCCGAGGCTGAAGAGGAAGAGGTTGAGGAAGATGAAGACTATTCAGAGCAGCAATACCCCCCAGCGGACGACAAGTACAAAAACCTGGAGGATAGACTGGCAGCTATGGAGCTGCAAAGGGTTCCTGGGTTAGATTTTGAAGAATTGGGATTGATTGCTGGGATTGTGATCCCTCCAAAGTTTAAGGTGCCAATTTTTGCAAAATACGACGGGTTGTCTTGCCCGAAGATGCACCTGAGGTCATATGTCAGAATAATTCAACCTCATACATTCGACGGAAATCTCTGGGTACACTTTTTTTAGGATAGCCTGTCTGGTACACAACTAGACTGGTTTTACCAACTTGAGAGGTCAGAAGTGCATAACTGGGAAGACTTGGCAGCTGCCTTTTATCGCCAGTATCAATATAACGCTGATTTGGCGCCAACCCGTACTCAGTTACAAAGTATGGGGATGGCCTCAAATGAGGTATTCAAAGAATACGCCCAGATAGGGAACTAGTTAATATGTTCTTGGGGACCCTATCTGGCCCTTTCTTCAACCATTTGATCGGGAGCTCTTCCGCAGGTTTTACTGAACTGATTCTGACTGGAGAACGGGTGGAAGCTGGTATTAAGAGTGGGAAGATTCAAAGGGATGCCTCTGCCTCCGCAACTGTTAAGAAATCATTCCCGGCCAAGAAGGAAGCAGCTGTTATATACTCTCAGAAAGGATTGAGAAGAACTGAGCGTCGGCCGACTGTGGGGGCCGTGATGATTCAAAATTCGTCAAATGATCAGCCTCGTAACAATCAGTATAGACCTAACCAGCAACGGGTAGAACGACTACAACGGCAGTTCACCCGCATCAATATGACGCCTGCACAAGTTCTTCCCCATTTGTTGAAGCTAAATCTCACCACTATCAAAGAGGCACCAAAAAATGTGAATACAACTTCCCCACATTATCATCCTAATGCTAAGTGCGCCTATCATTCTGACAGCGTCGGGCATGACACCAACGATTGCTGGGCGCTTAAGCATAAAATTCAAGATTTGATAGATGCAAAAGAGGTTGAGTTCGACGCCCCAGAGAAGCCGAATGTAATATCCGCTCTGATGCCAAAGCACGGTCGCAATGTCCATGCTATTGAAGAGGATCTATTTGTTTCTGCTGTTAATGATCTGGTAACTCCACTACTAATAATCAAGTTGAATCTGTTAAAGGCTGGGATTTTCCCAGGATGTAAGGAAGAGTGCTACTGTTGTTCCTCCCTACCAATTGATTGTCCATTGCTGAAGATAGGCATCCAACGCCTAATGGACAGCCAACAAATTCTTTTCGAAAAGACTCCCGTTACTCCAACTTCTATCAATGAAGTTTCAATAATAACCATTTTTGTCAATCTTTCCAAGGTCCCTAAAAAGCCTGTTAAGATTACATCCGCTACGAAGATTGTTCCTCTGAAAATAACCATGCCTGGGCCTGTCCCCTACAAATCTGACAAATCAATACCGTGGAATTATGGTGGAGAAATCTACTACCATGGTGTTAAACAAATTAAGATAACTGAAGAGAGCTCTGACGAAGAAAATTCCGACATTGGAAACATTGCCGGTACGAGCAAGATTACCCGAAGTGGGAGAATTTTCTCTCCAGAGATCGCCCCTCCAAAGGCAATCTTTAGACCCGCAGCTGTTCCCAAGGTTACTCTTGCACCGATAAAACTTTCTGCAAGAACTCCGTTGATTGAAGAAGCTGTTACTCCTGTGGTTGTCCCTCCTATTTCTGCTGATAAGGGGAAAGGGATCCAAGATGAGCTCGTCAGGACGAGGGCTCAGCCATTGGTTATCCCCGAAACCTCTAAGAAAGAAATGGAGGAGATTCTGAAAATAATAAAGAAAAGTGATTATGACGTTGTAGAGCAACTGGGGCAAACCCCCTCGAAGATTTCCATGTTAGCTTTCTTGCTTTGTTCGGAGGCTCATGCCAAGGCCTTGATAAGGTTTTTGAAGACAGCCCATGTACCCCAGGAAACCTCAGCCGATCAATTCCAGGATTGTATAGCCAGCCTTACTGCCGACAACCACCTGGGTTTCTCTGATGCTGACCTGACTCCGAAGGGAAGAAATCACAATGACGCATTACATGTGTCAGTTGAATGTCGAGGAACTACTCTTGCCCATGTCTTGGTCAACACTGGTTCTTCTCTAAATGTGCTGCCTAAGAAAGCTCTGGACCGGCTGGATTGTGAAGGCTTGGAGCTGAAACCAAGTAATATCATTGTCAGGGCCTTTGACGGATCTAAAAGAATGGTGCATGGGGAGGTCGACATTCCCATCAAGGTGGGCACTGAAGTGTTCCCCTCAACCTTCTATGTGATGGGCATCCGCCCATCCCACTCTTGCTTGCTAGGAAGGCCGTGGATATATAATGTTGGGGCAGTCACTTCCTCCCTACATCAGATGCTGGAATACCCTGTTAAGGGAAAGATCATAACTGTGCACGGTGAGGAGGAGTATATGATCAGTCATCTGAACTCTTTTCGGTATGTGGAAGTGGACGGCGAATTCATTGAAACACCCTTTCAACACTTTGAGGAAGTTGCTCCCGAGGTGGCTGTAGCAAAGGCAGTAGCTGAGGTACCCAAGCAGGTGGCCAGGATGGCATCTCTGAAAGACGCAAAGGCTGCAAGGAAGGAAGGGAAGAGCTCAACATGGGGTCAGTTGCCTGACTTTCCCCACAAGATAGACAAGTTTGGGTTAGGATTTACCGTTGCGGGGCAAAAAGCTATGCGTCGCTCAAAGATTGAAAGGACACCCATCAAGATTTCTCCTCATGGAATCAATGCTTTGGAAGACGAAGATGAAGAGGCCAACATTGAAGATTGGATCTTCCCAACCATTAAAGAGGGACTGCACAACTGGGAGGCGAAAGACTTTGTTCCCATTACTTTCATCAATCAGTAATTTATCTTTCGTACATTTTCTGTTGGTCTGTAATAATTACTCTTGAACAATCTGCACACTACTTTTTCACCTCATGCCTTGCCCGAGGTATGTAGGTCCATTTGTAAGGGTTTTGACTCTCTTCATATTCATATGCCATGTTTAATGAATCATTGGACGTTTTTCATTTATAAACTGTTGTGTTCATTTTCTTTCCTTTTGCATTTTTGTTTGTTTAAGGATGGCTATCCCTTACACACACCCACACTCACGAATGCAGGTACCCATCCACTCTGGATTCTATGGGTGACTATTCTATTGTATCCTTCAATAACTCTGAAGATTTGGTCAATCAGGCTGAGTATGAAGATGACGAAGATTGTGAAGTACCAGGAGAGCTAGCCAGACTTCTACAACAAGAAGAGAGGGCCGTCTTACCTCATGAAGAGTTGTTGGAAACAGTCAACTTAGGAACAGAGGAAGACAGGAAATAAGTGCAAGTGGGTGCCAATCTGGAACCAAGTGTCAAGGGGCGCTTAATACAGTTGTTGAATGAGTACGTTGAAATCTTCGCCTGGTCTTATGAAGACATGCCGGGTTTAGACACAGATATCGTGGTTCACCGTCTCCTTACAAGAGATGACTGTCCGCTGATCAAGCAAAAGGTCCGCCGAATGAGGCCCGACATGTCTGAGAAGATTAAAGCTGAAGTAATGAAGCAATTCAATGCTGGCTTTCTGGCTGTTACATCCTATCCATAATGGGTTGCTAACATTGTGCCAGTACCTAAAAAAGACGGCAAGGTCAGGATGTGTGTGGACTACCGGGATTTGAACAGGGCTAGCCCTAAAGATGATTTTCCGCTACCACATATCGATATCTTGATTGACAACACAGCTCAGCACAAGGTGTTTTCCTTCATGGACGGATTCTCGGGCTAAAACCAGATTAAAATGGCCCCCGAGGACATGGAGAAAACAACCTTTGTTACACAATGGGGTACCTTCTGCTACAAGGTGATGTCGTTCGGACTGAAGAATGCAGGGGCAACTTATCAATGCGCCATGGTAGCTTTATTTCATGATATGATTCATCATGAGATCGAAGTCTACGTAGACGACATGATAGCTCGATCACAAACAAAGGAGGAACACCTTGATTATCTGCAAAAGCTGTTTGCCAGGTTGAAGGAGTACAAACTCAGGCTGAATCCAAGTAAGTGCACTTTTGGAGTTAGGTCTGGTAAACTTCTAGGATTTATTGTCAGCAACAAGGGCATTGAGTTCGATCCAGCAAAAGTGAAAGCAATACAAGATATGCCTGCTCCCCGTACTGAAAAGGAGGTTAGAGGGTTCTTGGGGCGCTTGAACTATATTGCCAGATTTATCTCTCATCTGACGTCTACCTGTGAGCCAATTTTCAAACTATTAAAGAAAGATCAGGTAGTCGAATGGAACGATGATTGTCAAACTGCTTTTGATAAAATCAAGGAGTATTTGCTAGAGCCTCCTATTCTGATGCCACCCGTCGAAGGAAGACCGTTGATCATGTATCTAGCCGTCTTGGATAACTCAATGGGGTGTGTATTGGGCCAGCATGACGAGTCTGGTCGAAAAGAGCATGCCATTTATTACCTTAGCAAAAAGTTTACCGACTGTGAGACTCGCTACTCACTGCTCGAGAAAACTTGCTGCGCTTTGGTATGGGCTGCTCGCCGACTAAGGCAGTATATGTTGACTCATACCACTCTATTGATTTCCAAAATGGATCCTATCAAGTATATCTTCGAGAAGCCTGCTTTATCTGGAAGAATCGCTAGATGGCAGATGATCCTAACTGAGTATGACATTCAGTATACTACCCAAAAAGCTATAAAAGGGAGTGTACTAGCTGACCATCTAGCTCATCAAGCTATCGAAGATTATCAACCAATGAGATTCGACTTCCCAGACGAGGACATCTTGACTCTGGACAACATTGAAGGTAACGGACCGTATGACGGACCTGAAAAAGGATCCCGATGGACCCTGTACTTTGATGGTGCTTCGAATGCACTTGGAAACGGTATCGGTGCGGTACTCATTTCCCCGGAAGGTTGCCACACACCTTTCACGGCCCGACTCTGCTTCAGCTGTACCAACAACATGGCTGAATATGAAGCTTGCATCTTTGGTCTCAAGGCTGCTATAGACTTGGGGATCAAATCTTTGATCATATTTGGGGACTCGGCTTTGGTTATCAGTCAAATCAAAGGAGAGTGGGATACCAGACATCCTAATCTTATCCCATACAAAGAACATGTCCTGACATTGTTGCCTCATTTCGAGCAAATCACCTTCGAGCATTTCCCGCGAGAAGAGAATCAGCTAGCAGATGCTCTTGCTACAATGTCTTCCATGTTTAAACTCAACTGGAATAATGAGGCTCCCCAAATCACCATCGAGCGAATGGATGAACCTGCGCATTGTCATGAGATTAATACCGAAGAGGTAGTGGAACAACCCTGGTTCCATGAAATCAAAAGGTATCTCCAGACTAGAGAATATCCTGAAGGAGCTTCCGTCAATGAAAAAAAGTTCTTAAGGAGATTTGCTGCCAAGTTCTTCCTGAGCAACGACATCCTTTATAAACGCAACCATGATTGTGTTTTACTCCGATGTGTAGACAAAGCTGAAGCAGAGTTAATCATGACTGAGATACACAGTGGCACATTTGGGACCCACTTGAGCGGGCATACTATGGCTAAGAAGATTCTAAGGGCAGGCTATTACTGGTCTACCATGGAAGCTGATTGCCATAAACATTCCCGTACCTGCCACAAATGTCAAGTCTACGCTGACAAGATTCATATTCCTCCTGTTCCTCTCAACATTTTGACAGCTCCTTGGCCATTCGCAATGTGGGGCATTGACATGATTGGAGAGATCAAGCCCACGACATCCAATGGACATCGCTTCATCCTGGTTGCTATTGACTATTTCACCAAGTGGGTCGAAGCAGCTTCCTTTGCCTCTGTTACTAAAAATGTGGTTGCCCGCTTCATCAAGCAAAACCTCATATGCCAGTATGGTGTCCCCGACAGGATCATCACAGACAACGGTACAAATTTGAACAATACTATGATCACCACTCTATGCGAACAGTTCAAGATTTATCATCACAATTCATCTCCCTATCGGCCGAAGATGAACGGTGCTGTTGAAGCTGCGAACAAAAACATCAAGAAGATCATTCAGAAAATGACAGTTACCTACAAGGACTGGCATGAGATGTTACCGTTTGCTCTGCATGGATATCGTACCACGGCACGTACTTCAACAGGGGCAACCCCATTTTCTTTAGTATATGGCATGGAAGTTGTCCTACCCATGGAAGTTCAGATTCCTTCTTTAAGGATCATGAAGGACGCTGGTTTGAATGAAGACGATTGGATTCAGACCCGACTTGATCAACTCAATCTGATCGACGAGAAGCGACTCACTGTTGTTTGCCATGGTCAGACATACCAAAAGCGGATGATCAAGGCTTTCAACAAGAAAGTCAGATGTCAAGTATATCAAGTTGGAGATCTCGTAATCAAGCGGATTATTTTTCCACAAAGTGATGCCAGGGGCAAATGGACTCCTACTTACGAAGGACCATTTGTAATCAAAAGCATATTTTCTGGTGGTGCAATGATTCTGACCACCATGGACGGAGACGATTTGCCGCACCCTGCAAACGCAGACATAGTCAAAAGATACTACGCATAAAATAACCCGACAAGTCGAAAACCCGAAAGGGCGGCTTGGGCAAAAATGGGCATCCCGGAAAACCGAAAACCCGAAAGGGCGGTTCAGGCAAAAATTAGGGATAAAACAAAAATCTGTACACCCGGCAAGTCGAAAACCCGAAAGGGCGGCTTGGGCAAAAAAGGGTCTCCCGTTGGATTGAAAACCCGAAAGGGCGATCCAGGCAAAAGTTAGGGAATTAAAGCGTATGAATATGTCTCGTCGGATCACTTTAAAGAACAATCTCTTCATCAACAAGCTCCGAGCTTCTGATCAATCCAGTCATCAGCGGACGAAGCATTTGAATGGACAAGATATTCAGAGTTGTGAAGGCTATAACAGAATGGGATCCCATAGAATTGTTGCACATAGCCATCTTTCTTTTGTATAAAATTTTCAATTTTTTACGACAACATCCTCTTACTACGATGGATGTCTCCTTTGTATAAAGATACTCATAGAAAGTTAATACAAATACTTTTCCAAATACAGAAATTTGCTTTGTCTTCTTTTTGCTATTCTACACTTATGTTTTATTTGAGAAACGTCCAATGTTTTGTTAAATAGGCATATGCATTTGAACATAATCATTTCCCTACAAATCAGGAAAGATGATTGCTGATAGGTTGAAGGTACATGTAGATATCTTGATACCCTTTCAGATGGAATCCCTAGCAGAATTAAACTCCAAATTCCTCCACAAAGTCAAAATCCAGAATTCCCCAAACGGAGTTAAACTTCAGGGTCCTCAGCAGAACACAAGCTTTCTCAAAACTGATTTCCCCAGCTAGAGAGCCTTCCAGAACTCAATTCCCCTCAGAGTTAAGTTTCAGTATCCCCAGTGGAGCCTTAAAAATCTGAAAATCTTATCCTCAGTCGAAGTCAAAACTATCAATCCCCAGCGGAACCAGACTAGTGAACCCTCTCCCCACAGAGATACTTCCCACCAGATTGAAGATTCTCAATTTTACTTCTCCAGCTTGAGCCTCCCATGTTCTGGACTCCCCAGTAGAGATCGTCAGAATTATCATTCCCTACAAGTCACCAAGGAGTTCCAATCCCCAACAGTGGTCCTAAGATCCCTCAACAATTGAAGATCTTGTCCCCCAAGCAGTCAGCAGTCAACAAGGATATCTCATCCTCAGCAATCAAAGATTCTTACACTCCCCTGCAGCAGCAAGGATTCACTTTCCCTGGCAGCAGTCAAGATTCTATTATCTCTGGCTATCCAAGATCCCTCTATCCACAGCAAGACAGCTCATCAACTTGCATGCACATTCATTACATTCATATCATAAACATTGATATAACATATATTGCATCATACATTTCATGCAACATAACTTTGTGTTTAGCTAACATTTTGTCCTTTTCAGGATAAGAATAAAGGCTATCGTTAACAAATATTCAGATGCAGTTTTACACGGACTCATCATCAGGAAACCCTACACCGGTTCCTTCTCCATTTCAAGACTTCTGAAAACAGTTTACGGGTTCTCCAGACACGGATGTTAACCTATCGCTTGTTCAGATTCTTCAACTTCTGAAAACAGTTTACGAATTCTCCAAACACGGATGTTAATCTATCGCTTGTTCAGACTCAACTTTTTAAAATAGTTTACGGACGCTTCCCAATATGGATGCTGCTCTATTGCTTATTCAATTTCAAGACTCTTGAAAACAGTTTACGGTTTCTCCAGACACGGATATTAACCTATCGCTTGTTCAGATTCTTCAACTTCTGAAAACAGTTTACGGATTCTCCAAACACGGATGTTAATCTATCGCTTGTTCAAACTCAACTTTTGAAAACAGTTTAAGGACGCTTCCCAACATGGATGTTGCTCTATTGCTTATTCAATTTCAAGACTCCTGAAAACAGTTTACGGGTTCTCCAGACACGGATGTTAACCTATCGCTTGTTCAGATTCTTCAACTTCTGAAAACAGTTTACGGATTCTCCAAACACGGATGTTAATCTATCGCTTGTTCAGACTCAACTTTTGAAAACAGTTTACGGACGCTTCCCAACATGGATGCTGCTCTATTGCTTATTCAATTTCAAGACTCCTAAAAACAGTTTACGGGTTCTCCAGACACGGATGTTAACCTATCGCTTGTTCAGATTCTTCAACTTCTGAAAACAGTTTACAGATTCTCCAAACACGGATGTTAATCTATCGCTTGTTCAGACTCAACTTTTGAAAACAGTTTATGGACGCTTCCCAAAATGGATGCTGCTCTATTGCTTATTCAATTTCAAGACTCCTGAAAACAGTTTACGGGTTCTCCAGACACGGATGTTAACCTATCGCTTGTTCAGATTCTTCAACTTCTGAAAACAGTTTACGGATTCTCCAGAACACGGATGTTAATCTATCGCTTGTTCAGATTCAACTTTTGAAAACAGTTTACGGGTTCTCCAAACACGGATGTCAATCCATTGCTTATTCAAGATCCCCAGTTCAGAGATATTCCAAACATGGATACCTTTCTGATACTCGCTCACTCATCAACGACATACAGTTTAACAAGCATTCCAGATGGCATCTTTAAGCCTATCCCCGACAAGATTCTGACACCCTTCTAGATGGCATCTTTAATCCCATCTCCAAATGGCATCTCTAAGCCCATTCCCGCATCCATTATTTTGACGAGTGCAACTTTAAGGGCACTCTAGTGTCCAATCTCCTTTTACCTTCGAGACGCGAAAGGAAAACTTGCCAATCTAACTCTTCAGGTTCAAGAAGATTGAACAGGGGCAACTGTTGTACCCCAAAATTTTCCCTCTCATTTCATCAACATTTTCTCACAACAAGACCCTTGGAGCTCAAGATCAAGTTAGGGTTTGCTCTGCTCAAGACTCCTCCTTGCATTGTTGACCCAAATTAGGGTTTGAGTTTGCACAAATATGTTTTGACCTAAAATGCCAAAAGTGACTTTCATGCTTCATGTTGGACTCACAAGTTTATCCATACCAAGTTTCAAGCCTTGATTCCAATCTTTGCCCAGTCAATTGGACAGTTGACCTAGAAATCAGCTGTATTGGGGAAAAAGTCAACTGTGGCCAATTGACAGTCAAACTTCATGAAATTTGACCCACATCAACATCATGAACTCATATGGACCATTTGATCAAGTTTGGATCACAATTCCACAAGAAATTTGATCAGATCACTAAAAGGGCAAAATGGTCATTTTTAGGGTTTTGACTGCACAAAGGCAATTTTTAACTGTTTGACCTAACCAATGGCAAACCAAGCTCACCTAAGGACTCAAGGACTCAATGTTATTGTCTTGAACCACTCAACAAGTTCAAAAAATCTCAAATGCACAGGATTGACAGATGAATTTTCCAGTCAACTGATCAAAATTTGACTGTATACTGAAAAGTCAAACTTTGACTTTTTGGTCAAAATCAACTGCCAAGATTCATTTTTCATCAATACATGTAAAATTATGAAACTTTTCATCAAGAAACCCAAAATTGCAAATTAGGGTTTAAAATGAAGAAATTTCATAACTTAGAAATTTTCTAAGTTATAAAATTTCCTTATTTTTTCCTAACTTTGTCCCATTTTTTCACCAAGATGCAAATGGATTCAAACAAAACTCAAAAAATGAAAATTGTAGTCCATTGCAAAATCTACAACTTTGATTCACAAAGTTTTCTCAAAGCAAGCTTGTAGCTCAAGTTATTATTTTTGGAACAAGGGTGCAAAACATTTTTAACTTAGAAAATTTTTGACCTATTCTAGGCAGGATTTTTGTCCAACTTCTTGGACATTTTTCACATGCTTCCACTTGGAGTTTCAATTTGAATTACAAATATGGATTGTAGTACACATTCCAAGCTTTCCAAATTGTCCAAGAACTTCTCAAACACCCTTGTGGTTAGGGAGAATCGAATTTGCAAAGTTGGGCAAAATTCACTTTTGTTCATAACCAAAGGCATGTTCATACAAGTCTCATTTTCAAATCAGCATGCTTGGAACTTGTTTGCAGGACTCTAAACCAAGTTTGCACTCCATAATTAAATGCTTAACCTTTGTGCTCAAGCTTTGCTTTGTGCATTTAGTCATTACACAAAGAACTAATCCATAATTAGAAAAAGCAACTTTGCCATTTTTGTAAAGTAGTGCTTTATGTCAAATTCAAAATCCAAGAGGCATGGGCCAGATCTTTGAGGCTAGCATTTGTACACAAATCCCTCTGGTCAAGAACAAGAGATGCAACATACATAGAGGGTGGTACAGGCCTGCATTGGAACACACATTATCCTTGCTTACATTAGAAGAAAACTTGGCAAAGACTCACCATCTCTCATTCCTGTAAAAACCAACCTAAGCAAACTTTGTTCTAATATTTCATACACCCAAGCTGACCTAAAACACGAGTCCTTCATCCTCAATACCCCCTCATTCATCAAAACACAATTTTTCTGCAAGAAACAGGGCATCCCTGCAGATTGAGTTGTACAACTCAGTTTGCTCGTGCGTTTTGGCCAAAGCTTGTTCAAACACATTCCCTACCATCCATTGAAGCTATCCCAAGCCCTGAATACAAACTGTAACATCCCTAACATCACTTGCCATTTTCAGTTTTCAATTTTGCAGGTGGACTTCCATAGCTTGATTCAGAGAGATTCAAAGCAAGCTAGGTGTTGGAGAAGCATCCTTGGACTTCAGGCAAGATGTACCAAAGCTCAAACTCCATTGAAGATACCTCCATTGCTGTACACGACTCAAGTTGAAACAGGTAAAAACATGAACTTCTATCTCTCAATATAGGAAGAGTTAGGCTTAGGTTTATGAAGAAAACATGTTCTACTCATAGCCCTGAAGCCATCCATATACTTAATTTTCATTTATATTGAGTATGCTGTGAGAATTTTGGCCATGAACATTGAAGAAAATTTAGGTCAGAAATTGGGGATGAAGAAATTCTCCCTCGTTTCTTAGAGTTAGGTCAAGTTTTTTATATGTATGAATTCGTCTCTTCATGCTCTACATTGTTTATGTTATGAGTTTTTGTTAAAAGTCAAAGAATCAGGAGATGATGATTGCATAAGAGGCGCGCGCGTTTTCTGTTTGAATGGAGCTGGAGGTTGAAGACAAAGCTGGCTTGGGCTGGGCCTGAGTCAGCATGCTATTCACACCCCTTTTTTCCATTTACACCTCCTTGGCCCATTGTGTGATATATTGATCATTTTTTATTTTTTCTTTTTTGATTCTGACTTATTATTTTTTGCTCAAATATAAAAAATATAAAAAATATTTTTCCACCCTTTTTTGCATTTATTTGTTTTATTTAATATATGTATGTAAATAAATATATATACTTTTTATTTAAAACCCTAGAAAATAATACAAAAATATATATTTTTCAGTTATTATTTTTTGTTTACATTTTGAAAACATTTCCTAAAAATATACTCTTTTTGTAAATAATCAATATTTTATTTTGGTATATATTTAGTATATTTAATATATAATATAAATACTTGTATATTTTATTAGATATTTAGGACAAAAATATAAAAATAATACATTTTTATTTTTATTAATATATGACACTAAAAAATACTTTTTTTTTTACAATATACTTCTTTTTTTTTTTTGTATATAATTAACAAATATTGTGTATAATTGATAAATAAATATTATTTATTTAGAAAACTAGGGTTTTACCCTAAGACAACAAAAATCACTAAAAATTGACCTTTTTATTTTTGTTTATATTTCACATTGAAAAATACTTTCTCATACATAAAAAATCCTTTTTGTGCATAATACATTTTTGCATATTTATCATATTTGTTTAAATATTGTACAATTTGATATTTGTATACTCAATATGGATGTAATAGTTTTAGATTTAATTTCTTGCTAAATATCCCCCATTCAAACATTTGTACCCCCATCTCCATAATCATGTTGTAATAATTTAGGACTTTAAATTTCCGCATTAAAAGCTTTCCAATTATGCCATGATAGACCTAGGGTTTGTATGCAAAATCAAATAACAAATAACTTGACCTAATTCAAGACAAAAAAGCATGAAAATGGACAACACAATGCACACTTGCACCCTTAGGGTTACTCCACTTGTTGCCTTCAAAAATGGGCCATGTTGCATGTTGAGTATCTTTGGCAAAACAAAAACAAATCAAATGATCATAGTCCCTCGATGACGCTTTCTCAAGTTGCCTAAAAAATGATCAAGTCCCTTGAAGGAAAAATTGCCAAAGACACTTGGCATCATTGCATTCATGGTCCATACGATGACCCGCGCCCGTCCCGTTAACATCCTAACACAAGGTTGTTCACCAAATACAACGGTGAAACAACACTATTAAAAGGGTTAAAACATGAGAAAAATCTTTGAGTAAATTTAGGGGTAGACAACTCTTAGTTACTTGATCAAACTTGCAAAACACACTTGCCTACTTTCAAAACAACTTTCAAAACCTTGAAACATCTTTTCAAAAAGACAAACACCTTTTGTAAAACATTCGAGTAAAGAATTGTTACAAGGGTTGCCTAGACAAGACATCTTTTTCAAAACATTTTCAAAACCACACACACAAAGCACCATTTCAAACAATTGAAAAGCAAACGCAAGTGATCTAAGCAAGTAACTAAGAGCCCATGGATAACCATGGATATAAAGGGTGCTAATACCTTCCCTTTCTATAATCTACTCCCCGAACCCAAGAAAACATCTCAAAGGTTTTTTCCTGTGCTTTTTAACCTTTCCTTAGGATAAAATAAAAAGTCGGTGGCGACTCTTGCTAAACCGAAACATTTGCAAAAACAAAGGCAAAACCTCAAGTCAGTTCTCCCACCATATCACAGTCACCTACAACGTTAACTTCATGGCTTCCAATGCGGAGAGGTGGCTTTCCTGCACATGCACGCCTCACTTCCTTCCGAGCTTTGACGGTGAAGCCTAAACTAAATTTGTCCGCTTTGAATGGGATATCAAGGATTTTCCCCGAATTATCACAATTTACTTCATCAATTACAGCACGAGCATCTTTGACTGAAACAATCTTCGGTACAACTTTAACAACTTTGGATTCAACAGAGGAACATTTGGCGGAAGCAACCATTGGTGGCACGACTTCAAAGGCTTGACACTGGGTCTCAATGAATTCTCCATTCATCTCTACGTACTTGAATGAGTTGAGGTGACTTACCATAAACTCTTCTTCTCCACAGACGATGACAATTCTTCCCTTGATTAGATATTTGAGTTTCTGATGGAGAGTTGAGGTTACTGCCCCAGCTTTGTGGATCCAAGGGTGACCCAATAGACAAGAATAGGCAAGACGGATATCCATAATGTAGAAGATGGAGTTGAATATTTGGGAGCCCACTTTGATTTGAAGATCTACCTCCCCATGAACTGTTCTTTTTGATCTGTCGAACGCTCTTACAATGATATCACTTGGCTTCAAGACTAAACCTTCACAGTCTAGATGGTCTAACGCCCCCTTGGGTAGCACGTTTAGAGAAGAACCAGTGTCGACTACAACGTGTGCTAGGGTGGTTCCCTTGCACTCGACAGAAACATGGAGAGCTTTATTGTGATTATTCCCAAGCGGTGTTAGGTTAGCATCTGAAAATCCCAAGCCATTATCAGCCGTCAGGCTAGCCATGCAATTCTTAAATTGGTCTGTTGTGGTCTCATGGAGGACATGGTCCTTTTCCAAGAATTTGATTAATGTCCGAGCATGGGCATCTGAACAGAGTAGAAAAGACAACATACAAATCTTAGAAGGAGTTTGCCCCAACTGTTCCTCAATCTTGAAGTCACTTCTTTTTATTATCTTCAAGATCTCGTCCATATCACGAGCAGATGGTTCTCCATCAGCAACATCCTTTGCGGGTATTTCTGTTACGACCAACTCAACAACCTTCTCTTTCGCTCTTGTATCAGTACTTGGCTTGGCAGCAGTAATGCAGATGGGTGCCTTTGTAACATATGGTGGTGAGATATTGGGTGAAACTCCCAGTTCGAGTTACCTTACTTGAGCCAGTTATGTTATCAACATCGTCAGCTTTTTCTTCTTCGATCCAAGTGTCTTGTTTAATCCCATGATAAAACACCTCAGCACCATAGTTCCATGGCATTGCCTTGCTTGAAGAATATGGAAATTGTTCGAGATTGGTAATTATTAAGGGAGAAAAAATTGGTTTGTTTGAAATCCTAATAGGACCTTTGGAGGTGATTCTAAGAGGCTTATTTGATATGGTAATAATGGGGAGATCTTCACATTTGTTAGTCAAACTTTTGGCAAGCGGGGTCTTCTCAAATAGAATTTCGTGGCTATCCATCAGGCGTTGAATGCCTTTCTTCAGCCCTTCACATCCATTAAGTTGTTGGGTACAGCAAACACAGTATTTTACACAGCTAGGGAAAATCCCAGCTTTCAACAGGTTCTTTTTTATCATATTCAAAGGAGTAGTCAAATCTTCGACAGAGGCAATGAAAATTGTATCTTTAACAACATTAACACCCTTGCCATGATTCGGAATAGGTGCGGTGATTACATTTGGAGTTGGAGGAGGATCGAATTCAATAGTCTTGTTATCAATCAAATCCTGAATTTTATTATTCAAGGCCCAGCACTGGTCAGTCTCGTGCCCGGGGATACTTGAGTGGTAAGTACATTTAGCGTTCGAATTATACTTTGGTGAAGAGGTATCTAGGTTGGTAGGAGGATCGCGCAATGTTACTAAATTAGCCTTTAGAAAATGTTGAAGGGCTTGAGATAGTGACATGCCTAATCTCGTAAATTGTCTTCTCGGAGTTTCAAAATGTTGATGATTTGCAGATGGTCTTGGAGTAGGAGTTTGATTGGAGATTCGGACATCATTAACAGACGGATGATCATTCTTCTTGGTACGGGCCCTTGCCCCGTACACATCATTGATTTCCTTCTTTGCAGCAAAAGGTTTCTTGACATGATCAGAAGTGGAGGTAGATGCCACAGGGATCTTTCTGCTTTTGATGCCGCTTTCAACTCTTTCACCGGTTAAGATTAACTCGGTGAATCCGGAAGAGGAACAGCCTACCAACAAGTTAAAGAAAGGACTGGATAAAGTGCCCATAAACATGTCAATATGTTCTCTATCAGTCAAAGGTGGTTGAACCCTACTGGCGAGGTCTCTCCACTTTTGTGCATATTCTTTAAATCCTTCATTCTTCCGCATTGTCATATCTTACAACTGAACCCTTGTTGGCTCCAAGTCAGTGTTATACTGGTACTGATGGTAGAAGGAGGTAGCTAAATCTTCCTAAGTATTGATACGGGAACCATCTAACTGGTAGAACCATTCTAGTTGCATTTCGGTCAAGCTCTCTTGGAAAAAGTGAACCCAGAGTTTCTTATCAGTAGTGTGCGGCTGTATCTTACGCACATAAGATTTTAGGTGAATTTTTGGACAAGAAACTCCATCGTACTTTGTAAAGACTGGTATTTTGAATTTGTGGGGAATAACAACCCCGGAGATCAAACCCAAATCATCAAAATCTAAATCGGGGACAGCTTAGATCTCGACGGCCTTCAACATGTCTTCTAACTGTTTGTACTTGATATCGGCGGGTGGATACTGATCGTCAAAATAATCATCATCAGACGCTTGATCATTAACACAGTCATCTTGGGTGCTCTTAACCTCACCAATCTGGTTCTCGTCTTCTTCAGATGAATCTTCCACTAGCGGGATCTGACGAACCGACTCCTTGAACCTTCTACCCATGTTGAGCAGAGCTTTATTCTTGGGTTTCTTCTTAACTGCCAGCAATGCCATCATGTCTTGCTACCTCTTGGCTAGGGCCAGTAGAGTTTCTTGGAATTGATAGTTTTGTGCCTAAAGATCCTTTACAGTTTTCTCTAGATCCATCTTGCTGAAATAAACAGCAGAAAGATAAGGAAGCGTGTTATGCGAAAACTTGTCATGTTATGACGCATGGAATATGTATATGCAAATGATTTCAAGGATTTATGGAATTTAAATTTGCATAGACAAAAGAATGAACAAACGTCAATTTTCATTAATTAGCTTGAAAAGATTACAACATGCCTCTTGGGCTTACAAAATAACCTTCTATGATAAAAATACTGAATGCATCCTCTTCGGTGCAAGGTAGGCATTCACACTTTGTTCTTCTTGTAGCTGCTTTGTAAGCTCCAAGACCCTCTTCTCGCTAGCATAGAATTGAGCTTAGAAATTTTCTCGTTCTTCCTTTAGCTGAATCCGTCCTTTTTGCAAGTCTTCGAGAGAAGTTGGCATGTCGGGGTGGATGACAGTGTAGGGAACATCTCCTTCAACCACAGGTTCCATGATAATTGGTAAGATGGAGGGAAAATGCATCACAAGTTTATGAGAATGAGCTCGTACCCACTTTAGGTAAGGCTCGAGGAGAATGGAATTCTTGTGTCCCAATGTCTTACTATCCATCTTGCTCACCATCCTCCAATCTCGGATAAACTTCTGACGGTAGCTTTGATCATCGCTTTCATAGTCGAATACCACTCCTTGAATGAGCATCTCATATGGGCCATCCCTTCGGGCATAACCAAACTGTCGTAAGTCTAAGCAAGGGTTATAGGTGATACCTCCTCTAATGCCAAGTAAAGGGACATTAGGGAATTCACCACAACGGTTGATGATAGTAACGTTCTCCAAGGATCGGGAACACCAATGAACATTTGAATGTCTAAGCGTCATCAACCTATGTGACCATCTTGAACCTTGCTCGTTCTTCAACACAGATCGGGGAAGATGCGAAATAAACCATCTTGCCAAGAGAGGAGTGCAACACATGAGGATCCCTCTCTTCCTCATAGTGCGAGAGTGAAAAGAATGTAGGATATCTCCCAACAAGGTAGGCACCAGGTTATGAGATATGAATATTTTTATAGCATTTACATCTATGAGTTGGTCAGGGTTTGGAAACAAAACCATCCCATAGATGAGAAGGGCCAAGATTTCTTCAAAAGCTTGTAAGTCCAAAGAGTTCCAACAATCTTGAGCTTTCTCAAACAAGAATTTGGCTTAGAAACCTTTGACACCACTCCTTGTTTCCCAATTAGTTGTGATATCCGATTATTGCAAGTGTAGTGCTTGGGCAATCTCTTCAGGTTTTGGATCTCTTTCCATACCGTTGAAGGGTAGTTGATTGAGAATAGGAATCCTTAAGAGTTTTGAGAATTCTTCTAGAGTAGGCACAAGTTGATAATCGGGAAAATTGAAGCAATGGTGTAGAGGATCAAAGAATTGGAACAACATCTTCATCATATCCTCATCAGTGTTGGAAGTAACCAAGTTTAGGAGACGACCATGTCTTTCGGTGAATGGAGAATTCTCAGGAACCCTTGTGCTAACTCTTTGAGTTGAGGAGGGATCCTTACGAGATTGACTTGGATAGTATTCCTGAGGATAGAAGCCATATCCTACAAAACAATACAAAGATAAATCCCGACAATCCTTGAAATGGTTAGTGAGAATGAGTATGATGTTATGATGTTTATGATGTCATGTACAAGTAAATATATACAAACAAGGCAAAACAAGTCCTTAGATTTAGGCTTGCATGGAGTCTCATAGGTAAGTACCCTCTTGAAATTTAGTTGGCTCAAACCTGTCCTATAAATAGTAACCGGGTTCTAAGGGATCTCAAAATCATTGATTTGTCTTCACGGGCATTGTTTCAGTGCAAGCCTCTTTCACGGAAACCGAAATATCCCTAAAATCAAACCTCAATGAGTGTAGTATCGAGTATCTACCAACTTCGGACTGCACCAAAGCCGGTCATCTCACTACGTCCTAATGGCCAAGTTGGTCAAGTAAAGGTTCTAAAGTCAATTAGTGCTTCATGACATCACTCAGCGGCCCCGTATTCTCCTTGAATACTCAAGGGATATCGGTACCCACAAATATGTCACACTAATATAGCTATTACTTAGACCATATTGGTATACCCCGCACAGTTTCCACAACGTATTGCTACTTACCTATAAGGTATCCCAAATTTGGGTAGAGGATTCAAACAAGCCCAAACAAGGAACCAAAAATGTAAAGCAAACAAAAACAAACAATGAAAGCAAGTAAAGGTGATCCAGCCCTAATGTAACCCCACTTTTAAGATCATCCCCAGCAAAGTCGCCAGTTCTGTGATACGGTGGAAGAACTGACTTGGAATACTTTGCATTTTATCGCAAATGTTGTGGTTAGCAAGAGTCGCCACAGATTTTTCTTTTATCCAAAAGGAAAGGCTGAAAAGAACAGGAAAGACCTTTGAGATTATTTCTTGAGTTCGGGGGGTAGATTATGAAAAGGGAAGGTGTTAGCACCCCTTTCATCCATAGTTATCTATGGGCTCTTAATTTCTTTCTAGATCACTTGATTTGTTTGAAAATGTGCTTTGTGTGGTTTTTGAAAGTATTTTGAAAAGGCGCCATCGTTTAGGAAAACTTTGTAATAGTTCTTGTTCGTAAGAACGTATACAAAGTGTTGATCTTTTGAAAATGTTTCATGTTTGGAAAATGTTTTGAAAGTTTTTTTGAAAGTGTTGGTGTTTGTTTTTGAAAATAAGCAAGGATATTTGATTTGAAAATGAGCAAGTAACTAGGAACAATCTACCTACTCAAAAGTCTTAGTTCATTTCTTCCTTTCCTTTGATATTGATATCTTACCATTAATTTGGTAAGAAGCCTTATCTTTGGATGTGAAAGGGACGGACATGGGTCATCGTATAGCCATGATAGCAATGTTATGAGATATCTTAGCATTTTTCTTTTGAGGGAATAAGATCATTTTGAAAGGCAATATTAATAGCGTCATTGAGGGACTATGATCTTGTATTTTTTATTACTTTTTGCTAAGACATCCCACATACATAACATGGCCATTTTTGTAAGGCAACAAAGTGGAATTACCCTAAGGGTGCAAGTGTGCAAGTGTGTTTGATTTACATGCATTGTCTTGTCTTGAATTAGGGTTTGCTAATTGTTGATTTTATCTTTCCATACAAACCCTAATTTACTAGCATTTATATAAAGCGATAAATTGCGGAAAGTAAAATTACTAAGCTATTACATCATTAAAGGGGGTGTACAAATTTACAAATGGGGATTTTGTAAGAAAATTAAACCTAATTATCTATTACAACCATATTGAATAAATATACAAGAATTGAAAAATAATGTACAAATGCAAAATGGAAAAAGAAATGATTTTTGTTTGGTTTTCATGAAAGGGGTTTAGTCTTGACCTAATTTAGGTAAATGATTAATTAAAATTAACAAAATTAAAACCTAAATTAGTTAACAAAGAAAATAAGTTAAAAATGATTTTTTAGGTTTTTTTTTATGAAAAGGTTTTAAATTAATAAAAATAAAATGAAAGTTAATCAATTAAAATAAACCTAAGTTCTAAATTAATTTTAATTTATAAGAGACTCATATAATAATAAACCTAAGTCTAAATATTTATTAATTAAAAAGGAAATTAATTTATTAAAAGAAAAATGTTTTTGTTCTTTTGTTTTATGAAGAAATAAAATAAATAAGTGTAATAATAAACAAAAATATTTTTATATTTTTTTAATTAATATAATAATAATAATAATAATATTAATAATAATAATAATAATAAAATATAAATAAAGAAACAAAAGAAATAAAATAGAATAAGAAAAAAAGAAAATAATAAGAGAAAATAGGCCACGGGTGCAAGAGTAGTCAGGAGGTTAGAAGAAGCAAAAACAATAAAGCCCAATGGAGAGGCCCAGGCGCCTGTTTCAAACAAAAAATGGAAAAAGTGTGAAAAAAAGGCAAAAGGGTTCCATTAGGGCTCGAACCCAGGTCCCAAAGGTTAACAGGCGCGCAGTTTTACCACTGGGGTGGCTATACATCCGTTAATATAAACAAAACAATAAATATGTAACATAAATCAAGTCCTGAATGAACTTCATCTTTAACCTCCAGCCAGAGAACCTGTAACTCATTCATTTGTCATCCATTCAAAAAACTTTCAACTTCAAACTTGTTAGAAATTTCCTCACGATTCTGAGTATGTAAATAACTTAAGCTAATTCTCAAAGATGAGCATGAATTTCTAACAGTACCAAATTCTGACCTAAATATTTTCTAAGGTTCAAACTCAAAATTCTCCCTACTCAAGCAAAAAAAATAAAATCTATGGACATGTATAGTTTCAGGGCAATAATGTCTATATTTTATCTTCACAAATGCAAGCCTAACAATGCCTAAATGAGAAGATATAAGTTCACGAAAAATACCTCAAAACTGGAAATTGTGAAATGAGTTTGAGCTTGATTCAAGGTGCTGCAATGATTAGGTTAGCTTCCTTGAGTCTCTAGGAAGATAATGCAATGCTTAGCTTGAGTTGAGAGTGGCTGGAATGGTCTGGAGAAGTCCAACTGCAATGCTCTATTTTTGGCTATGGAAATTGATGAAGATGATGTTACAGTTGTGTAATAGGGTGTGGGATGGTTTGTATTTGATGTAAGGAAGCTTTAGAAACTAAAAGGCTAAAGAACGCACGAGGGAAATGGAAGTTTGAAGTTCAAAGTCAGAAAATATGCAACAATGGAATTTTTGGGCAATTTCTGATTTGAGGGAGTTTGGGAGTGTTCTAGGGTGTTCAAGCTCGTGTTCTAGCTCACAAATAGTGACTCTATTTATAAGCAACAAGTTTGGAGACTTGTCCTTGATCAGAATTCAAAAATCACATGTTATGGATCTTTTTCTTATTTTTGAAGCAAGCTTGATACACATTGTCCCAATGCATAGTACAAGGCTGTCTAGAGTGCTTACAAAATTTAAACATGTTTATCTAACTTGGTATGTTGAGTGTGTGTTGAACAGACAAGTTAGAGGCTCAAGAAGAGTGGACTTTGTGCATAAAGCCACTTTTCCAAAATGGCAATATTGCCTTTCTTGCTAAAATGGTATTAAGCATGGGAAATGCATTGAATGCTTGGATTAAAGCTTCTATCAGCTGTGCAAAACATTAATTATGGAGTGACAAACAAGTTTGAGTCCTGCAAAGCAAAGATTATGCAGACTAGCATGGAATTGGTTCATGTGTTCATCAAGAAATGGCTTGTAATTTAATAATGAAACCCTAACTTCTTGCCTTCGATTCTCCTTGCTCAAATATGATCTCAATGAGTTCTTGGAAATTTTGGAAATCTTGTAACATCCTCTACAACCTATATGTTGGACATTTTTGAAAATTCATCTTGGAACTCTGTGAAAAATTGCCATGAAGTTAGGTCAAAATCCTGCCTAAACTAGGGAAAATTTCACTAAGTGTTTCATGAACAAGTGTTCACAAAATCATAACTTGAAATCCATGCATTTCTAGGATAATTTGTGTTATAAAATTTTTTAGATCTCATTGATATCTACAACTTTCATGTTGGAAGTTTCCTTTGAATCATCTTGCATCATGGTGAAAAATTTTCTCAAAGTTGTGGAAAAATATGAAGTTTTCAACACTTAGAAAAAATTTCTAAGTTTAGAAATTTTGACTTTTTGATTTCTTGATGAACAAGTTTCATATTTTGACATGTTTTGATGAATTGTAATCTTTGACACTTGATTTTGACTAAAAAGTCAAAGTTTGACTTTTCAGTGTACAATTGACTTTTGATCAATTGACTGAAAATTTATTTGTCAATCAATCAATCTTGAGAGATGTTTTGAGCCATGCCGTTAGGTCAAAATGATGCATTTGAATCCTTGAGATCATAACTTAAACCAATCAACCATTTGCTAGGTCAAAAATCAAATATTGCACCTTCTCAATCAAAACCCTAATTTTGACCATTTTGCCCTTTTGATGATCTGATCAAATTTCTTGAGGAATTGTGATCCAAACTTGATCAGATGACATATATCAGTTCATATTGTTGATATGGACCAAAAATTATGAATTTTGACTATAAATTGACCATAATTGACATTTTCCCCCAATATCGTTGATTTTAGGTCAACTGATCAATTGACTGAGCAAAAATGTGATCCAAGACTTGAAACTTGACATGAGCAATCTTGAGAGTCCAAAATGATCCATGAAAGTCATATGAGGCATTAAAAGTCCATTTGTCCTTGTGCAATCTCAAACCCTAATTTTTAGTCATCAGTGCTTGAGGAGGTGCCTTGAGCTGATCAACCCTTGTGCTGATCAACCCTTGTGCAGTCTTGAACCAAAGGAGATCTTGTGAGATTTTATTTGAGAAATCAGAGGGAAATTTTTTGGGTAAAACATAATGGTTCACGTTTCTATAAGAACGCGTACAAAAAGTTTTGTCTTTTGAAAATGTTTCAAAGTGTTGGTGTATAAAGTGTTTTTGTTGTGAGCAAGCGAGCAACTAGGAGCATCCTACCTACTCAAAAGGTCTATGTTCTTTTCCTCCTCCTTTAGATGTTGATATCTTACCATTTATTTGGTAAGGATCCCCATCATTGGATGTGAAGGGACGGGCATGGGACGTTTGTATAGTCATAGAAGGCAACCTATGGGACGCTTTAGCAATTTTTGTTTAGGGACTAGATCATTTACCGTAGGCAACATTAAGGGTCATCGAGAGACTATGATCTTTTATCGAAGGTCTTTGCTAAAACGCGCATATTCGAGGGACATGACTATTTTTCCGAGGCAACAAGTGAGATTACCTTAAGGGTGCATGTGTGTGAATAGTGTGTTTGATTGCATGCATTTTGTCTTTGAATTTTAGGTTATCTACTTGTTGGTTTTATCTTGCCATACATCCTAATTACTAATATTTGTAAAAAAGTAATAAAAATGCATAAATAAATCCTACACTATTACAACCATATTGAATAGCAAGAAAATATAAAGACAAAATAAAATAAAGAAAGAAAATGGGCTTTTCGATTCGATTTGGGGCTGGAGTCAGCAAAGTCAGGTCTTTCGATTTCACCATTTGCCTGCTTCCTTCAATTGGGACCTGGAAGGCAGCATGACCATACTCCTGGCTGCTTCTTTCGTTTGAGACTTGGAAGTCAGTATGGACATCCTACTGGCTACTTCCTTCGTTTGAGGCATGGGGTCAACGTGAAGTACACTCTTGGCCTCAGGCTCCTTGCTGCCTCCTTTGACTGCATGAATGCTAGGACCTCAGGCTGGGATTCGAAAGGCTTAAATACTTATCCAATCGAAGGGTACAGAGAACCTGTTTTAAACTTTTAAAATGCAACATTCAAGTGTAACTTTCAAAGGCTACATGCCAGGTGTTAGCACAAAATTATTGGGTCTCAAAGTCCAAATCCTAACTAGTCAGAGTTGAGATTTTTAACAGATGGGTAGTCAGAATCAAAGGTTAAAACATGGTCAAGCTCCCTATATGAAATATCTACGTTTTTCTTTATTGGCATGTGCACCTGATATTTAAATGAAATAGTTTCAAGTTTAAATATAACTTATCTCTTGAAGTTCTTAAATCGAAGGAAACTACAAGTGTCTTCCTTGATGGTGAACGAAATTTTGTTGGGGCCTTCCTGAGACTAGTCCAGTTACTACCTTGCTTGAGTATTCACTGAATCGAAGGAAGGGTATGTAAGTGAATCGAAGTTTATTAGGTAAGGGAGTGAATCAAAAGATTTTTATATTGTGATTGGGGGAGTGGGTCGAAGGTTATCTCTCTGGTCAATTGGGGAGTGAATCGAAGGATTCACTTAGTGTACAAAGGGGGTTGAGTTTTCAGAAGTGTTTGGAATATTTTGAAGAAAAACGTTGGATGGTGTTGGAGAGTTTTGAGGTATTGCTCACAACAAGGGCTTTCTTGAAAATATCCAGGGGGGGGCCCTAAGATGTATGGTGGAGGCTCATATTTATAGGAGATTTTGGCTGATGTTTTAGGAGGCAAAATAAAAAAGTTTTAAAAAATTGAGTAAACTGTTTTTGTAGCTTTCGAGGGGCAGTGTTCGTATGCCATTTTGGTGCAAGAATGGGGCAATATTTCAGGATTGTTGTGCAGCAGTTTTGGAACGTTGTGGCAAGTGCATTAGGCCTTAACTTAGCAGCGCATGGGACTTGGTCAGCAAGCACCTTTGGGCATCTCAACCTTTTGTCTTGACCCCCTAGCCATATCCTTCGACCAGACTCCTCAACAACATTTCTTTTTTTCAAATCAAAATGTCCTTCAAAGGGCCCATATGGGTATCCTTCGACCAAGCCTTTTGTGGGTTCCTTCGAATGGTCCAAATACATGCTCCTGGAGTGGTTCAAAAAAACATATCATTTGATTGGGACATCCAGGCATGTCTGGCAAGTCTTTCAAATGTGCCACCATGATACTTCTTTCGTACGGGACAATGATATAGTGTAGAATTTGTGTGTTGAAGCAAACTATTTCCAAGGGTGATATTTCCCACTCAAACTTTCCTGCAAGGGGTCATATGGCCAAACAAAAGGGTGTATGTAGGGGGTCCATGTTTTTTGACTTCATGCAAGCATGCAAGAGATTTTGCTCAAACGAAGGCTTGCATGAAGGGAGCCACAAGCCCAAACGAAAGATGTAACCAAAAAATTGTACTGAAGGATTCACACGCCCCAAATGAAGAATGCATGCAGAGGATAAAGGGAACAATTGAAGCTTGCAACAAAGGAGGGCCACATGCCCCAAACGAAAAAGGCATGCAAGAGGCAAAATATGCAATCGAAGGAGACCAGAAAAGAGGCCTTTGCCTCCTGAATCGAAGGACATCAGTCAAGAGGCTCTTTACCTTGGAATCGAAGGAGGCTACATGAGGCTCTTTCCTTGTGGATTGAAGTTATTTGAAGATAAGTGTTGTCATGTCAAAGCTTGCAACAAGTTGTTTCAAAAGGTGACTTTGGCCTTGTGCATGCTAGCATGGTGGGGAATTTTGCCTTGTAAATTTGGCTAACATGCAGCAAAGAAACTATATGGCCAAACAAAATATTTTCACGAAAAGAATAAAATGTTCAAACGAAGTCCAGTGCCCAAACTTAGAAGGAAATGAACTTGCCCAAAAGAAGTCCAGTGTCCAAACGAAGGGCGCAACCAAAGCTTACATCTAAGGAGCCAAATGCCCAATCGAAGGATGTAAAATCGAAGAGAACTTGTTTTTCCTTCAATTTTGTCAAAAAGAATATTTTCATCTGTTTTGCCCTTTTTAGCAATTTCCTCTTTTAACTTGATGCTGAAAAATACAATTGTATTTGTGTAAGCTTGAATTTTTGAGAATCCTTGTGAGAAATGTCTTGAGAAATGAGAGGGAAAATTTTGGGGTACAACAGTTGCCCCTGTTCAATCTTCTTAAACTTGAAGAGTTAGATTGGCGAGTATGTCATTCGTGACTTGAAGGTGGAAGATGATTGAACACTAGAGTGCCCAGAAATTTTCACTTGATGATGTGGTGGTTGATTGTGTAGGGAGAGGGCTTAAAAATGCCATTTGGAGAAATGATGGATAGTTGTCGGAGATGGTCTTATAGATGCCATCCAAAGGTGATTGCTGAAAGAAATTAGATTAAGTATAAACTTGATTTTAAATTGAAAAGAATCAGAATAAATCTTTGGAATGACTTGTCTGAACCAGAGAAAGTGTCTACCGGAAAAGAATCAGGATAAACCATTGATCGATTTAAACTGAACCAGCAGAGGTCTTGAATTATCTTTAACTAGGAAGAATCAGGAAAAATCTTTGGAGTGATTTATCTGAACCAGAGAAAGTGTATACCGAAAAGGAATCAGGATAAACCATTGATCGATTTAAGCTGAACCAGCAGAAGTCTGGAAAGAATCAGAATAATTCTTTGGAGCGATTTATCTGAACCAGAGAAAGTGTCTACCGGAAAGGAATCAGGATAAACCATTGATCGATTTAAACTGAACCAGCAGTAGTCTTGATTAATCTTTAATTGGAAAGAATCAGGATAAATCTTTGGAGCAATTTATCTGAACCAGAGGAAGTGTCTACCATAAAGGAATCAGGATAAACCATTGATCAATTTAAACTGAACTAGCAGAAGTCTTGAATAATCTTTAACTGGAAAGAATCAGGATAAATATTTGGAGCGATTTATCTGAACCAAAGAAAGCGTCTACTGGGAAGGAATCAGGGTAAACCATTGATTGATTTAAACTAAACCAGCAGAAGTCTTGAATAATCTTTAACTGGAAAGAATCAGGATAAATCTTTGGAGCGATTTATCTGAACCAGAGAAAGCGTCTACTGGGAAGGAATCAGGGTAAACCATTGATCAATCTAAACTGAACCAGCTGAGGTCTGAAGGAAGTATTCGTCATGTAGATAGTCACCCAGTTCTGTTTCAGGAATTTATCTACAATTGATCTGTTCACAGATAGTTATCCTGTCTTGTCGAAAATTTGTTGATGATAATTTTCTGTCGATTGATCCTTCTTGAAAAGGTAAAGAGTTAGTTGTATGCAATGTCATGGTGCATGAAATTCATGGCATAATGATGTTTCTCAAAATAAATGATATTGCAATATATGCATTTGTGTTGTCGATGTTATTATGTATGAATGCAATATATGAACATATTAGTTGTTCTGCTACAGTGTTGTTGGATTGGGAAAATAAATCCCTAACTGCTGCTGGGAATAAGGAATGTAAGTCTTCATGTTTTGTTGAAGTTGAAGTGTTGATGGATGGGTTTTCATTATTAAAGAAATAAACTATGCTGGGGAATGGAAACATCGCGCATTGCTTGTGGACTTTGTGAAATCCTGTTGGGGAATCCTGAGTAACTGGGTGACTTTCATCGGGGAATCTTTGGAGCGGTAATTGGAAATTTTGCTCTGTCAGGGATATGTGAGCACTTGATACCATTAGGTTGCATACTGTGGATACGATAGTGATCCTGTGGCAGGATGTCTCTGCCTCTGCTCTTGCTGGAGAAAGCACCTACGGGGATTTTATGGAATGACCTATAGATATTATCATGTTTCTTAAAGCCATTAGTAATTGTCTTTTTGTTTTCTGTTCCCTTTTTTATGCGTTCATTTGTAAACATTAATTACGTTCAAATGCATATGTTCAAAAATAATCACTGGACGTTTTTGCAAACAAAACAGGAAAGTAAAAGAAAAAACAAATAGTTTTTCACTTTTAAAGGGATAGATTTTTATTAACTTGAATAAGTAATTTTTGTACAAAGAGACGAACATCCTAGTAAGAGAATGTCGTCGTAAGAATGAAAACTAATAGAAAGAAAGACAGCTATGTGAAATAATCCCATGGGGTTCCCATTCTGCTATACCCTTCATGTCTTTGAGCATCTCATCCACTTGTTGCTTTGTCTGAAGCTGATTGGATTGATTAATACCATTTGAGTTTGACAATTGATACTGAAGGTTGGCTGTAAATTGATCCAACAGGACATAGTCATACGCTTTAAATCCCTAACTTTTTCCTGGACCGCCCTTTTGGGTTTTCAGTCCATCGGGATACCCTTTTTTTCCCAAGCCGCCTTTTCAGGTTTTCAGCTTGCCGGGTGTACAGATTTTTGTGTTTATCCATAATTGTTTCCTATGTCAGTCAACCTAGTGGGTCTTTTTCATGCGTAGTATCTTTTTACTATGTCCGTGTTTACAGGGTGCGGATGGTCGTCGCCGTCCATAGTGGTTAAGATCATGGCCCCACCAAAAAATATGTTTTTGATCACAAGTGGTCCTTTGTATGTAGGAGTCCATTTACCCCCGGGATCACCTTGTGGAAGTATGATACGCTTGATTACCAAGTCACCAACCTTATATACCTGCCGTCTGACCTTCTTGTTAAAAGCTTTAATCATACGTTTTTGGTACATCTGGCCATGGAAGACAACCATAAGCCTCTTCTTATCAATCAAGTTCAACTGGTCAAGTCGAGTTTAATCCATTCATCTTCATTCAACCCTACATCCCTCATGATTCTCAAAGAAGGTATTTGGACTTCAATTGGCAGGGCAACTTACATGTCGTATACCAAAGAGAAAGGAGTTGCCCTTGTTGATATACGCGTCGTGGTACGGTAACCGTGGAGAGCAAATGGTAACATCTCATGCCAGTCCTTATAGGTCATTGTCATCTTTTGTATGATCTTTTTGATGTTTTTATTAGCGGCTTCTACAACGCCATTCATCTTCGGCCAGTAAGGAGAAGAGTTATGATGCTGGATCTTGAATTGCGCGCATAGTCTGATGATCATAGTATTGTTGAGATTGGTACCATTATCTGTAATGATTCTCTCCGTAATACCATATCGACAAATAAGTTTTTGTCTGATGAATCGGGCCATAATGTTCTTGGTAACAGAAGAAAACGAAGTTGCCTCGACCCACTTTGTGAAGTAATCAATGGCAACCAAGATGAAGCGGTGTCCATTGGAGGTTGTAGGTTTGATCTCTCCAATCATGTCAATGCCCCACATTGCGAAGGGCCAAGGAGCAGTTAGGACATTTAGAGGATCTAGAGGCACATGTATTTTATCAGCATAGATCTTACACTTGTGACAAGTTTGCAAATGCTGATAACAGTCTGCTTCCATGGTGGACCAATAGTATCCTGCATGTAGGATCTTTTTATCCATCGTGTGCCCACTAGAATGGGTGCCAAAGGTGCCTTCGTGTAAATCAACCATGATCTTTTCTGCCTCACTCTTGTCTACGCACCGAAGCAAAGTAGAGTCGTGATTGCGCTTATAGAGGATTATGTTACCGAGGAAGAATTTAGCATAGAACCTTCTCAGGAACTTCTTATCATTGACTGAAGCTCCCTCCGGATATTCTTGGGCCTCGAGATATCTCTTAATTTCATGGAACCAGGGCTTGTCCACTACTTCTTCAGTATCAATCTCATGACAGTAAGTTGGTTCGTCCATCCTCTCAATAGTGATCTGAGGAGCCTCATTATCCCACCTGATTTTGAACATGGATGACATAGTGACTAGCGCGTCCGCTAGTTGATTTTCCTCTCGTGGAAAATTCTCAAAGGTGATTTCCTCAAAATGTGGGATCAGTGTCAACACATGTTCTTTGTAAGGGATGAGATTAGGATGCTTCATGTCCCATTTTCCTTTGATCTTACTGATTACTAAGGTTGAGTCCCCAAATACACTTAAGGATTTTATCCCCAAATCTATAGCAACTTTGAGACCCATAATACACGCTTCATATTCAACCATATTATTGGTACAGTTGAAACACAGCCTGGCAGTGAATGGAGTATGACAACCTTCAGGGGATATGATCACAATGTCGATGCTGTTGTCGAGTGCGTTGGAAGCTCCATCAAAAACCATGGTCAATCGGGATCCTTGTTCAGGCCTGTCATATGGTATGAGTTCTTCACAATAATTTACCAACATTATGTCTTCATCCAGGAATTCGAAATTCATGGATTGATAGTCATCTACAGCCTGATGGGACAGGTGATCAGCTAGTACACTTCCCTTTATTGCTTTTTGGGTAGTGTATTGAATGTCGTATTCATCCAGGAGCATCTGCCATCTGGCTATTCTTCCAGAGAGGGCGGGCTTCTCGAATATGTATTTAATTGGATCCATCTTGGATATCAATAAGGTAGTGTGAGTCAGCACATACTATCTTAACCGGCGAGCAACCCATGCTAGAGTGTGGTAAGTTTTCTCAAGTAGTGAATATCTGGTTTTACAATCGGTAAATTTTTTGCTCAGGTAGTATATTGCATGCTCTTTACGGCCAAACTCGTCATGCTGCCCCAACACACACCCCATTGAATTTTCTGAAACTGTTAGGTACATGATCAGAGGTATTCCATCAACCGGAGGCATCAAAATGGGAGGCTCTTGAAGGTACTCCTTGATCCTATCAAAGGTATCCTGGCAGTCGTCATTCCATTCCACCACTTGATCTTTCTTCAATAATTTGAAGATTGGTTCGCAAGTAGCGGTCAGATGGGAAATAAATTTGGCGATGTAGTTTAGCCATCCTAAGAATCCCCTAACTCCCTTCTTAGTGCAAGGAGCAGGAATTTCTTGTATTTATTTTAGCTTTGAAGGGTCCACTTCAATACCTTTGCCGCTGACAACGAAGCCTAAGAGTTTACTGGATATTACTCCAAAAGTATATTTATTCGGGTTCAACCTTAGCTTGTATTTCTTCAGTCTTTCGAACAACTTCTGCAGGTGTTCAAGGTGTTCCTCTTCAGTTTGAGATCTAGCTATCATGTCATCCACGTAGACCTATATCTCGTGATGGATCATATCATGAAACAAAGCTACCATGACACGCTGATAAGTTGCCCTGACGTTCTTCAGTCCAAATGGCATAACTTTGTAACAGAAAGTGCCCCATTGTGTGACGAATGTCGTTTTCTCCATTTCCTCAGGTGCCATTTTGATTTGATTGTATCTGGAGGAACCATCCATGAAGGAGAATACTTTATGTTATGCGGTGTTGTCAACCATAATATCGATGTGGGGAAGCGGAAAGTCGTCCTTGGGGTTTACCCTATTCAGGTCTCTGTAATCCACACACATATGTACCTTATCGTCCTTCTTAGGTACCGGAACGACATTGGAGACCCATTATGGATAGGAGGTAACAACTAAGAATCCAATGCTGAATTGCTTCATGACTTGAGTCTTGATTTTTCTAACATTTCTGGCCGCATACGACGAACCTTCTATTTCACTGGAGGGAAGTCTTCTTTTGTTGGTAGATGATGGATTGCGATATCTGTGTCGAGTCCTGGAATGTCTTCGTATGACCAGGCAAATACCTCAACATAGTCATGTAGTATCTGAGTTAAGCGCTTCTTGACACTATGCTCTAGGTTGGCACTTATCTTGACTTCTTTCTTGTCCTCTTCAGTACCTAAGTTAACTATTTCAACCGGCTCTTTGTGGGGTTGTATGGTCCTTTCTTCCTGTTGTAATAATCTGGCAAGTTCCCCTGGTACCTAACAATCTTCCTCACCTTCATCCTCAGTTTGGTAGATCGGATTTTCAAAGTCATGATAGGCCATAGCAGAATCGTTACCCATGGGATCTTGAGCGGATGTGGATCTGCATTTCGATATGTGAGTGTGTGTAAGAGCATATCTATCTTTGATAAAATAAAAGGTAGAAAAAGAAAACAAAGAGCGTAAAATTTGCATGTAAAAACGCCCCATGATTTATTAATGACATATGAAGATGAAGTAACAACCCTCACAAATGGACAATTGTGCCTCGGGTAAGACACAAGGTTTTAAATTCTAAATTGTTTAAATATTACAAGTCCGAAAAATTTAAAAGACAATTACTCTTGAATAAAAGTAATAGGAACAAAATCTTTGGCCTCCCAATTGTTGAGTCCACCACCGATGGTTGGAAAAATCCACTCGTCCATGTCACAACCGCTATCACTGTCTTCTAATACATTGACTCCATGATTGTTGATGCGTAATGGTGCTCCCCCAGCGCGAGTATGTCGAACAACTCTTTGGGCCTTCGAAGTAAAACCCAAACCAAATTTGTTAGATTTTCCCAAATGGTATATCCACCTTCCTCCACTACATCTCTAGCATCCTTCAGAGAGGCCATTTTCAATGGAGATCTGGTAACCTTAGGAGTCTTGGTCGCAACAACCATTTGTAGGACCTCTTCAAAATTCTGACATGGGGTCTCAATGAATTCGCTGTCCATTTCAACATACCTGAAAGAGTTCAGGTGGCTAACTATGTATTCCTCCTCCCCATGGACTGTGATGATATTTCCCTTGACTGGGTACTTCAACATCTGATGTAGGTTAGAAGTGACGGCACCAGCCCCATGGATCCAGGGTCAACCCAACAGACAGTAATAGGATGGGTGGATATCCATCACATAGAAGGTTTAATCAAAAGTCTAAGTTCCAAATTTGATAGGGATGTCTACTTCTTCGTGCATTGTTCTTTTAGAACCATCGAAGTCCCTCACCACAATGTTGCTAGGATTTAATGTGAGTCCTTCACAATCTAACCGGTCAAGAGTATTCTTGGGTAAGACATTCAGTGACGAACTTGTATCCACCAAAACTTGGGCTAATGTAGTGCCTTTGTACTCAATGGAGACATGCAAGGCATCATTGTGTTTCCTTCCCTTAGGAGTTAAATCAGCGTCAGAAAAACCCAGTCCATTATCAGCAGTTAGACTGGCCACACAATTCTCGAATTGATCAATGGAGGTCTCTTGGGGCATGAGGGCGGTCTTTAGAAATTTTACTAAGGCCTTAGCGTGGGCCTCGGAGCACAAAAGTAAAGCCATCATTGATATTTTTAGGGGGTCTGCCCCAACTGCTCCACGATGTTGTAGTCACTTTTCTTGATTATCTTTAATATCTCTTCCATCTCCTTCTTAGAGGCCTCAGGAATGACTTTTGGAAGCGCCTTCGTCTGGACAGGCTAAAATAATACCTCTTTTCCCCGTGTCTCGGTAGCAGGGATAACAGTAGGACTAACAATGGGAGTAACACTGGGAATACTGACAGGAGCGGCAGCAGGAATCATTACAGGAGTAACAACGGTCTTTGGAGAGATCTTGGGGGAGAAAACCCTTCCACTTCTTGTTATCTTACTGGTCCCAATGATATTTTCGATGCCAGGATCAGTACCTTCATCAACTTTGTCTTTGATAGCTAGTAGATCTTACTTGACGCCATGGTAATAGACGTTAGCCCCATAGTTCTAGGGAACAACTTTATCTGAAGAATATGGTATTTTCCCCGACATGGTGATGATTAGGGGAGCAAACTTTGGAACAGATGTAATCCTGACGGGTCTTTTGGTGGAGATCCTGGGAAATTGTTGGAAATGGTGATTAATGAAACATCTTCACAGGAATTTCTGACAAGAGGAACTTTCTCGAACATGATTTCTTTGTTAACCATCAGGCGTTGGACGCCCATCTTCAGTAACAAACAGCCGTCTGGTAGAGACATACATAAGTGACAACTTTCATCACAGCCCAGAAATAGACCGGCTTGCAATAGATTCTGCTTAACAGTCAAAAGGGGAGTAGTTAACTCATCCACGAAGGAAACAAAACGGTCATCATCAACAGCATTGACACCTTGGCCATGTTTGGGCATTGGTGCCGTTATTACATTAGGTGATTCTGGAGGGTCAAACTCGATCTCTTTCGCCTCTATAAGGTCTTGTACCTTATTCTTCAAGGCCCAACAATCGTTTGTATCATGCCCCGGACTTTCATAATGATAGGCACATCGAGCATTCGGGTTGTAGCAGGGAGAAGCAGTATTGGGGTTCTTTGGAGCTTCCCTTAGAGTCACCAGATTGGACTTCAACAGATGTGGCGAAAACTGGGACAAGGTCATGTTGATCTGGGTGAATCGTCTCATGGGCGCCTCCAGCCCGCGTTGATGGTTTTGCTGTTGATTTGATACAGGATTAAAGATCATAACAACCTCTACCGTCGGGCGACGTTCAGTTTTGTTTTGATTCCTGTGGTCATAAGCAACACTGACCTCCTTCTTTTTAGTAAAGGGTTTCTTCATCGTGCTTGAGGATGCATCCCTTTGAATTTTGTCACTCTTAATACCGGCTTCTACCTGCTCACCAATCATGATTAACTCAGTAAATCTAGTTGAAGAGCTTCCGATTAGATGGTTGAAGAATGGACCAAACAACGTGCCTAAGAACATATCCACTATCTCCCTATCAGATAAAGGGGGCTAGACTCTTCCTGCAAGATCCCTCCATTTTTGGGCATAATTTTTGAAACCCTCACCAGCACCCATAGACATACCTTGCAATTGTGTTCGAGTTGGAGCTAGGTCAACATTATACTGGTATTGCTTGTAAAAAGCAGCAGCTAAATCTTCCCAATTATGAATATTGGTTCCTTCCAACTGATAGAACCAATCCAACTGTGTCCCTGACAAACTTTCTTGGAAGAAATGTACCCATAGGTTCCTATCAGCAGTATGGGGTTGAATCTTCCTGGCGTATGACCTTAAAAGAAACTTAGGACAAGAGACACTGTCATATTTAGAAAATGTGGGGACCTTGAATTTCTGCAGGATGACCACCCCTGAGACAAGTCCTAGCTCTTCAAAATCCAGCTCGGGTACCCTCTGGATATCCATAGCATTAAGGCGATCCTCCAGCTGTTTGTATTTATCATCAGCAGGAGGATATTGTTCTTTAGAGTAGTAATCTTCTTCTTCTTCTTCAAACTATGGGTTGTCATTTCCTTCCTTGTTCTTTCCTTCTTAATCATCTCCTTCACCTGACGAGGTTGCGAAATCTAGAGTTCGCTTGGCTGGTCCTCTGAACCTTCTTCCCAAATTCTAAACGCCGACTGGTTTCTTCACCTTCTTCTTCTTATCATTGATCATAAGAGCCTTCAGGTCCCCTTTTCATTTAGCCAGAGTTAGGAACATTTGTTGGAATTGAGCATTCTGCACTTGAAGATCCTTTACTGTCTGTTCAATATCCATCTCACTGAAATAAACAGTAGAAAGATAAGGAGACCTATTGTGAAAACCTGTTTGTGTTATGATGAATGAGAATGCATATGCAAATGATTTCAAGGAAATTTAGAGATTTAAATTTGTTTAGACAAAAGGAAACACACATTGTATTAATAAATCCAAGTTCGAGTACATCATGCCTCTTTGGGCTTACAATGAAAGAAATAAAATACAAAAACAAAACTCCTAAGAAAAAAAGGTCGAACGCATCCTCTTCGGTGAAATGTAGGCGTTCAAACTCCACTCTTCATGAAGCTACTTTGTGAGTTCTAGAACGTTCTTCTCACTGGCGTGGAATTGGGATTTGAAGGTGTCTCGCTCTTCTTTTAGCTAAATCCAATCCTTTTGCAAGTCTTCAAGCGAGGTAGGCGTGTTAAGATAAAGGACAGTATACAGAACATCTCCTTCAACAACAGGCTCCATGATAACAGGTAGGATGTAGGGGTAAGGCATTACGAGATTCTGAGCACGAGCTTGTACCCACCTAAGGTAAGGCTCAAGGGGAATAGAATTTTTGTGTCCCAGTGTCTTAGTATCCACTTTTTTTACCATCCTCCAAGATCATATAAACCTTTGACGGTAGCCTTGGTCATTGCTCTCATAGTCGAACACCATACCTTGGATGAGCACATCATGAGGACCATCTCTTCGTGCATACCCAAACTGTCGCAAATCTAAACAAGGGTTGTAAGTGATACATCCCCTAATGCCAAGAAAAGTGACATTAGGGAATTCCCCACAATGGTCGATGATAGTAATGTCCTCCAAGGATCGAGAATACCAGTGAATATCCAAATGTCTGAGTGACATCAACCTATTGGGCCATCTCAAACCTTGCTCATTCTTCACAACGGAATGGGGGAGGTGTGGAACAAAACACCTAGCCAACAGAGGAGTGCAACACATGAGGGTTCCTCTTCTCTTCATGGTGCGAGAGTGGAGAGAATGCAAGATATCTCCCAAAAAAGTAGGCACTGGATTGTGATATATGAAAATTTTGACTGCATTCACATCTATAAGTTGGTCAAGATTAGGAAACAGTACCATCCCATAGATGAGAAGAGCCAAGATTTCTTCAAAAGCTTGTAAATCTAGAGTGTTCCAACAGTCTTGAGATTTTTCCAACAGGAACTTAACTAGGAACCCTTTTACACCACTTCTTGTTTCCTAGTTAACCGTGACATCAAATTGTTGCAAGTGTAAGTCTCGGGTAATCTCTTCAGGGCCCAGGTCTCTTTCAATACTGTTGAAAGGTAATTGATTGAGAATAGGAATTCCCAAGAGTTGAGAGAATTCTTCCATAGTAGGCACAATTTGGTAATCGGGGAAGGTAAAGCAATGGTGCAAAGGGTCGAAGAGCACCTTCATCATGTCTTCAACAAAGCTTGAGGTAACCAGGTTGAGAAGTCGTCCATGTCTTTTGGTGAACGGAGAATTCTTAGGGACCCTTGATGCTAACTCTTTGAGCTGAAAAGGTACTCGTACGAGATTGACTTGGATTGTATTCCTGCGAGTGGGAGTCATGTCCTACAAAACTGAACAAAGATAAATCTCAAGATCCTTTAAATGGTTAGTCTGAAATGCTATGGTATGATGCTATTATGTTATGTACAAGCATATGCACAAGTAAATTAAACAAATCCTTAGGTTTAGGCTTGCATGAGGTTCATAGGTAAGTACCCTCTTGAAGTTTAATTGATTCAACCTGTCCTAGAAAGTAAACAAGTTCTAGGGAATCTCAATATCACTGATCTTTCTTCATCGGGCATTGTTTCAGCACAAGCCTCTTTATTGGCGACCGAAATATCCCGAAAGTATGATCTCAATGAGCATAGTATCGAGTATCAACCAACTTCAGACTGCACCAAAGCCGTCTCCCTCACTACTTCTTAATGGCCAAGTTATTCAAGTAAGGTTCTAAAGTTAGTTAGTGCTTCATGACACCACACAGCGGCCCCGTATTCTCCTTGACTACTTAAGGGCTACCGGTACCAACAGATGTGTCATACTAACAAAGCTATTGCTTTGACCATGTCGGTATACCCCGTACAGTTTCCACAACTTATTGTTACTTACCTAAAAAGGTGCCTCAGATCGGGGTAGAGGATCAAAACAAGCCCAAACAAGGAACCATAATGTAAAGTAAGCAAGTCAAACAATGAAAAGCAAGTAAAGGTGATCTATCCCTAAGGTAACCTCACTTTCTGATATCCCCAACAGAGTCGCCAGTTCTGTAATACGGTGGGAGAACTGACTTGGGTGTTTTGCGTTTGATCGCAATTGTTGCGGATAGAAAGAGTTGCCATCGACTTTTCTTTTATCCAATAAGGAAAGGGTGAAAATAATAGGAAATACCTTTGAAATTATTTTCTTGAGTTCGGGGGGTAGGTTGTGAAAAGGGAAGGTGTTAGCACCCATTTCATCTGTAGTTATCTACGGGCTCTTAGTTGCTTTCTAGATCACTTACTTTTGTTTGAAAATGTGCTTGTGGTGTGGGTTTTGAAAGTATTTTGAAAAGTGTCTTTATAATGGTTCTCGTTTCTATAAGAACGCGTACAAAAGGTTTTGTCTTTTGAAAATGTTTCAAAGTGTTGGTGTATAAAGTGTTTTTTTTGTGAGCAAGCGAGCAACTAGGAGCATCCTACCTACTCAAAAGGTCTATGTTCTTTTCCTCCTCCTTTAGATGTTGCTATCTTACCATTGATTTGGTAAGGAGCCCCATCATTAGATGTGAAGGGACAGACATGGGACGTTTGTATAGTCATAGAAGGCAACCTATGGGACGCTTTAGCAATTTTTATTTAGGGACTAGATTGTTTATTTAAGGCAACATTAAGGGTCATCGAGGGACTACGATCTTTTATCAAGGGTCTTTGCTAAAATGCCCATATTCGAGGGACATGACTATTTTTCCGAGGCAACAAGTGAGATTATCTTAAGGGTGCATGTGTGTGAATAGTGTGTTTGACTGCATGCATTTTGTATTTGAATTTTAGGTTATCTGCTTGTTGGTTTTATCTTGCGATACATTCTAATTACTAATATTTGTACAAAAGTAATAAAAATGCAGAAATAAATCATACACTATTACAACCATATTGAATAGAAAGAAAATATAAAGACAAAATAAAATAAAGAAAGAAAAATGGGCTTTTCGATTCAGGCAGCCACACTCTTCGATTATGCACTTCTTGGCTTCCTTCGATTTGGGCTTGGAGTCAGCAAAGTCAGGTCTTTCGATTTCACCATTTGCCTGCTTCCTTCGATTGGGACCTGGAACGCAGCTGACCATCCTCCTGGCTGCTTCTTTCATTTGAGACTTGGCAGTCAGTATGGATATCCTACTGGCTACTTCCTTCATTTGAGGCCCGGGGTCAACGTGAGGTACACTCTTGGCCTCATGCTCCTTGCTGCCTCCTTGAACTGCAGGAATGCTAGGCCCTCAGTATGGGATTCGAAAGGCTTAAGTAGTTAGCCAATCGAAGAGTACAGAGAACCTATTTTAAACTTTTAAAATGCAACATTCAAGTGTAACTTTCAAAAGCTACAGGCCAGGGGTTAGCACAAAATTATTGGGTCTCAAAGTCCAAAGCCTAACTAGTCAGAGTTGAGATTTTAAACACATGGGCAGTCAGAATCTAAGGTTAAAACATGGTCAAACTCCCTGTATGAAATATCTACATTTTTTCTTTATTGGCATGTGCACATGATATTTAAATGAAATATTTTCAAGTTTAAAGAGAACTTACCTCTTGAAGTTCTTAAATCGAAGGAAACTGCAAGTGTCTTCCTTGATGGTGAATGGAAGTTCATTGGGGCCTTCTTGAGATTAGTCCAATTACTACCTTGCTTGAGTAGTCACTGAATCGAAGGAAGGGTATGTGACTGAATCGAAGGTTATTAGGTAAGGGAGTGAATCAAAAGATTTTTTATATTCTGATTGGGGGAGTGGGTCAAATGTTGGCTCTCTGGTCACTTGGGAAGTGAATAGAAGGATTCACTTAGTGTACAAAGGGGGTTGAGTTTTTAGAAGTATTTAAAATATTTTGAAGAAAAACGTTGGCTGATGTTTGAGAGTTTTGAGGAATTTCTCACAATAAGGGCTTTCTTGCAACTATCCAGGAGGCCCCTAAGATGTATGGTGGAGTCTCATATTTATAGGAGATTTTGACTGATGTTTTAGGAGGGAAAAAAAGTTTAAACAAATTGAGTAAACTGTTTTTGTAGCTTTCGAGGGGCAGTGTTAGTATGCCATTTTGGTGCAAGAATGGGGCACTGTTTCAGGACTGTTGTGCAACAATTTTGGAACATTATGGCTGGTGCATTAGGCCTGAACTTGGCAACGCATGGGACTTGGTCAACAAGCACCTTTGGACATCTCAACCTTTTGTCTTGACCCCCTAGCCCTATCCTTCGACCAGACTCATCAATAACATTTCTTTTTTTCAAATCAAAGTGTCCTTCGAAGGGCCCATATGGGTATCCTTCGACCAGGCCTTTTGTGGGTTCCTTCGAATGGTCCAAATACATGTTCCTGGAGTGGATCAACAAAACATGTCATTCGATTGGGACATCCAGGCATGTCTGGCAAGTCTTTTGAATGTGCCACCATGATACTTCTTTCGTACGAGACAATGGCATAGTGTAAAATTTGTGTGTTAAAGCAAACTATTTCCAAGGGAGAAACTACCAACTCAAAATTTCCTGCAAGGGGTCATATGGCCAAACGAAAGGGTGTATGTAGGGGGTCCCTGCTTTGTGACTTCATACAAACATGCAAGAGATCTTTGCTCAAACGAAGGCTTACATGAAGGGAGCCACATGCCCAAACGAAAGGTGTAACCAAAAACTTGTACTAAAGGATTCACACGCCCCAAACGAAGAATGCATGCAGAGGATAAAGGGCACAATCGAAGCTTGTAACAAAGGAGGGCCATATGCCCCAAATGAAAAAGGCATGCAAGAGGCAAAATATGCAATCGAAAGAGACCAGAAAAGAGGCCTTTGCCTCCTAAATCGAAGGACATCAATCAAGAGGCTCTTTGCCTTGGGATCAAAGGAGGCTACAGGAGGCTCTTGCCTTGTGAATTGAAGCTAGTTGAAGATAAGTGTTTCCCTGTCGAAGCTTGCAACAAGTTGTTTCAAAGGGTGACTTTGGCCTTGTGCATGCTAGCATGGTGGGGAATTTTGCCTTGTAAATTTGGCTAACATGTAGGAAAGAAACTATATGGTCAAATGAAAGATTTGCACGAAGAGAATAAAATGTTCAAACGAAGTCCAGTGCCCAAACGAAGTAGGAAATGAACTTGCCCAAAATAAGTCCAGTGCCCTAGGGTGCAACCAAAGCTTACATCGAAGGAGCCAAATTGCCCAATCGAAGGATGTAAAATCGAAGAGAACTTGTTTTTCCTTCAATTTTGTCAAAAAGAATATTTTCATCTGTTTTTCCCTTTTTAGCAATTTCCTCTTTTAACTTGATGCTGAAAAATCCAATTGTATTTGTGTAAGCTTGAATTTTTGAGAATCCTTGTGAGAAATGTCTTGAGAAATGAGAGGGCAAATTTTGGGGTGCAACAGCCCCTATGTCTTCAAGCATCTCATCCCTTGTTGTCAGAAGAAAGTGAGTGAATTGATATGTACCATTTGAACTTTGACTTTGGTGATAGAGCTTGATGTAAGTGGTCCAACGGGGACATAGTCGTACGCTTTAATCCCTAATTTTTGCCTAGACCATCCTTTCGGGTTTTCATTCCACCGGGATACCCTTTTTTGCTCAAGCCACCTTTTCAGGTTTTCGAATTGCCAGGTGTATAGTATTTTCATATATATCCATGATTTTTGCCTGAACCTTTTTGGTTCGCCGGGATGCCCTTAGTTTTTCGTAGGCCGGTCAACCTAGCGGGTCATTTTTATGAATAGTATCTTTTGACTATGTCTGCATTCACAGGATGCGGGAAATCTTCACCGTCCATGTTGGTCAGTATTATAGCTTCGCCAGAAAATATTTTCTAGATTAAAAATGGCTCTTCGTAAGTGGGAGTCCATTTGCCCCTAGGATCACCCTGCGGAAGAATAATGTGCTTTATTACCAAGTTACCAACCTGATATACCTGATGCTTGATATTCTTGTTGAATGCCTTTATCATGCATTTCTGGTACATCTGACCGTGACATACAACTGCAATCCTTTTCTCGCTAATTAGATTTAACTGATCCAACCTGGTCTGAATCCACTCGTCTTCGTCCAAGTCTTCATCTTTCATAATCCTTAGAGAAGGAATTTGAACTTCGACAGGTAGGACATCTTCCATACCATAGACCAGAGAGAATGAGGTTGCCCTAGTTAATGTCCTTGTCGGGGTGCAGTAGCCATGAAGAGCAAACAGTAACATCTCGTGCCAATCTTTGTATGTCACAACCATCTTCTGTATGATCTTCTTTATGTTCTTATTGGTGGCTTCCACTATGCCATTCATCTTAGATCGATACAAAGAAGAGTTTTGATGCTTGATCTTGAACTGCATGCAGAGTTCAGTTATCATCATGTTATTGATATTGGTGTCATTGTCTGTGATAATTCTCCCGGGGATGTCATACCGACAGATACGATTATGTTTGATGAATCGGGTGACCACTTTCTTGGTAACAGATGTGAACGAAGTTTCTTCCACCCATTTCGTAAAGTAATCAACGACAGCAAGGATGAAGTGATGTCCGTTAGAGGCAGTAGGCTTGATTTCTCTGATCATATCAATGTCCCACATTGCGAATGGCCAAGGAGCAGTCATGACATTCAAAGGTACTGGAGGCACATGAACTTTATCTGCGTAAGTTTGGCACTTATGACAAGTTCTCTACTGGTGGTGACATTCAGTTTCTATAGTCGACCCATAGTAACCAGCTCTCAAAATAATTTCTTTTGCTTCCTTCTTGTCCATCCAATGAAGCAGAGTCGAATCATGCTTGCGTTTGTACAGAATTCCATTGATCAAGAAGAACTTAGCCGAGAACCTCCGTAGGAACTTCTTGTCATTGGTGGATGCCCCTTCAGGGTATTCTTGAGCCTCAAGGTACCTTTTCACCTCATGAAACCAAGGTTTTTCTTCTACTCCATCAGTGTTGATTTCATAGCAGTGTGTCGGTTCGTCGAATCTTTCAATGGTAATTATGGGAGCCTCATTGTCCTATCTGACCTTGAACATGGATGACATGGTAGCCTAGGTGTCCGCCAACTGATTCTCTTCTCTTGGTATGTGCTCAAAAGTAATTTCTTTGAAATATGGGATCAAGGTTAACGCATGTTCTTTATAAGGAATGAGATTCAGGTGTTTCGTATCCCAATCTCCCTTAACCTAACTGACCACCAAGGCTGACTCTCCATACATGCTTAAGAACTTGATTCTCAGGTCAATAACAGCCCTAAGACCCATGATGCATGCTTCGTATTCAGCCATATTGTTGGTGCAGTCAAAGCATAGTCTGGCGGTGATGGGTGTATGGAAACCTGCGGGGGAGATGATCACAACACCAATTCCGTTGCCAAGTGCATTGGAAGATCCATCAAAAACCATAGTCCATCGAGATCCTGACTCAAGTCCTTCGTACGGTCCAGGTTCTTCATTATCTGTTATTTGCATAATGTTCTCGTCCGGGAACTCGAAATTCATAGACTGATAGTCGTCTACAGCCTGATGCGCCAAATGGTCGGCCAATACACTTCCTTTGATTGCCTTTTGAGTGGTATACTAGATATCATATTCTGTTAAATCCATCTGCCGTCGAGCTATTCTTCTGGAGAGAGCTGGCTTCTCGAATATGTACTTGATGGGATCTATTTTAGAGATTAACAAGGTAGTATGGGTCAGCATATACTGTCTTAGTCGGCGAGCAACCCATGCCAAAGCGCAACAAGTTTTCTCGAGCAGTGAATATCTTGTTTCACATTCAGTAAACATTTTGCTAAGGTAGTATATTACATACTCTTTTCGACCAGACTCGTCATGCTGCCCCAGTACACACCCAATTGAGTTCTCTAGCATTGTTAAGTACATGATTAAAGATCGTCCTTCAACTAGTGGCATCAGAATAGGAGGTTCTTGTAGGTACTCCTTAATTTTATTAAAGGCTATTTGATAGTCTTCGTTCCATTTTACTACTTGATCTTTCTTCAACAGCTTGAAGATCGATTCATAAGTAGCAGTTAGATGAGAAATTAAACATGCAATATAATTCAGTCGTCCTAAAAAACCTCTGACTTTCTTATTGGCACGAGGAGCTGGAATTTCTTGAATGGCTTTAATTTTTTCTAGATCAACTACAATACCCTTACCACTAACGACGAAACCCATGAGTTTATCGTATCTTACCCCAAAGGTGCACTTGTTTGGGTTTAGCTTTAGCATATACTTCCTCAGTCTTCCAAATAGCTTATGCAGATGGATCAAGGCGCTCTTCTTCAGATTGTGACCTTGCTATTATGTCGCTAACGTATACCTCTATCTCATGGTGAATCATGTCATGAAATAAGGCTACCATGGCACGCTGGTAAGTTGCCCCGGCGTTTTTCAACCCAAAAGGCATAACTTTATAGAAGAAAGTGCCCCACTGTGTGACAAAGGTAGTTTTCTCCATGTCTTTTGGCGCCAACTTGATTTGATTGTAACCTGAGAAGCCATCCATGAAGGAGAATACCTTGTGCTGAGCGGTGTTATCGACCAGAACATCGATATATGGTAAAGGGAAGTCATCCTTGGGGCTTGCCCTGTTCAGGTCCCTGTAATATACGTATATACGTACCTTGCCGTATTTCTTTGGTACTAGAACAACATTAGCAACCCATTAAGGATATGATGTCACTGCTAAGAAATCTGCATTGAATTTCTTCATAACCTCGGCTTTGATCTTTTCTGACATTTCAGGACGCATGTGTAACGCAGTGGGAGAACTGACTTGGGTGTTTCGCGTTTGATCGCAATTGTGCGGATTGCAAGAGTCGCCGCCGAATTTTCTTTTATCTAATTAAGGAAAGGTTGAAAAGAACAGGAAAGACCTTTAGAGATGTTTTCTCGAGTTCGGGGGGTAGGTTATGAAAAGGGAAGGTGTTAGCACCCTTTTCATCCATGGTTTTCCATGGGCTCTTAGTTGCTTGCTAGATCACTTGCTTTGTTTAAAAAATATGCTTTGTGTTGTTGGTTTTGAAAGTATTTTGAAAAGGTCTTTGTAATGGTTCTCGTTTCTATAAGAACGCGTACAAAGTGTTTGTTTCTAAAATAGTTCAAAGATATGTTTGTGGAGTGTGTTTTTTGAAAGTGTTCTTGGAAAGATGTTTTTGTAATGGTTCTCGTCTCTATAAGAACATATACAAAAAGATTTTGTCTTTTTAAAAAAAGGTTTTAATGTGAAAGTGTTGGCGTAAGATGTTTGGCTGTGAGCAAGCGAGCAACTAGGGATGAATCTAGCTACTCAAAAGGTCTTAAATGTTTCTCTTCCTCCTCCTTTAGATGTTGCTATCTTACCGTTGATTTGGTAAGAAGCCCCACAGTTCGATGTGAAGGGACAGGCGCGAGACGTTTGTACATTCATAGAAGGAAACTTATAAGACGCTTTAGCAATTTTTCGTAAGGGACTAGATTGTTTTATCAAAGGCAACGTCGAGGGACATCAACAGACTATGATCTTTTTTTATCAAAGGTCTTTGCTAAAGCGTCTCATATTCGAGGGACATGACTGTGTTTCCGAGGCATCAGGAGAGGTTACTTTAGAGGTGCGCGTGTGAAAAAGTGTGTTTGTTTTAAGTTATTTTGTCTTTGAAATTAGGTTATCTAGAAATTGATTTTGAATCTTGTCATGCACGCCTAATTACTATACAGTATAAGGAAAACAGTAAATTGAGGGAATTAAAATTCAACGCTATTACAGAGCTTTTGGGAATGGGGGTACAAATTTACAAAATGGGGATGGATTAGTACAATTAAATGTCCAAATAGGAAAACGATACAACAAAGTCGAATCGCGTAATTAATCGAAATTACAACAAGTTTATGAAGTAAAAATTAATTAACAAAATAAAGATAAGGAGATAAAATTCTTGTTTTTTTTGTTTAAAAAGTTTGAAAAGAAAAATAGAAAAAACTATTCTATTAATTAGCTAAAGAGATTAAATCGAATGCATGTATTTTGTCTTTTAGGGTTTTTACTATTAAGAAATTAAATAAACAAATTAAGACTAAAATACAAAAATGAATTAGTAAAAATATTTACAAAATTTTTCTTAACGTAAATTTTAGAACTAAGCTAATTGAGAAAGTTATCTAACAAAATTTCATGAGTTATTTAAATTAGTAAAAACAACTAGAACCAAACCAAATATTAAAATAAAACAAAAAGGAAGGGTGGTGTTAAACTGAAATGGGGGTGATGCTATTTTTAAAAGTATGGGCTTTAGAGGTTAAAGCCCAAGGATTTTTTTTTGTTTTAACAAAAAAAGCAGAAAATGAAGCAAACAAAACGAAAATAGGTCCCAACATGGGTTGAACCCGGGTTCCCTTAGTCACTGCAAACAATGCCTTGCCAACTGAGTTAACCTGATTATTTGTTATTATTATTAACCTAATAATACAAAAGGAAAAAGATAACTAGATTGGGTGATTGGGTCAAGAGGCCCAATGGGGGGTTGACCCGGTTCATAATGGATAAGGAAAGGTTGAGAAACCCTAAAACAAAAACTAGGAGGCGCAGCTGGGAGTTCATGGAAAAAAAGGAAAGTTATGTTTGAATTTCAATTAAATCACAAAAACTCTTAACCCCTCTCTCTTCCCATTCTCACGATGGGATTTCTACCCTCTCTGCTCGCTCTCGTATCTTCTCTCTTGATTTCGAGTGTTAACAACAACAATGAACATGCAAACTCTTCTCAATTTCGCGTCAATTTCTAACAAATCCTTACAATCTCTCTCTCTCGTAATACCCTTGGCCGATCAATAACAGCAACCCGCTCTTTCTAGTTTTACACTTAGAAATCTTACGAGTCCAGAATTGTATTTACGCGTGCAAGATGAAGAACTGGAATATCACTAGATAATGAAATGATAAAGGAAACAAAAGCTTATAGATTGAAGTAGCTCTGATGGTGTTTCAACTGTGACTTCATTGAAGATACGCCTGCGATGCTTCAGGTAATTTGCACTGCTTCTTCCTTTTGTCTTCTCCGTGTTTTTTTGTTGATTATGGAGAGAGGGAGTATGTTGGCAGTTGGATGGATGAAGGCTGGGTTTGTGTGATGGAGATGAATGTTTGTTGGAACTTGCTGGTTTATAAATAAAAGGGGTTATCACAAAAGAAAACAGAGTTGTTTTCTTTATCACATGAACATAGAAGGAAAAAGGTGATGGTGAGTAGAGGTAAGTAAGTGTGTTTTTCGAATATGGTTTTTTGTTGTCTAGCTTGCAGGTTCTGTTATATGAGGTTAAGATTGAAGTTTGGCTTTGGGTTGTGGTTTGTATGTATCAGTCTGTTTTCCTATGTGTTGTTGTATATTTTATAGTGGAATCAATGATGTTTTAGGGGGGAAAAGAATGATAAGTTTGAACTGTTATGATATACTGTTTTGATCCTTTCTTGATGTAGGTTGATGTTTTTCCATTTTTGTGTAACTCTTGGACTGTTTATGATGCCGGGAAGCAACATGTTTAGGGATTTCCTATTTTGATGTCATGTGTAGACTATATGATGCAGGTTTGGACAGGGCTGACTTGGTACAGTTTTGCAGGCTGTTTGGACTGTTGTATGCTTAGATGATATCCTTTCCTCTCTCATCTTTCAATGATGTAAAGCAAACTTGCTTTTATTCAAAAGTATCTGAAGGATTTGTATGACTTAAGGAACATGATGATGTAAGGTGGTGTGTTGAGAAGGCTTGCTATTTTTCCCTGTTCCAATTTGTTTTACCTGTTGCTGCCTTCTTTATACTGCTATAACATTTTGTTGTAGGTTATGTTGTGGCTTACTCTGCTGCATTACAACCTGCCCTTGCTTACTTGACTTATTTTATTTGTTTGCATATTTTGTTGTCTTTGCTGCCTGCTACTATATTTGTTGCATGTTTTAGACAGCCTGCTCTACTGCACTGCAGCCTGCCCTTGTTGTTTGACCTTGCTTGGTTTGGCAGCTTTGCCGTTTTGTACATCCAGCAGCTTGCTTGCCCATATATTTGCTGCTTGCTATTTTTGTATGTCTGTTTCTTGCTTGCAGCTGCTGCTGTAAGCTGCCTTTGGCTTGCTATGTTGCAGTATAGTAATCCTGGGCTGCTGTGACTGTTTGCATTGTTTGCAGTTTGACTTTGCATTTGTAGTAGAAAATGTTTGCGAATTTATTTTTCCCTTTTTTGTGAACCAAGGCCCAAACCTTGTGATTTGCAAAAATAGGAGAAGAGGGATTATGATAAAACGAATCATCTCTAATTCTGATTCCCACATACAAACCTTAGTGATGAATTCTTTTCTTTTCTTTACACATCACTTTGCTTGATTTCTAACTTTCTCTTCTTTGTTTCATGAACATGAGGCGTGGATGGCAAGCGAGGATTGATTGAAGATGAAGCAATAGAGACTTGAAGAAACAAAATAAAATTTCTCTCTTTGTAGGCAAAGCAAACGTTGTAATTCTTTGTAAACAAATCAAAAAATGTGTAATTTATTTCATTTGTGATGTAATGAACACAAGGCCTTGAATAAATTTGTAAATGATGAAATTTATCGTACCAATCTTGAATTTATTTAAACTTTGTAATTCTTAATTGAATGCTTTGAACAAAACATCTTGGTTTGGTAACTTGAACTTCAAGCAATCACAAAATGATCAAATAAACCAATGCGCCTTGTACTCCAATCAAATTTCTAAACAAAAATAAATGTTTAAGAATTCAATTCTAACTTGGTTAACTAAAACCCAAAGCCATGGTCATCTAAATGACAGTCTTAATCTTCAACTCTTGTCCAAACCAAATTTGAATTCAAAATGAACTCGTGCACCATACTCGATTAAAATGGAACTTCATTGCCAAACAAACATGCTTTGAGAACAATCATCAACCTTATAGAATTAACAAATTTCAAAAACAATGGTGATTAAGAACACTTGAAATCAAACAAAGGACTTGCGACGATTCAATAACTTTCAAAGTCTTCCCAGTGCAATTTTCTTTCGATCTTTGAAGATAAACTCGTGAGCGGCATCACTTATGACCATATGCAGAAATAATAGTCTCAAGATCTCGTAATTTGAGGCAATCACAATTCTTATAAATCATACGACAGTTACTTACGATTAGGTCAAAATCCATGAAGTGACTTCTAACGCATTCAAATTTTGGTGATCTTCTACACGTAATCAACTCTTGATTTATGATGAGAAATTGGAGATGACATCGAGGAGAGTCATACACAAGAAGAATCGCTCAAAAATATCAAACAATTAAGAAGTAACAATCGCTTGAATTTGCTCTCACAAAAGGTCGATTTTTAGGTCAATGGAGTCATTTTCAATCGTCTGAACCATTGACTGAGAAAACTTGCAATGCGAGGTTTGAAACTCGGCATGAACACCCTTGAGGAGACATGAAGATCTATGAAGACCATTTGAAACCTTGAAGAATCAATTTTCTTTGAGAAACGTCAAACCCTAATTGTTGACTTACTGCCTAGTAAGAGAATCCGTCTGATCAAACTTCTGAGCCAAATTGAGTATTCGAGAAGACCTAGGATAGTATCTTGAATAAATATGGGAGGGAAAATTTTGGGGTACAACAGCTTCCCCTGTTCAATCTTCTTAAACTTGAAAAGTGAGATAGACATGTTTTTCGTTCGTAGCTTGAAAGTGGAAGATGATTGAACACTAGAGTACCCAGAAATTTGCACTCGATGATGTGGTGGTTGATTGCGTAGGGAATGGGATTAAAGATTCCATTTGGAGAGATGACAGAAAGATGGAGCAGATAGGCTTATAGATGCCATCCGAAGGTGATTGTTGACAGAATTTAGACTAAGTCTAAGTTTGACTTCAACTGGGGAAATGTGAAATCGACCGTATCTGGTCTGGTCCAGGTCTTGTAGTGTTGTAAACTGTTGTCTGGAGATAAGGGAGAAGGAACCTGGATAGTAGGATTGCTTCAAAAGGAAAGCATGGGTAGTAGGGCTATGAGAAGGAACCTAGATAGTAGGGTTACCTCAAAATGAAAGCCTGGGTAGTAGGGCTATGAGAAGAAACCTGGATAGTAGGGTTACCTTGAAATGAAAGCCTGGATAGTAGGGCTATAAGAAGGAACCTAGATAGTAGGGTTACCTCAAAATGAAAGAATGGGTAGTAGGGTTATGAGAAGGAACCTGGATAGTAGGGTTACCTCGAAATGAAAGCCTGGGTAGTAGGGCTATGAGAAGGAACCTGGATAGTAGGGTTACCTCGTAATGAAAGCCTGGGTAGTAGGGCTATGAGAAGGAACCTGGATAGTAGGGTTACCTCGAAATGAAAGCCTGGATAGCAAGGCTATGAGAAGGAACCTGGATAGTAGGGTTACCTCGAAATGAAAGCCTGGGTAGTAGGGCTATGAGAAGGAACCTGGATAGTAGGGTTACCTCGAAATGAAAGCCTGGGTAGTAGGGCTATGAGAAGGAACCTGGATAATAGGGTTACCTCGAAATGAAAGCCTGGGTAGTAGGGATACTTCATTTGGTCACGTAGATTAGTTGACCCGCTTGGTTTCGGGAACTGATTTTCCATAAGTTGTCTGCAGATGTGATATGTACAACTGCTAGAATTGTTGGTGATAATTGTCTTTCCTAAAAAGATAATAAGGTTAATTATGTGAGATGCATGAAATGCATGGTGGGGCGATGTTCTCAAAATAATAAGATTGTGTTGTATGCGATATGTATGCACATGTCATGATATATGAACATGAGATGCTATTTTGACATATCTGAGTATGGGAAAATAAATCCCTGACTGGTGTCTGAGAGTATTGGAAATAGCCTTCCTGACTGTTGTGGAAAAACGTGGTTCTTCAACTTTCGCTGGGGATGGTGAACGGAGATGACCATGATGGAGATTTTCTCCTTGTTTACAGATATTCTGCCGGGGAGAGACTCTGCTTTGAGAATAACTTTGCGGGGAAAAAAGAAACTTTGTTGGAGGATAAACTTCCGTAGCTGGAGGGATAAACTCTGTCGAGGATTGAGTTTCTGTATTCAGAGGAATGAACTTCTACTTGGGAGACAAATTTTATGACCCGTTCGCGATAATGAGATTCGGCTGGGGTATATAGATGTCAAATTCTTGAAAGACCCTAGCTGGGGAGATTACCTCCTGTTTTGGGAAAGCTGATGTCAATGCCTTGATTTCCTTCACTCTGTGGGGAGTGTAGATGTCACGAGGTCGTGGGTACTGATGATTATGTTTCAAAGATTTCTATGCCTCAGTACCTGTTAGACAGAGTGACTGTTGGGTTTTGACATTTCTTATTTTTGTCCTGAGCAATTTGTCTTTTTGTTTCTTATGTAGACATTTGTGAGTAGTAATCATATTCAAATGCATATGTCAATAATAAACCATTGGATGTTCTTGCAAGACAAAACAGAAAAAGGGAAAACATATAGTTTTTTTGTAAAAATGATTTGCATTGATTTTCGAAGTTAGCCTATAATAGGCGTTTTTGTACAAAGAGGCGGACGCTCTAGTAAGAGAACGTTGCCGTAAAAATAGAAATTATACAATATTGTGTAAAAGAAAACAACTATGTACAACAATCCCATTAAGTTTCAATTCTTCTAATTCCGTTATGTCTTCGAGCGTTTCATCACTTTGCTGCTTGTCCGAAGCTGATTAGATTGATTTGTGCCGTTTGAGTTTGACAGTCGATACCGAGGTCTGATCGCAAGGTGATCCAATGGGACATAGTGGTACGCTTTACATCCATAACTTTTTCCTGGACCGCCCTTTCGGGTTTTCAGTCCACCGGGATACCCTTTTTTGCCCAAGCCGCCTTTTCAGGTTTTCAACTTGCCGGGTGTACAGATTTTTTTTAATTTTCATCCCTTATTTTTGTCTGAATCCCTTTTGTTTCGCCGGGAAGCCCTTATTTTTGCCTAGGCTAATCAACCTAGCGGGTCTTTTATTATGCGTAGTATCTTTTCATTATGTCCACATTGACAGGGTTAGGAAGGTTGTCACTGTCCATGGTGGTTAGAATCATGGCTCCACTCGAGAAAATGTTTTTAATTACAAACGTCCCTTCGTAGGTGGGAGTCCATTTTCCCCTGGGATCACCTAGTGGCAGTATGATGCGCTTGATCACTAGATCCCCGACTTGATACTCTTGGCGTCTGACTTTTTTGTTGAAAGCCTTGATCATCTGTTTTTGATACGTTTAACCATGACAGACAACAGTAAGTCTCTTCTCATCGATCAAATTCAGTTGATCAAGTCGAGTCTAGATCCAGTCGTCTTCGTTCAAACCCGCATCTTTCAAAATCCTTAGAGAAGGAATCTGGACTTCAATGGGTAGGACTGCCTCCATGCCATATACCAGAGAGTAGGGTCTTGCCCATGTCGATGGTGCTGAGGTACGGTACCCATGAAGAGCGAATGGTAGCATCTCATGCCAGTCTTTACAGGTCACTGTCATCTTTTGTATAATCTTCTTGATGTTCTTGTTAGATGCTTCAACAGCGCCATTCATCTTCAGCCGATAGGGAAAAGAGTTATGATGTTGTATCTTGAATTTCTTAGAGTTCGGTGATCATCGTCTTGTTGAGATTCGTACCATTATCCGTGATAATTCTCTCTGGCACACCGTACCGATAGATCAGGTTATGCCTGATAAACCGCGCCACCACGTTCTTGGTCACAGTAGAAAAGGAGGCAGCTTTAACCTACTTTGTGAAGTAATCGATAGCTACCAGGATGAAGCGATGCCCATTGGAAGCGGTGGGCCTGATTTCTTCGATCATGTCAATGCCCCACATTGCAAAGGGCCACGGAACTGTCAAGACATTCAAAGGAACCAGAGGCACATGCACCTTATCAGCATAGATTTGGCACTTATGACAGGTTCGAAAATGCTGATAACAATCTGCTTCCATAGTGGACCAGTAGTATCCTGCCCGTAGGATCTTTTTAGCCTTGGTATGTCCACTGGAATGGGTTCCAAAAATACCTTCATGTAAATCAGTCATAATCCTCTCTGCTTCGCTCTTGTCTACACATCGCAGTAAGGTAGAGTCATGGTTGCGCTTGTAGAGGATTCCATTACTGAGGAAATATTTCGCAGCGAACCTTCTCAGAAACTTCTTATCATTGACAGATGCCCCTTCGGGGTACTCTTAAGTCTCGAGATACCTTTTGACTTCGTGAAACCAAGGCTTATCTGCTACCTCTTCAGTATCAACCTCGCAGCAGTGTGCTGGATTATCCAACCTCTCAATGGTGATCTGGGGAGCTTCGTTGTCCCACATGACTTTGAACATATAAGATATGGTAGCTAGCGCGTCCACTAACTTATTCTCCTCTCGTGGTAAATGTTTAAAGGTTACCTTCTCAAAGTGTGGGAGTAATGTTAGTACATGCTCTTTGTATGGGATGAGATTTGGATGTTTCATATCTCATTCGCCTTTGATCTGACTTATCACTAAAGCTGAATCCCCAAAGATATTTAAGAACTTGATCCTGAGGTCGATAGCAACTTTGAGACCCATGATGCAGGCTTCATACTCCGCCATACTGTTAGTGCAGTTGAAGCATAGTCATGCAGTGAAAGGAGTGTGATAGCCCTCAGGAGATATGATTACGGCGCCAATGCCATTACCGAGTGCGTTTGAAGCTTCGTCAAAAACCATAGTCCATCGGGATTCTTCCTCGGGTCCTTCATTCGGTCCAGGTTCTTCGTAATCACCCACTAGCATGATATTCTCATCCAGGAACTCAAAATTCATGGACTGGTAGTTATCCATGGCCTGATGAGCCAAATGATCAGCCAATACACTTCCCTTGATTGCTTTCTGGGTTGTATATTGTATATCGTATTCAGTTAAGATCATCTGCCATCTCGCAATTCTTCCAGAGAGAGCGGGCTTCTCGAAGATGTATTTGATTGGATCCATCTTAGATATCAACAAAGTAGTATGGGTCAACATATATTGTCTTAGCTGGCGAGTAGCCCATGCCAAAGCGCAGCAAGTTTTCTCGAGTAGTGAGTATCTTGTCTCACAGTTGGTAAACTTTTTTCTAAGGTAGTATATAGCGTGCTCTTTTCGACCAAACTCGTCATGCTGCCCCAACACACACCCCATTGAATTGTCTAGAACTCTTAAGTACAATATCAAAGGTCTTCCTTCAACCGGAGGCATCAGAATTGGCGTTTCTTGAAGGTATTCCTTGATTATTTCGAAAGCAGTCTGGCATTCTTCATTCCAATTTACCACTTGATCTTTATTCAGAAGCTTGAAGATGGGCTCACAAGTAGCAGTTAGATGTGAGATGAACCTGGCGATATAATTCAGGCGTCCCAAGAAACTCTAACCTCCTTCTCTGTGCGGGGATCCGACATCTCTTGTATGGACTTTACCTTTACGGGGTCTACCTGAATACCCTTGTCACTGACAATGAACCCCAGAAGTTTACCAGACCTTACCCCGAAGGTGAACTTGTTCGGATTTAGCCTCAGCTTGTATGTCTTCAACCTGTCAAACAGCTTTTGTAGATGCTCAATGTGTTCTTCTACGGTTTGGGATCTGGCTATCATGTCATCAACATAAACCTCTATCTAATGGTGAATCATATCATGGAACAAAGCAACCATGGCTCGCTGATAAGTTGCCCCAGCATTATTCAACCCAAAAGGCATCACCTTGTAACAGAAAGTGCCCCACTGTGTGATGAAGGTTGTCTTCTCCATGTCTTCAGGAGCCATCTTGATCTGGTTATAGCCAGAGAAACCATCCATGAAGGAGAAAATTTTGTGTTGCGCGGTGTTGTCAACCAGAACACCAATGTGAGGAAGCGTGAAGTCATCCATGGGGCTTGCCCTGTTCAGGTCTCTGTACTACACACATCCGTACCTTACCGTATTTTTTCGGCACCGGAACAACGTTAGCAACCCACTGCGGATAGGAGGTGACAACCAAGAACCCAACATTGAACTGTTTCATAACCTCTGCTTTGATCTTCTCTGACATTTCAGGGCGCATACGGCGGACCTTTTGTTTAACTGGAGGATAATCCTCTTTAGTCGGCAGTCGGTGTACCACGATGTCAGTGTCTAAACCAGGCATGTCTTTATATGACCAGGTGAAGATCTCAATGTAGTCGTGCAACATATGTATCAACTGCTGTTTGATCTTAGCTTCCAGATTTGCATCGATCTTGACTTCTTTTCTGTCCACCTCTGTTCCCAAGTTTACCGTCTCAACTGGATCTTCAGGAGGCTGTATAGCCCTCTCTTTCTGTTGCAACAGTCTAGCCAGTTCTCCAGGCACTTCACAATTATCCTCACCTTCGTTCTCGGCTTGGTTGATCGGATTTTCGAAATCATAACTGGCAGTAGAAGAATTGTTATCAATGGGATCCAGAGTGGATATGGATCTGCAGTTTGATACGTGAGTGTGTGTAAGAGCATAGATGTATTAATAAAGTAAAAACATAAAAGAAAAACAGAGAATGAAAAATTGGTATGCAAGGAACGTCCAATGCTTTATTGATGACATATGAAATGACATATAATAACTGTGATATGGTGGGAGAACTGACTTGATTGTTTTGCGTTTTATCGCAAATGTTGCAGTTAGCAAGAGTCGCCACCGACTTTTCTTTTATCCAAAAGGAAAGGTGAAAAAGCACAGGAAAGACCTTTGAGATTGTTTCTTGGGTTCGGGGGGTAGATTATAAAAAGGGAAGGTATTATCACCCTTTTTATCCATGGTTTTCCATGGGCTCTTAGTTACTTGCTAGATCACTTGTTTTTGTTTGAAATTGTACTTTGTGTGGTTTTGGAAGTATTTTGTAAAAGAGGCCATTGTTTAGGCAATCTTTGTAATGATTCTCGTTCATAAGAATGTATACAAAGATGTTTGTCTTTTTGAAAATGTTTTCATGTTTGTAATATGTTTTGAAATGTGTGTGTTTGTTTTGAAAATAGCAAGGATATTTGTTTAAAATAGAGCAAGTAACTAAAAGTAATCTACCTACTCAAATGTCTTTCTTGTTCATTTTCTTTTCCTTTGATATTGTTATCTTACCATTGATTTGGTAAGCAACCCTATCTTTGGACGTAAACGGGACGGGTGTGGGTCATCGTATAGCCATGATTAGCAATGTTGCAAAGTATCTTAGCATTTTTGAGGGACTAAGATCATTTTTGTAAGGAAACTTTGAATAGCGTCATCGAGGGTCTATGATCTTATATTTATTTGTTTTTGCTAAGACACTTTACATGCGTAACATGGCCATTTTGTATAAGGAAACCAAGTGGGATAACCCTAAGGGTGTCTTGTGTGCGAGTGTGTCATTTTCATGCTTGATTTTGACTTGGATTAGGGTTTTCTATTTGATTGATTTTATCTTACCATACAAACCCTAATTACTAGCATGTTATGTAAAGCGATAAATTGTGAAATTTAAAGATTACTACGTTACTACAACATTTTGTGGGAGGGGGTATACAATTGATGAATAGGGATTGTGATAATATAAACCTAATTAATCTATTACAACCAAATTGAATTTACAAGTATTGGAATAAATAATGTACAAGATAATTTAAATATGCAAAGATATGTAAATGCAAAAGAAGGTTTTTGTTTTGTTTTCCTTTTTTAAGTAAAAAAAGTTTTAACCTAAGCCTTAATAAATAAATCAAGATTAAACTTAAATTAATTAAGAAAGGAAAATATTTTTAGAAAAGATTTTGATTAAACCCTAATTTTAATTTATTAAAAGGAAATAAATTTCTTTAAGTATTTTTGTATTTTTGTATTGAAAATAATATATGGTATTTATGAAGTATTTTAGTCTTTTTATATGTCAAAATAAATATTTAATAGATGTGAAGAAGAAATAAATATTTAACCTAATTCTATTTTAATTTGCAAATTTATTTAACAAAAATAGATAATATATAACTAAATAAAAATATTTTTTATGAGAAAATAAAAAAAAATAAAAAAAAATATAATATTGATCATTTTATATTTTTTATGATTTTTATTATTAAGGAAAATATATTTAATAAAATGGAAATGAAAATAAAATGAATAATAAAAATATATGGGCCACGGGTGCCATGAGTAAACTGGAGGCAGGAAGTTAGCAAAACTATAGGGCCCAATGTCCAGAAGCCCATGCTGCAAACAAACAAAAAAAAAGTGGAAAAAAAGTATGAAAAATTGCAAAAGGCAGTGCCAAGGCTCGAACCCGTGACCTAGGGCATTTTTGCGTGCTGCCTTACCACTGGGGTGGCTGTACATCTGTTAGTCTAAATGAAAGCAAAAATACATAACATATAATGCTTCCTTGCCCTGTACTTCATCTTCAACCTTTGGCTAGCCGGACTCCCTGTAACTTTTTCATTTCTCAATAAAAATGGAAAGTGATAACATGAACATTATAGCATTTTACCTCATGATTCAAACCATGTGCATAACTAAAACTATAAGTCCAAGATCAGAGAGAATTTTGTTGGCCCTAATTCTTAACCTAATTTTTCCAGAAACTTCAAACTAAAAATTCTCTAAACTCAAGCCAAATAAATGCAAGCTATGGATATGTACAGCTTCGTAGCAATGATATCTACATTCTATATTCACAAATGGAAAGCTAATTATGCATGTATAAAGAGTTAGAAAAACATAAAACTCACCTTGAAAATGGAAATCGTGTTTTGAAGATGAGCTTGCTTTAGGATGTTGTGATGATCAGGTTAGCTTCCTTAATCCTCTAGGAAGCTAATGTAATGCTTAACTTGTCTTAAGGGTGGCTGGAATGGTCTGGAGAAGTCCATCTGTGTTGCTCTGTTTTCTACTTTCAACAATGGGGAAGATGGAGTTACAGTGATGTTTCAAGGTGTGGGATGGTTTGCTTGTATGGTAAGGAAGCTTGGGAAAGCAAAAGGCCTGAAAACGCACGAGTGAAATGGAAGATTCAATTCACAAGTCAGAAATGGAAAGTTTGGAGGCTTGTTATGCAATTTATGATTCTAAGGTGTTTCAAGGCTTGGGCATGCATGGTTTTAGTTGCAAAATGATGACTTTATATAGAGCAAGGGGTTATAGGACTTGTTCTTGCTCAGAAGTACAAGGTCACATGTCTTGCTACATTTCTTGTTTTTGAAGCAAGTGTGAGAAGTGACTTCTTAAGGCATCAATATGAGCTTATAGGGTGGCTTGAAGCTCTACACACATTTTGCTCAGGTTTAGAGACTTGGTTTATGCAGAAAGAACAAGTCCAAGGCTCAAGAAATGAACAAATGTAAAAAGCATGCTTTTCTAAAATGGCAATGTTGCCTTTCTTCCGAAAATGGCTATTTCCTTGTACAATGCATTGAATGCTTGGCTTTAGGGCATGAAACCTTGTGCAATTCATTAATTTTGGAGTGACAAATGAGTTTGAGGCCTGAAAAGTGAAGATTGTACAGCCAATTTGCAAATTTGAAAACTTGTTCTTCATGAAATGGTTTGGAATCAAAGTGAGAAATTTCCAACTTCATCTCTTCGATTATCCCTACTCAATAATGATCTCAAGGAGTTCTTGGACATTTTGAAAAGCTTGTAAAGTTGTCTACAACCCATCTATGAAATGCTTTTGAAGATTCTTCTTGGAACTAGGTTAAAAGTTTCCATGAAGTTAGGTCAAAAACCTGCCTATCTAGGGCAAAATTTCACTAAGTTATTTTAGTTCATGAGCATGTATTCACAAAATCATATCTTGAAATCCAAGCATCTTTAGGAAAATTTGTGTGAAGTAAAGTTGTAGATTTTATGGATATATACAACTTTCATGTTGGGGACTTCCTTTGAATCATCTTGTATCATGGTGAAAATTTGGCCTAAAGTTGAGAAAAAAATAAGAAATTTTATATACTTAGAAAATTTTCTAAGTTAGAATTTTTCAAATTTTCAAATACAAATCTTAAATCTTTGGTTTCTTGATGAAAAAGTTTCACATTTTGACATGTTTTTATGAATTATGATCCTAGGCACTTGAATTTGACCAAAAAGTCAAAGTTTGACTTTTCAGTGCACAGTTGACTTTTGATCAGTTGACTGAAAAATTCATCTCTCAATCCAATGGATTTTCAATGTTTTGAACTATGTCATTAGGTCAATATGATGAAATTGAACTCTTGAGATCATGCCTTAAAACAATTGACCATTTGCTAGGTCAAAAAATCAAAAATTGCCCCTTCTCAATCAAAACCTTAATTTTGACCATTTTGCCCTTTTGATGATTTGATCAAATTTCTTAGGGAATTATGGTACAAACTTGATAAAATGATACATATGAGTCTAAGATATTGATGTGGATCAAAAATTATGAAGTTTGACTGTAAATTGGCCATGGTTGACTTTTTCTCCAATACAGTTGATTTTTAGGTCAACTGTCCAATTGACTGATCAAAAATGTGATTCAAGGCTTGAAACTTGGCATGAGTAATCTTGGGGGTCCACAATGATCCTTGAAAGTCAAATGAAGCATTGATAGTCCAAAAATACTTGTGCAAACTCAAACCCTAATTTTGGTCATCAGTGCTTGAGGAGGTGTCTTGAGCTAGTCAAACCCTAATGCAGTCTTGAGTCAAAGAGATCTTGTGAGAAAATTCTTGATAATTGAGAGGGAAAATTTTGGAGTACAACAATAACCCTTGTAGATGGAAAAATTATGCCTCGGGTAAGGCACAAGGCCAAAAATTTAAAAATTGTTCATTATAAATTCAGAACACAAGTAAGACAATTACTGCAGAATAAAAAAAACTGGAATAAAATCTCTAGCCGTCCAGTTACTCGGTCCACCTCTTGGTAGTCGGGTAGATCCAGCTGTCAATGTCAGAGTCTTCCTCATTGTCTTCAATAGCATTGACCCCACGATTGCTGATGCGTAGGGGAGGTCATCTAGCCCGAGCACGTCGAACAGCCCTTTGAGCCCCTGAAGTAAAGCCCAAACCAAATTTGTTAGTTTTGTGAGTAAAATCATGGAGATGTCCCCAATTGGTACACCCACCTTCTTCGACCACTGCTCTGGAATCCTTGAGAGAAGCCATCTTCAGAGGAGGTTTGGTGCTGGTGGTAATCTCGGTTGACGCCAAAATCTGGGGAACCTCTTCAAAGCTTTGACAAGGATTCTATATGAATTCCTTGTCCATCTCCACATACCTGAAGGAGTTCAGGTGACTCACCACATACTCCTCTTTGCCATACACAGTGACAATCTTCCCCTTTACCGGATATTTCAGCATTTGGTGCAGTGTAGAAGTAACAGCCCCAGCTTCATGGATCCAAGGATGACCCAACAAACAGGAGTATGATGGCCTGATGTCCATCACGTAGAAGGTGGACTCAAAGGTATGAGAGCCTACCTTGTCAGGGATGTCCACCTCCCCATGCACCATTCTCTTCGACCCGTCAAAAGCCCTTAACACAATGTTACTGGGCTTTAGGGTCAAGCCTTCATAATCTAGTCGATCGAGAGCCTTCTTAGGCAGGACATTCAGTGAAGACCCAGTATCCATTCGCACATGAGCCATAGTGGTGCCCCTACATTCGATCGAGACATGCAGAGCATCATTATGCTTCCTCCCCTTCAGTGTCAAGTCGGCATCTGAAAAACCATCCCATTGTCAACAGTCAAGCTGGCCACATAGACTTTGAATTAATCGGCTGAGGTTTCTCGTGGCACATGTGAAGTCTTGAGGAATGCAATCAAAGCCTTCGCATGGGCCTCGAAACATAACAGTAAAGACAACATCGATATCTTCGAAGGGGTATGCCCCAGCTGCTCGACCATATTGTAGTCACTCTTTTTGATTATTTTTAAGATTTCCTCTATCTCTTGTGTAGAGGATTCCACAACGACTTTTCTAGATGCCTCTGTCCGGGCAGGCTCACCTACAGCTTTTTTGCCTCGAGTTGTAGATGACTCATCGGCAGGGGTAACAAATGGAGTAATAACGGGATTAGTAGCTAAATTATTAGCAGAAACAGCATATGGAATAACAACAAGCTTATTGACAGTCTTTGGGGAAATCTCGGGAGAGAAAACCCTTCCACTTCTGGTAATCTTGTTGGTCCCGACAATGTTACTGAAACCGGGATCAGCCTTTGTATTCTTCAAATCCTGTTTAACGCCATGATAGTAAATCTCGACACCATAATGCCAAGGGAGAGATTTATTTGAGGCGTATGGGACAGGACCAGGAAAAGTGATTATTAACGGAGCGACTCTCTGAGCGGGTGTAATCCTAACAGGTCTTCTCGAGAAGGCCTTGGAAGGATTGGCGGAAATAGTTATAATAGCAATATCTTCACACCGAACAGTTGGAATCAAAGTCTTTTCCAACAAAATTTCTCTATTGTCCATCAGGCGTTGGACACCTGGTTTCAGCAAATAGAAACCAGAAGGTAGAGATGAACACATGTGGCAACCTTCACCACAACCCGGAAATAAACCGGCCAACAACAAATTCTTCTTAACAATCATAAGAGGAGTAGAAACTTCATCAACTGAGGTCACGAACTGATTTGTATCAACGACGTTAACTCCATGGTTATGCTTAGGCATGGGAGCAGTTATGAAATTGGGCTTCTCCGGAGCATCGAACTCAATCTCCTTGGCTTCAATCAGATCTTTTACTTTGTTTCTTAGAGCCCAACAGTCATTTGTATCGTGACCAGGACTCTCAGAATGATAAGCGCACCGAGCGTTTGGATTGTACCGAGGAGATGTGGTATTAGGATTCTTGGGAGCCTCTTTCAAGGTTGCCAAGTTGGATCTTAGCAGATGGGGTAGAATCTCAGTCAATGTCATGTTAATCAAGGTAAACTGCCTTTGCGGTCTTTCTGCCCTTTGCTGATTGTTTCGTTGTGGGGTAGCCACAGGCATAGGTATCATCATAGCCCCTACTGTTGAACGGTAGTCAACTCGGCTTTGACCTCTTGGGCTATAAACGACACTAACCTCCTTCTTATCCGTGAAGGGCTTCTTTGCTGAACTGGACAAGGTATCTTTCTGTATTTTACCGCTCCAGATACCAGCTTATACCCTCTCTCCAGTTAATATCAGCTCAGTAAAACTAACCGATGAGATACCGATCAAATGGTTGAAGAATGGACCAGACAGCGTCCCAAGAAACATATCGACCAACTCCCTATCAAACAAAGGGGTTTGGACTCTCCCAGCCAAATATCTCCACTTTTATGCATAGTCCTTAAAGCCTTCACCTGCACCCATGGACATACTCTGAAGTTGAGTACGGGTAGGGGTAAGGTGGGCGTTATATTGATAATGCTTATAAAAAGCAGCGGCCAAATCCTCCTAGTTTAGGATATTGGTTCCCTCCAATTGGTAGAACCATTCAAGTTGAGTCCCTGACATACTGTCTTGAAAGAAATGAACCCACAAGTTCCTATCAGCAGTGTGAGGTTGGATCTTCCTCACATAGGAACAAAGATGAAGCTTGGGACAAGACACCCCATCATACTTTGTGAAAACCAGAGCTTTAAATTTTTTTGGGATAACTACCCCAGACACCAATCCCAGCTCTTCAAAATCCAGCCCTGGTATTCTCTGGATCTCCATAGCGCTTAACCGATCCTCTAACTGCTTGTACCTATCCTCAGTGGGAGGATACTGCTCATTATTGTAGTCTGTATCATTGTCAGAGACTTCAGGAATAGGGTTCTCCTCCCATGTTTCTCTCTCTTTATTTTCCCCTTCTTCGGACGAGGAGGTCAGATCGACTGGTTGCTTTAGTGGCCCCTCAAATCTTCTGCCCATATTGAGGGCACCAGCGAGCTTATTCTTCTTCTTCTTCTTCTTCTCTTTCAGGATGAGGGCCTTCAGATCCTCCTTCCCTTTCACAAGAGTTATGAACATCTGTTGAAATTGGGCATTTTGTGCCTGAAGATCTTTGATGCTTTGTTCAAAAGACATTTTTGCTGAAATAAACAGCGAAGGAGATGAGAAACCTGTAATGGTACCTGCTTATGCAATGTTATGGATGATATGCGTATGCAATGATTTCAAGGAAATTAGAGATTCAAATTTGCTTTAGACAAAAAGGAAACACACGTTATATTAATAAATCAAAGCCTAAGTACATCTTGCCTCTTTGGGCTTACAAAGAAATACAAAAAATCTAAGATAAAAGGTTGTACGCATCCTCTTTGGTGTGATGTAGGCGTTTAAAGTCTTCTCCTCATGAAGCTGTTTGGTGAGTTCTAGATTCTTCTTCTCGTTGGTGTAGAATTAGGCCTAGAAAGTGTCTCATTCCCCCTTAAGATGTATCCAATCCCTTTGTAAGTCTTCAAGAGAGGTGGGTATGTCAGGATGCAGAATAGTGTATGGAAAATCTCCTTCCACAACAGGCTCTATGATTACCGGGAGAATGGAGGGATAAGGCATCATAAGACTTTGAGCACGAGCTCGTACCCATTTGAGGTAAGGCTCAAGAGGGATGGAATTCTTGTGCCCCAACGTCTTGCTATCTACCTTGTTCAACATCCTCCAGGCTCAGATAAACCTCTGGCGATGGCCTTGATTGTCACTCTCGTAGTCAAATACTAACCCTTGAATTAGCATCTCGTGTGGACCATCCCTTCGGGCATAACCAAATTGTCTTAAAGCTAAGCAGGGGTTATAGGTGATACCTCCCCTAATGCCAAGTAAGGGGACATTAGGGAATTCTCCATAACGGTCAACGATGATAACATTCTCTATAGATTGGGAACACCAATGGATGTCTGAACGTTTGAGCATCATCAACCTTTATGACCACCTTGAGCCTTGCTCGTTCTTCAATACAGATTGGGGAAGATGAAAAATAAACCATCTTTCCAAGAGAGGGGTGCAACACAAAAGGATACCTCTTTTCCTCATAGTGTGAGTGTGAAAGGAATGTAGGATGTCCCCTAGCAAAGTAGGCATCGGGTTACGAGACATGAAGATTTTGACAACGTTCACATCTATGAGTTGGTCAGGATTTAGAAACAAAACCATCCCATAGATGAGGAGAGCCACAATTTCCTCAAAAGCTTTCAAATCCAAAGAGCTCCAACAATTTTGGGATTTCTCAAACAAGATCTTTTCTAGGAAACCCTTGACACCACTCCTTGTCTCCCAATTAGTTTTGATATCAGATGGTTGCAAGTGTAGAGCTTGAGCCATCTCTTCTGGATTTGGATCTCTTTCTGTACCATTGAAAGGTAGTTGATTGAGAATGGTAATCCTCAAGAGTTGGGAGAAGTTGATAATCGGGAAATGTAAAGCAATAGTGTAGAGGGTCAAAGAATTGGAAGAGCACCTTCATCATATCTTCATCAGTTTTGGAGGTAACCAAGTTTAGGAGGTGACCATGTCTTTCAGTAAATGGAGAATTCTCATGAATCCTTGATGCTAACTCTTTGAGTTGAGGAGGAATCCTTACAAGATTGACTTGAATGGTTTTCCTGCGAATAGAATCCATGTCCTACAAAACAAAACAAAGATAAATCCCAAAAATCCTTTAAATGGTTAGTGAGTATGAGTATGATGTTATGATGTTATGCACAAGTAAATATAAACAAAACAAACAAGTCCTTAGGTTTAGGATTGCATATGGTCTCATAGGTAAGTACCCTCTTGAAGTTTAGTTGGCTTAAACCTGTCCTAGCAATAGTAACCGGGTTCTAAGGAGCTCCATATCACTGGTTTGTTTCTTTGGTCATGGTTTCAGCGCAAGCCTCTTTAATGGCGACCGAAATATCCCAAAAAACAAAACCTCAATGAGTGTAGTATCGAGTATCTACCAACTTCAGACTACACCAAATCCGGTCATCTCACTACGTCCTAATGGCCAAGTTAGTCAAGTAAAGGTTCTAAACGTCAATTAGTGCTTCATGACATCACTCAACAGCCCCGTATTCTCCTTGACTACTCAAGGGCTACCGGTACCCATAAATATGTCGCACTAACATAGTTATTGCTTAGACCGCGTCGGTATACCCTGCACAGTTTCCACAATGTATTGCTACTTACCTATAAGGTATACCAAATCTGGGTGGAGGACTCAAACCCAAACAAGGAACCAAAATACAAAGCATACAAGTCAAACAAATGAAAGCAAATAGATGTGATATGGCCCTAAGGTAACCCCACTTTAAAATTATCCCCATCAGATTTGCTAGTTCTGCAATACGGTGGGAGAACTGACTTGGGTGTTTTGCATTTGATCGCAATTGTGCGGATAGAAAGAGTTGTCACCGACTTTTCTTTTATCCAATTAAGGAAAGGTTGAAAAGAACACGAAAGACTTTTAGAGATGTTTTCTCGAGTTTGGGGGGTAGATTATGAAAAGGGAAGGTATTTGCACCCTTTTCATCCATGATTTTCCATGGGCTCTTAGTTGCTTGCTAGATCACTTGCTTTGTTTGAAAATATGCTTTGTGTTGTGGGTTTTGAAAGTATTTTGAAAATGTATTTGTAATGGTTCTCGTTTCTATAAGAACGCGTACAAAGTGTTTGTTTTGAAAATAGTTCAAACATATGTTTGTGGAGTGTGTTTTTTGAAAGTGTTCTTGGAAAGATGTTTTTGTAATGGTTCTCATCTCTATAAGAACGTATACAAAAATATTTTGTCTTTTAAAAAAAATGTTTTAATGTGAAAGTGTTGGCGTAAGATGTTTGGTTGTGAGCAAGCGAGCAACTAGGAGCAAATCTACCTACTCAAAAGGTCTTAAATGTTTCTTTTCCTCCTCCTTTAGATGTTGCTATCTTACCATTGATTTGGTAAGAAGCCCCACCGCTGGATGTGAAGGGACAGGCGCGGGACGTTTGTACAGTCATAGAAGGCAACTTATGAGACGCTTTAGCAATTTTTCGTAAGGGACTAGATCGTTTTATCGAAGGCAACATCGAGGGATATCGAGGGACTACGGACTTTTTTTATCGAAGGGTCTTTGCTAAAGCGTCCCATATTCGAGGGACATGACTGTGTTTCCGAGGCAATAGGCGAAGTTACCCTAGAGGTGTGCGTGTGAAAAAGTGTGTTTGTTTCAAGTTATTTTGTCTTTGATATTAGGTTATCTAGCGATTGATTTTGAATCTTGTCATGCACGCCTATTTACTATACAATATAAGGAAAACAGTAAATTGCGGGCATTAAAATTCTACGCTATTACAGAGCTTTTGGGAATGGGGGTACAAATTTACAAATGGGGATGGATTAGTACAATTAAATGTCCAAATAGGCAAACAATACAACCAAGTCGAATCGAGTAATTAATCGAAATTAAAACAAGTTTATGAAGTAAAAATTAATTAACAAAATAAAGATAAGGAGATAAAATTCTTGTTTTTTTTTGTTTAAAAAGTTTGAAAAGAAAAATAGAAAAAACTATTCTATTAATTAGCTAAAGAGATTAAATCGAATGCATGTATTTTGTCTTTTAGGGTTTTTATTATTAAGAAATTAAATAAACAAATTAAGACTAAAATACAAAAATGAATTAGTAAAAATATTTACAAAATTTTTCTTAACTTAAATTTTAGAACTAAGCTAATTGAGAAAATTATCTAACAAAATTTCATGAGTTATTTAAATTAGTAAAAACAACTAGAATCAAACTAAATATTAAAATAAAACAAAAAGGAAGGGTGGTGTTAAACTGAAATGGGGGTGATGCTGTTTTTGAAAGTATGGGCTTTAGAGGTTAAAGCCCAATGAGTTTTTTTGTTTTAACAAAAAAAGCAGAAAATGAAGCAAATAAAACAAAAATAGGTCCCAACATGGGTTGAACCTGGGCTCCCTTAGTCACTGCAAACAATGCCTTGCCAACTAAGCTAACTTGCTTATTCGTTATTATTATTAACCTAATAATACAAAAGGAAAAAGATAACTGGATTGGGTGATTGGGCCAAGAGGCCCAATGGGGGGTTGACCTGGTTTAGAATGGACAAGGAAAGGTTGAGAAACCCTAAAACAAAAACAAGGAGGCGCGGCTAGGAGTTCATGGAAAAAGGAAAGTTATGTTTGAATTTCAATTAAATCACAAAAACTCTTAACCCCTCTCTCTTCCTATTCTCACGATGGGATTTCTCCCCTCTCTGCTCGCTCTCGTATCTTCTCTCTTGATTTCGTGTGTTAACAACAATAATGAGCATTCAAACTCTTCTCAATCTCACGTAAATTTCCAACAAATCCTCACAATCTCTCTCTCGTAATACCCTTGACAGATCAATAACAGCAACCCGCTCTTTCTAGTTTTACACTTAGAAATCTTACGAGTCCAGAATTGTATTTACGCATGCAAGATGAAGAACTGGAATATCACTAGATAATGAAATGCTAAAGGAAACGAAAGCTTACATATTGAAGTAGCTCTGATGGTGTTTCAACTGTGACTTCGTTAAAGATACGTCCACGATGCTTCAGGTAATTTTCACTGCTTCTTCCTTTTATCTTCTCCGTGTTTTTTTGTTGATTGTGGAGAGAGGGAGTATGCTGGCAGTTGGATGGATGAAGGTTGGGTTTGTATGTTGGAGATGGATGTTTGTTGGAACTTGCTAGTTTACAAACAAAAGAGGTTATCACAAAAGAAAACAGAGTTGTTTTCTTTATCGCGTGAACATAGAAGGAAAAAGGTGATGGTGAGTAGAGGTAAGTAAGTGTGTTTTCCGAATATGGTTTTTTGTTGTCTAGCTTGCAGGTTGTGTTATATGAGGTTAAGATTGAAGTTTGGCTTTGGGTTGTGGTTTGTATGTATCAGTTTGTTTTCCTCTGTGTTGTTGTATATTTTATAGTGGAATCAATGATGTTTTAGGGGGAAAAAGAATGATAAGTTTGAATTGTTATGATATACTGTTTTGATCCTTTCTTGATGTAGGCTGATGTTTTGCCATTTCAGTGAAACTCTTGGACTGTTTATGATGCAGGGAAGCAACAAGTTTAGGGATTGTCTATTTTGATGTCATGTGTAGACTATATGATGCAGGTTTGGACAGGGCTGACTTGGTACAGTTTTGTAGGATGTTTGGACTGTTGTATGCTTAGATGATATCCTTTCCTCTCTCATCTTTCAATGATGTAAAGAAAACTTGCTTTTATTCAAAAGTATTTGAAGGGTTTGTATGACTTAAGGAACATGATGATGTAAGGTGGTGTGTTGAGCAGGCTTGCTATTCTGCCTTGTTCCAATTTGTTTTACCTGCTGCTACCTTCTTTGTACTGTTGTAACATTTTGTTGTAGGTTATGTTGTTGCTTACGCTGCTGCATTACAACCTGCCCTTGCTTGCTTGACTTATTTTATTTGTTTGCGTATTTTTTTGTCTTTGCTGGCTGCTGCTATATTTGTTTCATGTTTTGGACAGCCTGCTCTGCTGCATTGCAGCCTGCCCTTGCTGTTTGACCTTGCTTTCTTGGTTTGGCAGCTTTACCGTTTTGTACTGCCAGCAGCTTGCTTGCCCATATATTTGCTGCTTGCTATTTCTGTATGTCTGTTTCTAGCTTACAGATGTTGTTGTTAGCTGCCTTTGGCTTGCTGTGTTGCAGTATAGTAATTCTGGGCTGCTGTGACTGTTTGCATTGTTTGCAGTTTGACTTTGCTTTTGTAGTAGAAAATGTTTGCAAATTTCTTTTTCCCTTTTTTGTGAACCAAGGTCCAAACCTTGTGATTTGCAAAAACAGGAGAAAAGGGATTATGATAAAACGGACCATCTTTAATTTTGATTCCTACATACAAACCCTAGTGATGAATTCTTTTCTTTTCTTTACACATCACTTTTCTTGAATTGCTAACTTTCTCTTCTTTGTTTCATGAACATGAGGCGTGGATGGCAAGCGAGGATTGCTTGAAGATGAAGCAATGGAGACTTGAAGAAACAAAATAAAATTTCTCTCTTTGTAGTCAAAGCAAACGTTGTAATTCTTTGTAAACAAAACAAAAAATGTGTAATTTATTTCATTTGTGATGTAATGAACACAAGTCCTTGAATAAATTTGTAAATGATGAAATTTATCGTACCAATCTTGAATTTATTTAAACTTTGCAATTCTCAATTGAATGCTTTGAATAAAACATCTTGGTTTGGTAACTTGAACTTCAAGCAATCACAAAATGATCAAATAAACCAATGCGCCTTGTACTCCAATCAAATTTCTAAACAAAAATAAATGTTTAAGAATTCAATTCTAACTTGGTTAACTCAAACCCAAAGCCATGGTCATCTAAATGACAATCTTAATCTTCAACTCTTGTCCAAACCAAATTTGCATTCAAAATGAACTCGCGCACCATACTCGATTAAAATGGAACTTCATTGCCAAACAAACATGCTTTGAGAACAATCATCAACCTTTTAGAATTAACAAATTTCAAAAACAATGGTGATTAAGAACACTTGAAATCAAACAAATGACTTACGACGATTCGATAACTTTCAAATTATTCCCAATGCAATTTTATTTTGATCTTTAAAGATAAACTCGTGAGAGACATCACTTATGACCATATGCAGAAATAATCGTCTCAAGATCTCGTAATTTAACGAAATCACAATTCTTAGAAATCAAGCGACAGTTACTTACGATTAGGTCAAAATCCATGAAGTGACTTCTAACACATTCGAATTTTGGTGATCTTTTACACATAATCAACTCTTGATTTATGAAGAGAAATTGGAGATGACATCGAGGAGAGTCATACGCAAGAAGAACCGCTCAAAAATATCAAATAATTAAGAAGTTACAATCGCTTGAATTTGCTCTCACAAATGGTCAATTTTTAGGTCAATGGAGTCATTTTTAGTCGTCTGAACCATTGACTGAGCAAACTTGAAATGAAAGGTTTGAAACTCGGCATGAACACCCTTGAGGAGACATGAAGATCTATGAAGACCATTTGAAACCTTGAAGAATCAATTTTCTTTGAGAAACGTCAAACCCTAATTGTTGACTTACTGCCTAGGAAGAGAATCTGTCTGATCAAACTTCTGAGCCAAATTGAGTATTCGATAAGACGTAGGATAGTATCTTGAATAAAAAATGGGAGGGAAATTTTTGGGGTACAACAGCATGCAACGAACCTTTTGTTTTATCAGAGCACAACCCTCTTTCATTGGCAGGCGGTGAACCACAATATTGGTATCGAGCCCTGGCATGTCTTCGTATGACCAAACAAAGATTTCAACATATTCATGCAGCATCTGGATTAACCTACTCTTGATACTGCTCTCTAAGTTGGCTCCGATCTTGACCTCTTTCTTGTTTGTCTCGATACCCAAGTTTACAACATTGACCGGCTCTTCATGTGGTTGGATATACTTTTCTTCTTGTATTAAGAGTCTGGCCAATTCTCCAGGTATTTCAAGATCTTCCTCACCTTCGTCTTCAGCTTGGTAGATTGGATTTTCAAAGTCATAAGCGGCAATAACATAATCGTTATCGATGAGATCCAGAGTGGATGAGGATCTGCAATGTAGTGTATGGGTGTGTGTAAGAACACATAGTTATTTTGAAAATTCAATGAGATAAAAGAAAGACAGGGATCACAAAATTTGCATGCAAAACGTCTAATGTTTTTATTGAATGAGCAATTTTCATGAATTATTAACCCTTTAACAAATGAACCATTATGCCCCGGGTAAGACAATAAGGTTTTAAAGTCATTGTTTATTAAATAGCCAAAAACTTTTGAAAACAATAAGACAAGAATATAGCTATTACTCCTGACTAAAGGAGATTGGAAAGATGTCTTCTGCCTTCCAATTATCCAGTCCAGCACAAACGGTGGGGAATATCCAACTGTTGAAGTCACAATCACTGTCTGCATCCTCTATAGCGTTGACCCTGTTGTTACTGATACGGAATGGAGGTCTCCCAGCACGTGCGTGACGACCGCCCATTGACCTTCTGTAGTAAAGCCCAGACCAAACATGTTAGATTTAAAAGGGATATCAGGTAGTTGACCCCAAATTGTACTACCACCTTCTTCAATAGCAGCCTTAGCATCTTTCAAGGAGGCCATCTTGTGCGGAGTTTTGGTGATCTTTGGAATGGAAGAAATGTCTTCAACGACGGAAGGGGAAATCACTTCAAAGGTTTGACAGGGAGTTTCAATAAATTCTCCGTCCATCTCTATGTATCGAAATGAATTGAGGTGGCTGACCATATATTCCTCCTCTCCACAGACAGTAACAACCTTCCCTTTTTCCGAATACTTTAGCTTCTGGTGCAAGGTGAAGTTGACAACACCTGCCCCATGAATCCAAGGGCGTCCCAATAAACAAGAGTAAGCCGACCGGATGTCCATGACATAGAAAGTGGACTCAAATATATGTGAGCCCACCTTGACCGGGAGGTCTACCTCTCCATGCACCATTCTTTTCGATCCTTCAGAGGCTTGAATTGTGATATTGCTGGGCTTCAGCACAACTCCTTCACAATCTAGTCGATCAAGAGCGCCTTTGGGCAAAACATTCAGAGAAGATCCTGTATCAATTAACACATGGGCCAATATAGTGCCCCTGCATTAAATGGAGACATACAAGGCCCTATTGTGATTCCTCCCCTCCGGATTCCAAGTCAGCATTAGAGAAACCCAAACCATTTTCATTTGTCAAACTAGCCACGTAGCTTCCAAATTGATCAGCTGAAATCTCTTGCGGAACGTGGGAAGTCTTAAATAACTTTACCAAATCCTTCCCATGGGCCTAGAATACAGCAGTAATGATAACATAGAGATTTTAGATGGGGTCTTCCCCAACTGTTCCACAATTTTATAATGGCTCCTTCGAATGATATTTAAAACTTCTTCTAGATCTTGTTCAGAGGTATCTCTGACCGAAGCTTCCTTTGGCGCCTTCTTCCTGGAAGGTTCTATCACTGGCTCCTTACCTCGAGCCTCAACAGTTGTCTTGGTAAATGTAACTTGAGTAGGTGGAGAGATTTCAAGGATAAAATCCTTTCACTTCTGGTAATTTTGCTAGTCCCCTCAATATTGAGAATGCTGGGATCCGCCTCTTCACCATCTTCATCGGACATTTCTTGCTTAACGCCATGGTAATAGACATTAGACCCATAATTCCATGGAATATCCTTCCCTGAGGAATATGGGATAGGCCCGGGAATTGTAATAACCAAAGGAACAACTTTCAGATTGGCGATAATCCTTATAGGACCTTTAGAAGGGATCCTAAAAGGAGTACTAGAGATAACAGACAGGTATTGGCACACATTCTCAATAGACAGAACTTTTTCAATCAGAATCACATGTTCATCCATCAGGCGTTGAACACCTTCCTTCAGCAGCCTACAACTGTTGGGTTAGACCGTGCAGTAATAACATCCTTCAACACAGCCCGTAATCAAATCGGCCCACAACAGATTATTCTTGATTGTAGAGAGGGGAGTAATCATATCATTGACAAAGGTAATATACAACACATCTTCAACAACACTTGTGCCCTTGTCATGCTTGGGCATAAGTGCGTTAATCACGTTTGGAGTCTCCGGAGGATCAAATTCAATTTCTTTATTATCGATCATGTCCTGAATCTTGTTCTTCAGAGCCCAACAATTGTTGGTGTCATGACCAGCACTATTTGAATGATAAGTACACCTCGCGTTTGGATTATACTTTGGAGAGGAGGTGTTGGGATTTTGAGGAGGATCCTACAGTGAAATGAGTCCAGCCTTCAGCAAATGTTGTAACGCCTGAGATAAAGGCATGCCAATTTTAGTAAATTGCCTCGGTGGAGCATCCGACCTTCGTCGGTTAACCGGCTGTTGTTATTGAATAGGCGCCAGATTGGAAATTAATACCGCTCCCACAGATTGATGGCAGTTATTTTTACTACGGCTCTTCTGGCCAGAGACAACATTGACTTCCTTTTTTCCTCCAAATGGCTTCTTCACAACATTCGAAGATATAGCCATCGGAATCTTCCCACTTTTAATGCCACTTTCAATTCTCTCCCCAGTCAAAATCATCTCCGTAAAACCAGACGAAGAGCTTCCGATCAACAGATTAAAGAACAGGCCTGTCAAAGTGCCCATAAACATATCCACCATTTCACGATTAGTCAAGGGAGGTTGCACCCTTCCAGCCAAATCCCTCCATTTTTGTGCATATTCCTTGAACCCTTCATTAGAGCCCATGGACATATTCTGCAGTTGCACTCGAGTCGGTGCCAAGTCAGCATTATGTTGATATTTCTTATAGAAAGCAGCAACCAAGTCTTCCCAGGTATGAATGTTGGTTCCATCCAACTGATAGAACCATTCCAGTTGAGTGCCAACCAAACTCACTTGGAATAAATGGACCCATAACTTTGGGTCAGCAGCGTGAGGCTATATCTTCCAAACGTACAACCTTAAATGGAGTTTAGGACAAGAGACCCCATCGTATTTGTAAAAGACAGGGACCTTGAACTTATGTGGGATGACCACCCCCAAAACCATACCCAATTCACCAAAATCCAATCCATGTACCTTATGGATTTCCATAGCCTTGAGTCTGTCCTCCAACTGCTTATATTTGTCATCTGCAGAAGGATACTGTTTGTCAGAAAAGTATTTATCTTCAGGAGTATTCTCATAACCCTGATTGTTCATGCTTTCATTCTTGATGCTTCTACCATATTCATCATGGTTGTCGTATTCTTCAGAGGAGATATCTTCCACTTGGACGGTTTGATCAAGACCTTTAAACCTTCTCCCCATATTTAGGATAATATCCAGATTCTTGGTCTTCTTTTTCTTGGCGACGAGCGCCAACAGCTCTTTCTGCCCTTGTCCCAGATTCATGAGAGTTTCTTGGAATTGTGCATGTTGAGCCTAGAGATCCTTGACAGTTTATTCGAGGGCCATTTTTTCTGCTGAAATAAACAGCGAGAAAATGAGAAACCTGTATGACAAACCTGTTATGAAATGATGCATGATATGTAAATGTTGTGATTTTAAGACCCTTAGGATATTCAACTTTGCTTAACCAAGGAGAAACATAAACAAATATTTTATTAGTGAATTCAAAAATTACAAAATTCCTTTTTAGGCTTACAATGAAAATATCAAGGTCTCAGAGAGACAACAAAATGAACTCATAAAATCTAAGAATCAAGTCTCCCATGGACGCTTCCTCTTTGTGATGATGTATGCATTAAGACTCTTCTCTTCATGGAGTTGCTTTGTGAGTTCCAACACTTTCTTCTCACTTGCATAGAATTGAGTCTCAAAGGTGTCCCATTCTTCTTTCAGTTGAATCCAAGACTTCTGCAATTCCTCAAGGTCAGTAGGCATGTTTAGATAGAGAGTGGTGCGAGGAACGTCTCCTTTGATAACAGGCTCCATGATCACTAGTAAGATAGATGGATATGACATCATAAGGTTTTGAGCGCGAGCTCGTACCCATTTGATGTAAGGCTCCAGAGGAATGGAATTCTTCTGCCCTAAAGCCTTACTATCAATATTTTTTACCATGCCCCAAGCACGTATAAACCTCCAACGATAACCTTGAAGATCACTTTCATAATCGAACACAATACCTGGATAAGTGCGTCATGAGAACCATCTCTTCGAGCATAACAAAACTGACGTAGAGCCAAAGAAGGGTTATAAGTAATACCTCCCCTAATGCCAAGGATTGGAACATTAAGGAACTCCTCGCAGCGACCAATGATAATGACATCCTTATGAGATCGGGAACACTAGTGGATGTCTGTATGAGAAAGTGACATTAATCTTTGCGACCACCTCAAGCCTTGTCCATTCTTCATCACTGAGTGAGGAAGGTTCAAAATAAACTACCTAGATAGCAAAGGAATACAAAATGTGAGAGTTCCTTTCCTCCTCATAGTACGAGTGTAAAGAGAGTGCAGAATGTCTCTGAGCAAGGTAGGCACAAGATTACGAGCGAGAAAAATCTTGACGATGTTAACATCTATGAGTTGGTCTGGATTAGGGAATAGTACCAACCCATAGATTAGAAGAGCCAAGGTATCCTCAAAATCCTGGAAACTCATAGCATCCATGAATAGTTGGGCCTTCTCAATCAGAAATTTAACCAAAAATCCTTTGACTCCGCTTCTTATTTCCCAGTTGGATATAATGTCGAACCACTTCAGATGTAAGGCTGCTGCAATAACTTCTGGTGGGTACCAACTAAACCGGTGAAGGGAATCTGATCAAGAATGGGTAATCTTAATAATTGAGAGAACTCTTCAATAGTGGGTACCAACTGATAATCAGGAAAGGTGAAGCAGTGATGTGCAGGGTCAAAGAACTGGAAAATAACACTCATTATGTCTTCACCAAAACCTAGAGTAACCAAACTGAGTAGTCGACCATTCCTTTTGATAAATGAAGAACTTTCAGGAACCCTTGAGACTGACTCTTTAAGTTAAGGGGGTACCCTTACAAAGATGACCCGGATAGTGTTTCTGCGAGCGGAGGCCATAGTCTGCAAAATAGAATAAAGATAAATTCCCTGGTCCTAGAAATGGTTAGTAGAAATTAAATGGTATGAATGTTATGATGCGTGATGTTATGTTTGAACAATTTAATCATACACAAGCAAAACACACAAGGCCTAAGGTTAAAGCTTGCATGGAGTTATAGGTAAGTACCCTCTTAAAGTTTTAGTTGGTTCAACATGTCCTAAAAGAAAGTAATTGGGTTCTAGGAGTCTCAATATCACTGATCTTTCTCTCGGGTATTGTTTCAACTCAAGCATCAGATTTGCGACTGAAATATCCCGAGAGTCCGACCTCAATGAGTGTAGCATCGAGTAGCAACCAACTTCAGTCTGTACCAAATTCGGCTATCTCGCTACCTTCTTGGATAAGTTGTGTCAACTAAGGTTCTACGGTCATTTAGTGCTTTATGACACCACGCGAAAGCCCAGCATTCTTCTTGACTTAACTGAAGGGACACTGGTACCAACCAACGTGTCGCACTAACATAGCCATCGCTTCAACCGTATCGGTGTACGTCGTACAATTCTCATGATCTATTGCTACTTACCTAAAATGCCCCAGATCCGGGTATAGGATCTTTACAAGAATAACCCAAACAACCCTTTAAGAATAAATCAGGCAAGTCAAACAATGAAAGCATTTAAATATGAACTATCTCTAAGGTAACCCCACTTTAAGTGTAATCGCTAGCAGAGTCACCAGTTCTATAATACATGGGAGAACTCACTTTACTAGTTTTGCATTTTATCGTAAATGTCGTGGTTAGCAAGAGTCGCCACCGACTTTTCTTTTATCCAATAAAGGAAAGGGTGAAAAGAACAGGAAAGACCTTTCGAGAATTTTTTTTTTGAGTAAGGGGGTAGGTTATGAAAAGGGAAGGTGTTAGCACCCTTTTCATCCATAGTTATCAATGGGCTCTTAGTTGCTAGCTCACTTTTGAAAATGCTTTTTTGCGTAAGGGTATTTTGAAAATATTTTGAAAAGAGGCCTTAGTGAGGCAAACTTTATAATGATTCTCGTATCGTTGATAATGCATACAAAGTGTTTTATCTTTGAAAATATTTAGAAAAGGGAGTGTATGTGTAAGCAATTGTTTTATTTTATGAGCAAACAACTATAAGCTATCTACCTACTCAAAAGGTCTTTGTTCTTTTCCTCTTTTCCTTTAGATAGTGTTATCCCACCATTAGTTTGGTAGGTATCCCTATCATTAGATGTTTTGAGGGACAAACACGGGTCATCGTACAGTCACGAAGGCAACTCGTAAGACACTTTAGCAATTATCCTAAGGTACTAAGTTCATTTACCGAGGCATCATTGAAGGGTCATCAAGGGACTATGATCTTTCAACCAAAGGGTTTTTGCTAAAACATCCCACGTTTGAGAGACGTGACTGTTGTTTTCCGAAGGCAATAAGTGAAGGTACCTTAGAGGTGCGCGTGTGCAAAGTGTGTTGTGTTTCAGTTATTTTTATCTTAGATGTTAGGTTTTCTACCTTTTACTTTTAAATATTATCATGCAATCCTATTAAACTATACAGTTATATATACAGACATTCATACATTAGTGCAGGAAGTAAAATGCGAGAAAGTAAACTACGCTATTATAGTGCTTCGGGGATAGGGAGTACAAACCAAAAATTGGGGATAAAAATGTAAAGGGATCCTAGTTATTTATCACATACTTGAGAAGTTACAATAATAAAAATGCAAAAAATAAACGAGTGTGAAGAGATTGAAGAGGGAAAGAGTATTAAGAAAACCTAAAAAATTTCTAAGATTAGGAAAAATGTTTTTTGTTGTTTTTTATTTAGAAAAATGATTTAATTATGAAACCTAATTTTAATTAAAAAGGTGATAAAATTAATTAATTTTATTTGTGAAAATTAATTTAATCAAAAAACCTAAATCTCATCTCTTTTTTTTTATTTTTTTTTTCTTCTGATTTTTTAAAATAAATCAAAACAAAAAAATAAATGATAAAACAAAAAAACTAAAATTACAAATGGGCCAGATTTAAACTAAATGGGGGGTACATTTCAAAAAAAAATCCCCAGGCCCATTAGCAAGAGGGCTCAGGCGCTTGGAGATCTGGTGAAGGCAGCTCCTTAGGGTGGATCATGGTCATGATTGCTTTGAAGCGTTATCTGAAGTTTTTGAGATTGGATGGCCCAAATGTGGGTTGCATCATGCGCGCGCTGGCCTAGTATACACTGGATCTGTAATGAGAATACAAGAAAAATAAAATATTTCTCACGCCTGGATCAAACCCAGAACCTGGAAAGGGTAAGCCTTTAGAACACGCACGCTGCCACTGGACTGTATTGTTCCTTCGTTACATTAATCCAAACAAAACAATATAATTCAAAACAAGTGCTAATGACAGGCAAGCAAAACGCGTGCGCCCAGGTGGACCCCCTGGATTTGAATGAGCCAATTGTGTTATTCCATTTTTCCACGTGAGCTCTCCGGTGAGTTCAACCACCCCTCACGGTGGTCAACTCCTTCTTCTCTGACGAGTGAATTTCCAATCTGCAAAAATACGATGGACTAATGGTAATAAAGATCATAGTCCCCCTAATTTGGGGTCTGCGAGTTCAGTGGTACCCTTCGTTTGGCCTGAAAATATCTATAAACAACAAATCGAAGTTTCACTGTCATTATGCCCTAACGATGGCATCTTGTTGTTCCTGCGTTAGACCTCACAAATAATGATTCAAAAACGTTCTAAATATTAACACGAACAGATATATATGCATGAAGTTCATTGAAATCGCATGATTAAATGGTTTGAAATTCAAGAATATAAGCAAACCGATGTAATTCAGTAGGCATGTCCTTGGGTGTTTTGATCTTGAATAAGGATCTAGATTGCCTCACGGGAACTCCAGGAACATGTTTGAATGCTTGAAACCGATTGATCGTGGTTGCAAGTTGGGTTTTTGAATTGCCCTAGCTTTGATAAATTTGAGAAATTTGAGAATTTTGTAGTGTATTCTTGTAGCAGTTATGCGTGTTTTTTTTCATGTCCATTTGATTTGCTCTTGTTGGTATTATATAGAGGAATGAATAAGTTGACATACATGGCAAGAAATCAAAGCCATGAAGCCATAATAAAGCCAAAATCAAACCATTTTAAAATTGCCATTTTGCATGATTTCTTGCCCTTTTGGACTTTTCACGAATCTGGACATGTTGTGATAGGCTTGTATGCATTATTGGGCCTGCAAGGGGAGTGAAATCAAAAGGCCCAAGTCCTTACACATTACTTTCATTTTTATTGGATTTTATTTATGTTTTAAATGAATAAAATTCAAATAAAAAAAATAAAAAACATAAAAATGTGTGAATGATTTTTAGAGGTCCTCTAACATCTTATGATCATGTTTGAATATCAAAAGTTAGGCCCACTAGTTTAAAATCTCAAGTTTGCTCATTTTGCATTTCATGAACTTCCTCAAAATTTCCCAACTTGTGAAACTCATAACTTTCTCAATTTTCATATTTTCAAGGTGATCTATGACTTTTTGAAAATCTCAAGATGTCCTTTACACTTTCTCTTTTGATCATTTTTGCATTTGGAGAAATTATCTTGATGTAAGTTGCCTTGACAAAAAGTGTCTTTTGTTGACTTTTGAAAATGACCTATAATGTATTAGCTCATATCTTTCAAATGAAGCGTCTTTTGGACTTGAGCATAAAAAATAAGTTGTAGAGAATTTGATTTTCTTCAAAATGGGCTTTGGTTAGGTAAAAGTTGATGAAGTATGTTAAATTTATGCTTGATCAAAGTTTAGTTGACTTCTCCTAAGGAAACCCTAATTTGACAATTCTTGACTTTTGCTGATTTGAGAGCTTTCTTTGGGGAATCATGATCAACCCTTGACCAAATGATGAATATCACTTAAAAATGTTGATTTTGACCAAAAATCTTAAAGTTTAATTGTATGTTGACCATAGTTGACTTTTTACCCAATATAGTTGATTTTCAATCATTTGAGTCATTGATTGAGCAAACTTGTGATGCAGGACTTGAAACTTGACATGCACATTGTTGGAGACCTATGATGAGCCATTAGAACCATTATAGACCTTTGAAAACCAAATTTCTTTGATAAAGTCCAAACCCTAGTTGTAGACCATTGACCTAAGAGGAGCCTCTTGACTAGTCAACCTTTGAGATTCTTTATAATTTTGAGAAGCTTTGGAAGAATGTCTTGAAGAAAATGGGAGGGAAAATTTTGGGGTACAACAACTTCCCCTGTTCAATCTTCTTAAACCTGAAGAGTTAGATTGGCATGTCCTCCATTCGTGACTTGAAGGTAGAAGATGATTGAACACTTAAGTGCCCAAAAATTTGCACTCGCTTGTGCAAGAGGTAACGTCGTTGGTTGGTTGTATCGGGAATGGGCTTATAGATGCCATTTGGAGAGGTGATAGAAAGTCATCGGAGACTGGCTTGTAGATGCCATCTAAAGTAATTGTTGACTTCAACTGGAAGAAGTATCAAAATAAATCTATGGTTGATTTAATTTGAGCCAGAAGATGTCTATACTTGTCCTTAACTATAAGAAGTATCAGAATAAATCTATGGTTTATTTAAACTGGGCCATAAAATGTTGCCTTGACTTTATTTGGGAGAAGTATTAGAATAAATCTTTGGTAGATTTAATTTGATCCAGAAAAAGGTATACTGGTAGAAGTATCAGAATAAATCTTTGGTCGATTTAATCTAAGCCAGAAGCTATTTGTGATTGTATCAACTGGAAGAAGTATCAGACTAAATCTTTGGTCGATTTAATCTGAGCCAGAAGATGTATCTTTGTCTTTAACTGGAAGAAGTGTCAGAATAAACCTTTGGTCGATTTATTCTGATCCAGAAAAAGGTTCGCCAGAAGAAGTATCAGATTAAATCTTTGGTCGATTTAATCTGAGCCAGAGGATGTTTATGCTCGTCTTTATCTGGAAGAAGTATCAGACTAAACCTATGCTCGGTTTTATCTAGGCCATAAAATGTATTCAACTGGAAGAAGTATCAAAATGGATCTACACTTGATCTAAGCTAAGCCAGAAGAAAGTCTAATGGAAGAAGCATCATAATAAATCTTATGGTTGATTTAAACTGAGCCACAAATATTTATGTTTTACTTAATCTGGAAGAGTATCAGAATAAATCCATGCTTGATTTAATCTGAGCCAGAAAATATCTACAGCCGTTTTCAACTGGAAAATCTATGGTTGATTTAAGTTGAGCCAGAAGATATGTGTTCATCTTCAACTGGGAGAAGTATCATAATAGATCTACGTTCGATCTAAACTGAGCCAGAAGATGTTTTCTTTGAGCAGACTGTCTAGTCATACAAGTAATTGATGGTATTTGTCTATTTGATTGATCTTTCTTGAAAAGGTATTGAGTTAGTTGTATGCAATGTTGTGATGTATGAAATGCATTTCACGATGATGTTCTCAAAATAAATGAGATTGTGTTATATGCGTTTTGTATGCGTATGTTATGTTGTTCGCAAATGATGTATGAATATGTAATGGTGTTGAAGTGTTTTTGTAAACTCAGACAACATTTTTGTCTGGGAAAATAAATCATTGACTATTGCTGGGGATGGAGAGTATGTGTATCTTCAATCTTCTGAGGAGAAAAAGAATGGTAAAATCTTTTGGTGTTTTTTTTAGAAAATAATTTAAGTTAATAATTAGTAATAAAACCTAAACTCTAATTTATTTTTAGAAAAAAGGCTAATTAACTTAATTAATTAATAAATAAAAATATGTGAAAAAAATTAATTACTAACTAGAAAACCCTAATCCTAATTTGTTTTATAGTTTAAAAAAAGTTTAAGGTTAATGGTTAATTAGAAAATAATTATTTAAGAAAATAGAATGAAAATATGGTTAGTAAAATAAGAAAACAAAATGCATGTGGTGGGAGTTGAACCCACGCCCTTGAGGTCACAGGTTTACCTTCCTACCACTGCGCCATGCGATGCGTTTGTGTTTGAGAATAGGAATGAATCAACATATGATGAACCTGCTTTATATCCTGGAAAATAAAACAAAATTTGCACAAGGGCTGGCTCGAACCCATGCCCTCACACATAATGACCATCACTCTCACCACTGGGACACTTGTTGTTGCGTATTAGTATAATCATCATCATTCAATATAATATAAATTGAAAAATAAAAATCAAATTCAATTAAAAAATCATGCGTGTAGTGGTGGGGACAGGTTTTTATTTGAATCAACCAATCATATTGAGAGGATTGGCCATGCAGGAGTCAGTGCCTCCCCTCAAAACTCTTGACCACCGTGCATGGTGGTTTCCACCATCGTCCCTGATGAGGGATTTTTCAAAACCTGTCAAACTCGATCAAAACAAGAAAACTAATAACCCTTATCCACTAATTAGCATGTTGTGAGTTCAATGCTGGTGTTAGTTTAGACTGAAAATGCTTGTAGCTAGGGTTTCGAAACTCCGAGAGCTCTAAGCCCTAACAATGTCATTTTGTTGTTCCTGCACTAAACCTCAAAGTTAATGGTTCAAAAACATTCTAAACATGATTATGAACATATATGAATGCTTAAAAACAATTTATATTGCACGAATTAAGATTTGGAAATTGAAAAAAGTTACCAAACCGGAGCAACATCATTGGCACGTGATGGGATGCTTCAAGCTTCAACAATGATTGAGATGAACTCCTAGGAACTTTAGGAGTGTGATAGAATGCTTGGAATGGATTGATAACGGCTAAAGATAAGGGTTTTGAGTTTCCCTAGTTTTGAGAAATTTTGAGATTTTTAGGGTTTGTTCTTGAGGCAGCATGCATCTTTTTTGATGTCTAATATGTTGGGTATTTATACAGAGAAGATTAGGTCAACAAAAGTGAGATAAATCTTTGTATTTCATGATGTAATATTTTATTTAAAATTTCCATGAAAAGCTTCTACTTTAGGCCAAATTAAACATCATGATCCACATGGTTTTGGCAAGTTGTCACCAGCTTTTTGGACTTATGATTTTATTCAAAAATATATCCACACGCCTTATATCATTTATTTGGTATTTTATTTGATTTATTTTGCTTTTAATTGAATAAAATCAAAATCAAAAGAAATAAAAACCACAAAAATATATGAATGCATTTAGAGGTCTAATATGAGGTCGTGAACATATTTGAACCTAAAAACTTAGGCCCATTAGCCCAAAAATTCAAGTTTGCTCAATTTGAACTTCACGCATTTTCTCAAAATTGCTCAATTTGCACCAATCATAACTCTCTCAATTTTTGTCATATGAAGATGATTTTTGTCTTTATGGAAACCTCAAGATGTCTCCTAGAATGCTTATGTTAGTAATTTTTCCGTTTGAAGTCTTTATATTTTTGTAAATTTCTTTGACAAAAGATGTCTTTTTGTTGACTTTCAAAATGACCTGTAATGTTTTGGCTCATATCTCTCAAATGAAGCATTTTTTGCCTTGAGCTTAGAGAGACAAATTTATAGAGAATTGAATTTCATTCAAAGTAGGCTTTGGTTGATGAATTTCTGATGAAGTATGTGAAAGTTATGCTTGGTCAAAGTTTTGTTGACTTCTCCTTAAGAAAACCCTAATTTAGTAACTTTTGACTTTTGATGAATCTTGAGTTTTCTTGATGAATCATGATTAACCATTGATCAAATGATGAATGTGACTTCAAAATGTTGATGTTGACCAAAAATCTTAAAGTTTGACTGTAAATTGGTCAAAGTTGACTTTTTGTCCAATATAGTTGATTTTCAATCATCTGGCTAATTGACTGAGCAAACTTGTAATGTAAGGCTTGAAATTTGGTATGAGGATTCTTTGAAGCATATGGGAAACCATGAAATCCACTTTAGGAATTAGAAGTCCAATTTCTTTTGAGAGAAGCAAAACCCTAGTTGTAGGTCAATTGCTTAGGAGGAGAGTTTATCTGATCAATTCTTGAGTAGTCTTGAGCACTTGAGACTCGTATAAGCATGAGGAGGTGTCTTGAACAATTTTGTCTTGAAAATGGGAGGGAAAATTTTGGGGTACAACACTGTAATTTCCCCTTTTTGTAGGTACTGATGGTCTTTTATGACAAAGAAGTGTACCAGCAAATGAACAAAGAAAAGGGTTGATTGTGACCAACATAAGTTTCTTATTGATGGGATATTTTCTACAAAAACATAATCAAATATACTCACTGAAGGTGTATCCTCGCCCAAACAGAATCCCTTCTATCTAGTGAAATCATACCTCTACTTAATCCCCACTGAAGTCTGCACCCCTGCTTAGGCAAAGTCACAATCATCATAGGATTTTGTACAATCCTTTTCCCAGTGCAGTCTCTTCATTTCAAGACTTTTTGGAAGAATAATTTTATTTTGTTGACCAAATATTCTTTATATATCCCTATGAAGTTGACATATACTTCCCCAATTAGGTTGGTACTCGTCTTACCCATGAAGTTTGCATCTTCCCTATACAGTGTGCTCATGTCAGGGTTTTCTTGAAGAGATTTTTGTCTACCTTTGGGAGATTCTTGTTGGTATCCCCAAGGAGGCGGTTGTTATTCCCGATGAAGTAATATTTCTCCTCAGTATAAGTCCTGGTTGGCATGAATTTTTCAAGGATGGCTTCCCCCAGTATAGCTTGTACCATTGATATTGTTGTCAAGAGCTTTTCTGGTCCCCAATGGAAGATGTAGCTTTCTCCCCAGTCGAAGTCGAGTTTCGAGGATTTTCTCGATCAGTTTTCCTCTAATCCCTAGCGGGAGAAAATTTCTTTTCCCTAGTAAAGCCTGATGGTGATGAACATTGTATAGAATCCCATATCCCCAACATGGTGTATACATGGAAATGCTGATAAGAACTCTCTTTATCCCCAATGATAGATGATTGTTGAAATATCTCTAGTGGAGTTTTTGAACCTCAAGTTTCTGTTTCAAAGATTCCTACTTCTTCCCCAAGTGAATACTTTTACCCTTGGTGGTAAAGTACCCAGTGTGGTCTGAGTAGAATTATTTTTATTTAATAATTTCTCATTATCCCCAGTAGAAGTTATCTTCATCAAGAAACTCTCTGCAAGAAAGTTTCCATTCCTAGCGAAGCTCTCCTCATCTTGACAGAAGGCAAGAGATCCGTTCCTCAGCAAGTTAAGATTTAATCTGAGTTCAAGATTTTCTCTACAATACAATTTATTTTTACACTCCTAAGAGTTACTTCCCCAGTGATATCGATCCTTGGAAATTGACATTTCAGATTTGCAATCTCCCAATGAAGTTAAGACTGGCCTTTCTCTACAGAAGTTCAGATGTGCAAGGATAGTCATTTGGAAGTTCCTCGTCTTCTCAGTAGTCAATTATTATTGTGGTTTCCCCAGTTCATTGATAAACATGCATCATTACATTGCATCTAAAAAAAATCAAATATGAATTAAGGTATAAGCCATTTACGTTTACCTGAAGTAACCAGAGTGTTATGTGCTAAGATTTGAATTACCTCTACAACTTGTTTTAGGGTGATACTATCTTGTTTCCCTAGCAGAGTCTATTTTGGTTTGCCACAAGTCGAGTCTTTGGTATTCCCATTTCCCAGTGAGTCATAGACTTTCCTTCCCCCTGCAAGCCCTCGGTTATTTTACCTGTGTTTGCTTTTCCATTAGAGTGCGAGTAAGAGTCGGTGTATAACCTTTCTTATTTCTTGAGTATTTGAGTATCCATACTTGGTGTGTGGTAATTTAGATAATTGCCACTCTTGGAGAATTGCACCCCGCCTTTGGCCCGAGGGATATTGTAGTTCTTGCATATTTGCAACCTGTTAAAAGTATAATGCGTTTTGGTAATCCTTGTCTAGAGTCCTTATAGTTGGTCTCTTTTCCAATTGCAAGTTCGCCTTCGACTGAAGTTCTATTAGGATTCGATACAAACGTGAGTCCCCACTAAGTTCGTTTATGATCAGTGTTCTTTCCTCAAGAGTCTACCTTCGGCTAGTCTTTCCTCAAGAGTCTACCTTCGAATAGTCTCCTTGACATTCTAGGTTCTCCTTTGTTCAGGTGACCTTTGTTAGACTCTTCTTCGGTCGATCTATTTCCTATATGTGTCTAACTCTGACCAGACATGTATACTTTATTCCCAGTAAGTTCACCTTCGATCGGTGTTTTTTCTCTAAGAGTCTATCTACGGTTAGTATTCCTTATTGGATCCTCCTTCGGTTGATCCTTTCTTTGTTTATATATGTTCAATTCTACTTGTCATATACCAAATATATTACTTATGTCCGCTACTAACTTCGGATATACATATTGGATATCCTCGATAGAGTCCTTTCTTCCGGTCTCTTTTGTATATGTGTTTGCTACCAACTTCGAACATATAATTGTGGTATCCTTTTCTCTTAAAGAGTCCTCTTCTTATCTATTTCTTATATGTATGCTACAAAACCCAGACATGTATTCCTGATATCTTTGGTTAGAGTCTTTTCCTCTGGCCTCTTTCCTGTTGTATGTGCGCTACCAACTTCGGGCATATATTTTTTATATCTTTGTATGTGTCTGATATCGATCCCAAACATGTATTGTTGATGTCTTTGATAAGGCTTTCTTCAGTTAGTCTCTCTCGTATGTTCTCTACCAACCCCAAACATACATTTGTGGTATCCTTTGAAAGAGTCCTTTCCTCCTGTCTCTTTCTTGTTATATGTTTGCTACCAACTCCAAATATATATTTGTGATACTTTTGTATATGTTCTCTACCAACTCCGAACATATACTTGTGATGATTTTGTATGTGTTTGCTACTGACTCCAAACATATATTTGTGATATCTTTGTAAAGAGTCATTTCTTTCGGTCTTATTCTTATGTGTCTGCTATCGACTCCAGACATGTTGATATCTTTCTTAGAGCTTTCTTCAGTTTGTCTCTTTTGTATGTATCTGCTACCAACTCCAGACATGTATATTCAGTATCTCTGATAGAGTCCTTTCCCCCGGTCTCTTTCTTGTTATGTATCCTCTAACGACTCCGGAAATGTATTTTTGATACCTTTATAAGAGTCCTTTCATTTAATCTCTTTCTTATGTTTGTTACCGACTTCGGACATGTTTATTTGATATCTTTCTTATATGTATCTGCTACCGAATCCGCACATGTATTTTTTATACCTTTGTTAGAGTCCTCTTCCGATCTCTTTCTCGTATGTGTTCACTACCGACTTCGGACATGTACTTTTGATATCTTTGGTAGGGTCATTTTCTGGTCTCTTTCTAATATATATCCGCTACCAACTTTGTACATGTATTCTCGATATCTTTCTTATATATGTCTGCTACAGACACTAGACATGTATTCTTGGTCTCTTTCTGGTATGTGTTTGCTACCGATTCTAAACATGTATTTTCGATATTGTAATACGGTGGGAGAACTGACTTGGTTTGTGTTTTATCGTAAATATTGCTGATAGCAAGAGTCGCCATCGACTTTTCTTTTATCCAATAAGGAAAGGGTGAAAAAAACAGGAAAAACCATGATATTATTGAATTCGGGGGGTAGGTTATGAAAAGGAAAGGTGTTAGCACCCTTTTCATCTGTAGTTATCTACAGGATCTTAATCGCTAGCTCACTTTGTTTTAAAAATTCTTTGTGAATGTGTTTGAAAATATTTTGAAAAAAATTCCAATAGTAAAGCAACTTTGTAATGATTCTTGTATGGGTTAAGAATGCGTACAAAGTGTTTATTTGAAAATATTTTTGAAAGTGTGACAGTGAGAAATGTTTTTTGTTTTGAAAAATGTGAGCAAGCGATTAAGAACTATCTACCTACTCAAAGTCTTTCATATTATTTTCCTCCTCCTTTAGATAGTGTTATCCTACCATTACTTAGTAGGAAGCCCTATCGTTGGATGTGAAGGAACAGACGCGGGTCATCGTACTGTCATAAAGGCAACTCATAGGGGCGCTTTAGCAATTTTATCGTAAGATACTAGATCGTTTACCGAAGACAGCATTTGAAAGGGTCATCGAGGGACTACGATATTTTTAATCGAGGGACAGTTCTAAAGCGTCCCCATATTCGAGGGACATGACTATTTTCCGAGGTAACAAGTGAGGTTATCCTAGAGGTGCAGGTGTGAAGAGTGATTTTTTCCAGTTAATTTATCTTGAAATTAGGGGTTTCTACGATTGTTTTTAATCTTTCCATAAAAACCCTATTAGTGATGACACACAAATATGTGATATTTCTGACTTCATATACACCAAATATTTCTCATACTTTAGTTTAAATTAAATTATTTTATAAGTGTTATGCAGGTATTTTTTCTATTTTTGCAGATATGCATTAAGCCGAACACTTTTGAAGAAATGAAGAAAAAAGGGTGCAAAAACTAGCAAAAAGGCCTAAGGAGAAGAAAGGAGCCCAAAAGCCCATTACACATGTGAGCACGTGGCCCACAATTAGGAAGGCCTTGACGAACGTCAAGGAGACGTGACGAATGTCACGCGCCATGAAGACCAAGTGACGATAGTCACTTGAATGTGACGAACGTCACAGGCCATTACTCCACTTTCTCCTCATCCAACGGACAGAAACGCGTTCAAGGGTTAATCCAACGAGTTCCTACATTTTCTCACCCACTCAGTCAAAGGAGCAACGAAGGTGACAAATGAATGGCCCTATTATTTCTCAAAGAAGGAAGTAAATTGTTCCTATATTTTCGAGAGAAACTGATCAAGCAAGCGCTATAAATAGAGCCTTAAACCACAGTAGAAGGGGGTCTTCTTTTTGGCAAGAAAGTTTAGATATTTTATTGAGCGAATATTCTTTTCAGCAGAATTCTTTTCAGCATTATTTTATTTCCCAGTTATTTCTTTCCAACATTATTCTTTTCAGTTTTATTTTCTTCTGTACGGTTAAATATATCCTCCGATCGAAGCAAAGCCTACAATTTGTGCAAGAGTGCATCTGTCTTCAGAGTTATTGCCAGGTTTATGTTTACAAATTCTTATTGCTTATTAATTGATATAATTATGTTTATTTGTGTTTGTCCTTTAAATTATTCTACGATTTGGTTTAATATTATGTCAGGCTAGAAATCTTATACCGGTATGTAAAGTCAATCAACCGAGGGAACGAGTAACTTAGTCGGGATTATTTTTAATACGAAACTTTCTTTTCTGGCCTAAGTTACTATTTTTCAAATCATTAAATTGTTTTGTTACGGAAGTAAAAAACAGATAGAGGTTAGGGTCAACAAAGCGGAAGCTTGAGATCTTTTAACTGGACAATAGTAATTAAGCATTGGCTTAAAATACAGCCGAAGCACTTTAAAGTTAATTAAGATTTTGTTTAGTTTCCAAAAAGTGTTTTTAACTCCTGCGGGATGGCGGAAGCGTACATTAGGACTTAACTGCATAGCCTAGCTCAACAAAACGACAGTGTGAGACGAGGGTTTTTAAACTAGATAGGTTTTACTGAAAGCTGTTTTGAAAATATAAAGACGCCCGACAGGTCGCTAGTTCCCGAGGTACGATTGTTGCATACTGGTAATTAAGCTCATTGATTATTAAAATCCACCATTAATTTAGTATTTAGTTTTCCCTACAACCCAAATCAAATATTCATTAGCTTTAGATTTGTGAAGTAACAATAGAAGATGGTAGATCGATTCATCAGTCTCTGTGGTTCGATATCTTTTAAAACTACTCGATAAGACTGTGCACTTGCAGTCCGAATCATTGGATACATAAGTACAAATCCCACGGCCTAGTTTTTAGTGCCGCTGCCGGGGACTGATTTAAGTCGATATCGCTACTCTTTTGTTACACAGTAGAGACTAGAGCAAAAACTTCTCTATTTCTTTTCTTTTCTTCTCTTATTTGTATGCCAAACACTCATTCGCAAGGCGAGCCATTATACATACAAATCAACGATATTGAGCGTTATCTCATACTTAGACGCCACATTCAAGAGTATCATCTCTTGCATAACACTCAACCTCGTCAATCATTCGAACTGCCCATTTCTCCACCTTCCGAAGAAATGGCTGCAAATCCTGCTCCGCGCCCACTCAAATCCTATGCCATACCCTCACAAGATGAACCACATAATAGCATTGCTGCCCCTCCAATCGAGGCTAACAACTTGAACTGAAACCTTCTTTGTTATCTGATGTGCAACAGAACCAGTTCTCTGGTGGGTCGATGGAAGACCCTAATCTTCATCTATCAATATTTCTACAGTACGTAGATACAATCAAGAACAATGGGGTCAGTCAAGAGGCAATAAGATTTTGTCTCTTCCCTTTCTATCTAAGAGACAGAGCAAGAGCTTGGCTCCAATCTCTACCCGCAAACTTAGTCACTACATGGGACGAGCTGAAGAAAGTCTTTCTTGCGAGATATTTTCCGCCAAGCAAAACAGCTATGCTAAGATCTCAGATAAGCGATTTTAGACAAAAGGAGAACGAATCCCTTTTCGATGCTTGGGAAAGGTACAAAGATCTGATGAGACTATGCCCACATCACGGCTTGGAAGAATGGTTGATTATCCACACCTTCTATAATGGTCTCCTTTACAATACAAGATTAACAATAGACGATGCCGCAGGTGGTGCACTTATGGACAAATCCTACACCGTTGCCTATGCTCTAATAGAAAGTATGGCCCAAAACCACTATCAGTGGGGAAGTGAAAGAGGACACGCAGACAAAGGTACTACAGAGAAAGCACCGACAAAAGGAGGTATGTATGAGATAAGCGACCTAGACAGTGTCCATGCTAAGGTAGATGCCCTCACCCTAAAGATAGACAATTTGACAGCAATACCTCCAGCCACCGTGGCTGCTATAATTCCCAATTGCGAAATATGCGGAGTACCTGGACATCTAGTTACTGAATGTAAGATCTTGGCAGGAACTCCAACTGACCAAGTGAATTATGCCCAAGGAAACCCTTACTCAAACACGTACAACCCTGGATGGAAAAATCACCCAAATCTCTCATATAAAAACCCCAATGCGTTGTATGCTCCAAACCAAGCACCTGCCGTACCACCTGGATATCAGAAAACCCCTGCAAATGCGCCTAGTGCACCTAGAAAATCAAACTTAGAACTGATGATGGAGAACTTCATATCTACTCAAGCGCAAACAAATAAAGACGTCCAAAATCAGAACATACATACTAATGAGCTGATAAAACAATTAGCAAACAAAATAGATGCTTTGGCCACCCACAATAAAATGTTAGAAACCCAAATCTCTCAAGTGGCTCAACAACAAGCACCTACAGCCGCACCGACTGATAGATTTCCCGGTGAACCACAACCTAACCCGAAGGGGCATGCTCATGCCATCATATTAAGGAGTGGAACCGAGTTAGATGGACCGCCCGACCCAAGACTATCAAATCAAAGTATGTATCAAAAGGCCGAAACATCAACTGAGAAGGAGAATCAACCAGAGAAACCAGAGGTAGACGAAGAAGATAAAGGAGGAGAGGCCAAAGAAAAAGAAAAACCTTATATGCCTCCACCGCCTTATAAACCCCATATCCCATTTCCTGGTAGATTAGCCAAACCTAAGAATGTAGAGCAATTTAAAAAATTCGTAGAACTTATGAAACAACTTAATATAACAATTCCTTTCACAGAAGCTATAACTCAAATGCCCTCCTATGCCAAATTCATCAAGGAAATCTTATCTAACAAGAAAAAGCTAGAAGATAACAAAACAGTAACGCTTACAGCAGAATGTAGCGCAATCATCCAAAACAAGATGCCTCCTAAGCTGAAAGACCCCGGAAGTTTCTCTATACCATGCCATATAGGTAAGTTCGTCATAGACAAAGCCCTATGTGATTTAGGCGCTAGTATTAGCGTTATGCCTTTATCCATATGCAACAAACTAGAAATGGGTGAACTAAGACCAACGAAGATGTCCGTTGAATTGGCGGATCGCTCTGTCAAATACCCAGTAGGAATCTTAGAGAACGTTCATGTTCGGATAGGTCAATTCTACATCCCTACAGATTTCATAATCATGGACATAAGAGAAGACGAAAGTACACCTATCATCTTAGGAAGACCATTCCTAGCCACCGTCGGAGCTATCATAGATGTAAAAAGGGCAAATTAACCTTTGAAGTAGGTGAAGATAAAGTCGAATTTATTCTAACACAATTCTTACAAGTGCCCGCCATAGATGACACATGTTATCTGGTGGACATCGTGGATGAATGCGTAAGAGAAATTGAATGGGAACCAATACCTTGTTCTGAAACCATGAAGATTCCCATACCTCTTATATTTGAAGATAACGAATGGTGTCCTAAATACCGAGACGACAATCTGAGTGAATGCTTAGCTCTGACACCCGATCACATGCCTTGTCCAAGAAAACCAGCATTGGATCTTAAGCCATTACCTAAGACCCTCAGATATGAATTCCTTGACACCGAGTTAAAGCGACCTGTAATTGTCAACGCGGACTTAGGACAACATGAAACAGATAAATTATTACAAGTCTTAAGAAAATATCCCTCCTCCATAGGATACAACATTACAGATCTCAAAGGAATAAGTCCTTCCATATGCATGCATCGTATTATGCTGGAAAATGACTACAAATCTTCTAGAGAACATCAACGAAGAATTAACCCAATATGGAGTACCTTAGTTAAAGACGAAGTTAAAAAACTTTTGAACGCATGAATCATATACCCAATCTCCGATAGTCAATGGGTAAGCCCAGTCCACTGTGTACCAAAGAAAGGTGGTATAACGGTAACAACAAACGAAGCAGGCGAAGCTGTAGCAGAACGAACTATAAGCGGAGCTAGAATGTGTATTGACTATAGGAAGCTAAACAAGGCCACTTGCAAGGACCATTTCCCTCTACCGTTCATTGATCAAATGCTTGAACGATTAGCTAAGCACTCACATTACTGTTATCTAGACGGTTACTCCGGATTCTTTCAAATCCCTATTCACCCCGATGACCAAGAGAAAACAAGATTCACATGTCCTTATGGAACTTTCGCCTACCGACGAATGCCGTTTGGATTATGCAACGCTCCCGCCACGTTTCAGAGATGCATGATGGCAATCTTTGCTGATTTCATAGACAACATTATGGAGGTCTTTATGGATGACTTCTCTGTATGTAGAGAGAGTTTTGAAGATTGTCTGGTGAATTTGGAGAAAGTTTTGGAGAGATGCGTAAAAGTTAACCTCGTTCTGAATTGGGAAAAGTGCCACTTTATGGTCAAACAAGGAATCGTACTAGGACACGTTGTGTCTGAAAAGGGAATTGAAGTCGATAAAGCTAAGATCGAAGTCATAGAAAACTTGCAACCCCCTAAAACAGTGAGAGAAATACGTAGTTTCTTAGGACACGCCGGTTTCTACCGACGATTCATAAAAGATTTCTCGCAAATATCAAAACCTCTAACCACCCTCCTTATGAAAGACGTTGAATTTGATTTTGATGACAAATTCCTAAAAGCATGTAACCAACTAAAAATAGCTCTTGTATCCGCACCAATCATGCAACCACCTGATTGGAGACTTCCATTTGAAATCATGTGCGACGCGAGTGATTACGCCGTAGGTGCAGTCCTGGGACAACGAAGAGATAAGAAGCTTCATGCGATATATTATGCTAGTAGAACCTTGGACCCTGCGCAGATGAATTACACAACAACGGAAAAAGAACTTTTAGCTGTAGTATTTGCACTAGACAAATTTCGCTCCTACCTAGTAGGCGCAAAGATAATCATCTATACAGACCATACAGCTATTAGATATCTCTTAACCAAGCAAGACTCAAAGCCGAGGCTTTTGAGATGGATTCTGCTTCTACAAGAGTTCGATTTAGAAATTAAAGACAAAAAAGGTACCGAGAACGTAGTAGCCGACCATTTATCTCGAATGGAACAGCTGACACCAGAAGAAGTACCTATTAATGATGACTTCCCGTATGAACGCATGTTAGCTCAGATGGACTTAGGAGATGCCAGCAAAGAACCACCTGAATCAAATCCAAATAAACTGCTTTTAGGACTTGACACACAAGCTGCTAACAATGATTCACGAGAGAGCCAAGACGAAATAAATAATGCTATACAAGAAGCTGTGGTCTCTGTCCGAACCAACCAAACCATACCATGGTATACGGACATAGAAAATTACTTGGCTGCCAAAATCCTACCCCCTGATATGACTTATCAACAGAAGAAGAAATTCTTTCACGATTTGAAACATTACTTTTGGGATGAACCTTTACTATTCAAGAGAAGTGCCGACGGTATTTTCCGACGATGCGTCCCGGAAAACGAAATCGAAAGCATTATTTCTCATTGTCATGATTCCCCTTACGGAGGCCATGCAAACACATCAAAGACATGTGCCAAAATTTTGCAGTCTGGCTTCTACTGGCCAAATTTGTGGAAAGATGTGCACATAGCCATCCTAAACTGCGACCGATGCCAACGCACTGGAAATATATCCAGACGCGATGAGATGCCTCAGACTGGCATTCTACAAGTTGAAGTCTTTGATGTATGGGGAATCGACTTCATGGGACCATTTCCATCCTCATTCGGGAACAAATATATACTTGTGGCTGTAGATTACGTTTCGAAATGGATTAAAGCAATAGCTTCTCCAACAAACGATACTAGAGTCGTGATTAAACTCTTTAAAACCATTATATTCCCAAGGTTTGGTGTACCCAAACAAGTTATAAGCGACGGTGGCTCCCACTTCATATCATGAATCTTTGATAAACTCCTAACCAAATATGGGGGAAGCACCGCGTCGCAACACCATACCACCCCCAAACAAGTGGACAGGTGGAAGTCTCAAATCGAGAAATAAAACAAATATTGGAAAAAACTGTTGCCACTTTAAGAAAGGATTGGTCGGCTAAGTTACCTGACGCATTATGGGCCTACAGGACGGCATTCAAGACACCAATAGGTACAACACCCTTTAAACTCATATATGGAAAATCATGCCACCTGCCAGTGGAAATTGAACACAAAGCTTATTGGGCAATTAAAACTTTAAACCTAAGCTACACTGCGGCAGGAGAGAAAAGGATCCTCGGCATAAATGAATTAGAAGAACTAAGATTAGACGCATATGAAAATGCAAGGATCTACAAAGAAAGGACGAAAAATGGCATGACAAACAAATCTCAAGGAAAGAATTCAATGAAGGAGATATAGTTCTCCTATTCAACTCTCGTCTGAAACTTTTCCCTGGAAAACTCCGTTCACGATGGTCTGGACCATTCGAAGTAACCAAAGTTTTCCCCAGTGGTGCCATAGAGATTAAAGGAAAATCCATGAATCCATTCTTAGTAAATGGCCAACGCCTAAAGCATTATTACAGCGTCGAAAATAAGGATTACACCACGAGCTTAACGCTATTAGAGCTACCGCACGAATTTGGAAACTAATTCATGTCTAACAACATTGTCAAGCTAACAACATTAAACAAGCGTTGTGTGGGAGGCAACCCACAATTTTTTATTTATTATTATTTGCTATCTCTCAAATATCTTTATCTTTTATTTTTATTTTTATTTTTATTTCTGCATTTTGATTTTTACTTTCCGATTTTTTCCTTTTCTTTCTTTCTCCCACGTCATATTTTACTTATTTGCATTTTTCTTTTACAAATTTTAGTACCGAATCACAGGAACCTACAAGCTAAAATTCATGGATACTATCATTTTTGCCTCGGAGACTCAGCAGAGACGATATGAGATTCTGGCTCAGCACCAGATGAGTATGACCACATATGTGCATGATCCCACCTTGACAACCTTAGGAATCAGGGAAAGTGTCTACTTCATGTTCAACCAGATAGGATGGGAGGGGTTCCTAGCCCATAAACACCCTACATACCAACTCCTAACCTTGGAGTTCTTGAGCTCCCTCATCTATAAACCCACACAAGGCTTAGGGCGTAGTAGAGGTCAGATGTCCTTTAGATTGTTCGGTTTCACCCACCAGTTTACAGTTTGCAGTCTAGCTGAGCTGCTAGGATTCCCTAGTTCTTTAGACGCCCACATGGAAACCCAGGCGGATGACTAGCTCAACTTTGAGCTTAATCACTTTTGGAGAGACATAGAGGGCCAATATCCTGAGGACCCCGACCACCTTGAGGCCACCAAGATTCATAACCCTGCGATTAGGTATTTCCATCACATTTTAGCTTTCACATTTTTTGGAAAACCTATTAATCGACTCTCGGTTTCTAGGGATGAGTTGTTCATCATTTACTGTGCTTTTCAGTCCAGACCAGTCATTGGTGCATCATTTATGATCGCCAACATGTCAGTTATAGCTCAGTGTACCCATGGCCCCATCTGTGACGGCGGGCTAGTCACTATGATAGTTGAGGCCCTATCCCTACGGTCATCTCTGTCGCGCCTTACACCGTACGCCAGATATTATACCATGGACATCCCTTTTTGCTTTAACATTTCTTTGATTGGTAACCTCAACCCACCTCACTTTCAGCTGCTTGTCCAAAATAACCCTGTCTTCAAATTGCCTAGCCCCGAGCATATCAGTGTCTATACCAAGACAAATTGGCTATATCCCCTAGAGAAGACAGACGAACACGACCCTGAGAGGGAGGAGAGCGACCCATCCACACCCATAGGTTACCACGATTATACACCCTTGGATTACCCTACACTACCCCTTGTTACCACAGCTGATGACATGCCCATGCCTGATCATGCACATGCGATCAAGACTCTACAGACAGATGTTACCACACTTCGAGGCGAGCTCGACATTGTTAAAGATAATGTCAGCACACTTCGGCGTGACTTCTTTCATTTCATGGATGTTGTCACGAAGCAGTTTGATCACATTTATCAACATCTGCACGCTTCTGCACCACCTCCCGGAGGCCCTCATGCTTGATAATTTTTCTGTACCGCCCCAGTGAGGACACTGTTTGTTCTTAGTTTGGGGGGGTTATTATTATTATTCTCAAAACTCATTATGGTTTTATTATTTTCGAATAATTTATTACTTTTCGGTCCTAAAATTTCGTTTATTTATTCATCTATTCATTTCATATCCATTTTATTCATTTTAAAGTATTTATTTATATTCATGCAAAGTATGTATTCATTTTTATACTATGCAATTTCTATTATTATTTTCATTTGTTTCTAATTTCAATTATTATTTTCATGTGTTTCTTATTTCTGTTACTATTTTTATTTGCTTCTTATTTACCATATCATTCTTCCAATTATACAATGTACTGCTATATCCCTTGCAATATACTTCTCAAAATTAAGATTAATGAATTAATTAATTTAGTGGAGCACGTGGTCAAAGAGGTCAAAGAGACCAACATCACCTCACCCTGACGAACATCAGGATGCATGTGATGAACGTCAGGGATTGTCTTTGACTCTGACGAGCGTCAGAGAGAACGTGACGGGTGGCAGGCATTGTCCCCCACGCTTTTCATTTTCGTGACCATTGAACAACATTGATGCACGAAAATGTGTTTTAAAACCCCACCACCCCATTTACTCCACTCACCCATAACTTCCATAACCTCCCAATTTCAAAATTCTCCCATAAACACCATTAAATTTCTTACTCCACAAAACCATCTATATAAACCCCCCCTTCCATCCTTAGTTTCATCACCACCACCCCCTGTCCATCTCTTTACCACAAATACATTTTTTTCTATCAAGTTCAAAAATCATGGCCAACCAACCCGAACCCGACATGCGACATCTCGTGCTCCGACAAGGAGAAGCTGGTGAGCTTTAGAAAGAGAGGTACATAAAATTCCACCATCGAGGGCTAACATCCACACGGTTCGTCGATAACCATTGCTTGCAAGAATTAGGCTTGCAACCTCATATGGAAGGTTTGCTGAATAAAGCTGGCCTAAGCTTTATTAGCACGATGAACACACCAACTTACGAAGCTCTCACGTTGGAATTCTTGAGTTTCTACGCATATCACACTCGAGACGATGCAGATGCACACCTAACGGAAGCCGCTCATTTTCGGATGTTCAACCGAGAGTACCAACTCAACCATGAAATTTTGAGCGACATATTTCATTTTCCCCGAGGGAATAATGTGCAATATCGCATCCCCCCGGAATTGGATTGGAATGGAAGTGCATACGCACTATGGGAGAGAATAACCGGCGAACCAAATGTCACACCCGAAGCACGGTACGCCTCTCACATCCACAACCCGAACATCCGCTTCTTACACCGTGTTATGGCAAACACAATATTCGGAAGGGCAAACAACAACAAGGTAAACACTAAAGAATTGTATGCTCTCCACTGTACCTTTTTGCAAAACCTTCGTCTTAATCCCGTTACTTTAATGATGGCCCACATTCAAAACCTCATTTCAAGAGACGGGACCACACCTTTTTGCATCAGAGGCATCATCACCGCCATCGCAGTTCACCTGAACTGGGGGGAAAGGATCCAACGCCTACCTCCGTTGTTAGCAGTTTATATGGACATTGATAACTGTAGAGCTGGCCGCCTGATCAAAGTACGAGAAGTTGGAGGGTACTATATAATGGTTAAGAATGCAAGAGTTCATAGTGTGATCATGCCAAATCATAATCGTACTTACTTGGGTAATCCGGATAACTGGCTTTACAACCTGAATGCCCCAGAACCCAGAGAAAATGTGCAAGGAAATCAAGGTCAGGCCAACAACGATGCTGCTGACGAAATCGAAGAAGAATTAGAGCAGCAAGAGCCCCAACCACAGCAAGCCAACAATCCCGCCACCATCGACGCAATATATGCCGCAATAATGCAGCAAAACCAGTTGTCCACTCAACGCCACCAGAGCCTCGAGACGCGCCAAATCGAGATGATGACTCTCATGCAACAAATGCAGAGAGACCAAAATGACTATGCTCGCAGGCACGATCAAAGTATGCTGGAATTCACCACAGGAATAACGGAAGATATGCGAGCCTTAACACTCCGTGTTGACAAATTACATAATATCATATCCCAGAGAGATGGCGGCGAATCTTCCAAACATGGCGGGCAAGCACGTCGAAGAGCGAGGACACGTGGCCGATACCAAAGACAAGAGGAGGAAGAATGATTATCCAGTTTCCATTTCCCCTTTCCAGATTCTATCAATACATTGAGGACAATGTATGATTCAAGTATGGGGGAGGAAGTATTTCCCTTTTCCTAGTAATTTTTATTTTCTTTGTAATTTCCCTTCCGTTATCTCTAATTCAATAAAAAAAATGTATCAAGTTATCTATTTAAGCAATTTGTGTTGTTATTTTAGACTCCCCTTTCTTTTCGAGCCCATAAAAAAAATTTGTTTTTGTCTCACTCGACAAAGTAAATAGACTGCAAAATCTTTAATCATCAGGAATTGGGGCGAGATTAAGAGAAATTTCTACCGTCCAGACACTCTACAACCCCAGATATGATAGATCAGTTCAAGTACCTGTTGTTTCCAACACCCTGAGTTTAGTCTTTATAGTAACCTTGAGTAGTTTATATTAGCAGTCAGCACCGTCTTAAACACAAACTACGTAGGAAGTCGATGAATATAAGTGGATGATATAATATTTCAGCAAAATGTTGCAAGGAAACACACCGATTAAATTGGACGGTCCTCACCCGATCGCCTAATCCAAAGGATGTAAACCTTACAAAGTAACATAAAAATATTTGATGGATGGTTCAGGAGCATCTAGTATTGAACTCGGTAGGGCAGATTATGGTCTGATCCCCCGCATCCAACTATTGAATTAAAAGTTGCCACATTACTGTGCCAGAAACCTCTAAAAGTTTAAAAGGATCATAACCACTAACCGACTGTTCTGCTATGTGCGTGTGAAGATAAAGGGCTTAATGTGATTGCGCTATAATGAAAGGGGAAAAATAAGACAAATACTCGAGGTAGGCTATGATAGGACCTGTAACTAATTTACGTAAAATGGGACTGTCTAGCGTCGTCGACGTAGTAATGGAGCATGAATCAAACCACCGATTTTTTGACAAAAACATAACGCAGCTATATATTAGTTGATCTGAGTCATAACCATATTTAGAAAAACATCGTACTTAGCATTTGCTTGAGGACAAGCAAAGTTTAAGTATGGGGGAGTTTGATGACACACAAATATGTGATATTTCTGGCTTGATATACACTAAATATTTCTCATACTTTAGTTTAAATTAAATTATTTTATAAGTGTTATGCAGGTATTTTTTTCTATTTTTGCAGATATGCATTAAGCCGAACACTTTTGAAGAAATGAAGAAAAAAGGGTGCAAAAACTAGCAAAAAGGCCTAAGGAGAAGAAAGGAGCCCAAAAGCCCATTACACATGTGAGCACGTGGCCCACAATTAGGAAGGCCTTGACGACCGTCAAGGAGACGTGACGAATGTCACGCGCCATGAAGACCAAGTGACGATAGTCACTTGAATGTGACGAACGTAACAGGCCATTACTCCACTTTCTCCTCATCCAACGGATAGAAACGCGTTCAAGGGTTAATCCAACGAGTTCCTACATTTTCTCACCCACTCAGTCAAAGGAGCAACGAGCGTGACAAATGAATGGCCCTATTATTTCTCAAAGAAGGAAGTAAATTGTTCCTATATTTTCGAGAGCAACTGATCAAGCAAGTGCTATAAATAGAGCCTTAAACCACAGTAGAAGGGGGTCTTCTTTTTGGCAAGAAAGTTTAGAGATTTTATTGAGCGAATATTCTTTTCAGTAGTATTCTTTTCAGAATTATTTTATTTCCCAGTTACTTCTTTCCAGCATTATTCTTTTCAGTTTTATTTTCTTCTGTACGGTTAAATATATCCTCCGATCGAAGCAAAGCCTACAATCTGTGCAGGAGTCCTTCTGTCTTCAGAGTTATTGTCAGGTTTATGTTTACAAATTCTTATTGCTTATTAATTGATATAATTATGTTTATTTGTGTTTGTCCTTTAAATTATTCTGCGATTTGGTTTAATATTATGTCAGGCTAGAAATCTTATACCGGTATGTAAAGTCAATAAACCGAGGGAACGAGTAACTTAGTCGGGATTATTTTTACTACGAAACTTTCTTTTCTGGCCTAAGTTACTATTTTTCAAATCATTAAATTGTTTTGTTACGGAAGTAAAAAATAGATAGAGGTTAGGGTCAACAAAGCGGAAGTTTGAGATCTTTTAACTGGACAGTAGTAATTAGGCATTGGCTTAAAATATAGCGGAAGCACTTTAAAGTTAATTAAGATTTTGTTTAGTTTCCAAAAAGTGTTTTTAACTCCTACGGGATGGCAGAAGCGTACGTTAGGACTTAACTGCATAGCCTAGATCAACAAAACGACAGTGTGAGACGAGGGTTTTTAAACTAGATAGGTTTTACTGAAAGCTGTTTTGAAAATATAAAGACGCCCGACAGGTCGCTAGTTCCCGAGGTACGACTGTTGCATACTGGTAATTAAGCTCATTGATTATTAAAATCCAACATTAATTTAGTATTTAGTTTTCCCTACAACCCAAATCAAATATTCATTAGCTTTAGATTTGCGAAGTAACAATAGAAGACGGTAGATTGATTCATCAGTCTCTGTGGTTCGATATCTTTTAAAACTACTCGATAAGACTGTGCACTTGCAGTCCGAATCATTGGATACATAAGTACAAATCCCACAATCAATTAGCATACATCAAACGGGGGAAATATAAGTGTAGAAAAGTAAAATCCTATGATATTACAAGGCTTTGGGAATGGGGGTACAAATAGTGAAAACATGGGGAAATAGAAAGTAAAATCCTAATTAACTATTACAAACCGTAAGCAATTACATAATCAAAAATAGGCGAAATAATAAAATGCACGAAAGGTAAAAAAGGGAAAGGCAAAGGGAAATTGTTTTACGATTTTTGATAGAAAAAAATTTGATGATTAACCTAATGAACTAATTAATTTTAATTAGTTAAAAACGAAATTGGTTAAAAACCTAAAAAAAAACCTAAGTTAATTTTAATTTAAAAAAAAGTTTAGTGAAAAACCTAAAAACCTAATTAATTTATTAATTAAAAAAAAGAGTTGATAAAATGAAAACCTAAAAATTAATTAGGGTTTGTGAAAATGTTAGGGTTTTGAAAAAAAAAATTTATTTTGTAAAAAGTAGGAAAAGAAAAGGAAAGAGTAAGAACAATAGAGAATTTGTGAAAAAAATGAACGAAATGGTAGCGGTGGGTGTTGAACCCACGTCCTTAGCAGCTTTAGCCAACATGCTCACCGCCGGGACAAATGCGCCTTGGTGCTAAGGAAAGGCATCCAACGCGTTATGTAGTAAACCTGCAAAAATATGAAAATATGAAGAAAACAAATAGCAAAAGGCAGGATCGAATTCGTGCCCTTTGATACCAATGCCTTAACGTGTGCTCTTCAACTATTGGGGTGGTGATACATCCAGTATATAAAATAAACCAATATATATAATATAAGAATGATGCCTGAAACATAGAGACATCGGAGCCCTAACTCCGGTTGTCTTCTCCAGTTGTCTTTTTTGTCAAAACCCGCAAAACATAAGAGGTTAGCAAGCCAAAAACACTCTATCCCCCTAAATCGAGGGTTACAAGTTCAAAGGGATAATTATTTGGAGCTAAAACATCCTGGTTTAAGAGCTATGGTGAAAATGACCTGGGTCGGTGCTAACATGGTGTTTTACGATTTCGATTGCATGGAACTTCCACGATGGTTCCATCATGTGCTATCAAACCTTATGAACATGTTAATGACATTAGTATGTGTTAAAGCAAACAGAAAATCAAAAATACGATTTTTTTGCAAAAATATGAAATCGGAGATGCCATGCAATGGTATTTTATGCGTTTTGGACCATCAAACTTGATCCAATCTTACCCTATACGATTGATGTGAATGAGTGGAGTGGTTGTTTTATAGTGAAAGGGTTGTGATAAGGGTTTAAAGATCTTTAGGGTTCTTTGAAAAAATTTGAAGTTTTTGACAAGTTTCTTAAGGCAAGGTTTCGTGTAAGGTGTTGTACCCCAAAATTTGCCCTCCCATTTCCTCAACATTTTCTCATCACAAAACCCTTGGAGCTCAAGATCCAGTTAGGGTTTCCTCTGCTCAAGACTTCTCCTTGCTCTGTTGACCCAAATTAGGGTTTGTGATTGCACAAAGAGATTTTGACCTAAAGTTCCTAAGATAACTTTCATGCTTCATATTGGACTCCCAAGTTTACCCATACCAAGTTTCAAGTCTTGATTCCAAGTTTTGCCCAGTCAATTGGACAGATGACCTAGAAATCAACTGTATTGGGGAAAAAGTCAACTGTGGCCAATTGACAGTCAAACATCATGAAAATTGACCCACATCAACATTATGAACTCACATGGACCATTTGATCAAGTTTGGATCACAATTCCACAAGAAATTTGATCAGATCACCAAAAGGGCAAAATGGTCATTTTTAGGGTTTTGACTGCACAAAGGCAATTTTTGACTGTTTGACCTAGCCAGTGACAAACCAAGCTCACATATGGACTCAAGGACCCCATGGAATTATCTTGACATGCTCAACAAGTTCAAAGGATCCCAAATACACAAGATTGATAGTTGAATTTCCCAGTCAATTGATCAATTTTGACTGTATACTGAAAAGTCAAACTTTGACTTTTTGGTCAAAATCAAGGGTCAAGATTCATTTTTCATCAAAACATGCCAAATCATGAAACTTGTTCACCAAGAAATCAAGAAATGCAAATTAGGGTTTGAAATGGAAATTTTTCATAACTTAGAATTTTTCTAAGTTATGGAAAACCCTAATTTTTTCCCAATTTTGCCTCACTTTCTCACCAAGATTCATTTGGATTCAAGCAAAAGTCAAAACATGAAAGTTGTAGCCTATTGCATAATCTACAACTTTGGTTCACAAAGTTTTCACAAAAGAAGCTTGTATCTCAAGTTACAATTTTTGGAACAAGGGTGCCAAACCATTCTTAACTTAGTGAAAATTTGACCTATTTTGGACAAGTTTTTTACCTAACTTCAAGACCATTTTTCATACACTTCCACTTGGAATTTCAATTTGCATTTCAAAGATGGATTGTAGTACACATTCCAAGATTTCCAAAATGTCCAAGAACTTCTCAAACAACCTCATGGTTAGGGAGAATCGAATTTTGCAAAATGGGAAAAAGTCACTTTTGTTCTTGGCCAAGACATGTTCATACATTGGTGCCATTTTGAATTCAGCATGCTTAAGCTACATTGCAGGCCTCTAATCCCATTTTCACTCAATAATTCAATGTAAAACCATTGTGCCAAGATTTTGTTCTATGCATTTGGACATTACATGGAGAATTAACCCTTAATTAGAAAAAACATTATTTCCATTTTGAAAAAGTAGAACTTTATGTCCATTTTGCAAATCCAAGTGGTACAGTCCAAATCTTCTTGGCACAAGTTGTGAGACATATTGCACTGATCAAGGCAAGGCTTTGCAGCAGGTTTAGGGGTCCTCTACCTGTCTAGAACACAAAGTGACCATTGCTTGCTTAAAGTTCAAGAAACATTGCATATGACATACCAACTTCCATATCAGTCAATGAGGCCTTAGAGAAAGTTATCAAACACATTACAAACATTGATCCTAAGCTGAAGCACGAGCCTTTCACCTCCAATACCTTCACAAACTCAGAACCACCATCAAACTGCCAAAACAGAGTGACCTCTGCAGATTGAGTTCCAACTCTCATCCCTGTCATGCTTTCTTGCTAAAAGCTCTTCACACACCTTCCCTACCATCAATGCAAGCTAACCAAAACCTAAAACACGACCTGTAATTCCTCTAACCAGTTCCACCATTTTCATTTTCTTGTTTTGCAGTTGAAGTTCTCTAGCACGATTAAAGAAGTTTTAAGACAAAGTAAAGCTTGGAATAACATCCCTGGACCTCAAGGAAGCTATACCAATCATCACCTTGCACTGAAAGCTTCTCCATTGCCAGATACAACTTCAACTGAACAGGTAAGTTCATGAACTCGTATCTCTCTTATTAGGCATTGTTAGCTTTAGGTTTGAGAAGAAAACATGTCACAATCATAGCCCTGAACATGCCCATATGATTAGATTTCATTTATATTATGTGTGCTGCAAGAACTTTGAGTCTGAACATTGATGGAAAACTAGGTCAGGAATTGGGGGATAAGAAATTCTCCCTCATCTTAGAGAGTTAAGTCAAGTTTTTTATATCCCTGGATTCGTCTTCTCATGCTCTACACTTTTCATGTTGAAAGTTTTGCTTAAAAGTCCAGGAATTGGGAGATAGAAAACGCGTGTTTGGCTTGAACAAAGGTGTTCTGAGGTTGAAGATGACTTGGTTCTGGGCTGGGCCTGTTTGACATTTCTTTTTGCACCATATTTTTACTTCTGCACCCCCTGAGCCCATTTTGCTTATTTCTTTGACTTTTTGACTTTTTCTTTTTTGGATTGACTTATTTATTTTTTCTCATGATATTAAAAATATAAAAATATTTTTCTCACCATTTTTGAATTTATTAGGCATTTATTTGGTTTTCTTTTAGTTTGTACATAAATAAATAAATACATATACTTTTATTTAAAATACTAAAATAGTGCAAATACATTTTTATACATTTTTATTTTGTTTTACTTTCTGAAAATATTTTATAGAAAAAAATACTTTTTTATTAAATATTAAATATTATTAATTTTTATATATAATACATATTTAGTAAATAATACATATATATATATATATATATATATATATATATATATATATATATATATATATATATATATATATATATATATATATATATATATATATATATATATATATATATATATATATATATATATATATATATATATATATATATATATATATATATATATATATATATATATATATATATATATATATATATATATATATATATATATATATATATATATATATATATATATATATATATATATATATATATATATATATATATATATATATATATATATATATATATATATATATATATATATATATATATATATATATATATATATATATATATATATATATATATATATATATATATATATATATATATATATATATATATATATATATATATATATATATATATATATATATATATATATATATATATATTAATATATTTAGGGTTAAAATGCAAAATACATACACTTTTTATTTTTATTAATATTAAAATATAAAAATATCTTTTGACAAATATACTTCATTTTAGTTTATTTTTTGTATATAATAAATAAATACTTGTACATGACAAATAAATAATGCATTTATTTTAATAGAATTAGGGTTTAACCCTAAACATGAAAAACTCCCAAAAAATAATACTTTTCTTTTTGTTTATTTTGACATATAAAAATACTTTTCTTCATATATACAAAAATCATTTTTTGCATCTTGCATATTTATTCTTATTTTATTTAAATTGTGCAATTAAATTATCTTGTAAATAATTCAATATTGATGTAATAGTTTAGGTTTAAATTTCTTGTCAAAATCCTCATTTGAACATTTGTATCCCCTTCCCATATATGGTTTTGTAATAGCTTAGTAAATTTATTTTCGCACTTTATTGCCTTCCAATTATACCATGTTAGAATTAGGGTTTGTATGCGAAAAAAACAACGAAAATAGTCTGACCTAATTTCAAGACAAACAAGCATGAAAATGGACACACAAATCACACTTGCACCCCCTAGGGTATTCCACTTGTTGCCTTCAATAAATGGGCCATATTGCATGCTAGGTCTCTTTGGGCAAAACAAACACAAATCAAATGATCATAGTCCCTCGATGACGCTTTCAAAAAGTTGCCTAAACAAATGATCAAGTTCCTTAAAGAAAATTGCCCAAAGATACTTGGCACCATTGCAATTATGGTCTAAACGATGACCCGCGCCCGTCCCTTTCACATCCTAACATGAGATTGTCCACCAAATACAATGGTGGAACAAACTTGTTAAAAGGGTTAAAACATAGCAATAATATTTGAGAAATTTAGGAGTAGATAACCTCTTAGTTACTTGAATCAAACTTGCAAAAAAAACAAAACACTTGCCTATTTTTCTAAAACACACCTCACAACACTTTCAAAACAACTTTTAAAAACAAAATGAAAACCTTTTCAAAAGACATACATCTTTGTATACATCCCCACATGGATCATTACAAAGGTTGCCACCACATTGGCTTCTTTTCAAAACATTTTTAAACACACACACACACAAGCACCATTTCAAACAATTGATAACAAAAGGCAAGTGATCTAAGCAAGTAACTAAGAGCCCATGGATAACCATGGATAGAAAGGGTGCTAATACCTTCCCTTTCTATAATCTACTCCCCGAACCCAAGAAAATATCTCAAAAGGTTTTTGCTGTGCTTTTTAACCTTTCCTTAGGACAAAATAAAAAGTCGGTGGCGACTCTTGCTCAACCGAACATTTGCGAAAACAAACGCAAAACTCACAGTCAGTTCTCCCACCGTATCACAGAACTGGCGACTCTGCTGGGGAAAATTTTAAAAGTGGAGTAACCTTAGGGCTTAGATCACCTTTGTTTTCAATTGTTTGCTTTGTTTGCTTTTATGTTTGTGGGCTTTGCATCGGAGTTTCATAGATCCTAACCCGGATCTGGGGAATACCCTTTTTTAGGTAGCATAATCTGTGAGGGACCTGTCCGGCGTAGACCGACATGGGTGAAGCAGTGGCTACATTGGTGTGGCACCTTGGTCTGTACCTATATCCCTTGTGTTGCAATGAGGAGAATATAGGTCTTCTAAGGAGTCATTAAACACCAACCAACCTTAGAACCCTAAATTGACCAAACTTGGCCATTAGGACAGTAGCAGTATGCTACACTCATTGAGGCTAAACTCTCGCGATGGTTCTGGCTGCAAGAAAAGATTGCGATGCTGGAGTTATGACCGATTGAGGGTAGTCAATGATTTGAGATCCTCTAGAACCCGGTTACTTTTGATAGGACAGGTTTTAACCAACGAAACCAAAAGAGGGTAATACCTAAACTTCATGCTTGCCTGAAACCTAAGGGTTGTCTTGTGTGACTTGTGTGCCTTATCATGTTTGCCTGTGTGAATACTTGTGGTGTGCTTCATCATAGCATCATGCCATCATACCATTGCATGCATCCTGTATAAAGGACTAACCCATTTCAAAGACAAAAAAGTTTCATATTTGCTCTGTTTTGTAGGACATCATGATGCCCGTGCGTAGGAATACTATCCGGCTCAACTTTGTTCAACCACCAACTTTGCTCAAAGATTTGGTTGGTAGGATTCCAAACACTTCTTCCTTCACCAACAGGCATGGTTCTCTCCTTGGCTTGATCACTGCAAAATGGGACCAACAACTGATAAGTGTTCTGACCCAGTTTTATGACCCCCTGTATCATTGTTTCACCTTTCAAGACTTCCAGCTGGTTCCTACCCTGGAAGAATTCTCTTATTTTCTTGGGATCCCTGTCTTGGATCAAACTCCATTCACTGGTTTGGAAAAGACTCCTAGGCCTGAAGAGATTGCTGCAATTATCCCCTTGACCAAAGAAGAGGTATTGGCTAACTGGGAAACTAGAAGTGGAGTTAAGGGCTTTTTGGTCAAATTTCTGGTTGGCAAGGCTAATGATTTCTGGAATGACTTGGACTTCAAGGCGTACGAAGATATTCTGGCTCTTTTGATCTATGGTCTGGTATTGTTTCCTAATCCTGACACCTTTATCAGTATTTATGCCATAAGGATCTTCATGTCTCGGAATCCTGTACCCACTCTTTTGGGTGATATCCTGCAACAACTCTATGCTCGTACTGCTCGAAAACGGGGAACTCCTAGTGTTGTGCTCCTTTGCTAGTGAGGTGGTTTATTTCGCACTTTCCTAAGTTCGTGCTGAAGAATGAAGAAGGAAAAGGTTGGGCTCGTAGGCTAATGTCTCTCACTGATAATGACATCACTTGGACTCTTAAAGGTTTGGATGAAGTAGCTGTTATTGATCGTTGCGGAGAATACCCTAATGTTCCGTTGATTGGTATCCAAGGAGGAATCTCTTATAATCCATGCTTAGCTCTCCGCCAGTTTGGAAGAGCCAGAAGAGTTGGGCCTCATTAAATGTTGGTTCCTCACTTCCATTTTGAGTTTCAGGCAGACAGTGATAAGCTACGCCATGGATTCGTTCGAGCTTGGGACAGAATTCACAAAGCTGACCCACATGAGTTGGGACCAAAGACTTCTCTACCAATGGAACCCTATTGCAAATGGGTCCGCGTCCGTGCTCAGAAGTTAGGTATGTCGTACGAAGCTATTAGACCTATCATTTTTGAATCTCCTGATGAAGATGGGGCTCCTCCAACTATCCTCCCTCCTCAGATACCTACTGATTTTGACACAATGAAGAGATCTTGGGCGCAGCTAAAAGAAGAACGGGATTTCTATCGAGAAAAGTTCAACGAGCAGGAACGGAAGATCCAGAGGCTGACTAAGCAATTGGAGGAAGAGCGGGTTCTGAATAACTACATCAACACTAAGAAGAGGTGGCCATGGGAGCACTGATGAGCTTTGGATATTTCCTTTTATAGCTTTTATTTCCTTTCTAGTATTTTTCATTCCTGTAATGCCTAAGGGCAAAGTTGTTGAACAATTAAAATTTTAATCTAATGAAGTGTGTTTCCCTTTTGTCTACAAAGTTGAATCTTGTTTGTCTTTGAAAACATAAAACATACGCATCTCATTGCACCATATGCATAGCAGGTACCCTTTTTCACAGGTTGCTTAATCTCCTTCGCTGTTTATTTTGAATAGTCATCATGAATCTAGACTCATCCAGTGAGCAAGCAATCAAGGCCCTTCAGGCCCAAAGTGCCCAGTTTCAAGAAATGGTCCTGAGCCTGGCCCAAGGTCAGCAAGAGTTGAAGACTCTACTCCTGAAGAAGAAGAAGAAGAAAAAGAGGACTGCATTATTCAACACTGGACGCAGATTTGGGAACACACTCCATAATGAAGCTGAACCAACTACTTCTTCTGCTGAGAAAAACAGTCCTCAAGGGGGAGGAGCTCCTAGTCCTGCAGTCTCTAACAACGAGACGGACTACAATGACGAACAATACCCACCTGCTGCTGACAGATACAATCAATTGGAGGACCGCTTGAGCGCCATGGAGATTCAGAATATGCCGGGGCTGGATTTCGGAGATTTGGGGTTATCTTCTGGGGTAGTAATTCCACACAAGTTTAAGGCGCCTGCCTTTGCCAAATATGACGGGGCTTCCTGTCCAAAGCTGCATCTAAGGTCGTACGTAAGGAAGATCCAACCTTACACGGCAGATAAGAACCTTTGGATTCACTTCTTCCAAGATAGCCTTTCGGGGTCACAGCTTGAATGGTTCTACCAACTAGATGGAACTATCATCCGACACTGGGAAGATTTGGCAACCGCATTCTACAGACAATATCAATACAATTCTGATCTCGCTCCTACGCGTACCCAACTTCAGGGTATGTCTCTAGGAACGGGCGAAGGGTTCAAAGAATACGCACAAAAATGGAGGGATTTGACTGGCAGGGTGCAACCTCCATTGACTGATCGTGAGCTGGTTGATATGTTTCTAGGGACTTTGTCTGGTCCATTTTTCAATCATTTGGTTGGTAACTCCTCCGCTGGGTTTACGGATTTGATTCTGACGGGCGAAAGAATTGAAGCTGGCATCAGGTCAGGAAAGATACAAAAAGCTGCCTCCCCAAGTACTGAGAAGAGACCTTTCAAGAAAGAAGCAAGTGTCGTCTATGGTCCTAGAAGACAAGTCAAGCCGGAAGGTCGCCAAGCCGCCAATGCTTTAGTCATTTCAAAGCCTGTTGCTGCTCCTCAGCAGTACAATTAGCAAAGAGGTGAAAGGCCCAAGAGACAGTATACTCGGTTGAGTATGACCTTGTCACAAATTTTACCGCAACTGTTATCCACCAACTTAGTGACCATCAAAGAGGCTCCAAAAGTCGTGAATACTGCATCTCCTAAGTATAACCCAAATGCCCGTTGTGCTTATCATTCTGATAGCCCCGGGCACACTACTGATGATTGCTGGGCCTTGAGAAATAAAGTGCAAGATCTTATCGACGCGAAGGAAATTCAGTTTGAGGCGCCTGAGAGGCCAAATGTTGTAACTGCTCCTATGCCCTAGCATAGAGTAAATGCTATCGAGGAAGATTTGTATGCTGTTTCAGTGAATGATGTTGCTACCCCTCTTTTGACTGTTAAGAGGAACTTACTACTAGCCGGTTTATTTCCGGGTTGTAGCAAGGGTTGCCTCCTGTGTGCTGTTATCCCTACCGGTTGTCCGCTGCTGAGATCAGGCATCCAAAGCCTGATGGATAGCAAGGAAATTCTGTTCAAGAAAACTGCTGTTCCGTTTGTCTCCGTTGAAGAAATATCTGTTGTCACAATTTACAATCCTACCAAAGCTCCTCCGAGGAAGCCAATCCAAATTATGTCTGTTGCACCCATTACTATTACTGTTCCGGGGCCTCTCCCCTATGAGTCTGATAAAGCCGTCCCATGGTATTATGGGGCCGACGTATATGTGCTTGGAGTGAAGCAGGAGTTCAACACCGATACCAGTATCAGTAACATCACTGGTCCCACCAAGATTACCCACAGTGGCAGGCTCTTCTCGCCTGACATTGCACCGCCAGTTATCCGAAAACCTCTAACCATCACACCCGCAAGTGTGCATGTTCCGAATCAAGTTCCTGTGTCTACTACTGCCGCCGAGTCCTCTGATACTCGGGGCAAAGAAGATGCTACCGATTTTCCTGCCAGGACGGAGGCACCAAAAAAGACTGCTGTGGAAGCCTCCCAACAAGAAATGGAGGAAATTCTTAAAATCATCAAAAAGAGTGACTTCAATGTTGTTGAACAGTTGGGGCATACCCCCTCCAAAATCTCTATGCTATCGTTGCTGCTATGCTCAGAGGCCCATGCAAAAGCCCTGATTTCATTTCTGAAAACGGCCCACGTGCCGCAAGAGACCTCCGCGGATCAATTCACCGACTGTGTGGCTAATTTGACAGCCGACAATGGATTGGGGTTCTCAGATGCTGACCTTACCGCCAAAGGGAAAAATCACAATGATGCCCTGCATGTTTCCATAGAATGCAGGGGCACTACTCTCACACACGTGTTGGTGGATACCGGTTCTTCCCTGAATGTTTTGCCCAAGAAGGTATTGGATCGCTTGGATTATGAGGGTCGGGAGTTGAAACCTAGTAACATCATTGTTAGAGCCTTCGACGGTTCTAAAAGGATGGTGCACGGTGAAGTAGACATCCCTATTTGTGTGGGTTCCCAAGTTTTCGACTCAACGTTCTATGTAATGGATATCCGTCCATCTTACTCCTGCTTGTTGGGTCGACCCTAGATTCACAAGGTTGGGGCAGTAACATCCACTCTACACCAAAAGCTCAAATACCCTGTCAAAGGGAAGATTGTTACTGTGCAGGGTGAGGAGGAATACATGGTTAGTCACTTGAATTCATTCCGGTATATCGAGATGGACGGGGAGTTTATTGAAACCCCCTTTCAACACTTCGAGGAAGTACCTCCAACGTTGGCATCAGCTGAAACAGTGGTTGAAGAAGACTTGCCGTTGAAGATGGCATCCTTGAAGGATGCCCGGGCTGTAATCGAGAAAGGCAATTGTGCAAACTGGGGTCAGCTTCCTGACTTCACTCAAAAGAACGACAAGTTTGGGCTGGGCTTTACTGCATAGGCTCAGAGGGCTGTGCGCAAGGAAAAGATCAGAAAGGCTCCAGTGTTTATCACCAGTCCAAGGGTGAATGCTATCGAGGAGGATGTAGAGGAAGCAGAGTTTGACAGTTGGATCTATCCAACCACCAGCAACGAACCAAGCAACTGGACGGCAAAGGATTTTACACCTATCACATTTGTCACGCAGTAATTAACTCTTTTGATTTTCAATTTGTAACAAACAATATGTTAAAACTTTATTGGCTCGGTGTCCTACCCGGGGCATCGTGGCTCCATTTGTGAGGGCTTTTTGTATGACATTTCCATATATCATCAATCAAAACATTGGATGTTTGTTGCATTTCAAATCTTGTGCTCTTTTTCTTTCTGTGTTATATATTGCAAAACAGCTATATTTACACACACTCACTTATACAAGTTTCAATCCACTCTGGATCTCACTGGTAACAGCTCTGCTACCACCAGTTATGACTTCGAGAATCCGATCAACTTGGCCGAAGACGAAGGTGAAGATGATTGCGAAGTGCCTGGTGAACCCGCAAGACTGCTACTCCAAGAAGAGAGGGCTATTCAAGCACATGAAGAGCCGGTGGAAACAGTGAACCTGGGTACTGAGGCAGATAGGAAAGAGGTCAAGATTGGTGCCAATCTAGAGCTCAGCGTGAAGCAACGATTGATCCAGATGCTACATGATTACATGGAGATATTTGCTTGGTCCTATGAAGACATGCCTGGTTTGGATGCCGACATTGTAGTCCATCACCTGCCAACCAAGGAAGACTGCCCTCCGGTAAAGCAAAAGGTCTGCCGCATGCGCCCAGAGATGTCCGAAAAGATCAAGGCTGAGGTTATGAAGCAATTCAATGCCGGGTTTCTAGCAGTGACTTCTTACCCTCAGTGGGTTGCCAATGTGGTGCCAATGTCGAAGAAGGACGGAAAAGTCAGGATGTGTGTCGACTACAGGGATCTAAACAGGGCAAGCCCCAATGATGACTTCCCCTTACCTCACATCGACGTTCTTGTTGACAATACTGCTCAACACAAGGTGTTCTCCTTCATGGATGGTTTTTCAGGGTATAATCAGATCAAGATGGCTCCGGAAGATATGGAAAAGACTACCTTTGTTACTCAGTGGGGCACCTTCTGTTACAAGGTCATGCCATTCGGGTTGAAAAATGCTGGGGCAACCTATCAACGTGCCATGGTTGCTTTATTTCATGATATGATCCATCATGAGATTGAGGTATACGTTGATGACATGATTGCAAGGTCCCAAACTGAGGAGGAGCACCTTGACCATCTGAGGAAGCTGTTTGACCGACTCAAGTTATACAAGCTGAGGTTGAATCCCAACAAATGCACCTTTGGGGTAAGGTCTGGAAAATTGCTAGGTTTCATTGTAAGTGATAAAGGTATTCAGGTGGACCCTGCCAAGGTAAAAGCCATACAAGAGATGCCGACTCCAAAGACAGAGAAAGAAGTCAGAGGCTTCCTGGGACGATGGAATTACATTGCCCGATTCATCTCACATCTAACTGCTACTTGTGAGCCAATCTTCAAATTACTGAAGAAAGATTAAGTAGTACGTTGGAACGATGAATGTCAGGCTGCTTTTGAAAAGATAAAGGAGTACCTCCAAGAGCCACCCATTCTTATGCCACCAGTGGAAGGGAGACCTCTGATACTATACTTGACAGTGCTTGATAATTCAATGGGGTGTGTGTTGGGGCAGCATGACGAGTCTGGCCGAAAAGAGCACGCTATTTATTACTTGAGCAAAAAGTTTACCGACTGTGAGTCTCGTTACTCACTGCTTGAGAAAACTTGCTGCGCTCTAGTATGGGCTGCTCGCCGGCTGAGACAGTATATGCTGACTCACACCACGTTATTGATTTCAAAGATGGATCCCATCAAGTACATATTTGAAAAGCCTGCTCTGTCTGGAAGAATAGCAAGATGGCAAATGATCTTGACAGAGTATGATATCCAGTATACAACTCAGAAAGCAATTAAAGGAAGTGTACTGGCAGATCATTTGGCACACCAACCTGTGGACGATTACCAATCATTGAACTTCGATTTTCCGGACGAAGACATCATGGTGGTAACTGATTGTGAAGTGCCTGGACCGGATGAAGGACCTGAGGAAGGATCCCGATGGTCTATGCATTTTGACGGAGCCTTCAATGCTTTGGGTAACGGCGTTGGCGCTGTAATCATATCTCCCAAAGGAACTCATACTCCACTCACCGCCTGATTGTGTTTCAACTGCACCAACAACATGGCAGAATATGAGGCATGTATCATGGGTCTACAAGCTGCAATCGACTTAAGGATCAAATTTCTGAGTGTCTTCGGAGATTCCGCTCTCGTGATCAATCAGATCAAAGGCGAGTGGGATACGGAACACCCAAATCTTATTCCTTACAAGGAGTATGTGTTGACCCTGCTTCCCCACTTTGAAGAGATAACTTTTGAGCACTTCCCAAGAGAGGAGAATCAGCTAGCGGACGCACTAGCTACGATGTCTTCAATGTTCAAAGTTAAATGGGACAATGAGGCTCCCCGGATCATTATCTGGAAGTTGGACGAACCGGCATACTGCTGCGATCTTGAGGCCGAAAAGGTGACTGAAAAACCCTGGTATCATGAGGTGAAGAGGTACTTGGAAGCTCAAGAATACCCTGAAGGTGCATCCGTCAATGACAAGAAGTTCATGAGGAGGTTTGCGGCAAAATTCTTCCTCAGCAACGGCATTCTCTACAAACGGAATCATGATTCAACTCTACTGCGTTGTGTGGATAAGGCTGAAGCAGAGAAGATCATGATAGAACTGCATGAAGGTACATTTGGAACACATTCCAGTGGACACACCATGGCAAAGAAAATCCTACGGGCAGGATATTTCTGGTCCACAATGGAAGCCGATTGTTACCAACACTCTCGAACTTGTCACAAATGCCAGATCTATGCTGACAAGGTGCATATTCCTCCAGTTCCTCTGAACGTCCTGACGGCACCTTGGCCTTTTGCAATGTGGGGCATTGATATGATCGGTGAGATCCGACCGACGGCATCCAACAGGCATCGCTTCATCTTGGTGGCAATCGATTACTTCACGAAGTGGGTTGAGGCAGCTTCCTACGCAACGGTAACCAAGAGCGTCGTGGCACGTTTCATCCGGCATAATCTGATCTGTCGGTACGGCGTCCTGGAAAGAATCATTACGGACAATGGTACCAATCTCAATAACAAAATGATCACTGAACTCTGCGAACAATTCAAGATACAGCACCACAACTCTTCTCCCTACCGGCCGAAGATGAATGGGGCTGTAGAGGCAGCTAATAAGAATATCAAGAAAATTGTGCAGAAGATGACAGTGACCTATAAAGATTGGCACGAGATGTTACCGTTCGCTCTTCATGGGTACCGCACCTCAGCAAGGACGTCAACCGGGGCAACTCCTTTCTCCTTGGTCTATGGCATGGAGGCATTCTTTCCAATTGAAGTCCAGATACCTTCTCTCCGAATAATGAAGGATGCAGACTTGAATAAACATGACTGGATCCAGACTCGACTTGATCAATTAAACCTGATTGACGAAAAGAGGCTCACCGCTATCTGTCATGGTCAGACGTATCAAAAATGGATGATCAGGGCATTTAACAAGAAAGTCAGACCACAAGAGTATCAAGTTGGGGACCTGGTAATCAAACACATCATCCTTCCTCAAAATGATCCCCGGGGCAAATGGACCCCTACATACGAAGGGCCATTTGTGGTTAAACATGTGTTCTCAGGAGGAGCCATGATCCTAACCACTATGGATGGTGACGACCTTCCTCACCCCGCCAATGCAGACATAGTGAAAAGATACTACGCATGAATAAAAGACCCGCTAGGTTGAAATACCTAGGCAAAAATAAGGGCTTCCCGGAGAACCAAAAGGGTTCGGGCAAAAATAAGGGATGAAATGAAAAAAATCTGTACACCCGGCAAGTCGAAAACCTGAAAAGGCGGCTTGGGCAAAAATGGGTATCCCGGTGGACTGAAAACCCGAAAGGGCGGTCCAGGCAAAAGTTAGGGATAAAGCGTAACACTATGTCTTATTGGATCACTTCGCATCCGGAATTCGGCATCAACTATCTGGCTCAGACTTCGGCATCGACCAATCAGCTTCATCTTCAACTAGGCAGCAAAGTGATGAGACGCTTGAAGACATAAAGGCGATAACAGAGTTGGAACCCAGTGGGATTGTTCACATAGCTGTTTTGTTTCCTTTTCAAAATTGTAAATTCTATGTTATTCGGCGGCATTCTCTTACTAGGATGTCAGCCTCTTGTACAAAAACGCCTATTCACAGGCAAAATTCAAATCAATACAAATTCACTTGTCCATACAAATTGCCACGGTTTTTCCTTTTTCTGTTTTGTCTTGCGAAGAACGTCCAATGTTCATTTTTGATATATGCATTTGACATTAAATTGTTGATTCATAAATATTTGCATATGAAACAAAAGATTAATTACAGGTGACATCAGAAACAGGGGCAATGTGAAGTTGTCTGATGCAGTCTTGTTGCTTTGTCCGCCAAGGTACCAAGGTAGATTCGACTGAAGAATGTGACCAAATCATCTCAACTCCCCACAGAATAAGACAAGATTCAGCAATACTTTCCCCAAGCAGAGTTGGTCCCCCGTCGATCCTGAAAAGGCACAACATTCCCCAGTAGGTCTTAAAGCTTATCCCCAGTAGATTCTGGAAGCTTGTTCCCTGCAGAATACTGACGTCTCTCCCGAGCTTTATTCAAAGTTATTCCCCACAAGGGTTTATAACTGGGTTATCCTCAGCTATCTGCCACGGAAGATCGCCCTCGGCAAAGTTCTTCCTTTTCCCCAGCGGAGTTTATCTTTGGTGTTCCCCAGCGGAGTTTATCATCATTATCCCCAGCGGAGTCCATCATTGAGGTCCTCAGCAGACCTCTCATCAAAACTTCAGCAAATTATCTCTTCCACAGAGCAATTCCCCGGCCGGTCGTCAAGGATTTATTTTCCTAAGACGAAAATACATTCATAAACATTTCACATTTTCATACATTTTGCTTACATACATGATAAAGTGCGTACAACACTATCTCATGTTGAACATCATGACATCATGCATATCATACATCATGACATTGCATACAACTTATGTTTTTGCCTTTTCAGGGAAAATGCAATCCCAAAGACAACTACCTTCAACTATCACATTTCCAGACTCGATTCCTGTATCTAGCCAGGGCACGTCTGAAGAGTTCAAAGATTCGATTCCTGTATCCAGCCAGGGCATATCTATCAACTATCACAATTCCAGATTCGATACCTGTATCTAGCCAGGGCACATCTGAGAGTGATCAGTTTCCAGACTCGATTCCTGTATCTAGCTAGGGCACGTCTGAAGAGTTCAAAGATTCGATTCCTGTATCCAGCCAGGGCACATCTATCAACTACAACATTTCCAGATTCGATTCCTGTATCCAGCCAGGGCATATCTGTTGACGACTATTTCCGGATTCGATTTATGTATCCAGCCAGCGCACATCTGTGAGCAACCAGTTATAGATTCGACACCTGTATCCAGCCAGGGCATATCTGCTTGAGGAGATTGAAGATCAAACACCTGTAACAAGCCAGGAGAACATCTGTCTTTCTCAAATACACAAGTTCTCGCTAAGGAATCTCTTATGCGATCAACACTTCCAAATGGCATCTATAAGCCCATTCCCGACAAGGTTCTGTCACATCTCCAGATGGCATCTATAAGCCCATCTCCCTATCCACCATCTCTCCAAATGGCATCGGTAAGCCCATTCCCGACATCATATTGCTGATACTTCGACATGCGAGTGCAAATTTCCGGGCACTCTAGTGTCCAATCTCCTTTTACCCTCGAGTCACGAAAGGCAAACTTGCCAATCTAACTCTTCGGGTTCAAGAAGATTGAACAGGGGCAACTGTTGTACTCCAAAATTTGCCCTCCCATTTCCTCAACATTTTCTCATCACAAAACCCTTGGAGCTCAAGATCCAGTTAGGGTTTCCTCTGCTCAAGACTTCTCCTTGCTCTGTTGACCCAAATTAGGGTTTGTGATTGCACAAAGAGATTTTGACCTAAAGTGCCTAATATGACTTTCATGCTTCATATTGGACTCCCAAGTTTACCCATACCAAGTTTCAAGTCTTGATTCCAAGTTTTGCCCAGTCAATTGGACAGATGACCTAGAAATCAACTGTATTGGGGAAAAAGTCAAATGTGGCCAATTGATAGTCAAACATCATGAAAATTGACCCACATCAACATTATGAACTCACATGGACCATTTGATCAAGTTTGGATCACAATTCCACAAGAAATTTGATCAGATCACCAAAAGGGCAAAATGGTCATTTTTAGGGTTTTGACTGCACAAAGGCAAATTTTGACTGTTTGACCTAGCCAATGACAAACCAAGCTCACATATGGACTCAAGGACCCCATGGAATTATCTTGACATGCTCAACAAGTTCAAAGGATCCCAAATACACAAGATTGATAGTTGAATTTCCCAGTCAATTGATCAATTTTGACTGTATACTGAAAAGTCAAACTTTGACTTTTTGGTCAAAATCAAGGGTCAAGATTCATTTTTCATCAAAACATGCCAAATCATGAAATTTGTTCACCAATAAATCAAGAAATGCAAATTAGGGTTTGAAATGGAAATTTTTCATAACTTAGAATTTTTCTAAGTTATGGAAAACCCTAATATTTTCCCAACTTTGCCTCACTTTCTCACCAAGATTCATTTGGATTCAAGCAAAAGTAAAAACATGAACGTTGTAGCCTATTGCATAATATACAACTTTGATTCACAAAGTTTTCCCAAAATAAGCTTGTATCTCAAGTTACAATTTTTGGAACAAGGGTGCCAAACCATTCTTAACTTAGTGAAAATTTGACCTATTTTGGACAAGTTTTTTACCTAACTTCAAGACCATTTTTCATACACTTCCACTTGGAATTTCAATTTACATTTCAAAGATGGATTGTAGTACACATTCCAAGCTTTCCAAAATGTCCAAGAATTTCTCAAACAACCTCATGGTTAGGGAGAATCGAATTTTGCAAAATGGGAAAAAGTCACTTTTGTTCTTGGCCAAGACATGTTCATACATTGGTGCCATTTTGAATTCAGCATGCTTAAGCTACATTGCAGGCCTCTAATCCCATTTTCACTCAATAATTCAATGCAAAACCATTGTGCCGAGATGTTGTTCTATGCATTTGGACATTACATGGAGAATTAACCCTTAATTAGAAAAAGCATTATTTCCATTTTGAAAAAGTAGAACTTTATGTCCATTTTGCAAATCCAAGTGGTACAGTCCAAATCTTCTTGGCACAAGTTGTGAGACATATTGCACTGATCAAGGCAAGGCTTTGCAGCAGGTTTAGGGGTCCTCTACCTGTCTAGAACACAAAGTGACCATTGCTTGCTTAAAGTTCAAGAAACATTGCATATGACATACCAACTTCCATATCAGTCAACGAGGCCTTAGAGAAAGTTATCAAACACATTCCAAACATTGATCCTAAGCTGAAGCACGAGCCTTTCACCTCCAATACCTTCACAAACTCAGAACCACCATCAAACTGGCAAAATAGAGTGACCTCTGCAGTTTGAGTTCCAACTCTCATCCCTGTCATGCTTTCTTGCTAAAATCTCTTCACACACCTTCCCTACCATCAATGCAAGCTAACCAAAACCTAAAACACGACCTGTAATTCCTCTAACCAGTTCCACCATTTTCATTTTCTTGTTTTGCAGTTGAAGTTCTCTAGCACGATTCAAGAAGTTTCAAGATAAAGTAAAGCTTGGAATAGCATCCCTGGACCTCAAGGAAGCTATACCAATCATCACCTTGCACTGAAAGCTTCTCCATTGCCAGATACAACTTCAACTGAACAGGTAAATTCATGAACTCGTATCTCTCTTATTAGGCATTGTTAGCTTTAGGTTTGTGAAGAAAACATGTCACAATCATAGCCCTGAACATGCCCATATGATTAGATTTCATTTATATTATGTGTGCTGCAAGAATTTTGAGTCTGAACATTGATGGAAAACTAGGTCAGGAATTGGGGGAGAAGAAATTCTCCCTCATCTTAGAGAGTTAAGTCAAGTTTTTTATATCCCTGGATTCGTCTTCTCATGCTCTACACTTTTCATGTTGAAAGTTTTGCTTAAAAGTCCAGGAATTGGGAGATAGAAAACGCGTGTTTGGCTTGAACAAAGGGGTTCTGAGGTTGAAGATGACTTGGTTCTGGGCTGGGCCTGTTTGACATTTCTTTTTGCACCATATTTTTACTTCTGCACCCCCTGAGCCCATTTTGCTTATTTCTTTGACTTTTTGACTTTTTCTTTTTTGGATTGACTTATTTATTTTTTCTCATGATATTAAAAATATAAAAAATATTTTTCTCACCATTTTTGAATTTATTAGGCATTTATTTGGTTTTCTTTTAGTTTGTACATAAATAAATAAATACATATACTTTTATTTAAAATACTAAAATAGTGCAAATACATTTTTATACATTTTTATTTTGTTTTACTTTCTGAAAATATTTTATAGAAAAAAATACTTTTTTATTAAATATTAAATATTATTAATTTTTATATATAATACATATTTAGTAAATAATACATATATATATATATATATATATATATATATATATATATATATATATATATATATATATATATATATATATATATATATATATATATATATATATATATATATATATATATATATATATATATATATATATATATATATATATATATATATATATATATATATATATATATATATATATATATATATATATATATATATATATATATATATATATATATATATAAATATATTTAGGGTTAAAATGCAAAATACATACACTTTTTATTTTTATTAATATTAAAATATAAAAATATATTTTGACAAATATACTTCATTTTATTTTATTTTTTGTATATAATAAATAAATACTTGTACATGACAAATAAATAATGCATTTATTTTAATAGAATTAGGGTTTAACCCTAAACATGAAAAACTCCCAAAAAATAATACTTTTCTTTTTGTTTATTTTGACATATAAAAATACTTTTCTTCATATATACAAAAATCATTTTTTGCATCTTGCATATTTATTCTTATTTTATTTAAATTGTGCAATTAAATTATCTTGTAAATAATTCAATATTGATGTAATAGTTTAGGTTTAAATTTCTTGTCAAAATCCCCATTTGAACATTTGTATCCCCCTTCCCATATATGGTTTTGTAATAGCTTAGTAAATTTATTTTCGCACTTTATTGCCTTCCAATTATACCATGTTAGAATTAGGGTTTGTATGCGAAAAAAACAACGAAAATAGTCTGACCTAATTTCAAGACAAACAAGCATGAAAATGGACACACAAATCACACTTGCACCCCCTAGGGTATTCCACTTGTTGCCTTCAATAAATGGGCCATATTGCATGTTAGGTCTCTTTGGGAAAAACAAACACAAATCAAATGATCATAGTCCCTCGATGACGCTTTCAAAAAGTTGCCTAAACAAATGATCAAGTCCCTTAAAGAAAATTGCCCAAAGATACTTGGCACCATTGCAATTATGGTCTAAACGATGACCCGCGCCCGTCCCTTTCACATCCTAACATGAGATTGTCCACCAAATACAATGGTGGAACAAACTTGTTAAAAGGGTTAAAACATAGCAATAATATTTGAGAAATTTAGGAGTAGATAACCTCTTAGTTACTTGAATCAAACTTGCAAAAAAAACAAAACACTTGCCTATTTTTCTAAAACACACCTCACAACACTTTCAAAACAACTTTCAAAAACAAAATGAAAACCTTTTCAAAAGACATACATCTTTGTATACATCCCCACATGGATCATTACAAAGGTTGCCACCACATTGGCTTCTTTTCAAAACATTTTTAAACACACACACACAAGCACCATTTCAAACAATTGATAACAAAAGGCAAGTGATCTAAGTAAGTAACTAAGAGCCCATGGATAACCATGGATAGAAAGGGTGCTAATACCTTCCCTTTCTATAATCTACTCCCCGAACCTAAGAAAATATCTCAAAAGGTTTTTGCTGTGCTTTTTAACCTTTCCTTAGGATAAAATAAAAAGTCGGTGGCGACTCTTGCTCAACCGAACATTTGCAAAAACAAACGCAAAACTCACAGTCAGTTCTCCCACCGTGTCACATAAGGGTTCTCCCTTATTGATGTCTGAATGAAGAGCATATATAGAGAGGAATTAGGTCAGACCAAGGGTGGGCTTGGACCTTTATAAGAAGATATAATTTTATCTTATTTTATTTTGACTTTAAATTAATAAAAATAAATAATAAATAAAATAAAATAACCCAAGGGATGTATGAATGAGTTCTGAAGTGTATAAGGAGTATAATACACGTTTGGACTTTAAAATAATGCCCGATTAGTCCAAAATATCTAATTTGCTCAATTTGAACTTCATGCATTTGCTCAAATTTTCCAATCTTTCACTAGTAATAACTCTCTCAATTTTCATCTTTTGAAGGTGATCTTGGACTTTTTGTAAATACCAAGGTATCCTCAACAATTTAATGTTGATTATTTTTGCATTTGAAGACTTTATCTTGATGTAAGTTTCCTTGACAAAAAGTGTCTTTTTGTTGACTTTTGAAATGACCTGTAATGTATTGATTCATATCTCTCAAATGATACATGTTCTGTACTTGAGCTTAGATATACAAAGTTGTAGAGAATTTAATTTCCTTCAAAATGAGCTTTGGTTGTGGCAAAACTGATGAAGCATGTGAAAGTTATGCTTGGTCAAATTTCAGTTGACTTCTCCTAAGAAAACCCTAATTTGGCAACTTTTGACTTTTGATGGTTTAAGGGTTTTTCTTGATGAGTCATGATCAACCCTTGATCAAATGATGAATATGTTTTCAAAATATTGATGTTAACCAAAAATCTTGAAGTTTGACTGTATGTTGACCACAATTGACTTTTTACCTAATACATTTGATTTTCAGTCATCTGAGTAATTGACTGAGCAAACTTGTGATGCAAGGCTTGAAACTTGGTATGAGAATTATTGGAGACATATAAGAGACTATGAATTCCATTTAAGACCTTTGAAACCCAAAATTCCTTGTGAAAAGTGAAACACCGGTTGTGGACCCATTGCTTAGGAGGAGAATTTGTCTGATCAATTCTTGGACATCCTTAAGCATTTAAGAATCCTAGGTGAATGTTTTCTGAAGAAAAGGGGGGGGGAATTTTGGAGTACAATAGCTTCCCTTGTTCAATCTTTTTAAACCTGAAGGGTTAGATTGGCATGTCTGCCATTTGCGACCTGAAGGTAGAAGAGGATTGAACACTTAAGTGTCCAGAAATTTGCACTCGCATGTGTAGGAGGTGACGCTGTTGGTTGACAATATTGCTTGAATTTGCTTAAATATGCCATTCGGAGATATGATAGAATGTCGTCGGAGATGGTATTATAGATGCCACCTGTGATATGGTGGCAGAACCGATTGTTTATACTGGTTTTGTGTTTGTATTCGCAAATGTTGCGGTAAGCAAGAGTCGCCACATACTTTCTTTTATCCAAATTAAGGAAAGGGTGAAAAGAACAGAAAAAGACCTTTTCGAGAATTTTCTGAGTAAGGGGGGTAGATTATGGAAAGGGGGGTGTTAGCATCCTTTTCATCTATAGTTTTTTGCGGGCTCTTAGATGCTTAGCTCATTTTTAAAATATCTTGTGCTTTCTGCTTTGAAAAAAGGTAGTTTTAAAAATGCCTTAGTGCGACGATTCACTTTATGATAACTCTTGTATCAGTCCTCAAGAGTGTTGACAAAGCGAATGTTTTTGAAAGTGTTTTAAAATGTGTAAGTTTAAAAAGTTTGTTTTATTTGAGCAAGTATCTAACAACTATCTACTTATACACGAAAGGTTTGTTCTTTTCCTCCTATCCTTTAGACAGTGCTATCCTACTATTAGTGAGTAGGTAACCCTATCGTTGGATGTTTGAGGGACATTCGAAGGTACGATTTATAGTCACAAAGGCAACTGGGCAAGAAGTTTTTGTAACTACCCTAGGGTTCTAAGATCATATTTCTACCAAGGCAACATCGAGAGGGTCATCGAGGGACTTATGATCTTTTTGAACCAGAGAGTAGCCACTAAAACCTCTCACGTTTCGAGAATTGTGACTATTTTCTGAAGGCAACCGAAGTGGGATACCCTAGAGGTATATATGTGCAATGTGTGTTATGTTCAGTTATTTTAATCTTTAAATTTAAGTTTGCTAACGTTTGATTTTAGTCTTATCATACAACCCTATTAGCATACATCTAAGCAGTTAATATATGTACATGAATTAAAAGTGCGGAAATGTAAATCCTACGCTATTACATGGCTTTAGGGATTAATTACATGTCCAAAACTTGGAAAAAATATAGAAAAGCGGTAAATAGTCCTAATTAATTTCTATTACATCCCATGAGCAGTTACAATAATATGAAAAGTGCGAAAATAAATAAATGTGCGCGTCTAAAAAATCCTATGGAAAGGAAATCTTTTGTTTGTTTTTTATTCATTTTAAGAAAATAAAGTCTAAGTCTATTTAGTTTTAATTTTAAGAAAGATGTTAAAGTAATTAAATTAATTAGTTAACAAAAATAATTTTAATTGAAAAAGACTAGACCTATTTTTGTGATTTTTTTTTAATGTTAATAAACATGAAAGCAAAAAATAAAAGAAATAAACAAAACCAAAAATAAGAAAATGAAAAGAGGTTTTTTCGATCCAGTGAAGGAAATGATCCTTCGATCCTGGGAAAGAAATGGTACTTTCGACCCAGGGAAAGAAAATCTATTCTTCAATCCAGGGAAGAATGTTATTCCTTTCGATCTGGGGGAGGAAAGGATTTTCAATCTAGACCTGCAAGACAAATATTAGCAAAAAATATGACCTGGGTGTCGAACCCAGGTCCTTTGATCCTGTGTACATTGGTTTATTTAGGCCAGATCTGCAGTATGAGCGTTAGAGATAAAAGAAAACAAAAGTGGACCTGGTGTCGAACCCATGCCCTTAGCTTTGAAGCCAAATCAAACAGAGTTACATGATATCCTGAGCGTGAATCAAGCACTGAACAAATATTAATACATTATGAAACCATAGATATGAATTTGCAAAGTTTACCAACGATGGGAGGCTTCGATTTAGTAATTCTGGGCGTGAATTGGCTAATGCTTGGGAACGTCTCCTGCAAACTTCAAGGAGTGGGTGGGGCGTTGTTGGAGATTCCTTCGATTTTGACCACTTATGAGATTTTTGATAGCTTTAGTATGGCTTATAAGGCAACGTGTGTGTGTGTGAGACAGTGTATGGGTGTAGTTTCTGAGGTTATGTCTCCAATGTGTGTGTGTGTGTGTGTGTGTGTGTGTGTGTGTGTGTGTATCTGGTCCTTTTTTTTTGGTGTTAGTGTCTTATATTTATAGGGGTGCGAGGAGACAAGAAAATGGGGAAAGAATCATGTCCTTAAAGGCTAGCCATTAAACATAACTTTGAAGACAAAATCAGACCAATTTAAAGATTGCCATTTAGAGAATTTTCATGCCATTTTAAAATGTTGAGTGAACCTGGACATGTTTCACCTTCGAATGCCTTCAGTCCCTGTCCTTCGTTTGGATATGACTTGCTCCTCATGGCTCCTTCGATTGGACCCATCTAATTGCCTTAGTTGCTTGATTCTGGAAAATTCAAATAGCCCAAACGAGAACTTCATTCTTGCCAATCGAAGCCTCTTTTGTCACTTCCTTTGAATGCCATTGCACGGGAGGCCTGGGCTTAGCTACATGTAGGACCAAGACTCATCATAAGACAAACTTACTTTCAATATTATGTGTCTCCTTCGAATGGACCACCTATATATCCTTCAAATGAACTTTTTGTGTATCTTTCGAATAACCCACACGTATGCCGTGTGCCTTCTTCGAATGGGCCATCAATGTGTGTCCTTCGAATGGACCTTTGGAGCGCTCTTTCGAAGGGATCATATTGTGTGTCATAGTGCAGAAATTATGTTGAGAGGTCTTGGCCTTATACATTGAAAGCAAGCACAAAGGAAGTATTTGCCTTATGCATTGAAGGCAATCATAGAAGAAACCTTTGCCCTCATGAATCCCAGACAAGTCTGAGGAAACCTCTGCCTTGTGGATCGAAGGCCAGTTGAAAGGAGCCATTGACTTAGTGAATCCAAGACAAACATGAAGAGGCCTTTGCCTAGTGAGTCTAAGTTTGCATGTAGAGGCCTTTGCCTTGTGAATCAAAATAAACATACATGAGGCCACTGCTGGTGAATCGAAGGAACTTGTAGGGGGTTCTTGCCTAAATGAAACTTGGACCAAGGCTTGCTCGAAGGGGAACCAACATATAATCGAAGTTGATAGGCCAATGCTTGATCGAAGGGTTTTAGATGCCCAATCAAATCTTGTTGACATGCCAATCGAAGGACCCTTTACTATGATATGCCAATCGAAGGACATTGTTCAGATGCCAATTGAAAGACACTGTTGACATGCCAATCTTAGGGAATTTGGTTGACATGCCAATCGAAGGACATTGTTCAGATGCCAATCGAAGGACACTGTCCAGATGCCAATCGAAGGACACTGTTGACATGCCAATCGAAAGACACTTGACCCTCATTCAAAAAATTCATTTTGTTTAGGCAAGTGTTTGTAACAACCCATGTAAGAGGAAACCTTGGGAAACATGAGAGGGAAAATTTTTGGGTACAACAGCTGCCCCTGTTCAATCTTCTTAAACTTGAGGATTTATATTGACTTGTCTGCCTTTTGTGATCTGAAGGTGGAAGAGGATTAAATACTAGAGTGCCCAGAAATTTGCACTCGCATGAAGTAACACTGATGGTTGATGATATCGGGAATAGGCTTACAGATGCCATTTGGAGAAGATGACAGAGATTCGTCGGAGATGGGCTTAAAGATGCCATCCAAAGTAGATACTAACTTCCTAAGAGGTCCCCTTGTGGGGATTCCTATTCCTTCTGTCTGAGGAGGACTCCACTGGGGAATGTGGGTTTCTGTTGTTCTCCTACTTGAAGAAACTTATGGGGAATAGAGTCTAGGAACTTTAGTTTTCCAAGGCTTTGCTGAAGAGTTATCTTTGGAGAGATGAAAGTTTTCTGTTTTCTGGTTGAAATCCAGGCTTCACAGTAACTTGTTGGGGATAATGGAATTAACCGTTACCTAAAAATGTATTACAAAGAGCCTGTGTAGGGCTGTTTCAAGATAAGTCTGTTTTAGACTGCATCTGGAAAGTTGAGAAGAAACACGTGTAAGATTGCTTCGTCTGGTCATGTAGATATTTTTCTTGTATGGTTTTAGGTGTTAATTTATAAATCATCTGTTCACAGATAGTTGTCCTATCTGGTTTCAGGTATTAATCTAGAACTTGTTTTTGTTTGTCATTGAGATAGTTGTCCTGGCTAGTTTCAGGTATTAATCTCTGACCTAAGAAAGAAAAATAGTTTTCCTGGCTTGTTACATGTGTTAATCTTCAATATCCTTATGTAGATAGTTTTCCTGACTTATTACAGGTATCAATCTACAACTAGTCGTCCACAGATAGTTTTCCTGGCTTGTTACATGTATTAATCTGGAACTTACTTTTGTCGGTCGTTGAGATAGTTATCCTGGCTGGTTTCAGGTATTAATCTCTGACCCGGGAAAGAAAGATAGTTTTCCTGGCTTGTTACAGGTATTAATCTTCAATATGCTCATGTAGATAGTTTTCCTGGCTTGTTACAAGTATTAATCTACAGTCGGTCATTCACGTATAGTTTTCCTGGCTTATTACAGGTATTAATCTGGAACTTGAAAATGTCGATCGTCGAGATAGTTGTCCTGGCTGGTTTCAGGTATTAATCTCTAACCTGAGAAAGAAAGCTAGTTTTCCTAGCTTGTTACAGGTATAAATCTTCAATCTCCTTATGTAGATAGTTTTCCTGGCTTGTTACAGTTATTAATCTATAATCAGTCGTCCACAAATAGTTTTCTTGGCTTGTTACAGGTATTAATCTGGAACTTGGAAGCATCGGTCACATAGATAATTTCTTCGTTCGGTTTCAGGAATTAATTTATGGCCTACTGTATAGGTTGATAGTGTTTGTCTTTCTGCGAACTCAACCTAGAAAGGTAAAGTCAGTTTCATACGATATCATGATGTATGAATTGCATGATGCTCTCAAAATAAATGAGATTGTGATATATGCATTTGTGTTGCATATGCTATCACGTTTGTAGAATGATGCATGAATGTGATGTATGAACGTATCAGTTGTTCTATTGCAGTATTGTTGAACTAGGGAAAATAAATCCTCGATTGTTGCTGGGGGTGAAGAATGTAGGTCTTCGGATTTTGTTTGAAGTTGAAGTACTGGGAGATGAACTTTCGTTGTTAGATAAATAAACTCTGTTGGGGAAAGAAAACTTTGTGCACTGCTTGGGGATTTGTTGAAATCTTGTTGGGGAATCTTGAGAAGCTTGGCGACTTCACTGGGGGATCTTTTTGTTGGAGCAGTAATTTGGAGATTTTGGCTCCGCCGGGGATATGAGAACACCTAACACCATTAGGCTGCATATTGAAAATATGACAGTGACCTTGTAGTAGGATGTATCTGCCTCTGTACCTGTTGGAGAAGGTATCTGCTGGGGAAAACATCTGCGAGGATTTTGTGGATGGCCCTTAGATATTGTCCTGTCTCTTAAAGTTATTAGTAACTGTCTTTCTGTTTTTATGTCTATATTTGTAAACAGTAATCATATTCAAATGTATATGTTCAAAAAAATCACTGGACGTTTTGCAAACAAAACAGAAAAACAAAAACAGAAGTTTTGCACTTTTAAAGAGATAGCTTTGTATTAATTTGAATAAGCATTTTTGTAAAAATAAACAAACATCCTAGTAAGATAATGCCGTCGTAAAAACTGAAACTATACAAAATAGTATAAAAAGAAAAATAGATATGTGCAATAATCCCATTGGGTTCCCATTCTTCTATTGTCTTTATGTCTTTGAGCGTCTCATCTCTTTCGTTGCTTGTCCGAACCTGAATAGATTGATTAGTACCACTTGAGCTCATAATTAAGATTGACTGTAAGGTGATCCAACGGAGCATAATCATACACTTTAAATCCCTAACTTTTTCCTGGACCGCCCTTTCAGATTTTCAATCCATCGGGATACCCTTTTTTGCCCAAGCCGCCTTTTCAGGTTTTCGACTTGCCAGGTGTACAACTTTTTTTTGTATATCCTTAATTTTTGCCCGAACCCTTTTGGTTCGCCGAGATGCCCTTATTTTTTCCTAGGTCAGTCAACCTAGCAGGTCTTTGTTCATGCGTAGTATCTTTTAACTATGTCCACGTTTACGGGGTGCAGAAGATCATCGTCGTCCATGGTGGCTAAGATCATGGCTCCACCAGAAAATATGTTCTTGATCATAAATGGCCCTTCGTATGTAGGAGTCCATTTTCCCCTGGGATCACCTTGTGGCAGTATGATGCACTTGATTACCAGGTCACCAGCCTGATATATTTGACGTCTGACCTTCTTGTTAAAAGCTTTGATCATACACTTTTGGTACATCTGACCATGGAAGACAACCGCGAGCCTTTTCTCATCAACCAGGTTTAATTGGTCAAGTCGAGTCTGAACCCATTCGTCTTCACTTTACCCTACATCCTTAATGATTCTCAAGGAAGAGATCTGGACTTCTCTGGGTAGGACAACTTCATACCGTACACCGGAGAGAAAGGTGTTTCCCTTGTTGAGGTGCGCATTATGGTACGGTAACCATGAAGAGAAATTGGTAACATCTCGTTCCAGTCTTTATATGTCACAGTTATCTTCTGTATGATCTTTTTGATGTTTTTATTAGCAGCTTCTTCAGCGCCATTCATCTTCGACCGATAAGGAGAAGATTTATGATGCTGGATCTTGAATTGCATGCAGAGCTAGGTGATCATAGTGTTATTGAGATTGGTACCATTATCCGTAATGATTCTTTCTGGAATATTATACCGACAGATAAGGTTATGTCTGATGAAACGGGCCACAACGTTCTTGATAACATAAGCAAATGAAGCTGCTTCGACCCACTTTGTAAAGTAATCAATGGCAACCAGGATGAAGCAGTGTCCATTAGAAGTTGTAGGTATGATCTCTCCAATCATGTCGATTCCTCACATTGTGAATGTCCAAGGAGCAGTCAGGACGTTTAGAGGAACCGGAGGCACATGTAATTTATCAGCATAGATCTGGAACTTGTGACAAGTTCGTGAATGCTGATAACAGTCCGCTTCTATAGTGGACCAGTAGTATCCTTCCCGCAGGATCTTTTTAGCAATCGTGTGTCCACTAGAATGGGTGCCGAAAGTACCTTCATGCAACTCAGCCATAATTTTTTGTGCCTCACTCTTGTCTACATACCGAAGTAAGGTAGACTCATGGTTGCGCTTGTAGAGGATCTTGTTACTGAGGAAGAACTTGGCAGAGAACCTTCTTAGGAACTTCTTATCATTGAATGAAGCTCCCTCAAGATACTCCTGTGCTTCGAGATATCTTTTGACTTTGTGGAACCAAGGCTTATCCACTACTTCTTTAGTACCAATCTTGTGACAGTATGTTGGTTCATCCATTCTCTCAATATTGATCTGAGGAGCCTCATTATCCCACCTGACTTTGAACATGGATGACATCGTAGCTAATGCATCTGCTAGTTGATTTTCCTCTCGTGGAAAATGCTCAAAGGTAATTTCTTCAAATGCGGAATCAGTGCTAACATATGCTCTTTGTACGGGATGAGATTAGGTTACTTTGTGTCCTATTCTCCTTTAATTTGACTTATTACTAAAGTCGAGTCTGCAAACACACTCTAGAATTTGATCCTCAAGTCGATAGAAGCTTTGAGACCCATTATACATGCTTCATATTCAGCCATATTGTTGGTACAATTGAAACACAATCTGGAAGTGAAAGGAGTATGCCAGCCTTCAGGAGATATGATCACGGTGCCCATGCCATTGTCAAGAGAGTTGGAAGCTCCATCAAAAACCATAGTCCATCGGGATCCTTTTTCAGGTCCTTCATCTGGTCCAAGTTCTTCATAATCAGTTATTAACATGATGTTCTCATCCGGGAACACAAAATTCATGGATTGGTAGTCATCCATAGCCTGATGTGCCAAATGATCAGCCAATACACTTCCCTTAATTGCTTTCTGGGTTGTGTATTGAATGTCATATTCGGTCAGGATCATTTTCCATCTAGCTATTCTTCCGAAGAGAGCGGGCTTCTCAAAGATGTACTTGATGAGATCCATTTTAGATATCAACAAGGTAGTATGAGTCAACATATATTGTCTAAGTCGGCGAGCAGCTCATGCTAAAGCGCAGCAAGTTTTCTCGAGCAGTGAGTATCTTGTTTCATAGTCGGTAAACTTTTTTCTAAGGTATTATATTGCATGCTCTTTTCGACCAGACTCGTCATGTTTCCCCAGCAGACACCCCCATTGAGTTCTCTAACACTGTTAAGTACATGATCAAAGGTCTTCCTTCGACTGGAGGAATTAAAATTGGAGGATCTTGAAGATACTCTTTGATTTTGTCAAAGGCGTTCTGGAAGTCGTCATTCCACTTCACTGCTTGATATTTCTTCAGCAACTTGAAGATTGGCTAACAAGTAGCAGTCAGATGGGAAATGTGAAGTGGTGAAAAACACAAGAAGGGGGGGTTGAATTGTAAAACTGAAATCTAATGCAATGAACAAGATATTTTTATCCTGGTTCGTTTGATCTCAAACTACTCCAGTCCACCCGTCAAGGTGATTTCGCCTCTCTCCAACGAGGTCTTAATCCACTATATTCAACTGAATATTACAGACTGCTTTAACAACTGCTAAAGCCTTCTTGATTCAAACCACAACCCGGTTTGTCAAGGTAACACTTTCTTACAAAGAGATAAAACTATGTGTGTGGATGTTTTCTACAAAACTGTATCACAACTAATGTATACACAAATTGAAGCTTAGAAACTAGATTGCTAAACAGTAATAGAATATCAGAGTGTGTGGTTTAGCAAAACTGAGAGAACGAAGATTATGGTTTAGCTTTTGTGCGTGTAGAGATTTTTAGAGCATTAACCATTTCAATCTTCAAAGCCTTGTTTATATAGCACTGAGATGATGAACGTTGGATGCAATATTCTTGATTCAATGCTAATAACAAGCTTTCCTTATTGAGCAGATCTTGTCTGGAATGAGGCCGTTGGAATTAATTTGCTTTCAATGCACAGTGCCGTTGCTTACTTAATGCAAGTTCTGGCTTGGCTCATTCTGACTCTGCTTCGCTGCTGATGAACTATTGTGTTTCTTTATCAGAGTGTTGAGCACAGTCTTGTTCATCAGGCTTCAGCATGTACGTGAGTTGATCATCTGATTTTAACATTCTGATATAGCAACTTCTGATGCTGGTGTCTGAAATCAAGTTCTGATGCTGAATAGATGTGATCTTGCTTATTTCAATCAGAGTATCTGCAAGTCAGAACATAATAATTTTAGGCAGCAGATAGTTCATACATGAAACTTATAAATACTATATCTTTTCACTTTGTTATCATCAAAACTTAAATATAGGGTAGTAGATTCAAACTTTATTCTAACAATCTCCCCCTTTTTGATGATGACAAAAACTAGATATTTTAAATGAAAATAACGTGAAAAGACATCTGGAATATGTATCAGAATAAGAAGCAAAAGAATAAGGAGTAAGGAGATACTCCCCCTGAGTTTATTACTTCCCTTTGATTATACGCGTTTCTTCAGGATCAGATCTTTTTGCCTTTCTTTGAACATCAGAGTATCAGAGTCTTTGACTTATCAGAAGCTTTATGTCAGAGCAGAGCTTCAGAGCTTATCTTGTCAGAGCTTTGCTTTGGATCAGAATATTAGAGCGGATCAGAACTTCATAGTGATCAGAGCTTCTAGTCTTCAGAGTGTCCAGGAGCTTCCTTGTGCCTGTAGACTTTAAGCAAAACAGAAAAAAAACATTTCAAGTAATAGAGTTAGAATGTTTGAGAATTTCTGTCTAGTCAGCCGTTATTGATTAAAATATCATTCTTGTTCTCCCCCTTTTTGTCAGCAATCAAAAAGTGTTGGTGATGTGCTAAAACAATTAAGATCAGAAAAACTAATCATATTAAGATAGTTCAGAATCAAAACAAGAAAATATTACAAAACATATTCAATCAGTGCATCAGAAAATCAAGGAAAACATGAAAAAGGTCATGCATGAAAAAGAGACTAAGGTTGAGGAGGCAAGCGTGTGAACAGGTTCTCCAGCATGGCTTGGATCTTTTCAGCAGTCTCATTCTGCTTATGCACCATGCTGACAACAGTGTCAATCTTGTTGTCCTGCACATCCATTCTCTCTTTCATCTTCTGATCGCTTTCATCCATCCGCTGCTGTAGACGCATGTCATTCAGCCTTAGTTCTTCCAGAGTCTGCCTGTCCAAGGCAGCTTGAGAAGTATCAGAAACAGGAGGCTTCTGAGAACTTTCAGCAACATCCTCTGCTTGACTTTCTTCAGCTTGAATGGTATTGTCTTCTTCTGATGATTGCACCTTTGCAGCTTGCTGTTTCTCAGACCAAGGTCCACTGTCCAGAGGGAGCACGTCTTCTTTCAGGAGCTGACTTCCAACTTCATTCAGAAGCTTGCTGAAATTTTGTTGTGCCTGCTCATAGTTGATATCCTGCAACTTGAGGGCTTCAGCACGTACCCAAAGTATGAATTGTGACCAGAGCTGATCAGAAGCAGCTGGGTCAATCATTCCAGGACAGACTTGCTTCAAAGAAGCAATCCATTGCAACACACCTGTTTCAAAATTCATAATACCAGAGCCAACATCTGGTTGCTTTGGTTTTGGGATGGCAATTTTGTGTTTCAGATCAGCAAGACGGTCAAGACTGGTTAAGTCTATGAAGGTCCTGCTGGGGTTTTCAGAGGTTTTCTGAGAAGCTGTTTGTTTTGGAGAAGGAGTATCAGAGTCAGATATTTCGATTGGACTGGGTGGTGTTTTGGGAGTATTTGGTGGTGTCGATTTTGATGAGGATGGTAACTGGGGCATGATAACAGTTGTTCCACATGGCAGTTGGATTGCCAGCGGTGATGGTTGAGGTGAATGAGGTTCAGATTGGTGAGGAGAAGGAGTTTCAGAGTGGTGAAACTCTGTTTGTGGTGAGGGTGGATTAATTTCTGGTTGGGGAGAGGGAGTTGGAATCTCTGATTGCTCAGGGATCAGAGGTTCTTCTGAGAGTGGTTGTTGTTGTTCTGGTTCTGCAGCAGATTGCTGTTGTTCTGGTTCTTCAGCAGATTGCTGTTGTTCTGGTTGTGGAGGAGGAACATTTTGTGGTTCAGAGTTTGGTTGATCAGAGGTATGTTGATCAATATCAGACAGCACTTGGTTAAGTGCTGATGTTGTGGAAATTGTTGGTTGTTTGGGGTGTTTGGTTCTGGGTCTTCTGAGTTTTAATGCCTCAGAAGGGTCTTCTTCTTGTACAGTTTCATCTATGGTAGGGATGGGGATTGAGATTCTATGAGAGGTTTGAGGAGGGATAGATGCTGGAATAGTAGAAGAATTTAAAACAGGGGCAGCAGATGAATTACCTCTTTTCTTGGGAGTCTGCTGAGATGATCCTTCTAATGGCGCCTTTCTTTTCTTGGTCTTCTTCAGAGTCACTTCTGGTTGAGGTTGATGCAGATCTCTGATATTCAGCTTTGGATCTGTACCATCTGCCTTGCACGCATCCAGGTACCTGAGAATCACTTCTGGTTTGGATTCAATTTCAGAAAATAACGGAAAATCACTCAGAGGCACTCTTCTGCTGGAGATATCAGCAAGGGGAGTAGCTCTGGGTTCCTTCTGAATATTCTCTATCAGCTTCATCTTTTTCAGGTTCTTTGCGTTCAGAGGTTTCCCAATTGTTGGTTCAATAATGCTTAGCTCTTGAGCTTCTATCAGATGCTCAATCAGCCTATTCTCTGTCAGAATATCTGATATCAACCTTCCAAAAGGTATCCAATCCCTCTTGGTTCTTTCTTCTTCCCTTGTTTCTTTCACACTTGTTCTGAGGTGGTTGAACAGGAAGTGATCCAGATTGATCTTTATCTTCTGATCAACAAAGTAGATCAGAAACCGCTGATCCACATTTATGTAATCAGGAGAACTGGTTGGTTTCCTGTGGTTGAAGCACCCCAAAATAATCTTAGCCCACACTCTGCAATGATCCTTCAGATCTTTAATCTTGCTGCTGGGCATCCCAAGAGTGAAAATCCTGTTAGCTACCACACCTATATCAGCACATCTTTCAGCCATGTCCATACAACGGACGCCACCACCACTCTGACCGATTAGCCTTGCAATGAGATCTTCAGTAATCACAATCTTCTTCCCCATAACAAAGGAGGTGACTAGATGTGTTGAAGCCTTGGCGTGAATCCAAAATTCCTTGACCAGCATTGGGAATGTTGGTCCAACCAACCTATCGAAATACCTTTCCCACTTTTGAGCCCTAACTTCTTCAGTTAGGTCAAAACCGTTCTCCTTCAAGCTTTCAAAGTCAATGATTAATTCAGAAAGCACTTCAAGATTCTTCACCGGAGTGAGGAGAGTTCTGAGTGGCACTTGATATTGCTCAGATGATGCTTTCTTCTGAGTACCTGCAGAAACACTGCTGGAGGTTGCCATGTTCACGCTAAAAGGTTTTTGAGAATAAACTGAGAAAAATAGGTTGCAAGAGATGAACACAGAAATATGCAGAAAATGCTTGAGTATTAGTGAGAAAGCGTAAAGAATAAGAATGAGAGATTAATGTGCTTAAATAGAGTTTTCAAAACTATTTTGAAAAGATAAACGTTTTTACGAGAGAGAAAAATCATGATTGCCATTTAAAAGCATGATTACTTTTCATTAAATGCTTGCTGATTTTGGGGGATTTGAGAAAGATACTTAAAAACGGTTACCAGACATGTGTCTCAATGCACCCAATCAGCGCTTTGCCTTCTCAGAAGCGTGCACGCGTTCTGCTTCAGAGATATGCTGATGATTGGATGACACTTGTTTGATGTAGTGATCAGCACGTCTGTCTTTGAGCTTTAGACTCTCAGATCTTTAGACTTGCATCTGATACAATCTGCATGTTCTATCTTTCTGAAAGGAGATTGATCAGAAGTTCACAGTAAAATAATTACATTCTGAAGGTAAATATATGGAATTAAAACATTTTCACTCTGGGCACACTTTCATGCTGAGATGTTTCAGAATGAAATTAAACCTATCTTCTGAAAGGGGTTTAGTAAAGATATCAGCCCATTGATGGTCTGTATCTATAAATTTTAAGTTCAAAATACCTTTCTGAATATAGTCCCTAATGAAGTGATGTTTTATTTCTATATGCTTAGCTCTAGAATGTAAAATGGGATTCTTACTTAAGCAAATAGCAGAAGTATTATCACAAAGTATAGGAATGTTACTCTCAAAAATCTAGAAGTCTTCAAGCTGACTTTTCATCCAGAGCATTTGTGTGCTACATCCTGCTGCTGCTATGTACTCAGCTTCTGCTGTTGACAGAGCAATTGTTGATTGCCTTTTGCTGGACCAAGAAATCAGATTTTCTCCCAGAAACTGGCAGCTTCCAGAAGTACTTTTACGTTCCACTCTGTCTCCAGCAAAATCAGCATCATAGTAGCCTACTAAGCTGTAATCACTAGATTTTCTATAAAACAAACCCAGATTAGTAGTACCTTTCAGATACTTGAAAATTCGCTTAACAGCTGTTAAGTGAGATTCTCTAGGATCTGATTGGAATCTAGCACAGATACAAACACTGAATAATATGTCATGTCTTGAAGCCGTCAGATAGAGGAGAGAACCAATCATACCTCTGTAGACTTTCTGTTCTACATTTTTGCTTACCTCTTCTCTTTCCAGAATGCACGTGGGATGCATTGGAATCTTTGATGGCTTACATTCTGAGAGGTAAAATTTCTTCAGAAGATCTCTGATGTATTTGCTCTGATGAATGTAAGTTCCTTCTGGGGTTTGATTGATCTGAATTCCTAGAAAGAATTTCAGTTCCCCCATGAGGCTCATCTCAAATTCTGCCTGCATACACTTAGCAAATTTTCTTCCAAGAGAAGGGTTAGTAGAACCAAAAATAATATCATCAACATAAATTTGACAGACTAAGATGTCACTCTTAACTGATTTACAGAATAGAGTAGTGTCCACTTTCCCTCTGGTGAATTCATTTTCCAGCAGAAAGTTACTTAGCCTTTCATACCAAGCTCTGGGAGCTTGTTTCAGACCATACAGTGACTTCTTTAGTTTGAAAACATGTTCTGGATGTTTTGTATTTTCAAAACCTGGGGGTTGGTGTACATAAACTTCTTCTTCTATATAACCATTTAAGAATGCACTTTTGACATCCATCTGATACAGAGTGATGCCTCTATTAACAGCAAATGAAATTAAAAGTCTGATAGATTCTAACCTGGCGACTGGGGCAAAGGTTTCTGTATAGTCTATCCCCTCTTGCTGACTATAACCTTGTGCAACCAGTCGTGCCTTGTTTCTGATGACTTCACCTTGTTCATTTAGCTTGTTTCTGAACACCCATCTTGTTCCAATGACGTTGAATCCTTTTGGTCTGGGAACGAGATCCCATACGTCGTTTCTGGTGAATTAATTCAGCTCTTCTTGCATTGCCAGAATCCAGTCATTATCCAGAAGTGCTTCATCAATTGAAGAAGGTTCAATCAGAGACACCAGTCCCATAAGTGTTTCTTCAGAGTTTCTGAAGCTTGCTCTTGTTCTGATTGGATCTTCCTTTCTTCCTAGGATAGTCTCTTCTGGGTGATCCAAGCTGCTTCTGGGTAATCTCTTCTGAGGTTGATCAGCAGCTGTTGTAGGATTTCTAGCAGTGCTCCTTTCAGACGTTGAAGGAATGTCTGTGTTGAGAGCTTCTGATGACTTGTCTTCAGAACCTGCAGATTCAATTTCTATACCTGCAACAACTTCATTCTGCTTTGACTTTTCAGAGTCAAGCTTGTCATCAAAACGAACACTGATTGATTCTTCCACAATCTGTGTTTCTGTATTGTATACTCTGTACCCTCTTGAGCGTTCAGAGTATCCTAACATAATACACTTTTGTGCTTTAGAGTCAAACTTGTTCAAATAATTCTTTGTATTTAATATAAAGCAAGTACATCCATATGGATGAAAATATGAAATGTTGGGCTTTCTGTTCTTCCACAATTCATATGGAGTCTTTTCCAGAATAAGTCTTATTGAGATTCTATTCTGAATGTAGCACGCTGTGTTTATTGCCTCTGCCCAGAAGATCTTAGCAACGTTTGTCTCATTGATCATGGTTCTGGCCATTTCTTGCAATGTTCTGTTCTTTCGTTCTACAACTCCATTTTGTTGGGGAGTTCTAGGACAAGAGAAATCATGCAGAATGCCTCTGTCATTAAAGAATGACTCAAAATCTTTATTTTCAAATTCTCCACCATGATCACTTCTGACTTTAACGATTCTAAGATCCTTTTCATTCTGAACTTGGTTACAGAAGGTAACAAACACAGAGTGTGACTCGTCCTTGTGTCTTAAGAACTTTACCCATGTCCATCTGCTATAGTCATCTACGATTACAAACCCATACTTCTTACCACTGACTGAAGCAGTTTTAACTGGTCCAAATAAGTCAATGTGCAGAAGTTCTAATGGCTTAGAGGTAGAAACAACATTTTTGGATTTAAAAGAAGGTTTAGCAAATTTGCCTTTCTGACATGCTTCACACAGAGCATCTGAATTGAACTTCAAATTAGGAAGTTCTCTGACCAGATTGAGTTTGTTAATCTGAGATATTCTTCTCATACTAACATGCCCCAATCTTCTGTGCCAGATCCACTGCTCGTTGTTAACAGACAGAAGACATTTTACATTCTGACTCTTTAGTTCAGAAAGTTTGATTTTGTAAATGTTGTTTTTCCTCTTACCATTAAACAGGATAGTCCCATCTTTCTGACTAACAGCTTTACATGATTTTTGATTAAAGATTATATCATAACCGTTATCACTTAATTGACTTATGGATAACAGATTATGCATCAATCCATCTACTAGCAGAACATTATTAATAGAGGGAAGATTTCCATTACCTACAGTTCCAGAGCCAATTATCTTTCCCCTCTGATTGCCTCCAAAGCCAACGTGGCCTCCAGGCTTAAGTTCCAGGCTTTGGAACATATGCCTTCTTCCCGTCATGTGTCGTGAGCAGCCAGAGTCCAGGTACCATGACTGGTGTTTCTGACTTGCTGCTAAAGATATCTGCAACATGTATTATTTTATCCTTAGGTACCCAGATTTTCTTGGGTCCTGATTTGTTAGTTTTACCAAAACTCTGGTTGAATTTTGGTTTCACAGAGTGCTTACTGCTAGTATATTTGATATCATGTGTGTGACCATACACAAAATGTGAATTCAGAGGAGTGTGTTTAATGGTTAAGTCCATGACATTCTTTGGTGTAGGAACCTTACCTTGGTATCCTATTCCTTTCCTGCCGTTTCTGCTAACCCCATAGATCATTGAAGCCATTCTGCTTCTATCTATGCTTTTAGCTAGGAATTTCTGGAAACTGTGATCATACTCCTTGATGATCTCATCAGCGTTGCTGGGAGTTTCAGAAATTGGTTCCTTCTGAGAGTTTTGTAAAGTGTTTTCTAATTTTGAAATCTTATTTCTCAGCTCAGAATTTTCCAATTTGAGACTCTCAGTCTTATTAGAGTCGGATTCAAGATTCCTTTTCAGGTCTCTGAATTTAGCTCTACTTTGCTGATAACGTTCCAGAATCTCATTAAGGCTTTCAGCAAGTTCAGCCTTTGTAAAGTTAACAGCAAAGTTAGGAAATACCTCTTCAGTGTCTGATTCTGAGTCTGATTCAGAAGCTTCACTATCTTCTGAAATGTTAGCCATGAGAGCTATGTTTGCCCTTTCATCATCTGATTCTGAGTCAGCTTCAGACGAGTCAGAGTCATCCCATGTAGCCATGAGACTTTTCTTCTTCTCTCTTCCAAACTTCTTTTTGGGCTTTTCCCTCTGAATCTTTGGGCAGTCACTCTTGTAGTGTCCTTGCTCATTGCACTCATAGCAGATGATGTCTTTGGTGTTTGGCTTTTTGCTACTGGAGGAGCCTTCAGATCTTCTGTATCCAGAGGAAGAATCTGTCCTTCTGTATCTGGAAGAGGACTCGTTCTGATCAGATCTTCTGGGATTCCTGAACTTCCTTTGTCTTTGCTTCCACAGTTGATTTACTCTTCTGGAGAGAAGGGAAAGTTCGTCTTCTTCTGATGAGGATCCATCAGATGTTTCTTCAACTGCCTGCAAAACTTTAGACTCAAATTTTCTGTTAGATTTTAATGCTAAAGGCTTACCTTGCTTCTGAGGCTCATCAGCTTCTAGCTCTATCTCATGACTTCTGAGGGAGCTGATAAGTTCCTCCAGAGTGATTTTGTTGAGATCTTTAGCTAGCTTCAGAGCAGTAACCATAGGCCTCCACTGCTTGGGTAAACTTCTGACGATTTTCTTGACATGGTCAGCAGTAGAGTATCCTTTGTCCAAAACTTTGAGACCAGCTACCAGAATCTGGAATCTAGAGAACATAGTTTCAATGGATTCAGATTCTTCCATTTTGAACGCCTCATACTTCTGAATGAGCGCCAGAGCTTTTGTTTCTTTGACCTGAACGTTGCCCTCATGCGTCATTCTGAGAGAATCAAAAATATTCTTTGCTGTGTCTCTGTTGGAGATCTTTTCATACTCAGTATAGGAGATGGCACTGAGGAGGATGGTTCTGGCCTTGTGGTGATTCTTGAAGTCACGCTTTTGTTGATCAGACATTGTTTTTCTATCAATCTTCTGACCACTTGCATTCACAGGGTGCGTGTATCCATCTGTCACCATATCCCACAGATCAGCATCATGTGCCAGAAAGAAGCTTTCAATTCTATCTTTCCAGTAATCAAAGTTTTCTCCATCGAAGACTGGAGGTTTGCCACTGAATCTGTCTCTGTCCTCATTGTTGTCATTGCTGATGTGAGAATTGTTTCCTGCCATTGTGTTTTTCTGACGCTGGATCTTGTACTGACACGGTTAAGTGTTTTAGCTCAGAACCAGGCGCTCTGATGCCAATTGAAGTGGTGAAAAACACAAGAAGGGGGGGTTGAATTGTAAAACTGAAATCTAATGCAATGAACAAGATATTTTTATCCTGGTTCGTTTGATCTCAAACTACTCCAGTCCACCCGTCAAGGTGATTTCGCCTCTCTCCAACGAGGTCTTAATCCACTATATTCAACTGAATATTACAGACTGCTTTAACAACTGCTAAAGCCTTCTTGATTCAAACCACAACCCGGTTTGTCAAGGTAACACTTTCTTACAAAGAGATAAAACTATGTGTGTGGATGTTTTCTACAAAACTGTATCACAACTGTGATGTATACACAAATTGAAGCTTAGAAACTAGATTGCTAAACAGTAATAGAATATCAGAGTGTGTGGTTTAGCAAAACTGAGAGAACGAAGATTATGGTTTAGCTTTTGTGCGTGTAGAGATTTTTAGAGCATTAACCATTTCAATCTTCAAAGCCTTGTTTATATAGCACTGAGATGATGAACGTTGGATGCAATATTCTTGATTCAATGCTAATAACAAGCTTTCCTTATTGAGCAGATCTTGTCTGGAATGAGGCCGTTGGAATTAATTTGCTTTCAATGCACAGTGCCGTTTCTTACTTAATGCAAGTTCTGGCTTGGCTCATTCTGACTCTGCTTCGCTGCTGATGAACTATTGTGTTTCTTTATCAGAGTGTTGAGCGCAGTCTTGTTCATCAGGCTTCAGCATGTACGTGAGTTGATCATCTGATTTTAACATTCTGATATAGCAACTTCTGATGCTGGTGTCTGAAATCAAGTTCTGATGCTGAATAGATGTGATCTTGCTTATTTCAATCAGAGTATCTGCAAGTCAGAACATAATAATTTTAGGCAGCAGATAGTTCATACATGAAACTTATAAATACTATATCTTTTCACTTTGTTATCATCAAAACTTAAATATAGGGTAGTAGATTCAAACTTTGTTCTAACAATATGAACCTAGAAATGTAGTTTAGGCGTCCCAAGAATCCCCTAACTTCCTTCTCAGTGCAAGGAGTTGGCATTTCTTGTATAGCTTTGACCTTTGCAAGGTCAACTTAAATGCCTTTGTAGCTGACAACGAAGCCTAAGAGCTTACCAGATCTTACTCCAAAGGTGCATTTATTCGGGTTCAGCCTCAGTTTGTACTTCTTCAACCTTTCAAAAAGCTTATGTAGGTGATCAAGGTGCTCCTCTTCAGTCTGAGACCTGGCCATCATACCATCAACATAGACCTATATCTCGTGATGGATCATATCATGAAACAAAGATACCATGGCGTGTTGATAAGTTGCCCCAGTGTTTTTTAGCCCAAATGGCATAACTTTATAACAGAAAGTGCCCCACTGTATGACAAAGGTTGTTTTCTCCATGTCCTCAGGTGTCATTTTGATCTGATTATACCCGGAGAAACCATCCATGAATGAGAATACCTTATGTTGTGCAGTGTTGTCAACCAGAACATCGGTATGGGGAAGCGGAAAGTCATCCTTGGGGCTTGCCTTATTCAGGTCTCTATAATCCACACACATACGTACCTTACCGTCCTTCTTTGGTACTAGAACCATCTTAGCAACCAATTGTGGATAAGAGGTGACGGCTATGAAACCAGCGTTGAATTGTTTCATGACTTCAGCCTTGATATTTTCTGACATCTCTGGCCACATGCGATGAACCTTTTGTTTCACTGGAGGGCAATCCTCTTTTTTAGGTAGGCGATGAACCACAATATCGATTTCAAGTCCTGGCATGTCTTCGTATGACCAGGAAAAAACCTCAACATAGTCATGTAGCATCTGAATTAACCATTCCTTGACACTATGCTCTAGATCAGCACCTATCTTGGCTTCTTTCTTATCCTCTTCAGTACCCAAGTTCACTGTCTCAACTGGCTCTTCATGAGGTTGTATTGCTCTTTCTTCCTGTTGTAACAGTCTGGCAAGTTCTCCTGGTACTTCACAATCTTCCTCACCTTCGTCTTCGGCTTGGTAGATCGGATTTTCGAAGTCATAATGGGCAATAGCAGAACTGTTGCCAATGGGATCCATAGTGGATGTGGATATGCAGTTTGATATGTGGGTGTGTGTAAGAGCATAGCTGTATATTTTTTGATAAAGTAAAGACGCAAAAAAGAAAAACAAAGAGCGTAAAATTTGTATGTGAAACGTCCAATGTTTTATTGATGACATATGAAAATGAAGTAATGACCCTCACAAATAGACCATTGTGCCTCGGGTAAGACACAAGGCTTTAATGTTTCAATTGTTCAAATATTAAAATCCTCAAAACAAAAAGACAAATTACTCTTGAATAAAAGTAATGGGTACAAAATCTTTAGCCTCCTAATTGTTGAGTCCATCGCTGATGGTTCGGAAAATCCACTTGTCTAGGTCATAATCACTATCACTGTCTTCCAGGGCATTGACTCCATGTTTTCTGATCCGTAAAGGTGGTCCCCCGGTATGAGCACGACGAACATCTCTCTGGGCTCCTGAAGTAAAACCCAAACCAAATTTGTCATATTTGTAGGGAATATCTGGAAGTTGGCCCCAAATTATACACCCATCTTCTTCGACTACTGCCTTGGCATCCTTCAGAGAAGCCATCTTCAGTGGAGGTCTGGTAATCTTCGGGACTCTGGAAACAGTCTTGGTTGCAGAAACGGTCTGTGGAACCTCCTCAAAATTCTGACAGGGGGTCTCAATGAACTCGCTGTCCATTTCGACGTACCTGAAAGAGTTCAGGTGGCTCACCATGTATTCCTCCTCCCCATGGACTGTGATAATTTTCCCATTAACTGGATACTTCAACATCTGATGTAGGGTGGAAGTTACAACACTATCCCCATGGATCTAGGGTCGACCCAATGAATAGGAGTAAGACGGGTGGATGTCCATCACATAGAAAGTGGAATTAAAAGTATGAGTACCCACTTTGATAGGGATTTCCACCTCCCCGTGCACCATCCTTTTAGAATCGTCGAAGGCCCTCACCACAATGTTATTGGGCTTTAGTGTGAGTCCTTCACAATCTAACCTGTCTAGAGCATTCTTGGGTAAGACATTTAGTGATGAACCTGTATCCACCAGAACATGGGCTAATGTAATACCCCTGCACTCAATGGAGACATGCATGGCATCATTATGTTTCCTTCCCTTGGGAGTTAAGTTTGTATCAGAGAACCCCAGGCCATTGTCAGATGTCAAACTAGCCACGTAATGCTCGAATTGATCAACGGAGGTCTCTTGAGGAACGTGGGCAGACTTCAAGAATTTTACTAAAGCCTTGGCATGGGCTTCAGAGCACAAAAGTAAGGCGGGCATTAATATTTTTGAAGGGGTCTTCCCCAATTTCTCCATGAAATTATAATCACTCTTCTTGATTATCTTTAAAATCTATTCCATTTCCTTTTTAGAAGCCTCGGGAATGACTTTTGGGTGCGCATTCATCCGGATAGGCTCAACCAATACCTCTTTTCCCCGAGTCTCGGCCGACTCGGTAGCAGGGATAATAGCAGGACTAACAGTAGGAGTAGCAATGGGAATACTGACAGGAGTAGCAGCAGGAATAATCATAGGACTAGTAATAGGAGTACTAGCAGGAGCAGCAGCAGGGATGATCACGGGAGTAGCAACATTTTTTAGAGAGATCTCAGGAGAGAAAACTCTTCCACTTCTTGTAATTTTACTGGTCCTAATGATATTGTCGACGTCAGGATCAGTATCTTCTGCAACTTTGCCTTCAATAGCCAACAGGTCTTTCTTGACGCCATGGTAATAGACGTCCGCCCCATAATTCTAGGGAACAGCCTTATCCGAGAAGTATGGTATTGGCCCAGGAAGGGTGATGATCATGGGAGAAAACTTTGGAACAAATGTAATCCTGGTGGGTCTTTTGGTGGAGACCCTAGGAGGATTATCGGAAATGGTGATTATTGAGACATCTTCACATGAACTTCTTGCAAGAGGAACTTTCCTGAACATGCTTTCTTTGTTAACCCTCAGGCGCTTGACTCCCATCTTCAATAACAAACAGCCATCTGGTAGAGACATACATAAGTGGCAACCTTCACGATAGCCCAGAAATAAACTGTCTCGCAACAGATTCTCTTTAACAGTCAAAAGAGGAGTAGTTAATTCATCCATGGAGGAAACAAAACGGTCATCATCAACAGCATTGATACCTTGGCCATGTTTGGGCATTGGCTCTATCATTACATTAGGGGTCTCAGGAAGGTCAAACTCAATCTCCTTCGCCTCAATGAGATCATGTACCTTATTCTCTAAAGCCCAACAATAATTTGTATCATGCCCCAGAGTTTTAGAGTGGTAGGCACATCGAGCATTTGGGTTGTAGCGGAGAGATGCAGTATTAGGATTCTTCGGGGCCTCCTTTAAGGTCACCAGGTTAGACTTCAGTAGATGTGGCAAAACCTGGGATAATGTCATGTTGATCCAGGTGAACTGTCTTCTAGGCACATCTGGTATGTGCTGATTGTTTCGTTGTTGGTTTGATGTAGGATTGGAAATCATAACAGCCCCTACCGTCGAACGACGCTCAGCTTTGTTGTGATTTCTTTGGCCATAAGCAGCATTGCTCCTTCTTTCCTGTGAGTGGTTTCTTTGTTGTACTGGAGGATGCATCTCTCTGGATTTTACCACTTTTAATGCTAGCTTCTACCCATTCACCATTCAAGATTAATTCAGTAAACCCAACATACGAGCTTCCAATCAGATGGTTAAAGAACGGACCAGATAATATGCCCAAGAACATGTCCACTAGCTCCCTATCAGACAACGGAGGCTGGACTCTTCCAGCAAGGTCTCTCCACTTTTAGGCATAATCTTTAAAACCTTCATCGGAACTCATAGACATACTTTTCAACTGTGTACGAGTTGGGCGAGATCAGCATTATATTAATACTGCTTATAGAAAGCAGCAGCCAGATCTTCCTAATTACGAATGTTGGTCCTTTCCAGTTGATAGAACCATTCCAGCTGAGTCCCAGCCAAACTTTCCTGGAAGAAATGGACCCACAGATTCCTGTCAGTAGTGTGGGGTTGAATCTTCCTAACATACGACCTTAAATAAAGCTTCAGACAAGAGACACCGTCGTACTTAGCAAATGTAGAGACTTTGAATTTTTGCGGGATGACCACCCCTGAAATCAGTCCTAGCTCCTCAAAATCCAGCTCGGGTATCCTATGGATCTCCATAGCATTGAGTCGATCCTCTAGCTGTTTGTATTTATCATCAGCAGGAGGATACTGCTACTCAAAATAGCCAGGTTCATCTTCCTCAGACCCTGGATTGTTATTTTCTTCCACTGGCTTATCTTCTTGATTTTCCCTCTCATTTGACGGGGTTGTGAAATCTATAGCTCGCTTAACCGGTCCTCTGATCCTTCTTCCTAAATTCAATACACCAGTCAGTTTCTTTTCCTTCTTGGTCTTCTCTTTGATGATAAGAGCTTTCAGATCTTCTTGCCCCTGGGCCAGAGCCAGGAACATCTGCTAAAACTGAACGTTTTGAGCTTGAAGATCCTTTACTATTTGTTTGAGAGCCATTTCTTTTGCTAAAATAAACAGCGAGAAGAATAAGAAACATGTTTTAACAACCTGTTTATGCGATGATATGCATTATATGCTTATGAAATGTTTTCAAGGGCCTTATAAGATTAAACTCTTTTAACCAAAACAGAAACAAAGGCTTTTTATTAATGAATTCAAAAGAAATCAAAGTTTACAAAGGAATAACAAATAAGAAACTTCTAAGATTCTTAAGTCTCCTAAGGACGCTTCCTTTTGGTGCTAATGTAGGCATTTAGATTCTGCTCTTCGTGAAGCTGCTTTATCAGTTCCAACACCTTTTTCTCACTGGCATAGAATTAGGACTCAAAGGTATCTCATTCTTCTTTGAGCTGTATCTAAGACTTTTGTAATTCTTCAAAATTTGTGGGCATATCAGGATGCAGAATGATGCGAGACTCGACCCCTTGAACAATATGCTCTGAAATCACTGGTAGGATAGCAGCATACGACATCATAATATTTTGAACACGAGCTCACACCCATTTGAGGTATGGCTCCAAAGGGATGGAGTTCTTGTTCCCTAGAGTCTTGCTATCAGTCTTTTTAACCATACCCACAACGCGGATGAACTTCTGATGATAACCTTGCAGATCATTTGAATAGTCGAACATAATACCTTAGATGAGCATATCATGAGGACCATCCCTCTGGGCGTAACCGAACTAGCGTAAAGCTAAAGAGGGGTTGTAGGTGATGCCTCCTTTAATGCCAAGGAATGGAACATTTGGAAATTCTCCACAACGATCAATAGAAGAGATATCTTCTTGAGAGCGAGGGCACCAATAGATATTAGAGTGAGAAAGAGATGTTAATCTTTGGTTCCACCTTAAACCTAAATCATTCTTCATTACTGACCGAGGAAGGTGCAAAATAAACCACCTATAGAGTAGAGGTATAAAACATATAAGAGTCCCTCGCTTCTTCATGGTACGGGTATAGAGTGAATGCAGAATATCCCCGAGCAATGTAGGCATTGGATTGTAAGAAAGAAAGATGTTGATGGCACTGGCATCTACAAACTGATCTGAATTGGGGAACAGAACCAACCCGTAGATCAAAAGATCTAAAACATCTTCAAAGGCATGGTGTTGTACCCCAAAATTTGCCCTCCCATATTCTTCAAGATTTGCCAAGAATCATCTTCAAATGGTTCAAGATTTCTCAAAGGGTTGCACAATCCAAATGCCTCCTAAGCCAGTCAAAATTAGGGTTTTGTTTCTTCCAAAGAATTTGAGGTTTTCAATGGCTCAATCAAGTCTCATGTGCCTATATACATCCTCAAGCATCTACATGCCAAGTTTCAAGACTCACAGTGCCAATTCCACAGTCAAAAGCCCTATTTGATCCACAGTCACCTGCAGGGGCAAAATGGTCATTTTAAAGTCAAAAGTCAAAATTTTTGGTCAACATCTTATTTTGAGTACACAATCATCATTTGATCAAGTCTTGATCATGATTCCACAAGCATGGCTCAAAAATCATCAAGATGCAAAAAGTTACTATTTTTGGACAGTAGAAAAGTCAACTGTATCTTGACCAAGGCATAACTTTTTCATGGTTCATCATAAAAATCCTATCCAATGCTCATTTTGAAGGGGATGACATTTCCTACAACTCATCTTCACATTCCAAGTCCAAGAAATGCACTCACAAAAAGTTATCAATTTCTACGTTATAGGTCAATTTCAAAAGTCAACAAAAATGCACTTTAAGTCAAAGACCATAACTTGAGATTGGTAAATCCAAATGACATGGGACCAAAGGCATTGGTTAGAGGACTTCAAGACCTTTCAAAAATGTCAAAGAACATGTTCATATGATCAAAATTGAGCAAGATATGCATTGGAGAAGTTGGGAAATTTTTGTGAATTTGCAAAAAGTCAACTTTGCTCAAAACACTTTGTTTTTGCTAATGGACCTCAAATTCCTTCTTGAAACTTTATCCATGGCCTATGCACGACCCATCAAGCCTATTTGAATTTATTTTCTTATTTTTATTAATTAATTGGATTTTTAATTGATTTTAATTCATTTAATTCATTTAATTAATTTAAATTGTAGGAAATTCAAAGATATGGTTTTTTCAATCTTTTTGTGAAGCAAACAAGCTCAAGATATGCTGGCAATTCGTGTGCAAATCAAAGGGACAAGAATCTCTAAGTTTGGCAAGTTTTTCCAATCAAAAAGATTGAAAAATATTTGATTTTAAATTAAATATACAAACATCAATTCCATGGATTTCTTGGCCAAGATTTAACCTAATTTCATTCTACTATAAGTACACAACCTAACCCTAATGTATTGGACGTGAAAATTGCTGCAGAAAAGCCATAAGCATATTGAAAAAAATCAAAGAAACTTGAAAACTGTTTTCCAGGTTCCAGCACGATTCAAAGCATTTTATTGTTTCTAATACATTGCAGGAACTCCCAGAAACAGATTGCAATCAAAATCACACGCCAAAGCTCAAGAAATCATCATTCACAGACCCACGGTTTGCTTGACTTTTTCAGAATCGAAACTCATATTTCATGCATAATTAACATGTTCTAATCCTTGTTTTGCGTTGCTTGAATCTATACAAAGCTAATGGTACAGGTTAATTGAATTATAGAGCCCTAAATAAAAAGATACCATTGAAGAAATCTAGGGTTCCTAAGCTTTGATTTTGGGGCTTTATTACCCAGGAAAAATTAGCACCTTTAATGCCTATGGTTGAGATCGTTGCGTTCAGACGAACATAAAGTCGTGCTCGCGAAATATTTATATAGCCTAGGGAGCTAATCGCTATTATTCCTCGTTCCATATTGTGGGGGTTAAAAACCCCCGCTATTTCATTTGTTTTTTGCAGGTATATAGGAAGGAGATGAAGACGTGTTGGCTTTTAGTTGGGCTATTCAAAAAATAGGCGCGTGTGTTTCTTGTTTTCCAGCATTTTGATTGTTTCTTAATAAAATAACTGTCACTTGTTTTACTAACGAATAACGCATGCAGTTGGAGTGGTTGAGGCATTGGTGTATTGATCATTGGGACCTGGGTTCGATTCCCAGGTCCCCCCAAATATTTGTTTCTATTTTTTCTAACATAATTGCATGCAGACTTCCTAGCGCGATTCACCATGTGCCTCCAAACATCAGCATGCCATGTGTCCTGAAGCAGCAATCCAATGGCCAGGAGATGAAGAACACCATGTTCCCAGTCAAAGCATGCATGGACAATTTCCAGAAAGTCAACAAGGCTTGAGTGTTATTGGGCTGGAAAATTGCTAACAAACCTCCATCTGGGCCCAACACCCCCAGGGTTTTGTTTCTCATTTTTTCTCTTTTATATTTTCTATTTAATTATTTTTTATTAACTATTATTATTATTATTTAATTACCTCATAAATTAACTATTTTCATAATTAATTCAGAAAACAATATTTTCTTATTATTATTATTATTTATTAATTTCACCTTTAATTATTATTTTGTAAATAAATTCTAACAAATTAATTTAATTAATTAGGTTAAATTTGACTCTTTTTTTTTTGCAATAAATAAAATCCATGTAGAATTAGGTTTTTTGACAACTTTTAATTTCTTTTATTTTTATTTTTCATTAAAACAAAAAACAAACATAAAAAATACTTTTTCTTGTAATTAATTAATTAATTAGAATTAGGTTTAATTAAAGGCAAAAGGACCAAATCTCATTCTTTCTCAAAAAGGGTCAAAACCCTAAGACTTTTTCCCGATTCAAATTTTTTTCGCGCATATTTATTTTTGATTATATTTATGTATTTGCTCCGAGAATGTAATAGATAATTAGGACTTTTATCGCTTTCTTTATTTTCTCGCAATTTATTTTCAAGGGTTATGTTTTTGGCGATGTAAATACCCGACGCCTTGTAATAGCGTAGATTTATTTTCCGCAATTTACTTTCCGCATAATTATTAACTGTTAACTATGCATGACAAGACTTGCCTGAAAACTAAAATCAACTCGTAGCTCACCATAATACATGTGCAAAGATAATATGAATTGAATCCTGACACACTCGCACATGCCACTCTTAGGGTACGCCTCACTTGGTTGCCTCGACGTGGTCATTGAGTATAGGGTGTTTTAGAGGTCACCCTCCTGTCTAAAGATCCAGTTGCCTCGAAACGGTTGCCTCGGATAAAAAGGATCTAGGACATTAGGGTTACCGCTAAGGCGTCCTACTATTGCTTTGGTGACCACACATGTCCCTATAATCGAATTGACCCGAATAACTCCAACGACGGTGCTACCTACTTCTCAATAGTGGGATAGTACTGTCTAAAGGGCATTTACACAGCTTAATTCCTTAGAATAGGTATATTTCTCCTGGGTACTTGCTCTTTCAAAAACAAAAACAACTTTTCGCACTTACACTTTCAAACAAAAGTTTTCAAACAAACACTTCATACACTCTTGAGGACTGATACAAGAGTTACTTAGAAGTTTTCAAAATGAAACTTTTTCAAAACCCACAAACACAAGAAAAGCGAACATTTTTGAAAACATAGTGAGCAAGTACCTAAGAGCCCGTGGATAACCACGGATAGAAAGGGTGCTAACACCTTCCCTTTCTATAATCTACCTCCCGAACCGAGAAACATCTCGAAAAGTAATTTTGCTGTGCTTTTGTCCTTTCCTTGTTGGAGAACATAAAAGACGGTGGCGACTCTTGCTTACCGCGACATTTCGCGAACCAGCATTTCAAAACAGTCAGTTCTATTTCCACCTATCACAGAACTGGCGACTCTGCTGGGGAATATTTAAATAAGTGAGGTGTACCTTAGGATTAGACCACTCTTGTTTTCAATTGCTTGCTTTTATTGCTTTAATATTGTGGGCTTGTTTTGGAGTTTCATAGATCCTAACCCGGATCTGGGGGATACCTTTTAGAAGTAGCAACAAACTGTGAGGGAACTGTGCGGGGTATACCGACACCGTTGAAGCAGTTGCTACGTTGATGTGGCACTTTGGTGAGTACCGGTAACCCTTGAGTCAAGTCAAGGAGAGTACGGGGCCGCCGCGTGGTGTCGTGAAGCATCAACTGACCTTAGGAACCTTACTTGACCATCCTGGCCTCTTTAGGGGTAGTGAGATGACCGACTTTGGTGCAGTCCAAAGTTGGTAGATACTCGATACTACACTCATTGAGGGTTGTTTTCTTGGAATATTTTGATCGCCAGTTCAGTGGCTAAATCAAAACAATGAACATAGAAAACAACCCAATGATATTGAGCTTCTTAGAACTCGGTTACTTTTGATAGGACAGGTTTTGAGCCCACCAACTTCAAGAGGGTAGTACCTAAACCTCATGATGGCCTAAACTCTAAGGGTTGTCTGGTGTGACTTGTGTGCCATGTTTGCTTTTTGTGAATACTTGTGGTGTGTTTTTATCATAACATCATAACATCATAAAGCATCATATGCATTTACTAACCACTTCAAGGGTTCGAATCTTCATCTTTGTTCTTTGTTTTGTAGGACATGGAATTTCTCCGCAGAAAGACAATTCAGGTCAACCTTGTAAGGATCCCTCCTCAGCTTAAGGAGCTTACATCCAGGATTCCCGAGAACTCTTCCTTCAGTGAAAGGCATGGTAGACTCATCAGCTTGGTCAACACCAACATTGAAGAAGATATGATAAAATTTCTCTTCCAGTTCTTTGACCCTTTGCACCACTGTTTTACTTTCCCAGATTATCAATTAGTGCCTACTTTGGAAGAGTTTTCTCAGCTTCTGAAGGTTCCCATTCTCAGTCAACCACCCTACAACGGTACGGAAAAGGAACCAAGACTTGAAGAGGTTGCTAAAGCACTACGTCTGCAACCATCTGACATCAAGGGGCATTGGGAAATCAGAAGTGGTATCAAAGGATTCTTGGCAAAGTTCCTGTTTGAGAAGGCACAAGAATGTTGGAATTCTCTCGACCTACAAGCCTTTGAAGAAGTTGTGGCACTCCTTGTCTATGGGTTGGTCTTGTTCCCAAATCCAGATCAACTTATAGATATAAATGTTGTCAAGATCTTCATGTCCAAGAATCCCATCCCTACATTTCTTGGGGACATCCTCCACTCATTTTACACTCGAACAATGAGAAAAAGAGGTGTTCTCATGTGCTGCACTCCTCTCCTGGAAAGGTGGTTTATTTCGCACCTTCCACAATCAGTTTTGAAGAACGAGCGGGGCTTGAGATGGTCACAACGGTTAATGACTCTCACACATTCTGATATACATTGGTGTTCTCGGTCCAGAGAAAATGTCACTATCATTGATCGTTGCGGAGAATTTCCTAATGTTCCTTTGCTTGGAATTAGAGGAGGCATTACTTACAACCCCTGTCTGGCTTTGAGACAATTTGGATATGCTCGGAGGGATGGCCCTCATGACATGTTGATTCCTGACATGGTTTTTGACTTCGACAATGATACGCAAGGACTTCGCCAGAGGTTTATCAGAGCTTGGAGGATGCCTAACAAGGTGGATAGTAAGACACTGGGGCACAAGAATTCCATCCCCCTTGAGCCTTACCTCAAGTGGGTACGAGCCTGCTCCCAGAAGCTTATGATGCCATATCCTCACATTCTCCCTGTGATCAAAGAGCCAGTTATGGAAGGAGAGGTCCCGAACACCATTCAACATCCTGACATGCCAACATCTTGGGAAGAAATGCAAAAGAGATGGATCCAACTCAAAGAAGAACGGAATTCTCTTGAAGCCAGTCTACATGCCAGCGAGAAGAAGGTCTTGGAGCTCACCCGCCTACTGCACGAGGAAAAGACTCTCAACACTTACATCGCTCCAAAGAGGATGCGCAGTGTCTTTTGGGATTAAGTATTCTGTAATGTTTCACCCATGAGGCACTGATGTACTGAACAGATCATTTATTAATATAACGTGTGTTCCTTTTTGTCTACAACGAATTTGAACTTTCGAACGCTTGAATGCATTGCATAAATAGCATACCATGCATCATATGCATAACAGGTACCCTCTTTTTACAGGTCACTTATCTTCTTCGCTGTTTATTTCAGCAATCATCATGTCTTCTGAACCTACTACTGAACAAGCTATCAAGGCCCTCCAGGCCCAGAATGCCCAGTTCCAAGAGTTGGTCATGAGCTTAGCCCAGGGTCAACAGGAGTTGAAGACTCTAATTCTGAAGAAGAAGAAGAAGAAGAAGAGGACTGTGTTGTTCAACACTGGACGGAGGTTTGGAAATGGACTACAAAATGAGGCTGACCTGGCTACTTCCTCTGTAGGGAAGGATAGTCCCCAAGAGAGAAGGGTTCCTAGTCCCGTGGTCTCCGACAACGAGACAGATTATAATGATGAGCAGTACCCTCCTGCTGAGGACCGGTACAAATAGCTGGAGGACCGCCTAAGTGCTATGGAGATTCAACATGTGCCCGGGTTGGACTTTGGAGACCTAGGCTTATCCTCTGGGGTGGTGATTCCCCATAAGTTCAAGGCACCTGCTTTTGCAAAGTATGACGGAGCTTCCTGTCCTAAGCTGCATCTCAGATCATATGTAAGGAAGATCCAACCATATACAGCTGACAAGAATTTATGGATCCATTTCTTCCAGGATAGTCTTTCAGGGACTCAACTCGAATGGTTCTATCAGCTGGATGGAGCCAGTATTCGTAACTGGGAGGACTTGGCTACTGCGTTCTATAAGCAGTATCAGTATAATTCTGACCTCGCTCCTACGCGTACCCAACTCCAGGGTATGTCACTAGGGACGGGTGAAGGGTTTAAGGAGTATGCGCAAAAGTGGAGAGACCTGGCTGGAAGGGTGCAACCACCTCTAATTGACCGTGAGCTCGTTGATATGTTCATGGGGACCCTGTCTGGTCCGTTCTTCAACCATCTGATTGGGAATTCTTCTGTTGGGTTTACAGATCTGATCTTGACTGGTGAGAGAATAGAAGCTGGTATCAAGTCTGGGAAGATACAAAAAGGTGCCTCCTCGAGTACTGAAAAGAAACCCTTCAAGAAAGAATCTAGTGTTGTTTATGGTTCAAGGAGACAAAATAAACCGGAACGCCGCCAAGCTGTCAACGCGGTGGTAATTTCAAAGCCTGTTGTTGCTCCTCAGCAATACAACCAGCCAAGGGGTGAGAGACCCAAAAGGCAGTTCACTCGGCTCAGTATGACCTTGTCCCAGATATTGCCGCAACTACTGTCAACCAATCTGGTAACTGTCAAAGAAGCTCCAAAGGTTGTAAACACCACCTCTCCAAAGTACAACCCCAACGCCCGCTGCGCTTATCACTCTGATAGCCCGGGGCATACTACTGATGATTGTTGGGCTCTGAGGAATAAGGTTCAGGACCTTATTGATGCTAAAGAGATAGAGTTCGAGGCGCCCGAAAGACCAAATTTTGTGACTAATCCTATGCCCAAGCATGGAGTGAATGCTGTAGAGGAAGACCTGTATATAGCCTCTGTGGATGATATTGTTACTCCGCTGTTGACCGTCAAAAGGAACCTGTTGCTAGCTGGTTTATTTCCAGGATGTAGTAAAGGTTGCCATCTATGTTCTGTTTCACCTGCTGGTTGTCCTTTGTTGAAGTCAGGCGTCCAAAACCTGATGGATAATAAAGAAATCATGTTTGAGAAGGTTGCTGTTCCTGCTACCCCTACTGAAGAAGTGTCCATTGTTACTATTTTCAACAACTCTCCTAAGGCTCCCTCAAAGAAGCCTGTCAAAATCATGCCTGCTCAGAAGATTGTGCCTATCATCATCACTGTTCCGGGGCCCATCCCCTATACATCCGACAAAGTTGTCCCTTGGCACTATGGGGCAGATGTTTATGTTCTTGGAGTAAAACAAGAGTTTGATACTAGTACCGGCGTCACCAACATCACCGGGCATGCTAAAGTCACTCGTAGTGGTAGACTGTTCTCACCAGATATTGCGCCACCAGCTATCTAGAGACCCCTGGTCATCACACCTGCAAGTGTGCCTGCTTCCCTTCTTGACCAAGTTCTTATTTCTACCCCTGCTGCCGAGTCATCTGACGCTCGGGGCAAAGGGATCGCTACTGATATGCCTGCCCAGACGGAGGCACCGAAGACAACCAATGTTGAAGCTTCCAAGCAGGAGATGGAAGAGATCCTTAAGATTATCAAGAAGAGTGATTTCAACGTCGTTGAGCAGCTGGGGCACACCCCATCTAAAATTTCTATGCTATCACTGTTGTTGTGTTCAGAGGCCCATGCCAAGGCTCTAATTACCTTTCTGAAGATGGCCCACGTGCCACAAGAGACGTTTGCTGATCAATTTACCGACTGTGTGGCCAACTTAACTGCTGATAATGGTTTGGGTTTCTCTGACGCCGATCTGACTGCTAAAGGAAAGAACCACAACGATGCCCTGCATGTCTCCATTGAATGCAGGGGCACTACTCTTGCCCATGTGCTGGTTGACACTGGTTCTTCATTGAACGTATTACCCAAGAAAGCTCTAGACAAGCTGGATTGTGAGGGTTTAGAGCTCAAGCCAAGTAACGTTGTTGTCCGGGCCTTTGACGGGTCCAAAAGGATGGTACATGGTGAAGTTGACATTCCAATCAGGGTTGGTTCTCAGGTCTTTGATTCAACATTCTATGTGATGGACATCCGACCGTCCTACTCTTGTTTGATGGGTCGTCCGTGGATCCACAAGGCTGGAGCTGTGACCTCCACACTACATCAGAAGCTGAAGTACCCGGTCAGAGGGAAGATTGTGACAGTTCAGGGGGAGGAAGAATACATGGTCAGCCACCTCAACTCGTTCCGGTACATAGAGATGGATGGGGAGTTCATTGAGACCCCCTTTCAACACTTTGAAGAGGTCCCTCAGACGCTGGCCTCAACTGAGACTGTGATCGAAGATTCTCCTTTGAAGATGGCTTCCTTAAAGGATGCCCAGGCTGTGATTGAGAAGGGTGAGTGTGCAAACTGGGGCCGACTTCCTGATTTCACTCTGAAGACTGACAAGTTTGGTTTGGGTTTCACTGCAGAAGCTCAGAGGGCTGTTCGTAAGGCAAGGATCGGAAGACCTCCTGTATTCATCACCAACCCGGGAGTAAATGCTATTGAAGATGGCGTGGAGGAATCTGAATTCGACAGCTGGATCTACCCAACGACTAACGGTGGACCAAGCAACTGGACTGCCAAAGACTTCATACCTATTACTTTTGTCACTCAGTAATGAACTCCTTTGTTTTGAATTTGTAACAAACAATAATTTGAAACTTTATGGCCCGGTGTCTTACCCGGGGCATCGTGGCTTCATTTGTGAGGGCTTTTGTGTGTCATTTTCATATATCATTAATAAAAGCATTGGACGTTTTTTGCATTTCAAATCTTGCGCTCCTTGTCTTTCTTTATTATATATTGCAAAACAACTATATTTACACACACTCACCTATACAGGTTCCAATCCACTCTGGATCTCACTGGTAACGACTCTGCTACTGCCAGTTATGACTTCGAAAATCTGATCAACTTAGCTGAAGATGAAGGTGAAGATGATTGCGAAGTGCCTGGTGAGCTTGCAAGACTGCTACTCCAGGAAGAGAGGGCCATTCAGCCACATGAAGAGCCAGTGGAAACGGTAAATCTGGGTACTGAGATAGACAGAAAGGAAGTCAAGATTGGTGCCAATCTAGAGCTCAGTGTGAAACAACGGTTGATTCAGATGCTGCATGACTATGTGGAAATCTTTGCCTGGTCTTACGAAGACATGCCTGGGTTGGATACTGACATCGTGGTTCATCACTTGCCTACCAAGGAAGACTGTCCTCCGGTAAAACAGAAGGTCTGCCGTATGCGTCCAGAGATGTCCGAGAAAATCAAGGCTGAGGTTATGAAACAATTCGACGCCGGGTTTCTAGTAACTTCTTACCCTCAGTGGGTTGCCAACGTGGTTCCAGTGCCGAAGAAAGATAGTAAGGTCAGAATGTGTGTGGATTATAGGGATTTGAACAGGGCGAGCCCTAAGGATGACTTCCCTCTGCCTCACATCGATGTTCTGGTTGACAACACTGCTCAGCATAAGGTGTTCTCCTTCATGGACGGGTTCTCCGGTTATAATCAAATCAAGATGGCTCCTGAAGACATGGAGAAGACCACTTTTGTTACTCAGTGGGGCACCTTCTGTTACAAGGTCATGCCTTTTGGGTTGAAAAATGCCGGGGCAACCTACCAATGTGCCATGGTTGCTTTGTTTCATGACATGATCCATCACGAGATCGAAGTATACGTCGATGATATGATTGTAAGGTCCCAAACTAAGGAGGAACACCTTGACCATCTACAGAAGCTGTTTGACCGTTTGAAGTTGTACAAGCTGAGGTTGAACCCGAACAAGTGCACCTTCGGGGTAAGATCTGGAAAACTGCTAGGTTTCGTCGTGAGCGACAAAGGTATTCAAGTGGACCCTGCCAAAGTGAAAGCCATACAAGAGATTCCAGTTACCAAGACAGAGAAAGAAGTCAGAGGCTTTCTAGGACGTCTGAACTACATTGCCGGATTCATCTTACATCTAACTGCTACCTGTGAACCAATCTTCAAGCTACTGAAGAAAGATCAAGTGGTACATTGGAACGATGAATGTCAGGCTGCTTTCGAAAGAATCAAAGAGTGTCTTCAAGAGCCACCCATTCTTATGCCACCGGTTGAAGGGAGACCTCTAATCTTATACTTGACAGTACTTGATAGCTCAATAGGGTGTGTGCTGGGTCAGCATGACGAGTCTGGCCGAAAAGAGCACACTATTTATTACCTTAGCAAAAAGTTTACCGACTGTGAGACCCGATACTCACTGCTCGAGAAAACTTTCCGCGCTTTGGTATGGGCTGCTCGCCGGCTGAGACAATATATGTTGACTCACACTACTCTGTTGATTTCAAAAATGGATCCAATCAAGTAAATCTTCGAAAAGCCTGCCTTGTCCGGAAGAATAGCAAGATGGCAGACGATCTTGACTGAATATGACATCCAGTACACGACTCAGAAAGCAATCAAGGGAAGTGTATTGGTAGACCATTTGGCACATCAGGCAGTGGATGATTACCAGTCGATGAACTTTGAATTTCCAGATGAGAATATCATGGTAGTGACTGATTATGAAGTACTTGGACCGGATGAAGGACCTGAGGAAGGATCCCGATGGTCTATGCACTTTGACGGAGCCTCAAACGCTTTGGGTAACGGCATTGGCGCTGTGATCATAGCTCCAAAAGGCTCTCATACTCCACTTACCGCCCGGCTATGTTTCAACTGCACCAACAACATGGCGGAGTATGAAGCATGCATCATGGGTCTTAGAGCTGCAATTGACCTAAGGATCAAGTTTCTGAGTGTCTTAGGAGATTCCGCTCTTGTGATCAGTCAGATCAAAGGCGAGTGGGATACGAAACACCCAAATCTCATTCCTTACAAGGAGTATGTATTGACGTTGATTCCCCATTTCGAGGAGATAAATTTTGAACACTTCCCAAGAGAGGAGAATCAGTTGGTGGACGCGCTAGCTACGATGTCTTCCATGTTCAAAGTAAAATGGGACAACAAGGCTCCCCGGATCATTATTTGGAAATTGGATGAACCTGCACATTGCTGTGACCTTGAGACCGAAGAGGTAACAGAAAAGCCTTGGTGTCATGAAGTGAAGAGGTACCTTGAAACTCAAGAATACCCCGAGGGTGCATGTGTTAATGACAAGAAGTTTCTGAGAAGGTTCGCGGCAAAATTCTTCCTCAACAATGACATTCTCTACAAACGAAACCATGATTCAACCTTATTGCATTGTGTGGATAAGACGGAAGTAGAAAGGATCATGGAAGAGCTGCATGAAGGTACTTTCGGAACGCACTCCAGTGGACATACCATGGCAAAGAAAATCCTCCGGGCAGGATATTACTGGTCCACAATGGAAGCTGACTGTTATCAGCATTCTCGGACATGTCACAAGTGCCAGATCTACGCTGATAAAGTGCACATTCCTCCAGTTCCTTTGAACGTCTTAACAACACCTTGGCCTTTTGCAATGTGGGGAATGTATATGATCGGCGAGATCAGACCTACGACATCCAATGGGCATCGCTTCATCCTGGTAGCGATTGATTACTTTACAAAGTGGGTTGAAGCAGCTTCCTTTTCCACCGTAACCAAGAATGTTGTGGCACGGTTCATTCGGCATAATCTGATCTGTCGATACGGTGTACCAGAGAGGATCATTACGGACAATGGTACTAATCTCAACAACAAGATGATCACTGAGCTCTGCGAGCAGTTCAGGATACAGCACCACAACTCTTCTCCTTACCGGCCAAAGATGAATGGGGCTGTAGAAGCAGCTAATAAGAATATCAAGAAGATTGTGAAGAAGATGACAGTGACCTACAAAGATTGGCACGAGATGTTACCGTTTGCTCTTCATGGGTACCGTACCTCAGCACGAACATCAACAGGGGCAACACCCTTTTCCTTGGTCTATGGCATGGAGGCAGTCTTGCCTATTGAAGTTCAGATACCCTCTCTCCGGATAATGAAGGATGCAGGTTTGAGTGAAGATGACTGGATCCAGAGTCGGCTTGATCAATTAAACCTGATTGACAAAAAGAGACTCACTGCTATTTGTCATGGTCAGACGTACCAAAAACGGATGATCAAGGCATTTAACAAGAAAGTCAGACGACAAGAGTATCAAGTTGGGGACCTGGTAATCAAGCGCATCATTCTACCTCAAGGTGATCCCAGGGGCAAATGGACCCCCACGTACGAAGGGCCATTTGTGGTTAAGAACATCTTCTCGGGAGGAGCAATGATTCTAACTACCATGGATGGTGACGACCTTCCTCACCCCGCCAATGCAGACATAGTAAAAAGATACTACGCATGATCAAAGACCCGCTAGGTCGACTGGCCTAGGAAAAAATAAGGGCTTCCCAGAGAACCAAAAGGGTTCGGGCAAAAATAAGGGATGAAAAATAAAAAATTTGTACACCCGGCAAGTCGAAAACCTGAAAAGGCGGCTTGGGCAAAAATGGGTATCCCGATGGACTGAAAACCCGAAAGGGCGGTCCAGGAAAAAGTTAGGGATTAAAGTGTAATACTATGTCTCATTGGATCACCCTGCATCCAGACTTCGGTATCAACCATCAGGCTTACACGGCACCAATCAATCAGCTTCGTCTCCAACTAAGCAGCAAAGTGATGAGACGCTTGAAGACATAAAGGCGATAGCAGAGTTGGAACCCAGTGGGATTATTTTTCACATAGCTGTTTTGTTTTCCTTTTCAAAAATTGTATAAACTCTATGTTGTTCGGCGGCGTTCTCTTACTAGGACGTCAGCCTCTTGTATATAAAACGCCTATTTACAGGCAAATTCCAATATCAATACAAGCTCATTTTCCAGACAAATTGCCAATTGTTTTTCCTTTATCTATTTTGTTTTGCAAAGAACGTCCAATGTTCATTTTTGATATATGCATTTGACCTTAATTGCTAACTCATAAATATTTGCATACGAAACAAAGGACTAATTACAGGTGACATCAGAAACAGGGGCAATAAGGATTGTCTAAGTGATCTAGCTGCTCTGTCCACCAAGGTACCAAGGTAGGTTCAACTGAAGAATACGACCAAGATATCTTCACTCCCCGGGAGTAAGACAAATCAACAACACTCTCCCCAAGAAGAGTTGGTCTCCCATCAGCCCCGTAAAGGCACAGTATCCCTAGCAAATCAGCAGTACTCTCCCCAAGCAGAGTTAGGCTACTGTCAGCCCCAAAGAAGTTGGGTATCCCCAGAAGATCTCAATATTCTCCAACAGAGTATACAGATATTCCTCAGCAAGTATCCCCGGCAGTCTTAATATTCCTCGACAGAAATATAGGATTGTTCCCCGGCGGAATACAGATACCCCAGTGGAGCCATTTCCCCAGTGTAGTCCAAAGCTTCCCCAGGAGAGTTGAATCATCTCCCCAGTAGATTCTGGAAGCTTATCCCCTGCAGAGTACAAATATCTCTCCCCAGCCATATTCAAAGGTTATCCCCCACCAGATTCTAACTGGGTTATCCTCAGCAAATTGCAACGGAAAGATCGTCCTCGGCAAAGTTCTTCCTATCCCCAGTGGAGTTCATCAAATTCCCCCAACAGAGCTTATCAACGGAATCCCCAGCAGAGTTATCATTAAAATCTCAGCGAAGTATCTCTTCCCCACAGAGTAAATCCCCGCAGAGTAATCTCTCCATCAGGTTTATTCCCCAACGGAGTCATCTTTTCCTACAGGTTTATTCTTGCGATCATCTTCGTTCATCATCCCCAGCGGAAACGGAGAACTCTACTCTTCAAACATCAGCCCAGGATTTAACAAGCTCCCGGCATTCGTCAAGGATTTATTTTCCTAGACGAAAATACATTCATAAACATTTCACATTTCATACCTCCTGCTTACATACATGATAAAGTGCATACGACACGATCTCATTTATTTTTGAGAATATCATGACATCATGCATTTCATACATCATGACGACTAATGTTTGCCTTTTCAGGAAAAAGGTCAATCAAAAGATATTACCATCACCTTTTGAAGTTACGGATTCGATACCTGTATCTAGCCAGGGCATATCTGTGAGCGACTGATTAGAGGTCTACGCTTGTATCCAGCCAGGAAAGCTATCTCGATCAACCTTTTAAAGTTTCGGATTCGATACCTGTATCTAGCCAGGGCATATCTGTGAGCGACTGATTAGAGGTCTACGCCTGTATCCAGCCAGGAAAGCTATCTCAATCAACCTTTTGAAGTTCCAGATTCGATACCTGTATCTAGCCAGGGCATATCTGTGAGCGACTGATTAGAGGTCTACACCTGTATCCAGCCAGGAAAGCTATCTCGATCAACCTTTTGAAGTTCCAGATTCGATACCTGTATCTAGCTAGGGCATATCTGTGAGTGACTGATTAGAGGTCTACGCCTGTATCCAGCCAGGAAAGTTATCTCGATCAACCTTTTGAAGTTCCAGATTCGATACCTGTATCTAGCCAGGGCATATCTATGAGCGACTGATTAGAGGTCTACGCCTGTATCCAGCCAGGAAAGCTATCTTGATCAACCTTTTGAAGTTCCAGATTCAATACCTGTATCTATCCAGGGCATATCTGTGAGTGATTGTTTGTAGATTCGATACTTGTATCTAGCCAGGGCATATCTGTGAGCAACTGATTAGAGGTCTACGCCTGTATCCAGCCAGGAAAGCTATCTCGATCAACCTGTTGAAGTTCCAGATTCGATACCTGTATCCAGCCAGGAAAACTATCTCGACCAACCTTTTGAAGTTCCAGATTCGATACCTGTATCTAGCCAGGGCATATCTGTGAGCAATTGATTGTGGGTCTATACCTGTATCTAGCCAGGAAAGTTATCTACATGAAGAGTTTGAAGATCAACACATGTAACAGGCCAGGAAATTATCTTTCTTTCTCAGGAACGCAAGTTCTCGCTAAGGAAACTCTTATGCGATCAACATCTCCAGATGGCATCTGTAAGCCCATCTCCATAACTATCCATCACATTTCCAAATGGCATCTATAAGCCCATTCCCGACAAGATTCCGTCATATTTCCAAATGGCATCTATAAGCCCATCATCCTATCCATCATCTCTCCAAATGGCATCTATAAGCCCATTCCCGACATCACATTGCTGATATTCTACTATGCGAGTGCAAATTTCTGGGCGCTCTAGTGTTCAATCATCTTCCACCTTCGGATCACGAAAGGTATGCAAGCCAATCTACATCCTCAGGATTAAGAAGATTGAACAGGGGCAACTGTTGTACCCCAAAATTTGCCCTCCCATATTCTTCAAGATTTGCCAAGAATCATCTTCAAATGGTTCAAGATTTCTCAAAGGGTTGCACAGTCCAAATGCCTCCTAAGCCAGTCAAAATTAGGGTTTTGTTTCTTCCAAAGAATTTGAGGTTTTCAATGGCTCAATCAAGTCTCATGTGCCTATATACATCCTCAAGCATCTACATGCCAAGTTTCAAGACTCACAGTGCCAATTCCACAGTCAAAAGCCCTATTTGATCCACAGTCAACTACAGGGGCAAAATGGTCATTTTACAGTCAAAAGTCAAAAAATTTGGTCAACATCTTATTTTGAGTACACAATCATCATTTGATCATGATTCCACAAGCATGGCTCAAAAATCATCAAGATGCAAAAAGTTACTATTTTTGGACAGTAGAAAAGTCAACTGTATCTTGACCAAGGCATAACTTTTTCATGGTTCATCATAAAAATCCCATCCAATGCTCATTTTGAAGGGGATGATATTTCCTACAACTCATCTTCACATTCCAAGTCCAAGAAATGCACTCACAAAAAGTTATCAATTTCTACGTTATAGGTCAATTTCAAAAGTCAACAAAAATGCACTTTAAGTCAAAGACCATAACTTGATATTGGTAAATCCAAATGACATGGGACCAAAGGCATTGGTTAGAGGACTTCAAGACCTTTCCAAAATGTCAAAGAACATGTTCATATGATCAAAATTGAGCAAGATATGCATTGGAGAAGTTGGGAAATTTTTGTGAATTTACAAAAAGTCAACTTTGCTCAAAACACTTTGTTTTTAATTCATTTAATTAATTTAAATTGTAGGAAATTCAAAGATATGGTTTTTTCAATCTTTTTGTGAAGCAAACAAGCTCAAGATATGCTGGCAATTCGTGTGCAAATCAAAGGGACAAGAATCTCTAAGTTTGGCAAGTTTTTCCAATCAAAAAGATTGAAAAATATTTGATTTTCAATCAAATATACAAACATCAATTCCATGGATTTCTTGGCCAAGATTTAACCTAATTCCATTCTACTATAAGTACACAACCTAACCCTAATGCATTGGACGTGAAAATTGCTGCAGAAAAGCCATAAGCATATTGAAAAAAATCAAAGAAACTTGAAAACTGTTTTCCAGGTTCCAGCACGATTCAAAGCATTTTATTGTTTCTAATACATTGCAGGAACTCCCAGAAACAGATTGCAATCAAAATCACACGCCAAAGCTCAAGAAATCATCATTCACAGACCCACGGTTTGCTTGACTTTTTCAGAATCGAAACTCATATTTCATGCATAATTAACATGTTCTAATCCTTGTTTTGCGTTGCTTGAATCTATACAAAGCTAATGGTACAGGTTAATTGAATTATAGAGCCCTAAATCAAAAGATCCATTGAAGAAATCTAGGGTTCCTAAGCTTTGATTTTGGGGCTTTATTACCCAGGAAAAATTAGCACCTTTAATGCCTATGGTTGAGATCGTTGCGTTCAGACGAACATAAAGTCGTGCTCGTGAAATATTTATATAGCCTAGGGAGCTAATCGCTATTATTCCTCGTTCCATATTGTGGGGGTTAAAAACCCCCGCTATTTGATTTGTTTTTTGCAGGTATACAGGAAGGAGATGAAGACGTGTTGGCTTTTGGTTGGGCTATTCAAAAAATAGGCGCGCGTGTTTCTTGTTTTCCAGCATTTTGATTGTTTCTTAATAAAATAATTGTCACTTGTTTTACTAACGAATAACGCGCGCAGTTGGAGTGGTTGAGGCATTGGTGTATTGATCATTGGGACCTGGGTTCGATTCCCAGGTCCCCCCAAATATTTGTTTCTATTTTTTCTAACATAATTGCATGCAGACTTCCTAGCGCGATTCACCATGTGCCTCCAAACATCAGCATGCCATGTGTCCTGAAGCAGCAATCCAATGGCCAGGAGATGAAGAACACCATGTTCCCAGTCAAAGCATGCATGTACAATTTCCAGAAAGTCAACAAGGCTTGAGTGTTATTGGGCTGGAAAATTGCTAACAAACCTCCATCTGGGCCCAACACCCCCAGGGTTTTGTTTCTCATTTTTTCTCTTTTATATTTTCTATTTAATTATTTTTTTATTAACTATTATTATTATTATTTAATTACCTCATAAATTAACTATTTTCATAATTAATTCAGAAAACAATATTTTCTTATTATTATTATTATTTATTAATTTCACCTTTAATTATTATTTTGTAAATAAATTCTAACAAATTAATTTAATTAATTAGGTTAAATTTGACTCTTTTTTTTTTGCAATAAATAAAATCCATGTAGAATTAGGTTTTTTGACAACTTTTAATTTCTTTTATTTTTATTTTTCATTAAAACAAAAAAAACATAAAAAATACTTTTTCTTGTAATTAATTAATTAATTAGAATTAGGTTTAATTAAAGCCAAAAGGACCAAATCTCATTCTTTCTCAAAAAGGGTCAAAACCCTAAGACTTTTTCCCGATTCAATTTTTTTTCGCGCATATTTATTTTTGATTATATTTATGTATTTGCTTCGAGAATGTAATAGATAATTAGGACTTTTATCGCTTTCTTTATTTTCTCGCAATTTATTTTCAAGGGTTATGTTTTTGGCGATGTAAATACCCGACGCCTTGTAATAGCGTAGATTTATTTTCCGCAATTTACTTTCCGCACAATTATTAACTGTTAACTATGCATGACAAGACTTGCCTGAAAACTAAAATCAACTCGTAGCTCACCATAATACATGTGCAAAGATAATATGAATTGAATCCTGACACACTCGCACATGCCACTCTTAGGGTACGCCTCACTTGGTTGCCTCGACGTGGTCATTGAGTATAGGGTGTTTTAGAGGTCGCCCTCCTGTCTAAAGATCCAGTTGCCTCGAAACGGTTGCCTCGGATAAAAAGGATCTAGGACATTAGGGTTACCGCTAAGGCGTCCTACTATTGCTTTGGTGACCACACATGTCCCTATAATCGAATTGACCCGAATAACTCCAACGACGGTGCTACCTACTTCTCAATAGTGGGATAGTACTGTCTAAAGGGCATTTACACAGCTTAATTCCTTAGAATAGGTAGATTTCTCCTGGGTACTTGCTCTTTCAAAAACAAAAACAACTTTTCGCACTTACACTTTCAAACAAAAGTTTTCAAACAAACACTTCATACACTCTTGAGGACTGATACAAGAGTTACCTAGAACTTTTCAAAACGAAACTTTTTCAAAACCCACAAACACAAGAAAAGCGAACATTTTTGAAAACATAGTGAGCAAGTACCTAAGAGCCCGTGGATAACCACGGATAGAAAGGGTGCTAACACCTTCCCTTTCTATAATCTACCTCCCGAACCGAGAAACATGTCGAAAAGGAATTTTGTTGTGCTTTTGTCCTTTCCTTGTTGGAGAACATAAAAGACGGTGGCGACTCTTGCTTACCGCGACATTTCGCGAACCAGCATTTCAAAACAGGCAGTTCTATTCCCACTGATCACACATGGCAACTCATAGCATCTATGAATATCTGAGCTTTCTTCATCATAAAACTTGTGAGGAGGCCCTTAACTCCACTCCTTCTTTCCCAATTGGACTCAATGTTAGACGGCTTCAAGTGCAAAGCTATGGCAACATCTTTAGCATTTGGATCTTGTTCTAAACCGGTAAAGGGTATCTTCTTCAATATAGGCAAACTAATTATTTTTGGATAATTCTTCCAGCGTAGGCACCAACTGGTAGTCTGGAAATGTGAAGAAATGGTGCTTAGGGTCGAAGAACTGGAATAAGACACTCATCAAACCCTCGTCGAAACCGGTAGGAACCAAACTGAGCAAGTGACCATATCTCTTGTTGAATGATGAGTTCTCAGGAACTTTTAGAACCATTTCTTTGAGTTTTGGAGGAATCTCTACAAAAATGATTCGGATGGTTTTTCTGCGAGCTGAATCCATAACCTACAAAACAGAGGAGAGATAAATCTATAGACCCTTGAAGTGGTTAGTGTACATGACATGTTATGATATTTATGATGTTATGATTATGCTTTGAAATCATTAGTATATCAAACACAAACGAGTCACACAGAGACCTTAGATTTAAAGGCTTGCATGAGTTTTAAAGGTAAGTACCCTCTTGATGTTTCAGTTGGCTCAACATGTCCTATTAGTAGTAACCGGGTTCTAAAGAGTCTCATATCACTGACCTTTCTTTTAGGCATTGTTTTAGCTCAAGCACCAAAGCATTGCGGCCAAAATATCCCAAAAGTCCAATCTCAATGAGTGTAGCATCGAGTATCCACCAATCTTCGGTCGGAACCAAAGTCGGCCATCTCACTACTTTCTAATGGCTTAGGATGAGTCAATTAAAGGTTCTAAAGGTCAGTTAGCGCTTAATGACACTATAAGGAAGCCTAATGTTATCCTTGACTGGTTCAAGGAACAATAGTACAAGCCAGAGTATCACGCTAACGTAGCTATTACTTCGTCCATATCGGTCTATGTTGTACAGACTCCATGATTTATTGCTACTTACCTAATAAGGTGCCCCTGATCCGGGTGTAGGATATTTTAGTAACAATCCAAACAAGCTCTTAAAAGTAAAGCATACAAAACACAAAAAGCAATGAAAAATGAACTAAACACTAAGGTAACCCCACTTTATGAGTATGATCCCCAGCAGAGTCTCCAGTTATGTGATATGGTGGTAGAATAGACTATTTATACTGGTTTTGCATTTGTATTCTCAAATTTTGCGGTAAGTAAGAGTTGTCACCAAATTTTCTTTTATCCAAATTAAGGAAAGGGTGAAAAGAACGGAAAAAGACCTTTTCGAGAATTTTCTGAGTAAGGGGGTAGACTATGGAAAGGGAAGGTGTTAGCACCCTTTCAATATGTAGTTTTCTACGGGCTCTTAGATGCTTAGCTCATTTTTAAAATACCTTGTGCTTTGTGCTTTGAAAAAAAGTAGTTTTGAAAATGCCTTAGAGTGGCGATTCGCTTTATGATAACTCTTGTATCAGTCCTCAAGAGTGTTGACAAAGCGAATGTTTTTTAAAGTGTTTTGAAATGTGTAAGTGTAAAATTTTTGTTTTATTTGAGCAAGCATCTAACAGATATCTACTTATACTCAAAAGGTTTGTTCTTTTCCTCTTATCCTTTAGACAGCGCTATCCTATTATTAGTGAGTAGGTAACCCTATTGCTGGATGTTTGAGGGACATTCGAAGGGACGATTTATAGTCATAAAGGCAACTAGGCAAGAAGTTTTAGTAACTACCCTATGGTTCTAAGATCATATTTTTACCGAGGCAATATCGAGAGGGTCATCGAGGAACTTATGATCTGTTTGAACCAGAGGGTAGCCACTAAAACCTCTCACGTTTCGAGAGTTATGACTATTTTTCGAAGGCAACCGAAGTGGGATACCATAGAGGTGTATATGTGCAATGTGTGTTATGTTCAGTTATTTTAATCTTTAAATTTAAGTTTGCTAACGTTTGATTTTAGTCTTATCATACAATCCTATTAGCATACATCTAAGCAGTTAATATATGTACAAGAATTAAAAATGCGGAAATGTAAATCCTACGCTATTACATGGATTTGGGGATTTATTACATGTCCAAAACTTGGAAAAAATAAAGAAAAGTGGTAATTAGTCCTAATTAATTTCTATTACATCCCATGAGCAGTTATAGTAATATGAAAAGTGCGAAAACAAATAAATGCACGCGTCTAAAAATCCTAGGGAAAGGAAATCTTTTGTTTATTTTTTATTCATTTTAAGAAAATAAAGTCTAAGTCTATTTAGTTTTAATTTTAAGAAAGACGTTAAAGTAATTAAATTAATTAGTTAACAAAAATAATTTTAATTGAAAAAGACTAGACCTATTTTTGTGATTTTTGTTTTAATGATAATAAAACATGGAAGCAAAAAATGAAAGAAATAAACAAAACCAAAAATAAGAAAATGAAAAGAGGTTTTTTTGTTCCGAGAAAGGAAATGATCCTTCGATCCTGGGAAAGAAATGGTACTTTGGACCCAGGGAAAGAAAATTTCTTCTTTGATCTAGGGAAGGAAGTTATTCCTTTCGATCTGGGGGAGAAAGGGATTTTCAATCTAGACCTGCAAGATAAATATTAGCAAAAAATATGACCTGGGTGTCGAACCCAGATCCTTCGATCATGGGTACATTAGTTTATTTAGGCCAGATCTGCAGTATGGGCGTTAGAGATAAAAGAAAACAAAAGTGGACCTGGTGTCGAACCCAGGCCCTTAGCTTTGAAACCAAATCGAACAGAGCTACATGATATCCTGAGCATGAATCAAGCACTGAATAAACATTAATACATTATGAAACAATAGATATGAATTTGAAAATTTTACCAATGATGGGAGGCTTCGATTTCGTACTTCTGGGTGTGAATTGGCTAATGCTTGGGAATGTCTCCTGCAAACTTCAAGGAGTGGGTGGGGAATTGTTGGAGATTCCTTCAATTTTGACCACTTATGAGATTTTTGATAGCTTTAGTATGTCTTATGAGGCAACGTGTGCGTGTGAGACAGTGTATGGTTGTAGTTTCTGGGCTTATGTCTCCAATGTGTGTGTGTATCTGGTCCCTTTTTTTGCTGGTGTTAGTGTATTATATTTATAAGGGTGAGAGGAGACAAGAAAATGGGGAAAGAATCATGTCCTTGAAGGCTAGCCATTAAACATAACTTTGAAGACAAAATCAGACCAATTTAAAGATTTCCATTTAGAGAATTTTCATGCCATTTTGAAATGTTGAGTGAACCTGGACATGTTTCACCTTCGAATGCCTTCAGTCCCTGCCCTTCTATTGGCTATGACTTGCTCCTCGTGGATCCTTAGATTGGACCCATCTAGTTTCCTTAGCTGCTTGATTCTGGAAAATTCAAATATCCCAAACGAGAACTTCATTCTAGCCAATCGAAGCCTCTTTTGTCACTTCCTTTGAATGCCATTGCACAGGAGGCCTGGGCTTGGCCACATGTAGGACCAAGACTCATCATAAGACAAAATTGCTTTCAATAATTATGTGTCTCCTTTGAATGGACCACCTATACATCCTTCGAATGAACTTTTTGTGTATCTTTCGAATAATCCACATGTATGCCTTGTTCCTTCTTCGAATGGGCCATCAATGTGTGTCTTTCGAATGGACCTTTGGAGTGCTCTTTCAAATGGATCATATTGTGTGTCATAGTGAAAAAATTTGTTGAGGGGTCTTGGCATTATACATTGAAAGTAAGCATAGAGGAAGTCTTTGCCTTATGCATTGAAGGCAATCATAGAAGAAACATTTTCCCTTGTGAATCCTAGACAAGTCTGAGGAAACCTCTGCCTTGTGGATTAAAGTAAAGTTGAAGGAGCCATTGACTTAGTGAATCCAAGACAAACATGAAGAGGCCTTTTCCTAGTGATTCGAAGGTTTCATGTAGAGGCCTTTGTCTTGTGAATCAAAATAAACATGCAGGAGGCCACTGCTGGTGAATCGAGGGGAACTTATGGGGGGTTCTTGCCTAAATGAAACTTGGACCAAGGCTTGCTCGAAGAGGAACCAATGCACAATCGAAGCTGATGGGTCAATGCTTGATCAAAGGGTTTTAGATGCCCAATCGAAGCTTTTTGGCATGCCAATCGAAGGACCCTTTACTCTGATATGCCAATCGAAGGAAATTATTCATATGCCAATCAAAAGACACTATTGACATTCCAATCGAAGGGCATTTGGTTGACATGCCAATCGAAGGACACTGTGCAGATGCCAATTGAAGAACATTGTTCAGATGCCAATCGAAAGACATTGTTTAGATGCCAATCAAAGGACACTGTTGACATGCCAATTGAAAGACACTTGACCCTCATTCAAAAAAAATCATTTTCTTTAGGCAAGTGTTTGTAACCACTCATGTAAGAGGAAACCTTGGGAAACATGAGAGGGAAAATTTTGGGGTACAACACCACCCAAAGTAATAGTTGATAGAAGTATCAGAATGAGTCTACGCTTGACTATATCTAAAGAATGCTTTCCAGAATGAACCTCTAGGGAAGGTGCTTGAGTATCTGCTTATCAGATTTAGTCTCTGAGGGGAATGCTCGTAAGATTTAGTCTCTAGGGGAAATGTTTGTCATGTGGATAGTCTCCCCGTCCTGTTTCGAGAATTGATCTACAGTCTGTTTTTTGCTGGTGAACTTGTCCTATTTCAAGAATTCATACCACCTGGTGATAAAGATAGTCGGCCCATCCTGTTTCAGGAATTGATCTCCACCTGGTCATAAAGATAAAAAAGATAGTTTCTCCGTCCTGTTTCGGGAGTTAATCTTCAACCTGTTCATGTAGATAGTCACCCCTTCATGTTTCGAGAATTAATCTATAATTTGTTTTCGTAGATAGTTTCCATGTCTTGTTTCATGAATTAATTTGTGTCTGGTCATATAGATAGTTGCCCTATCTTCTTTCGGGAATTAATCTGCAACCTGTTTGGAAATTATTGATGATATTCGTCTGTTTATAGGTTTTTACCTGAAAAGATAAAGAGTTAGTTGTATACAATGTCATGCTCTATGTGATGCATAGCATGATGATGTTCTCAAAGTAAATGAGAGTTTCATATGAGTTTCATATGCATATGTGTTGTACCCCCAAATTTTCTCTCTCATTTCTCAAGTAATCTCTCACAAGATCTCCTTTGATTCAAGACTGCACAAGGTTTGATCAGCTCAAGACACCTCCTCAAGCACTGATGATTGAAAATTAGGGTTTGAGTTTGTACAAGGACAAATGGACTTTTAATGCCCCAAATTACTTTCATGGATCATTTTGGACCCTCAAGATTTCTCATGTCAAGTTTCAAGTCTTGGATCACATTTTTGCTCAGTCAATTGATCAGTTGACCTAAAATCAACTGTCTTGGGGAAAAAGTCAAATGTGGTCAATTTACAGTAAAACTTCATAATTTCTGGTCCATATAAACATTATGAACTCATATATGTCAATTGATCGAGTTTGGATCTCAATTCCTCAAGAAATTTGATCAAATCATTAAAAGGGCAAAATAGTCAAAATTAGGGTTTTGACTGAGAAGGTGAAATTTTTTATTTTTGACCTACCAAATGACTTATTGGTTTAAGACATGACCTCAAGGATTCAAATGCATAATTTTTACCTAATGGCATGGCTCAAAACATTTCTCAAGTTTAATTGATTGATAGTTGAATTTCTGTCAACTGATGAAAAGTCAATTGTACACTGAAAAGTCAAACTTTGACTTTTTGATCAAAATCAAGTTCCAAATATCACAATTCATCAAGAAATGTCAAAATATTAAAAATTTTCATCAAGAAATCAGAAAGTCAAGATTTCATTTTGAAAAGTCAAAATTTCCAAGACTTAGAATTTTTCTAAGTGTTGAAAATTCATGTTTTTTTCATAACTTTATGCCAAATTTACACCATGATGCAAGATGATTCAAAGGAAACTTCCAACATGAAAGTTGTAGACCTCAATGAGATCTAAAACATTGTATAACATAACATTTTCTATAAATTCTTGGATTTCAAGTTATGATTTTGTGAAGACATGTCCATGAAACTTGAGGACTTAGTGAAATTTTGCCCTAGTTTAGGCAGGATTTTAACCTAACTTCATGGAAATATTTCACATAGTTCCAAGATAAATCTTCAAAAATGTCCAACATATAGGTTGTGTAGGATGTTACAAGCTTTCCAAAATGTCCAAGAACTCATTGATATCATATTTGAGCAAGGAGAATCGAAGGCAAGAAGTTAGGGTTTCATTCTTGAATTACAAGCCATTTCTTGATGAACACATAATCCAATCTCGATGTTAGGCTGCATAATCTTGCTTTGCAAGCCTTATAACTTGTGTATCTATCCATCATTAATGGATTACATAAACTTTTGAGCTATAATCCAAGTGGTTTAAGCATTGTCCAATTTAAATTTCCATTTTGGGAAGAAAGTTAGCAATGCCATTCTTGAAAAAGCAAGCTTTATGCACAAAGTCAATTCTTGAGCCTCTCACTTGTTCCCTTTGATCACACTCCATCTACAAAGTCAGAAGCAAGTTTGTTTATAGCATAACCACTCTACATTAACAAGTACAAAGGCATTGAAACTTGATCATTCAAGAAAATCACATGTTTAGCTTAAACATGTGATTTTGAATTATGATCAAATACAATCCTCCAAACGTGTTTCTTATAAATAGAGGCCCTATTTTCAAGCTAAGACACGAGCTTAAGCACCCTGAAACTCTCCCAAACTCCCTCAAGCCAGAAATTGTCCAAAAATTCCATTGATGCACAGATTCTGACTTTGAACTTGAAACTCAGAATCTGCTCGTGTGTTTCTTGGATTTTCACTTCCAAAAGCTCCTATACACCAAATATAGTCCATCCCTAACCTTGTTTCATAACTGTAACTCCATCTTCATCATCTTCCAAAGTCAAAAACAGAGCACTGGAAGTTGACTTCTCCAAGCCATTCCAACCATCCATTGCTCAAGCTAACCATTGCATTAGCTTCCTGGGAACTTGAGGAAGCTAACCTGATCATTGCAGCACCTTGAATCAAGCTCATTTGCATTTCACGATTTCCATTTTTGAGGTACATTTTTTGAACTTCTATCTTTTCATTTATGCATTGTTAGGCTTGCATTTGTGAAGATAAAATGTAGACATCATTGCCCTGAAATTGTACATGTCCATAGATTTCATTTATATTGCTTGAGTAATAAGAATTTTAAGTTTGAACTTTCTGAAAAAGTTAGGTCAGAATTTATTACCATTCAAAATTCATGCTCATCTTTGATTTATAGTTTTAGTAATTTACATTTTTGGAATCGTTGTGAAATTTGGAACAAGTTTGATGTTTACATTTTTGCAAATGGATGAGAAATGGTGAAGTTGCAGATGTTCAGGCTGGAGATTGAAGATGAAGTCGTATTCAGGACATGACTTATGTTATGTATTTATTATTTCATTTATGTTAACGGATGTATAGCCACCCTAGTGGTAAGGCAGCACGCGTTTCATGCTCAGGGCATGGGTTCAAGCCTCAGCGCTGTCACTTTTCATATTTTTCCACATTTTTTTCTCTTTTTTTGTTACAAACAGGTGCGCTGGGCCTCCAATACTGGGCCTTCCATTTTTGCTCCATTTTCACCCCCTGCCTACTTTTGCATACAGACCCAAACTATCTTTTTTTATTTAAATTTAACTTATTTTCTTTTACATTTTATATTTTTATTTCAGTTTTCTTTTATTATTTTTTATTACTATTATTATTATTATTATTATTATTATATTTTTATTAATAAAAAATCCAAAAATAATTTTATTTATTATTTTCACATTTATATTTTATTTTCTTTATAAGACAAAAGACAAAAACATTTTCTTAACAAATTAATTTATTTTTCCTTAAAGAATTAATAATTAGATTTAGGTTTAATTATTTTTATTTTTTTTCATTTAAAATTTAGGTTTCTTTTAATTAATTAATTTTCATATTATTTTCATTAACTTCAAACCTTTTCATAAAAAACTCTAAAAAATGTTTCATACTTAATTTCTTTCTTAATTAGTTTAAGTTTAATTTTGTTTAATTTTAATTAATCATTTTCTTTAATTAGGTCAAGACTAAGCCCTTTCATTAAAACCAAACAAAAAAATATTTCTTTTTCCATTTACATTTGTACATTATATTTTTTAATTACTTGTACATTATTCAATATGGTTGTAATAGATAATTAGGTTTAATTTTCTTGGAATCTCCCTTTGTAAATTTGCACACCCCCTCCCCTAATGATGTAATTGCATAGTAATTTTACTTTCCGCAATTTATCGCTTTTATATAAATGTTAGTGTGATACGGTGGGAGAACTGACTTGGTTGTTTTGCCTTTGATCGCAAATATTGCGGTTAGCAAGAGTCACCATCGACTTTTCTTTTATCAAAAAGGAAAGGCTGAAAAGAACAGGAAAGACCTTTAGAGATGTTTTCTTGAGTTCGGGGGGTAGATTATGAAAAGGGAAGGTATTAGCACCCTTTTCATCTGTAGTTATCTACGGGCTCTTAGTTACTTGCTAGATCACTTGCTTTTATTTGAATATGTGCTTGTGATGTGGGTTTTGAAAGTACTTTGAAAATTTCTTTGTAATGGTTCTCGTTTCTATAAGAACGCATACAAAGTGTTGTTTCAAAAATAGTTCAAAGAGGTGTTTGTGGAATGTGTTTTTTGAAAGAGATTTTGAAAAGGTGTCTTTGTAATGGTTCTCGTTTCTATAAGAGTGTATACAAAGTGTTTGTCTTTTGAAAATGTTTCAAATGAGTGTGTTGGTGTATAAAATGTTTTTGTTGTGAGCAAGCAAGCAACTAGGAGCGAATCTACCTACTCAAAAAGTCTTATATGTTCATTTCCCTCTCCTTTAGATGTTGCTATCTCACCATTGATTTGGTAAGAAGCCCCATCGTATGATGTAAAGGGACGGGCGTAGGGCGTTTGTATAGTCATTGAAAGCAACCTATAGGACATTTTAGCAATTTCGTTTTAGGGACTAGATCGTTTACCGAGGGCAACATTAAGGGTCATTGAGGGACTACGATCTTTTATCGAGGGTCTTTGCTAAAATACCCATATTCGAGGGACATGACTATTTTCCGAAAGACAACAAAGTGGGATTACACTAAGGATTCCAGTGTGCAAGTGTGTTTTATTTACATGCATTTAGTCTTGATTAGGGTTATCTATTTGTTGTTTTCATATCTTGCCATACACACCCTAATTACTTGCAATACTATTGAAAGCGGTAAATTGCGGAATTTAAATGTCCTACACTATTACAAAGCTTTAGGGGATGGGGGTACGAATTTATGAATGGGGATTGCAAGAAATTAAAGTCCTAATTATTTGTTACAACCATATTGAAATAATGTACAATACAAGAAAGAAAAAGGACTTGTTTAGAAAATGGTTTTTGTGTCTTAATGAATTAATAAAAAGAAAATATTTTTATGTCTTTTTTATATTAATAATAAAAAGTATTATTATTGAAAATGATAAAAAGGGAAATAATGAGAGATAGGATTGGCATGCTGCTGAAAGTAAAACAAAGGGGACCAGAAGTTCTGATGTCGGGCGCGCTGTGGTTCAGAAAGAAGCGTCAGCAGTTCTGGATTGATACACTCTGAGGTCCTGCAAGAAACGTTAGAGGGAAAATACAGAAGTTTTGGGTTGTTATGTGCTGAACTTCTGAATGTTAAAATAGTGAGAAAGTATTAGAAGTTCTGTGTATTAAAACAGTGAAGAGAACTCAGAAGTTCAGTATGTGCTAAGACAGTGAGTGAACATCGGAAGTTCAGTGTGTGTTAACAGTGAGTGAACATCAGAAGTTCAGTGTGTTTAAACAGTGAGAAAAACTCAAAAGTTCTGTGTTGTGCTAAAACCGTGAGTGAAAATCAGAAGTTTTGTGTGTGTTAACAGCGAGTGAACATCAGAAGTTCAGTGTGTTTAAACAGTGAGAAAAACTCAAAAGTTCTATGTTGTGCTAAAATCGTGAGTGAAAATCAGAAGTTATGTGCCACGTGTTAACTCTTTCCTCATATTAATCAGCATATCAGCAATTTAATCAGTTTTTAACAACAAATCAGAAGGATAAAAGCACAACAGTTTATAGAAGTTCTAATTCTAATTCTGAGCCTAGCTTTACTCAAAAAGTTCTGATCCATAGTTTCTTCTACTTATGCAATGATATGGCTAGCATCAATACTATGATATTTACATATTTAAGGATGTTCTAAATGAAAATATGCAAAGTCACAAAGACTTACCTTGAATCTGAAGCGTGTGCTTGGAACTTGAACTGCTGCCTTCAGATGCTCTAGAGTCAGCAAGAGCAACGGGAGAGAAAATGCCAAGTTCTTTGATTCAAAGGGAATAACAAAGGTTTTGTTTAGGATTTGCGAAGGTTTTTTTGCTATTTCCTTTTCTCTCTTTTATAATTCTCTCTCTCTCTCTCTCTCTCTCTCTCTCTAAAAGCCAGCCCTTTGAACGTGTGATGGAGCAACTTATTTATAGGTGAGTTTGCTGTGGTTTTAGGGGGGAAAACAAATGGGATTTAAAACCTTTTTGGCATATTGTTCTATTTCTTTTTAGACACAGTTTTCGTATGCTAGTTTGGTGTAAATATCGGATTTGGGAAAAATGAAGGTGTGGACTGGATTAGCTATTGGTTATAGGATTGTTTTATAGGAGTGCACGAGGTTTTGAGATTTGGTGATGTTCTGACCGAAGCGTTGATCATAGCCTTCCTATGTTAGGGTGTTGCCTTGTTCTTGAAGCAAGTATGGTGGTTAGCAGCTTTTAGCCGTGCCTAAACTGGATTTGTAAGCATGAATTAAGGAAAAGTACCCTTAGAGGCAAAATTAAAGCATGGGCTCAGCATAAACTTGTACAAAAGTTTGCCTTTTCAAGGACAACAATGGTACTTCTATCTCACACGTGGGGAAATCCTTTGCATAAAAACTCAAAAGTGGTTGTTAGCATTAAATGATGATGAGATTTATAAAACCAGAAATCATGCGCTATGAGATTGTGCATCATAGCCTAAGTCTGGGTCAGAAGTCCAGCATCAGCGTAACATAGAATAAACATCCAACTTTTGATCCTTGAATCCCTTTACTTCAGCATGTTCTGGGTGAGTTCTCAGACTTTCCCAAAAGCTTGTAACACGCTTTGTAAATTGTCTTTGAATTGCTCTTGCAACTTCTGACTGAGCCTATGTGAAAACTGGCCCAGAAGTTCTAACCAAATCCTGTTTTGGAAAGGTTTAGAATTTTGCTGGAAGCTTCAGTTTCATGAACGTGTCTTCAAGGATTTATAGCTTGAAATCCTAGCATTTATAGGAGAAGTTTCGTTCTGCAATGTTTGAGATCCACAACTCTTGAGTTAGAAGTTATTCTAGAATCAGCTTGCATCATGGTGATAATCTGATCAGAAGTTCTGAGCTTGTCATATTTCTTAAACAAAGAAAAATTCTAAGTATTTAGAAATTTGGCTTTTCCAAAGTAATTTTGACTTTTGAATTTCTTGATGAAACAAACTTCATATTTCAAAATGTCTTGATTAAATATGATTCTTGAAACTTGATTTTGATCCAAAAGTCAAAGTTTGACTTTTCAGTATGTAAATGACCATTTTGCCCTTGTGAATGACTTTCTTGGAAAGTTTGTAATTCAAGGCTTGAAATTGGATGGAAGCAAACCTGAGGGTCCAGGATGATCCTTTGAGAAATGAGAGGGCAAATTTTGGGGTACAATAGTTAGTAATTAGGGTTTGTATGGAAAGACTAAAATCAATGATTAGTAAACCCTAATCCAAGATAAACAATGCATGTAAATCAAACACACTTGCACACTTGCACCCTTAGGGTAATTCCACTTTTTGCCTTATAAAAATGGTCATGTTATACATGTGGGGTATCTTAGCAAAAGCAATCAAAAAATACAAGATCATAGTCCCTTGATGAAGCTAATGTTGCCTTTCAAAATGATCTTAGTCCCTCAAAAAGAAATGTTAAGATATCTCACAACATTGCTATCATGACTATACAATGACCCACGCCCGTCCCTTTACATCTAAAGATAAGGCTTCTTACCAAATCAATGGTATGATAGCAATATCAAAGAAAGGAAGAAATGAACATAAGACTTTTGAGTAGGTAGATTGTTCCTAGTTTCTTGCTCACTTTAAAATCAAATATCCTTGCTTATTTTCAAAACAAACACAAACACTTTCAAAAACATTTTCCAAACATGAAATATTTTCAAAATCTCAACACTTTGTATACGTTCTTACGAACGAGAACTATTGCAAAGTTTGCCTAAACTAAGGCTCCCTTTCAAAGTACTTTCAAAAACCACACAAAGCACATTTTCAAACAAAAGTAAGTGATCTAACAAGCAACTAAGAGCCCATAGATAACTATGGATGAAAAGGGTGCTAACACCTTCCCTTTTCATAATCTACCCCCCGAACTCAAGAAACAATCTCAAAGGTCTTTCCTGTTCTTTTCAGCCTTTCTTTTTGGATAAAAGAAAAGTCGGTGGCGGCTCTTGGTAACTGCAACATTTACGATAAAACGCAAACTTCCCAAGTCAGCTCTCCCACCGTATCACAATATGTTATGATATTTTTAAATAATGTATGGAGGTGAGATGTTGTTGAAGCGTATTGGTGGCTTTATATAACATCTTTGACCGGGGGAAATAAATCCCTGATGGTTGTTAGGGATGAAGAATAGGTGTAATTTTCAATCTTGCCTAGAATGTTTCTGCTGGGGATTCCTGCTTGTTGTTCGAGGAAACTCCGCTGGGGGATGTGATTTATGCTTGGGGAGAAGAGTTCAAGAACATTGGTTGTTCATCGCTCTACTGGGGGATTTAATTCTTATATACCCTAACTGGGGATAAAAGAGATGGATAATCTTCTGAGGTGTTGTCTGACCGAGTTTTCGATATGGATGTAGACTCGTCTAGGGAGGATAAGGTTAAAAGAGATTTGGTCTGGTTTCAGATTCCATAGCAACTCTCTGGGGATAGCAGCTTGGACTATTTTTTGCTAAAGAGGGGAATTTTGTCGATGATTTGTAGTAGTCAGAGAAATAGACTCAAGCTGGGGAGACTGAATTCTATTGGGAAAATAAACCCTATTGGAGAAATATTCTACTGAAGAAATAAGCCATGCTGGAGAAGATAATTCTGCAGGAGATTTTATAGTTTTGGAGAAATAAACTCATATGGGGAAGAGGGTTTCTATGAACGGAGCTGATGACATAATCTCTGACGAGGATTGGGACTCCGTAAGTTAGCGACATTGTCGAGGAAAAGATTATACTCCTTTATCCACTAGGGGGATCTGTTGGGGAGTATGATTAGTTTAATTGCTGGAAGATGCCTAAATTCCTGTCTTGAAAGCATATTGGACTTACGGGGAATGTATCTTTGTCGGGAATGAGCTTACGAAGATAGCTCTGTGAGGATTTCTCTGTGCAGATTTGTGGATGACTTAGGTGTTATCCCAACTCCTAGAGTCTTGAGTAAATTCTTATTCCTATTTTTATGCATATATTTGTTAACAGTAACCATATTCATATGCATATGTTCATTCAATTTAGTCATTTGACATTTTTGCGAATAAAACAAAAACAGTAAAACAAAAATTTGGATTTTGAAGTGGTATTTTGTATTGATAATTTGCTTATTATACAGGCGACTTTATACAAAGAGACAGAAATCCTAGTAAGAGGAAATCGTCGAACAATGAAAAGAGTTCAAAGTAACAACAAACATATAGCTATGTGTAAATGATCTCGTCGAGTTTTGACTATGCTATTGCCTCAATGTCTTCAAGCATCTTATCACTCGCTGTTAGAAGAAGCTGGTTAAATTAATTTATACAGTTTGAACTTGATGTTGGTAATGAAGCTTGCTATAACTGATCCCACAGGACATAGTCGTATGCTTTAATCCCTAATTTTTTCCTAGACCTCCCTTTCGGGTTTTCAGTCTACCGGGATATCCTTTTTTCCCAAGCCGCCTTTTCAGGTTTTTGACTTGTGGGTGTACAATCTTTCTATATATATCCCTAATTTTTGCCCAAAACCTTTTGGTTCGTCGAGATGTCCTTATTTTTTCCTAGGCCAATCAACCTAGCGGGTCACTTTTATGCGTAGTATCTTTTGATTATGTCCGCGTTTACAGGGTGAGGAAAATCTTCATTGTCCGTGGTGGTCAGTATCATAGCACCACCAGAAAATATCTTCTTGATTACAAACGACCCTTCATACGTAGGAGTCCATTTTCCCCTGGGATCACCTTGTGGCAGGATAATACGCTTCATTACCAAGTCACTAGCCTGATATACCTGATGCTTAACCTTCTTGTTAAAAGTTTTGACCATACGTTTCTGGTACACCTGACCATGACAGACAAACGTAAGCCTTTTCTTGTTAATTAAATTCAACTGGTCCAGCCTAGTATCATCCTTAGAGAAGGAATTTAAACTTCAACAGGTAGGACAACTTCCACACCGTAGACCAGAGAGAATGGGGTTTCACCAGTTGATGTCCGAGCTGAAGTGTGATAGCCATGAAGAGCGAATGGTAACATCTCGTGACAATCTTTATATGTCAATGTCATCTTTTGTATAATTTTCTTAATGTTCTTGTTGGCAGCTTCCACTGTGCCATTCATTTTTAGTTGATACGGAGAAGAGTTGTGGTGCTTGATCTTAAACTGGATGCATATTTATGTGATTATAGTGTTGTTAAGATTAGTACCATTATCCGTGATAATTCTCTTGGGGATGCCATATCGACAGATAAGGTTAAGCTTAATGAACCAAGCGACAACATTCTTAGTAATAGAGGCGAACGAGGCTGCTTCAACCCATTTTGTGAAGTAATCAATGGCGACGAGGATGAAGCGGTGTCTGTTGAAAGTCGTAGGCTTGATTTCTCCAATCATATCAATGCCCCTACATTGCAAACGGTCAAGGAGCAGCCAAGACATTCATAGGTATTGGAGGCACATGTACTTTGTCAGCGTAGATCTGGCACTTGTGACAAGTTCTTGAGTGGTGATGGTAGTCAGTTTCCATAGTCGACCAATAGTATCCCACTCTCAGAATCTTCTTAGCCATAGTATGTCCACTGGAGTGAGTACCAAATATATCTTCATGCATATCTTCCATAGTTTACTCCGCTTCCTTCTTGTCTACACGGTGAAGCAGAGTCGAATCATGATTGCATTTGTACAAAACCTCGTTACTCAGGAAGAACTTGGCTGAGAACCTCCGTAGGAATTTCTTGCCGTTGATAGATGCCCCCTCGGGGTACTCTTGAGCCTCAAAGTATCTTTTCACTTCACGAAACAAAGGCTTCTCTTCTACTCTGTTAGTGTCAACTTCATAGCAATGTGTCAGTTCATCTAACCTCTCAATGGTAATTTTGGGAGCCTTGTTGTCCCATCTAACTTTGAACATAGAGGACATGGTTTCCAATGCATCCGCCAACTGATTCTCTTCTCGTGGGATATGTTCAAAAGTGATTTCCTCGAAGTATGGAATTAATGTCAATACATGTTCCCGATAAGGGATGAGATTTGGGTGCTTCGTATCCCATTCTCTATTAATTTGATAGATGACTAAGGTTGAGTCCTCGTATACATTCAAGAACTTGATCATCAGATCAATAGCAGCTTTGATGCCCATGATGCATGCTTCATATTCTTCCATGTTGTTGGTACAGTCAAAGCATAATCTAGCGGTGAAGGGCGTATGGTGACCTTTAGGAGAGATAATCATGACACCGGTTCCATTACCAAGCGCGTTAGAAGCTCCATCAAAAACCATAGTCCATCGGGATCCGGGCTCGGGTCTTTCATATGGTCCAGGTTCTTCACAATTTGTAACTAGCATGGTATTCTCATCCAGGAACTCGAAATTCATAGACTGATAGTCGGCTACAGCTTGATGAGCCAAATGATCTTCCGGTACACTTCCTTTGATTACTTTCTTTATGGTATATTGAATTTCGTATTCTGTTAAGACCATTTTCCATCTGGATATCCTTCCGGGGAGAGCGGACTTCTCAAATATGTACTTTATGGGATCCATTTTAGAGATCAACAAAGTGGTATGAGTCAACATATATTGTCTTAGTTGGCGAGTAACCCATGCCAAAGCATAACAAGTTTTCTTGAGCAGTGAGTATCTTGTTTCACAGTAGGTAAACTTTTTGCTAAGATGGTATATTGCATGCTCTTTTCGACCAACCTCGTCGTGCTGGCCCAGTACACATCCCATTGAGTTCTCTAACACTATTATGTACAAGATTAGATGTATTCCTTCAACTGGTGGCATCAGGATTGGAGGTTCTTGTAAGTAATATTTGATCTTGTCAAAGGTTGTCTGACACTCGCCTTTCCATTTTACTACATGATCTTTCTTCAACGGCTTGAAGATTGGCTCACAAGCCGCGGTCAAATGAGAAATGAATCGAGCAATGTAATTTAGTCGTCCCAAGAAACCTCTGACTTCCTTCTTGGTACGGGGATCAGGAATTTCTTGAATAGCTTTGACCTTAGCGGGATCAACTTCGATACCTTTACCACTGACAATAAAACCCAGGAGCTTACTAAATCTCACCCCAAAAGTGAACTTGTTCGGATTCAACCTCAACTTGTACTTTTTCAACCTCTCAAACAGCTTGTGTAGATGGTTAAGATGCTCTTCTTCAGTCTGCGATCTGGCTATCATATCATTGATGTAGACCTCTATATCGTGATGGATCATATCATGGAATAAAGCTACCATGGCACATTGATATGTTGTGTCGGCGTTCTTCAACCCAAAAGGCATAACCTTGTAGCAGAAAGTGCCCCATTATGTAATGACGTTTGTTTTCTCCATGTCTTCAGGTGCCATCTTGATCTGATTATAACCCGAGAAGCCGTCCATGAAGGAAAATACCTTGTGTTGATTGGTGTTGTCAAACAATATATATATATATATATATATATATATATATATGAAATTCTGGCTGCAGATACTCAATGTCACGTTCAATGTTATGACACCGTATCTGACTTACTATATGACAGTAAATACAAAAGCAATAAAGAACACAGTCAATTGTTTACCCAGTTCAGTGTGCAACAACACCTACTCTGGGGGCTACCAAGCCAGGGAGGAAATCCACTATAAGAGATGTTAATTCAGGAATAAACCAACCAGTTTATCTCCTTCACTTAAGACCTACCCAATGCAATTCCAATCTAAGTACAACTTAAACCTGAGTTCCTACTCACTCCCCCTCAATCACAGCAGTGATACATAAACCAATTTGACTTAAAAATTGATGAAGACACTCTTCAAAAACAAACACTTGATTAAGCTTCACAGCTTTTTAATCAAGCAACACAATCACTCGTGCTTCACAGCTTTGAGTGATGCACACAACTAACTTGACTCTGCTTCACAGCTTTAGTCAAGGAACATTCAAACACTCTTGCTTCAAAGATTTGAGTGCTACACAGCCCTTACAATTCGAAACCTATTCCAAGTCACTTATCACAATGATAATTGCTTGGAGTACAATAATCAAATTTATACAGATTACAAATGATCTTCTGATCAATAAAAGGGATACTTTGAAAAACAGCAGCTCTGTTGAATATATAGCAGCTGCAACTTCAGTTAGGGTTTCCACAAAAACCTAGGGTTAATTCCGTTTGACCTAAAGACCAGGTCACAGGACTTTATTAACCAGGTTAGGGTTGAGCTAGGTTACTCCTCAGAAAACGCAGGATTCTGTTCAGGAAAGACTGAGTTATTTCCTGAAAAAACTCAGACTTATCCAACCTGCAAACCTGTTAGTTCAGAACAGGATGTCATAACATCTGTTATGACATCTGAGAAAACCTGTCTACTGATTTAGCAAAATGTGATCATTTTGCAAAATGCTCAGATACACACTTATAAACATCAGTACTTGAATTACAATATTTTTCTGCAAAGGTACCTAATGAGTCAGTACAAACTGAACTAGAATGTTATGACATCAGTCATGACATTCACACATACACTTGGGATTTACCAAAAATGCAAGCCAATACCTAAACACCTACAAACTCCCCCTTTGGCAGATTTTTGGCTAAAGACCCTAAGCAATCAGAGATAGATAGCAGCAGAAATAAGTGACAGCAGAAAAATAGAATGTCAAGTACTAATTAAGTAAGTACCAAAATATTTTCCCCCTCTTTAGCCACAAATGGGCCAAAGATACATGTTCATAAAATTATACAGTTATCCAAAACAAAATAATAAGAGCAGCAGCAGAAAACAACTGAATACACTTCCAAACTCCACCAGATATCAGCACCAACCAGCAACACCACCAAACAGCAACCAACCTTCAAGCACTGTCATCAGACTCAGAGGAGCTAGTTTCTTCAATGTTGAGATGACCTTCAGCTTCTACACCTTCTTCCCTTCTGTTTTCTTCAGCTTCCTCCTTTTCTAGCCTGGCAATTAGAATTTCTAGGGTCCTTTTTCTAGCATCCAGCTCTTTGCAAGTTTCTTTTAAAACAGCTATGACATCTGATGTCTTGGACTGGGTCTTCACAGACGATGTCTCAGCTGATGTTATGACAATGTCTGGAGCATGAGATCCCTGAAACAGTTTGTAGTGCAAGCCAAGGGCAGGAGCTCTTTTGCAGACTGTATCTCTTGCCACAAGGATATCAGGGTATTGTGCAAGGATGATTCCACAAAGGAGGGAGGGAAAGGAAATTGGTCCTTTGACAGCATAACTGCCAGCATGCTTTAAAGTTTGTTCAAAGATGTACCTGCCATAGTCAAAAGCAGTCTTGGTTCCCACAGCATAGATAAATCTCCCCAATCCTGTGGAGATTGTTGATTTATGATTTGTAGGCACCCAGTTGGCTGCACCTATTTTATGCAAGATGGCAAATTTCATGCTGAGTTTACTAGCATTCAGCTTGCCTTTCAAGGGCCAGCACTTTACTTGCCTGGCTGTGATGGTTAGACAAACTTCATTGTCAGTTGCCTCTAGATCAGGACAGTCCTCATTTGTTCTTCCAAGAAACTTGTTGATTTCTGATGGAGAGAACTTGACCCTTCTTCCTCTAACAAAAACACTTTCAAAGTCAGCTGACCTTCCATCAGCACAATCATTAGACAAGTTCACTACAAACTCCTTGACCAGATTTTCATAACATTTGTTAAACTTTATCACTGTCTTCATTAGTCCAGCATTCTTGATCAGGTCCATGATGTCTTTGCACTCCAAGGCATCATTGTTGAGTTCTCTCTCTAAGGCTATTCTCTTTAAGCAAACATACTTCCATCTGTTTGCATTGTCAGGATGATGAAAAGAGATGTTGTCTGTTGGAACTTCAGGCACTCTAGCAATTTTGCTGGAGGGGAGCTTCCTTCTGATGGGAGTTTCTTCAATATCAATCTCAAATTCTGATTCCTCATCAGAATCAGAAGATTCAGGTTCTTTACTCTTCTTAGAGATTGGTTGTCTAGCAGTATGCACCTGGGCCTTCTTCCCTTTTGTCTGAATACTTTTCTCAGCCATGCCTTCAGCCTTGGATTTCTTAGCATTAGGTTTATCATTCTGACTACTCTTTCTTTTCATCAATCTCCTAGCTATGCTAGGGTTCACATTAGCAATCAGATCATTATCTGAGTAATCCTCATCCACATCAATGATAGGTGGATCAGCAGCCTTTTCTGAAGGGTTCTGAATGTTGTCTTTTTGTGTCACAACATTCTCAATGACATCTACATTTTCAGAAACTTCCACATTTGGACTTTCTGATTGATTTAAAGCGACAGAAATCCCCGGTACAGATTGGTTGCCACTCAGTATACTAGTAACCAGCCTAGCAATAGCTTGGTGAACTTGAACTGATCCTTCTCTATTAGGTACAGAAGACGAAGGATGAGAAGAATTACCAGAGGCTGTAGCTTGAGCTCTTCCTGCATGTCTGGTTCTGAGCTTTTTGACTTTGGCTGGGTCAGTTGCCATCTCTCTGAGAGGAGTGACCTCAAGAACTTCAGATGATATGCATGTGGTGATTGCCCTAGAATCTTGGTCAGATGATGACGATGATGAGGATGACGAAGTTGCCATGGTTGAAGACGATGTCTGAGACATTTTGATTGACTTTGAGTAATGGTAGCAGTTTGAGAAAGATCTTTGATTGAGAGGAGAAAACAGGTTACAAGGACGAGAGAGGTAGAGGGTAAAAGGGAGTCTTTTCAACTTCTTAAAGATTTTGAAAGAATTGTGAAAGTATAAGATTAACCCACTAACGATAGACTTAATAAAGTTAATTCCTTCAACCTTTGTTTTAAGCAAAATTAATTGCTATAATTTCTTATGTTGGTGAATACCCAACCTGCCCCTCAAATTTTCAAGTTTATTTCCAACAAGAGCCTTGGTAGAAGAATCAGTCAGCTGAAGCTTAGAGAAACTATGTTCCAGTTTAAATGACTTCTTCTCTTCAAAGTCAATAGGGTTCAAGGAAATGTTGATTGTTTTCAGATTGTCACAACACAACGTCACAACATCTTGTGTAACATTGTACTCAGGGAGCATCTGTTTTGACCAGATGTTTTGAGAACAGAATTTATTAGACTTGTTATTTCTAACATCCTTGTCAAGATGACTTAAGGTTCTGACAACACATCCTTCTTCAACTTTATTTGCCACATCACAGATATTATCAACCTGTAGTTTTGGAGTTCTTCTGACAGCTTCCATAGAAATAGCTCTTTTCATTCTTCTTAGATGAAGGAGACCAAGCTTATGCTGCCACAATTTCATCTCTTTTTCTTCTTTGATGATTTGACACATAGTGGAGATATCAGTGTTCTCAGGCTGCCACACGTAACAGTTATCTTTGGATCTGATTCCTCTCATTACAAATTCTAGTTTTTCATTAATTACTAGACATTCAGATCTTGAGAAGTTGACCTTGAATCCTAGATCACATAATTGACTGATACTAATGAGATTAGCATTCAACCCTTTTACCAGCAGTACTTTATTCAGACTTGGAACTCCAGGGTAGTCCAAATTACCAACTCCTTTGACTTCACCTTTAGTACCATCTCCAAAGGTCACAAAACTGGTGGTGTGAGGCATAACATTATTGAGGAGATTTTTGAATCCAGTCATGTGTCTGGAACATCCACTGTCAAAGTACCAATCTTCCTTTGCAGAGACCCTCAGGGAAGTGTGAGCTATCAGTGCAGTAGCCTTTTTCTTCCATTTAGGAGCATGTGGTACCTTTTTAGACTTAGGTTTGACACCTGAGTTCTGATTAGGATATCCATGTAGTCTGAAGCAGAAGGGCTTTATGTGACCATATCTCCCACAATGATGACATTTCCATCTTTGGTACCTTTTCTTCATATGTCTCTGTTCCTGATGTTGAGAGTTGTGTTGAGACATCTGTTTTGACATTTGCTTACCAGTACCAGATTTCTTTGCTTCCATAAATCCTAGTCCAGATTTATTTCCCACATTTTGTCCAACCTGAAGGATCTCTTCCAATTTGTCTGTTCCATTGGTCAACATCTTGACAGATTTGGTCATTTGATTCAGTTGTGAGTTCAGCAATTGAACTTCTCCTTCTAGATGACTTATAGTTTCAAGATTTGCCCTTTTTTCAGCCTCCAGCTTTATAATGAGTTTTGATTGTTTCTCATTCTGCACACAGACTTCAGCACTTCTGATACACAATTTCTTGTAGGTATCAGCCAGTTCTTCAAATGTCACTTCTTCATCACTAGTGTCACTTTCAGAAGTACAAACACTAGTTAGGGCAGTAACTAGTTTGGCAGATTCTTCTTCAGAATTACTTTCTGAATCATAGTCAGACCAAGTAACAGTCATTCCTTTCTTTTGTTTCTTAAGAAAGGTAGGACATTCAGCTCGAATATGTCCATATCCTTCACATCCATGGCATTGAATACCTCTGCCTTGGTTTCCCTTATCTTCTGACCTTGGTCTTCTGCTGGAACTGTCAATGTCAGAGGGAATGTTATGAACATTAGACCTTGACTTTGGATCCATTCTTTTGATGAGCTTGTTGAACTGTCTTCCAAGCATGGCAATAGCTTCTGATATGTTTTCTTCTTCATCCTCCTTGTATTCAACATCAGTGTTGGATACAAGTTGTGATACGGTGGGAGAACTGACTTGAGGTTTGCGTTTGTATTCGCAAATGTTGCGGTTAGCAAGAGTCGCCACCGACTTTTTATTTTATCCTAAGGAAAGGTTAAAAAGCACAGCAAAAACCTTTTGAGATGTTTTCTTGGGTTCGGGGAGTAGATTATAGAAAGGGAAGGTATTAGCACCCTTTCTATCCATGGTTATCCATGGGCTCTTAGTTACTTGCTTAGATCACTTGCCTTTTGTTTTCAATTGTTTTAAATGGTGCTTGAGTGTGTGGGTTTTGAAAATGTTTTGAAAAGAGGCCAATGTGGTGGCAACCTTTGCAATGATCCATGTGGGGATGTATACAAAGATGTATGTCTTTTGAAAAGGTTTTCATTTGTTTTTGAAAGTTGTTTTGAAAGTGTAGTGTTGTGTGGTTTTGAAATTAGGCAAGTGTTTTGTTTTGCAAGTTGATTCAAGTAACTAAGAGGTCATCTACTCCTAAATTTCTCAAAAGATTATTGCTATACTTTGACCCTTTTAACAAGTTTGCACCACCATTGTATTTGGTGGGCAACCTTGTGTTAGGATGTGAAAAGGGACAGGCGCGGGTCATCGTTTAGACCATAATTGTAACGACGTTAAATGTCTTTGGGCAATTTCTTTAAGGGACTTGATCATTTGTTTTGTTTGTTTTGAAAAGTTTTATCGAGGGACTATGATCATTCAAACTGTTTGCTTTGCCCAAAGATGTTCAACATACAATATGGCCCATTTATTTGAAGGCAACAAGTGGAATACCCTAGGGGGTGCAAGTGTGATTTGTGTGTCCATTTTCATGCTTGTTTGTCTTGTATTAGGTCAAACTATTTTTTATCGTTTTTTCGCATACAAACCCTAATTCTAGCATGTTATTATTTAGAAAGCAATAAAGTGCGAAATTAAAATTACTAAGCTATTACACAACCAAATATGGGAAGGGGGGTACAAATGTTCAAATGGGGATATAGACAAGAATTTAAATCTAGATTATTACAACAATTGGATATTTGCATAGTAAATAAATTGCATAATTTAAATGTAAATAAAATGAATATGTAAAATGTAAAAAAAGAAAGTTTTTTATGTGTATGAGAAAATATTTATGTAAAAGGAAAAAGAAATAAAAATGTATTTATTTTTAGTATTTTGAAACTTAGGGTAAAAAACCCTAATTTTTATATAAAAAGTATTATTATCTAATTTAATTCTACTATTTATTTATTATGTACAAAAATAAAATAAATGAAGTATTTTGTGAAAAAAAGTATTTTTGTATCAAATATTGATAAAAATGAAGAAAATCAAGTATTTTATATTTTTATCTTAAGTATATTAATAAACATGTATATATGCATATATTAAACCCTAAATGAGTATTATACAAAATAAATATTTATTTAATATTTTAATAAAATAAATAAAAGTATTTTTGTGTGAAATATTTTCAGAGAGTAAAAATAAAAATAAAAATGTATCTACATTATTTTCTATTTATTTTAATAATAGTATATATATATATATATATTTGTATATAAATAAAAGAAATAAACAAACAAATATGCCATAAATACAAAAATGATGGAAAAAATATTTTAAAAATTTTAATGGCATGAGAAAAAATAAACAAAGTCAACCCAAAAAGAAAAAATCAAAAATGTTGAAAAATAAACAAATGGGCTCAGGGGGGTGTAAACCAAAAAATGGGGTGTGAAAAGCAACACAAATCCAAGCCCAGCCCACTTCACTCCTTCTTCAACCTCCAGCACAGGTTATTTGAAAAACGCGCGCCAATGTTCAGTCCCTTCTAACTCTTGATTCCTGGCTTTTTAGCAAAAACTCATAACACAAGAAATGTTCAGCATGAAGAGACGGTTCTAACCATATAAAGAACATGACCTATCTCTCCAAGATGAGGGAGAATTTCTCTCCCCCTCTTTTCTGACCTAATTTTTCTACCATTTTCAGAGCTCAAATTCTCTCTACTCAGGCAAAAGAAATGAGAAGTAAAGCTATGTACATGTTCAGGGCTATGAGTAGGACTTCGTTTCTTCACAAACTTAAGACTAAATATGCCTAATAAGAGAGATACGAATTCAAACTTTTACCTGTGCAGTTGAACTTCTATGTGGAGAATGAGAGGCTTTCAGTGCAATGTAATGATTGGAAAAGCTTCCTTGAAGTCCAGGGATGCTTTTTCAATGCTCACTTTGTCTTGAAGCTTCTTGTACCAAGCTATAGAACTTCACCTGCAAGCTAAAGATGTGAAAATGGTGGAAGTGGTTAGAGCAACTACAGATCGTGCCTTAGCTTCTGGATAGCTTGCATATGTTGTAAGGAAGGTAGAGGAACTGGTTTGGACAGAAATGCTTGAAGGGATTGAGAGATTGCACTCAAACTGCAGGGGCACCCCTGTTTGTGCAGTTTGAGGATGATTCTGAGATGGAGAGGGTTTGAAAGGCAAATGGCTCGAGCAAAAGCTTCAATGTGGTCTATGGAATGTGTTTGATATCTTTTGTGCTGTGTTTTTTTGCTGATATGAGAGATAGCATATGTTATGGACCTTTCTTCACACTTAAGCTATCAAAAGCAAATTGGTGTTCTAGGTCAGTATAGGACCCCCTAATGTGCTGCATCAACTCCTCTTGATCAGTGTGTTATGCCCATAATCTTGTGTTAGGCAGATCTTCTTTGTACTTGTTGGATTACAAACTTGACATAAAGCTAAACTTTTCAAAAATGGAAATTCCACTTTATCTAGTTTAGGATTAAACCATTATGCAATGTTAGAACACAAAGAACATGACCTTAACACATTGAATATGCATTAAATTATTGAGTATGGATTGGTTCAAGGACCTGTAATTAAGCATAAAGCAAACTGAATTCAAATTTGCAAATTTGTGAACATGTCTTGGTGAAGAACAAAAGTGAATTTTTGCCAACTTGTGAAATTCGAATCTCTCAAGTTATGAGGTTGTTTGATGAGTTTTTGGACATTTTGGAAAGCTTGTAATGTGTACTACAATCCATCTTTGAAATGCAATTTGAAATTCCAAGTGGAAGGGTATGAAAAGTGGCCTTGAAGTAGGGTAGAAAACCTTGTCAAAATAGGTCAAATTTCACTAAGTTAAAAGATGGTTTAGTGCCCTTATTCAAAAAATCATAACTTGAGATACAAGCTTCAAATGAGAAAACTTTGTGAATCAAAGTTGTAGATTTTGCAACAAGCTACAACTTTCATGTTTTGACTTTTGTTTGAATCCAAATGGATCATGGTGAAAAGATGGGGCAAAGTTGGGAAAAAATTAGGGTTTTCCATAACTTAGAAAAATTCTAAGTTATGAAAAATTCCATTTTCAAACCCTAATTTGCATTTTGACATTTCTTGGTGAACAAGTTTCATAATTTGGCATGTTTTGATGAAAAATGAATCTTGACTCTTGATTTTGACCAAAAAGTCAAAGTTTGACTTTTCAGTATACAGTCAAAATTGATCAATTGACTGAGAAATTCAACTGTCAATCTTGTGTACTTGGGATCTTTTGAGCTTGATGAACATGTCAAGATAATTCCACTGAGTCCTTGAGGCCATATGTGAGCTTGGTTTGCCATTGGCTAGGTCAAACAGTCAAAAATTGCCTTTGTGCAGTCAAAACCCTAAAAATGACCATTTTGCCCTTTTGGTGATCTGATCAAATTTCTTATGGAATTGTGATCCAAACTTGATCAAATGGTTCATATGAGTTCATAATGTTGATGTGGATCAAATTTCATGAGGTTTGACTGTCAATTGGCCACAGTTGACTTTTTCCCTAATACAGCTGATTTCTAGGTCAACTGTCCAATTGACTGGGTAAAACTTGGAATCAAGACTTGAAACTTGGTATAGGTAAACTTGGGAGTCCAACATGAAGCATGAAAGTCATCTTAGGCATTTTAGGTCAAAACATCTTTAGGCAAACACAAACCCTAATTTGAGTCCACAGTGCAAGGAGAAGTCTTGAGCAGAGGAAACCCTAATTGGATCTTGATCTTCAAAGGTCTTGTGATGAGAAAATGTTGAGGAAATGGGAGGGCAAATTTTGGGGTACAACAGTTGCCCCTGTTCAATCTTCTTGGACCTGAAGAGTTAGATTGGCAAGTTTGCCTTTCGTGACTCGAGGGTAAAAGGAGATTGGACACTAGAGTGCCCGGAAATTTGCACTCGCATGCTGGAGTCTTAACAACGTGGTGTCGGGAATGGGCTTATAGATGCCATCTGGAAAAGTGACAGAACTTTGTCGGGAATGGGCTTACAGATGCCATTTGGAAGTGTTGATCGCATAAGAGGTTCCTTAGCGAGAACTTGTGTGTTTAAGAAAGACAGATGTTTTCCTGGCTTGTTACAGGTGTTTGATCTTCAGTCTCCTTATGCAGATATGCCCTGGCTGGATACAGGTATCGAATCTTCAATCGGTTGCTCACAGATGTGCCCTGGCTGGATACAGGAGTCGAATCTGGAAATAGTCGTCAATAGATATGCCCTGGCTGGATACAGGAGTCGAATCTTTGAACTCTGCAGACGTGCCCTGGCTAGATACAGGAATCGAGTCTGGAAATGTGGTCAACAGATATTCCCTGGCTGGATACAGGAATCGAATCTGGAAATGTTGTAGTTGATAGATGTGCCCTGGCTGGATACAGGAGTCGAATCTTTGAACTCTGCAGACGTGCCCTGGCTAGATACAGGAATCGAGTCTGGAATTGTGACAGTTGAAAGTAGTCTTTTTTGAGATTGTCTTTTTCCTGAAGAGGCAAAGACGTAAGCTGTATGCAATGTCATGATGTATGATATGCATGATGTCATGATGTTCAACATTTGATATTGTATGTGCCTCATCATGTATGTAAGCAAGATGTATGAAAATGTGAAATGTTTATGAGTGTAATTTCATCTTAGGAAGATAAATCCTTGACGAATGGCCGGGAAGCTGCTTTGCGGAAGAGATACTTGGCCGAAGCTCTGATGAGAGGCCTGCTGAGGACTTTAACGATGGATTCCGCTAAGGATAGTGATGATAAACTCCGCTGGGGAAACCCCAAAGATAAACTCTGCCTGGGAATACCAAAGGTAGACTTCGCTGGGGATTGAAGGAACTTTTGCCGAGAACGGTCTTCCGTGGCCTTTAGCTGAGGATAACCCAGTTATAAGTCCTTGTGAGGAAATAACTCTAAATAAAACTCGGGCGGGACGTTCGTACTTCGCCAGGGATAAGCTCGCAGAATCTACTGGGAATGAGCTTTTAAGACCTGCCGAGGGATGTTGTGCCTTTTTCAGGATCGACGGGGAATCGACTCCCGCTTGGGGAAAGTGCTGCTGAACCTTGTTTTATTCTGCGGGGAGCTAAGATGATTTGGCCAATATTTTCAGTTGAACCTACCTTGGTGCCTTGGTGGACAAAGCAACTAGACCGCATTAGACAACTACACATTGCCCCTGTCTTTGATGTCACTTGTAATTAATCTCTTTTTTCATATGCAAACATTTAAAGATCAGCAATTTAATGTCAAATGCATATATCAAAAATGAACATTGGACGTTCTTCGCAAGACAAAACAGAAAAAGAAAAACAAATGGCAATTTGTATGGACAAGTGAATTTGTATTGATTTAAACTTTGCCTGTGAATAGGCGTTTTTTGTACAAGAGGCTGACATCCTAGTAAGAGGACGCCGCCAAATAACATAGAGTTTACAATTTGAAAAACAAAACAGCTATGTGAACAATCCCACTGGGTTCCAACTCTGCTATTGCCTTTATGTCTTCGAACGTCTCATCGCTTTGCTGCCTGGTCGAAGATGAAGCTGATTGGTCGATGCCGTAATCTGAGCCAGATAGTTGATGCCGAATTCCGGGTGCGAAGTGATCCAATGAGACATAGTGTTACGCTTTTATCCCTAACTTTTGCCTGGACCGCCCTTTCGGGTTTTCAGTCCAACGGGATACCCTTTTTTGCCCAAGCCGCCCTTTCAGGTTTTCGACTTGCCGGGTGTACAGATTTTTTTCATTTCATCCCTTATTTTTGCCCGAACCCTTTTGGTTCGCCGGGAAGCCCTAATTTTTGCCTAGGTATGTCAACCTAGCGGGTCTTTTATTTATGCGTAGTATTTTTTCACTATGTCTGCATTGGCGGGGTGAGGAAGGTCGTCACCATCCATGGTGGTTAGGATCATGGCTCCTCCTGAGAACACACGTTTAACCACAAATGGCCCTTCATAAGTAGGGGTCCATTTGCCCCGGGGATCACTTTGAGGAAGGATGATGCGTTTGATTACCAGGTCCCCAACTTGATACTCTTGCGGTCTGACTTTCTTGTTAAATGCCCTGATCATCCGTTTCTGATACGTTTGACCGTGACAGATAGCAGTGAGCCTCTTTTCGTCAATCAGATTTAGTTGATCAAGTCGAGTCTGGATCCAATCATCTTCATTCAAGTCTGCATCCTTCATTATCCGGAGAGAAGGTATCTGGATTTCGATTGGCAAGACTGCCTCCATGCCATAGACTAGGGAGAAGGGAGTTGCCCCGGTTGACGTCCTTGCTGAGGTGCGGTACCCATGAAGAGCGAACGGTAACATCTCGTGCCAATCTTTATAGGTCACTGTCATCTTCTGCACAATTTTCTTGATATTTTTATTGGCTGCCTCTACAGCCCCATTCATCTTCGGCCGATAGGGGGAAGAATTGTGGTGCTGTATCTTGAATTGTTCACAGAGTTCAGTGATCATTTTGTTATTGAGATTGGTACCGTTGTCCGTAATGATTCTTTCCGGGACTCCGTATCGACAGATCAGATTATGCCGGATGAAACGTGCTACGACGCTCTTGGTTACCGTTGCGTAGGAAGCCGCCTCAACCCACTTTGTGAAGTAATCGATCGCCACCAAGATGAAGCGATGCCCATTGGATGCCGTTGGTCGGATCTCACCGATCATATCGATGCCCCACATTGCGAAAGGCCAAGGTGCCGTCAGGACATTCAAAGGAACCGGAGGGATATGCACCTTGTCAGCATAGATTTGGCATTTATGACAAGTTCGGGAGTGTTGGTAACAATCGGCTTCCATCGTGGACCAGAAATATCCTGCCCGAAGGATTTTCTTAGCCATGGTGTGTCCACTGGAATGGGTCCCAAATGTACCTTCATGTAGTTCTATCATAATTTTCTCTGCTTCAGCCTTATCCACACAACGTAACAGAGTTGAATCATGATTCCGTTTGTAGAGAATGCCGTTGCTGAGGAAGAATTTTGCAGCAAACCTCCTCATGAACTTCTTGTCGTTGACAGATGCACCTTCAGGGTATTCCTGAGCTTCCAAGTACCTCTTCACCTCGTGATACCAGGGCTTTTCAGTCACCTCCTCAGCCTCGAGCTCGCAGCAGTATGCCGGTTCATCCAACTTCCAGATTAGGATTTGGGGAGCCTCATTGTCCCATTTAACTTTAAACATTGAAGACATCGTGGCTAGTGCGTCCGCTAGCTGATTTTCCTCTCTGGGGAAATGTTCAAAAGTTATCTCTTCAAAGTGGGGGAGCAGGGTCGATACATACTCCTTGTAAGGAATGAGATTCGGGTGTTTCGTATCCCACTCGCCTTTGATCTGATTGATCACGAGAGCGGAATCTCCGAAGACACTTAGGAACTTGATCCTCAAATCGATCGCAGCTTGTAAACCCATGATACATGCCTCATATTCTGCCATGTTGTTGGTGCAGCTGAAACATAATCGGGCGGTGAGTGGAGTATGAGTCCCCTTGGGAGATATGATTACAGCGCCGATGCCGTTACCCAAAGCATTGGAGGCTCCATCAAAATGCATAGACCATCGGGATCCTTCCTCAGGTCCTTCATCCGGTCCAGGTACTTCACAGTCAGTTACCACCATGATGTCTTCGTCCGGAAAATCAAAGTTCAATGATTGATAATCGTCCACAGGTTGGTGTGCCAAATGATCAGCCAGTACACTCCCCTTAATTGCTTTCTGAGTTGTATACTGGATGTCATATTCTGTTAAGATCATTTGCCATCTTGCTATTCTCCCAGACAAAGCGGGCTTTTCAAATATGTACTTGATGGGATCCATCTTTGAAATCAATAAAGTAGTGTGAGTCAGCATATACTGTCTCAGCCGGCGAGCAGCCCATACAAGAGCGCAGCAAGTTTTCTCAAGCAGTGAGTAACGAGACTCACAGTCGGTAAACTTTTTGCTCAAGTAATAAATAGCGTGCTCTTTTCGGCCAGACTCGTCATGCTGCCCCAGCACACACCCCATTGAATTATCAAGCACTGTCAAGTATAGTATCAGAGGTCTTCCTTCCACCGGTGGCATAAGAATGGGTGGCTCTTGGAGGTATTCCTTTATTCTTTCAAAGGCGGCCTGACATTCATCATTCCAGCTTACCACTTGATCTTTCTTCAGTAATTTGAAGATTGGCTCACAAGTAGCAGTCAGATGTGATATGAATCGGGCAATGTAATTCAGTCGTCCTAGGAAACCTCTGACTTCTTTTTCTGTTTTTGGGGTCGGCATCTCTTGAATAGCTTTAACCTTGGCGGGGTCCACCTGGATACCTTTATCACTTACAATGAAACCTAGCAATTTTCCGGACCTCACCCCGAAGGTGCATTTGTTGGGATTCAATCTCAGCTTGTACAACTTGAGTCGGTCAAACAACTTCCTCAGATGATCAAGGTGTTCCTCCTCAGTTTGAGACCTTGCAATCATGTCATCAACGTATACTTCAATCTCATGATGGATCATATCATGAAATAAAGCAACCATGGCACGCTGATAGGTTGCCCCAGCATTTTTCAATCCGAATGGCATGACCTTATAACAGAAGGTCCCCCACTGAGTTACAAATGTAGTCTTCTCCATATCTTCAGGAGCCATCTTGATCTGATTATACCCTGAGAAGCCATCCATGAAGGAGAACACCTTGTGTTGAGCTGTATTGTCAACAAGGACATCAATGTGAGGTAGGGGGAAATCATCTTTGGGGCTGGCCCTGTTCAGATCCCTGTAGTCGACACACATTCTGACTTTACCGTCCTTCTTCGGCACTGGCACAACATTGGCAACCCACTGAGGGTAAGAAGTTACTGCAAGGAAACCCGCATCAAACTGTTTCATCACCTCAGCTTTAATCTTCTCAGACATCTCTGGACGCATTCGTCGAACTTTTTGCTTTACCGGAGGGCAATCTTCCTTGGTTGGCAAATGGTGAACTACAATGTCGGCATCCAAACCAGGCATATCCTCATAGGACCAAGCAAAAATCTCCATGTAGTCCTGTAGCATCTGGATCAATCGTTGCTTCACGCTGAGCTCTAGATTGGCACCAATCCTGACCTCTTTCCTCTCTGTCTCAGTACCCAAGTTAACTGTCTCCACAGGCTCTTCATGTGGTTGAATAGCCCTCTCTTCCTGCAGTAGCAGTCTTGCGAGTTCACCAGGCACTTCGCAATCATCTTCACCTTCGTCTTCGGCCAAGTTGATCGGATTTTCGAAGTCATAACTGGCGGTAGCAGAGCTGTTGCCAGTGAGATCCAGAGTGGATTGAAACCTGTATAAGTGAGTGTGTGTAAATATAGCTGTTTTGCAATATATATAACACAGAAAGAAAAGGAGCACAAGATTTGAAATGCAACAAACGTCCAATGTTTTGATTGATGATATATGAAAATGTCATACAAAAAACCCTCACAAATGGAGCTACGATGCCCCGGGCAGGACACCGGGCCAACAGAGTTTTAACATATTGTTTGTTACAAATTTGGAAATCAAAAGAAATCAATTACTGCGTGACAAATGTGATAGGGGTAAAATCCTTTGCTGTCCAGTTGTTTGGTCCGTCGCCGGCAGTTGGGTAGATCCAATTATTAAACTCAGCTTCCTCTACATCCCCCTCGATAGCATTCACCCTTGAGCTGGAAATAAACACCGGAGCCTTTCCAATCTTCTCTTTGCGTACTGCCTTCTGAGCCTCTGCAGTAAAGCCTAGCCCAAACTTGTCGTTCTTCTGAGTGAAGTCAGGAAGCTGACCCCAGTGTGCACCATTGCCTTTCTGAACCACAGCCCGGGCATCCCTTAGGGAAACCATCTTCAAGGAATCATTTTCTTCGGCCATTGTCTCCGCAGCTGCTGAAATTGGATGTACCTTCTCGAAATGTTGGAAGGGAGTTTCAATAAATTCTCCGTCCATCTCGATGTACCTGAAGGAATTCAAATGGCTCACCATATACTCCTCTTCTCCTTGCACAGTGACAATTTTCCCCCTGACGGGATACTTCAGCTTTTGGTGTAAGGTGGAGGTCACTGCCCCAGCTTTGTGGATCCAAGGTCTACCCAACAGACAGGAGTACGACGGACGTATATCCATCACGTAAAAGGTAGAGTCAAACACTTGAGAGCCCACACGAATAGGGATGTTAACCTCTCCATGAACCATTCTCTTGGAACCGTCAAAGGCCCTGACGATGATATTGCTGGGTTTCAACTCCAAGCCCTCATAATCCAGACGATCCAAAGCCTTTTTCGGAAGAACATTCAAGGAAGAACCAGTGTCCACCAATACATGTGCCAGAGTAGTGCCCCTGCATTCAATAGAGACATGCAGGGCATCATTATGGTTTCTCCCTTTTGCGGTTAGGTCAGCATCTGAAAAGCCCAAGCCGTTATCCGCCGTCAAATTTGCTATGCAGTCAGTGAACTGAACTGCAGACGTCTCCTGCGGCACATGGGCCGTCTTGAGGAATGAGATCAAGGCTTTTGCATGGGCCTCGGAACATAGTAATAAGGAAAGCAGGGAGATCTTGGAGGGTGTATGCCCTAACTGTTCGACAACATTAAAATCACTTTTCTTTATTATTTTCAGAATCTCCTCCATTTCTTGTCGGGAGGCCTCAGCATTCACAGGTATTGGTGCCTCCATCCGGGCAGGCTCTTCTTCAATCCCTTTGCCCCGAGCATTTGATGACTCGGCAGCAGGGGACACAATTTGATCAGCAACAGGACTTGGTAAACTTGCAGGTTTTATGAGGAGGGGTTTTCGAATAGCGGGTGGCGCAATGTCAGGCGAGAAGAGCCTGCCACTGCGGGTGACTTTAGCTGGACCGGTGATATCGCAAATACTGGCACTAGCATCAAATTCTTGCTTGATTCCATTTACATATACGTCTGCCCCATAATGCCAGGGGACAGCCTTATCAGACACGTAGGAGAGGGGTCCTGGAACAGTAATGATCACAGGCGCAACTGTCGAGATTTGAATAGGCTTCTTTGGGGGAGCCTTGATTGGATTTTTGAAGATGGTAACCACGGAAACTTCTTTCATTGGAACCAATTGAACAGCAGTCTTTTTGAATAGAATCTCCTTGCTATCCATTAGGCCTTGGATGCCTAACCTTAGCAAAGGACAATCAGATAGGGAAATAGCACAGAATGGGCAACCTTCGCCGCAACCCGGAAATAAACCGGCCCGCAGTAGGTTCTTCTTAACAGTCTTCAAAGGGGTAACAACTTCATCTAACGAAACAGCATACACTTCTTCCTCAATGGCACTTACCCTATGCTGGGGCATAGGAGCCGTTACAACATTCGGTCTTTCCGGCGCTTCAAACTGAATTTCTTTCGCGTCAATTAGATCTTGCACTTTGTTTCTCAAGGCCCAACAATCATCAGTAGTGTGCCCGGGACTATCAGAATGATAAGCACACCGGGCATTCGGGTTGTATTTAGGGGACGCAGTGTTGACGACCTTAGGAGCTTCTTTGAGGGTCACCAGGTTGGTGGATAACAGTTGGGGTAAAATTTGAGATAATGTCATACTCAATCGGGTATACTGCCTCTTGGGCCTTTCACTTCTTTGCTGATTGTACTGCTGAGGAGCAGCAACAGGTTTAGAGATGACCAAAGCATTAACGGCTTGGCGACTTTCGGGCTTGACTTGTCTTCTAGGGCCATAGACGGCGCTTGCTTCTTTCTTAAATGGCCTCTTCTCAGCACTTGTAGAGGCAGCCTTCTGTATCTTGCCTGACCTGATGCCAGCTTCAATTCTCTCTCCCGTTAATATCAAATCTGTGAACCCAGCGGAGGAGTTACCAACCAAATGATTAAAAAACGGTCCAGACAACGTTCCCAGAAACATATCCACCAGCTCTCGATCAGTTAATGGAGGCTGCACCCTGCCAGCCAAATCTCTCCATTTTTGAGCGTACTCTTTGAATCCTTCACCCGTCCCTAGAGACATACCCTGAAGTTGGGTACGCGTAGGAGCGAGATCAGAATTATATTGGTATTGTCTGTAGAAAGCAGTCGCCAAATCCTCCCAGTGCCGGATGCTAGCTCCGTCTAATTGGTAGAACCATTCAAGCTGAGACCCCGAGAGGCTGTCTTGGAAGAAGTGAATCCAGAGGTTTTTATCCGCCGTGTAAGGTTGGATTTTCCTTACATACGACCTCAGATGCAGCTTTGGGCAGGAGACCCCATCATACTTGGCGAAGGCAGGCGCCTTAAACTTGTGTGGAATTACTACTCCAGAAGATAATCCCAAATCCCCGAAATCCAGTCCCGGCACGTTCTGAATTTCCATAGCGCTCAAACGGTCCTCCAATTGTTTGTATCTGTCAGCAGCAGGTGGGTATTGTTCCTCGTTATAGTCCGTCTCGTTGTCGGAGACTGCTGGACTAGGTGCTTCTCCTCCTTGGGGACTGTTTTTCTCTGCAGAAGAAGTGGTCGGATCAGCTTCATTGTGGAGTGTGTTCCCAAATCTGCGTCCGGTATTGAACATCGCCGTTCTCTTTTTCTTCTTCTTCTTCAAGAGTAGAGTCTTCAACTCTTGCTGTCCCTGGGCTAGGCTTAGGACCATTTCTTGAAACTGTGCACTTTGGGCCTGGAGGGCCTTGATTGCTTGCTCACTGGATGACTCCGAATTCATGATGACTGTGCACACAAACAGCGAAGAAAATTAAGCAACCTGTGAATTAGGGTACCTGCTATGCATATGGTGCAATGGAATGCGTATGTATGCAATGCATTCAAGGATTTAGAACATTCAAACTTTGTTGTAGACAGAAAGGAACGCACATCATATTAATAAGGAGAAATTCGTTAGTACATAAATGCCTCATGGGCCAAATATTACAAAATAAACTCCTTAAGGTAAAAAGACATTGCGCATCCTTTTTGGCGCGATGTAAGTGTTGAGATTCCTTTCCTCGTGCAGCAGGCGGGTGAGTTCCAGGACCTTCTTTTCGCTAGCATGTAGACTGGTCTCAAGAGAATTCCGCTCTTCTTTAAGTTGGATCCAGCTCTTCTGCATCTCTTCCCAGGAGGTGGGCATGTCGGGATGTTGAATGGTGTAGGATGCTTCTCCTTCCAAGACTGGCTCTTTGATTACAGGTAGCATGTGAGGGTAAGGCATTACTAACTTCTGAGAGCGGGCTCGTACCCACTTGAGGTAAGGCTCCAACGGGATGGAGTTCCGGTGCCCCAGTGTTTTACTGTCTATCCTACTTGGCATCCTCCAAGCTCTGATAAATCTCTGACGAAGCCCTTGAGTATCGTTGTCGAAGTCGAAGACTATGTCAGGAATTAACATGTCATGAGGGCCATCCTTCCGAGCATAACCAAACTGTCTCCAAGCCAGGCATGGGTTGTAGGTTATACCTCCTTTGATTCCAAATAAAGGAACATTAGGGTATTCCCCACAACGATCAATGATAGTGACGTCTTCCCGGGACCTAGGACACCAATGTATATCTGCATGCGTGAGAGTCATTAACCGTTGTGACCATCTCAAACCCTGCTCGTTCTTCAAAACTGTTTGTGGAAGATGCGAAATAAACCACCTTCCCAAGAGAGGAGTGCAACACAAAAGGACACCCCTTCTTCTCATGGTTCGAGTGTAACATGAGTGAAGGATGTCCCCCAACAGTGTAGGTATAGGATTCCTGGTCATAAAGATCTGGACAGCACTGATATCGATAAGCTGATCTGGGTTAGGGAACAATACCAAACCATAGACAAGGAGGGCTACAACTTCTTCAAAAGCTCGTAGGTCAAGAGAGTTCCAACATTCTTGGGCCTTATCAAACAGAAACCTAGCTAAGAACCCTTTGATACCACTTCTCGCTTCCCAATGTCCTTTGAGGTCGGATGTCTGTAGGTGCAAGGCTTTAGCAATCTCTTCAAGTCTAGGTTCCTTTTCTGTACCGTTGAAGGGTAGCTGATCAAGGATAGGAATCTTCAGGAGCCGGGAGAACTCCTCCAATGTAGGTACCAACTGATAGTCCAAGAAGGTGAAACAGTGATGCAGAGGGTCAAAGAATTGGAACAAGACCTTAATCAAGTCCTCCTCAATGTTGGTGTTAACCAAGTTGATGAGTTTTCCATGTCTCTCACTGAATGAAGAACTTTCGGGAATTCTGGACAGAAGCTCCTTAAGCTGAGGAGGGATCTTTACAAGGCTAATCGGAATTGTCTTTCTGCGAACAGTTTCCATGTCCTATAAAACAAGAACAAAGATGAAGATTCGAAACCCTTGAAACGGTTAGTTAATGCTCATGATGTTTGTATGATGTAATGATGCACTATAAACATTCACAAAAGCAAACATGGTAAGGCACACAAGTCACACAAACCCTTAGAGTTTAGGCCTGCATGAAGTTTGGGTGTTACCCTCTTGAAGTTTTGTGGGCTCAACCTGTCTTATCAAAAGTAACCGGGTTCTAAAGATCCCAATATCACTGGATTGCTTTCATTGTTCATCGTTTCGATTTAGCCACTGAACTGGCGACCGAAATATTCCAGGAAAGCAACCCTCAATCGAGTGTAGTATCGAGTATCAACCAACCCCGGACTGCACCAAAGTCAGTTATCTCACTACCCTAAAAAGGCCAAGATGGTTCAATTAAGGTTCCTAAGGTCTGTTGATGCTTCATGACACCACATGGAGGCCCCGTACTCTCCTTGATTGAACTCAAGGGTTACCGGTACACACCAAAGTGCCACATCAACGTAGCAGACTGCTTCAACCATGTCGGTATACCCCGCACAGTTCCCTCACAGCCTTGTTGCTACCTAAAAAAGGTTTTCCCCAGATCCGGGTTAGGATCTATAAAACTCCGACACAAAGCCCACAATATGTAAAAGCAAACAAAGCAAGCAATTGAAAACAAAGGTGATCTAAAACCCTAAGGTTACTCCACTTTAAAAGATAGTCCCCAGCAGAGTCGCCAGTTCTGTGATACGGTGGGAGAACTGACTTGAGGTTTGCGTTTGTATTCGCAAATGTTGCGGTTAGCAAGAGTCGCCACCGACTTTTTATTTTATCCTAAGGAAAGGTTAAAAAGCACAGCAAAAACCTTTTGAGATGTTTTCTTGGGTTCGGGGAGTAGATTATAGAAAGGGAAGGTATTAGCACCCTTTCTATCCATGGTTATCCATGGGCTCTTAGTTACTTGCTTAGATCACTTGCCTTTTGTTTTCAATTGTTTTAAATGGTGCTTGAGTGTGTGGGTTTTGAAAATGTTTTGAAAAGAGGCCAATGTGGTGGCAACCTTTGCAATGATCCATGTGGGGATGTATACAAAGATGTATGTCTTTTGAAAAGGTTTTCATTTGTTTTTGAAAGTTGTTTTGAAAGTGTAGTGTTGTGTGGTTTTGAAATTAGGCAAGTGTTTTGTTTTGCAAGTTGATTCAAGTAACTAAGAGGTCATCTACTCCTAAATTTCTCAAAAGATTATTGCTATACTTTGACCCTTTTAACAAGTTTGCACCACCATTGTATTTGGTGGGCAACCTTGTGTTAGGATGTGAAAAGGGACAGGCGCGGGTCATCGTTTAGACCATAATTGTAACGACGTTAAATGTCTTTGGGCAATTTCTTTAAGGGACTTGATCATTTGTTTTGTTTGTTTTGAAAAGTTTTATCGAGGGACTATGATCATTCAAACTGTTTGCTTTGCCCAAAGATGTTCAACATACAATATGGCCCATTTATTTGAAGGCAACAAGTGGAATACCCTAGGGGGTGCAAGTGTGATTTGTGTGTCCATTTTCATGCTTGTTTGTCTTGTATTAGGTCAAACTATTTTTTATCGTTTTTTCGCATACAAACCCTAATTCTAGCATGTTATTATTTAGAAAGCAATAAAGTGCGAAATTAAAATTACTAAGCTATTACACAACCAAATATGGGAAGGGGGGTACAAATGTTCAAATGGGGATATAGACAAGAATTTAAATCTAGATTATTACAACAATTGGATATTTGCATAGTAAATAAATTGCATAATTTAAATGTAAATAAAATGAATATGTAAAATGTAAAAAAAGAAAGTTTTTTATGTGTATGAGAAAATATTTATGTAAAAGGAAAAAGAAATAAAAATGTATTTATTTTTAGTATTTTGAAACTTAGGGTAAAAAACCCTAATTTTTATATAAAAAGTATTATTATCTAATTTAATTCTACTATTTATTTATTATGTACAAAAATAAAATAAATGAAGTATTTTGTGAAAAAAAGTATTTTTGTATCAAATATTGATAAAAATGAAGAAAATCAAGTATTTTATATTTTTATCTTAAGTATATTAATAAACATGTATATATGCATATATTAAACCCTAAATGAGTATTATACAAAATAAATATTTATTTAATATTTTAATAAAATAAATAAAAGTATTTTTGTGTGAAATATTTTCAGAGAGTAAAAATAAAAATAAAAATGTATCTACATTATTTTCTATTTATTTTAATAATAGTATATATATATATATTTGTATATAAATAAAAGAAATAAACAAACAAATATGCCATAAATACAAAAATGATGGAAAAAATATTTTAAAAATTTTAATGGCATGAGAAAAAATAAACAAAGTCAACCCAAAAAGAAAAAATCAAAAATGTTGAAAAATAAACAAATGGGCTCAGGGGGGTGTAAACCAAAAAATGGGGTGTGAAAAGCAACACAAATCCAAGCCCAGCCCACTTCACTCCTTCTTCAACCTCCAGCACAGGTTATTTGAAAAACGCGCGCCAATGTTCAGTCCCTTCTAACTCTTGATTCCTGGCTTTTTAGCAAAAACTCATAACACAAGAAATGTTCAGCATGAAGAGACGGTTCTAACCATATAAAGAACATGACCTATCTCTCCAAGATGAGGGAGAATTTCTCTCCCCCTCTTTTCTGACCTAATTTTTCTACCATTTTCAGAGCTCAAATTCTCTCTACTCAGGCAAAAGAAATGAGAAGTAAAGCTATGTACATGTTCAGGGCTATGAGTAGGACTTCGTTTCTTCACAAACTTAAGACTAAATATGCCTAATAAGAGAGATACGAATTCAAACTTTTACCTGTGCAGTTGAACTTCTATGTGGAGAATGAGAGGCTTTCAGTGCAATGTAATGATTGGAAAAGCTTCCTTGAAGTCCAGGGATGCTTTTTCAATGCTCACTTTGTCTTGAAGCTTCTTGTACCAAGCTATAGAACTTCACCTGCAAGCTAAAGATGTGAAAATGGTGGAAGTGGTTAGAGCAACTACAGATCGTGCCTTAGCTTCTGGATAGCTTGCATATGTTGTAAGGAAGGTAGAGGAACTGGTTTGGACAGAAATGCTTGAAGGGATTGAGAGATTGCACTCAAACTGCAGGGGCACCCCTGTTTGTGCAGTTTGAGGATGATTCTGAGATGGAGAGGGTTTGAAAGGCAAATGGCTCGAGCAAAAGCTTCAATGTGGTCTATGGAATGTGTTTGATATCTTTTGTGCTGTGTTTTTTTGCTGATATGAGAGATAGCATATGTTATGGACCTTTCTTCACACTTAAGCTATCAAAAGCAAATTGGTGTTCTAGGTCAGTATAGGACCCCCTAATGTGCTGCATCAACTCCTCTTGATCAGTGTGTTATGCCCATAATCTTGTGTTAGGCAGATCTTCTTTGTACTTGTTGGATTACAAACTTGACATAAAGCTAAACTTTTCAAAAATGGAAATTCCACTTTATCTAGTTTAGGATTAAACCATTATGCAATGTTAGAACACAAAGAACATGACCTTAACACATTGAATATGCATTAAATTATTGAGTATGGATTGGTTCAAGGACCTGTAATTAAGCATAAAGCAAACTGAATTCAAATTTGCAAATTTGTGAACATGTCTTGGTGAAGAACAAAAGTGAATTTTTGCCAACTTGTGAAATTCGAATCTCTCAAGTTATGAGGTTGTTTGATGAGTTTTTGGACATTTTGGAAAGCTTGTAATGTGTACTACAATCCATCTTTGAAATGCAATTTGAAATTCCAAGTGGAAGGGTATGAAAAGTGGCCTTGAAGTAGGGTAGAAAACCTTGTCAAAATAGGTCAAATTTCACTAAGTTAAAAGATGGTTTAGTGCCCTTATTCAAAAAATCATAACTTGAGATACAAGCTTCAAATGAGAAAACTTTGTGAATCAAAGTTGTAGATTTTGCAACAAGCTACAACTTTCATGTTTTGACTTTTGTTTGAATCCAAATGGATCATGGTGAAAAGATGGGGCAAAGTTGGGAAAAAAATTAGGGTTTTCCATAACTTAGAAAAATTCTAAGTTATGAAAAATTCCATTTTCAAACCCTAATTTGCATTTTGACATTTCTTGGTGAACAAGTTTCATAATTTGGCATGTTTTGATGAAAAATGAATCTTGACTCTTGATTTTGACCAAAAAGTCAAAGTTTGACTTTTCAGTATACAGTCAAAATTGATCAATTGACTGAGAAATTCAACTGTCAATCTTGTGTACTTGGGATCTTTTGAGCTTGATGAACATGTCAAGATAATTCCACTGAGTCCTTGAGGCCATATGTGAGCTTGGTTTGCCATTGGCTAGGTCAAACAGTCAAAAATTGCCTTTGTGCAGTCAAAACCCTAAAAATGACCATTTTGCCCTTTTGGTGATCTGATCAAATTTCTTATGGAATTGTGATCCAAACTTGATCAAATGGTTCATATGAGTTCATAATGTTGATGTGGATCAAATTTCATGAGGTTTGACTGTCAATTGGCCACAGTTGACTTTTTCCCTAATACAGCTGATTTCTAGGTCAACTGTCCAATTGACTGGGTAAAACTTGGAATCAAGACTTGAAACTTGGTATAGGTAAACTTGGGAGTCCAACATGAAGCATGAAAGTCATCTTAGGCATTTTAGGTCAAAACATCTTTAGGCAAACACAAACCCTAATTTGAGTCCACAGTGCAAGGAGAAGTCTTGAGCAGAGGAAACCCTAATTGGATCTTGATCTTCAAAGGTCTTGTGATGAGAAAATGTTGAGGAAATGGGAGGGCAAATTTTGGGGTACAACACAAGTGCTATGCTTTTGTTCTTCTTGTCACCATTATCAGTGATCCCCATCTCAAAAGTCTGAAGAGACCCAATAAGTTCATCCACTTTCAACTTGCTAATGTCCTGGGCTTCCTCTATGGCAGTTACCTTCATTGCAAATCTTTTAGGCAAGGATCTGAGAATCTTCCTCACCAGTTTTTCTTCTGACATCTTTTCTCCCAGTGCTCCTGAGGTGTTGGCAATCTCCAAGATGTTCATGTGAAACTCATGAATGGTTTCATCTTCCATCATTTTTAGATTCTCAAATTTGGTAGTCAACATCTGAAGCCTTGACATTTTTACTTTGGAAGTGCCCTCATGAGTAGTTTTGAGGGTGTCCCAAACTTCCTTGGCCAGTTCATATTGATGTACTAGTCTGAAAATGTTTCTATCAATTCCATTGAACAAGGCATTTAAAGCTTTTGAATTTCCCAGAGCTAACTCATCTTCTTCTTTACTCCAATCTTCCTCAGGCTTCAGACTGATTGTCCCATCTATCTCAGTTATGGTGGGATGAATCCATCCTTTGTCAGCAGCTCTCCAAGCCTTTTTGTCCAGAGATTTTAGGAAGGCAATCATACGAGGTTTCCAGTAGTCATAATTAGTTCCATCCAGAATGGGTGGTCTATTTCCAAAAACTCCTTCTTTGTCCATAGTGCCAGAAAGTGATATCCCTATATCTCACCCAGTAATACAGGCAGGGTGCCTGCTCTGATGCCAATTGAAATTCTGGCTGCAGATACTCAATGTCACGTTCAATGTTATGACACTGTATCTGACTTACTATATGACAGTAAATACAAAAGCAATAAAGAACACAGTCAATTGTTTACCCAGTTCAGTGTGCAACAACACCTACTCTGGGGGCTACCAAGCCAGGGAGGAAATCCACTATAAGAGATGTTAATTCAGGAATAAACCAACCAGTTTATCTCCTTCACTTAAGACCTACCCAATGCAATTCCAATCTAAGTACAACTTAAACCTGAGTTCCTACTCACTCCCCCTCAATCACAGCAGTGATACATAAACCAATTTGACTTAAAAATTAATGAATACACTCTTCAAAAACAAACACTTGATTAAGCTTCACAGCTTTTTAATCAAGCAACACAATCACTCGTGCTTCACAGCTTTGAGTGATGCACACAACTAACTTGACTCTACTTCACAGCTTTAGTCAAGGAACATTCAAACACTCTTGCTTCAAAGCTTTGAGTGCTACACAGCCCTTACAATTCGAAACCTATTCCAAGTCACTTATCACAATGATAATTGCTTGGAGTACAATAATCAAATCTATACAGATTACAAATGATCTTCTGATCAATAAAAGGGATACTTTGAAAAACAGCAGCTCTGTTGAATATATAGCAGCTGCAACTTCAGTTAGGGTTTCCACAAAAACCTAGGGTTAATTCCGTTTGACCTAAAGACCAGGTCACTGGACTTTATTAACCAGGTTAGGGTTGAGCTAGGTTACTCCTCAGAAAACGCAGGATTCTGTTCAGGAAAGACTGAGTTATTTCCTGAAAAAACTCAGACTTATCCAACCTGCAAACCTGTTAGTTCAGAACAGGATGTCATAACATCTGTTATGACATCTGAGAAAACTTGTCTACTGATTTAGCAAAATGTGATCATTTTGCAAAATGCTCAGATACACAATTATAAACATCAGTACTTGAATTACAATATTTTTCTGCAAAGGTACCTAATGAGTCAGTACAAACTGAACTAGAATGTTATGACATCAGTCATGACATTCACACATACACTTGGGATTTACCAAAAATGCAAGCCAATACCTAAACACCTACATATATATATATATATATATATATATATATATATATATATATATATATATATATATGTATATATATATATATATATATATATATATATATATATATATATATATATATATATATATATATATATGGCAATGGGAAGTCATCTTTGGGGCTTGCCCTGTTCAGATCCATGTAGTCTACACACATATGTACCTTGCCGTCTTTCTTTGGTAATGGAACCACATTTGCAATCCATTGAGGATATGAGGTGACAACCAAGAAACCCACATCGAATTGTTTCATAACCTCGGCCTTGATCTTTTCTGATATCTCGGGACGCATGCGACAAACTTTCTGCTTTATTAGAGAACAACCCTCTTTCATTGGTAGACGGTGAACCACAATATTAGTATTGAGCCCTAGAATGTCTTTGTATGACCAAGAAAAGATCTCAACATATTCATGCAACATCTGTGTTAACCCGCTCTTGACATTGTCTTCTAGGTTGGCGCCTATCTTGACTTCTTTTCTGTCTGCTTCAGTACCCAAGTTTACAATTTCAATTGGCTCTTCATGTGGTTGAATAGCCTTTTCCTCTTGCACTAACAATCTGGAAAGTTCTCTAGGTATTTCAATATCTTCCTCACCTTCGTCCTCGGCTTGGTAGATCGGATTTTCAAAGTCATAAGTGGCAATTACATAGTCGTTATCAATGGGATCCAAAGTTAATGTGGATATGCAATTTATTGTGTGGGTGTATGTAAAAACACATAGCTATTTGAAAGTGATAAAAAGTAAAAGAAAGACAGAGAACATAAAATTTGAATGCAAGACATCCAATGCTTTATTAAATGAAAATATGTTTATGAAATGACAACCCTTAACAAGCGAGCTATTGTGCCTCGGGTAAGGCACAAGGCTTAAAGTCATTGTTTAAAATTACATAACCAAACTTTGAAAGTAATAAAAATAGAAAAGTAGTTATTACTCCTGACTAAAGGAGATAGAGATAATGTCTTGAGTCTTACAGTTGTTGGGTCCATTGCCGATGGTGGGAAAGATCTAGTTGTCAAGGTCATAGTCACTATTAGCATCTTCTATAGCGTTGACTCCATTGTTGTTGATGTAGAATGGTGGTCTTCCAGCACGAGCGTGACAAACAGCCCTCTGACCCTCTACAATGAAACCCAAACCAAATTTGTCAGATTTATATGGATTGTCAGGAAGGTGAACCCAAATAGTACAACCACCTTCCTCTACAACAGCTTTAGCATCCTTCAAATAAGCCATTCTGGGTGGAACCCATGTAGCTTTGGGGATGGCGGAGACATTTTCAGGAACGGATGGAGGGATAACTTCAAAAGTCTGACAGGGAGTTTCAATGAATTCACCGTCCACCTCTACATAATGGAATGAATTCAAATGGCTAACCATATACTCTTCTTTACCACAGACTATAATAACCTTTCCATGCACGGGATACTTAAGGTTCTGGTGTAGGGTTGAGGTAACAGCACTTTCCCCATGGATCCATGGGCGTCCGAGTAAACAAGAATATGTTAGTCGGATATCCATCACATAGAAGGTAGATTCAAAGACTTGCGAACCTACTTTGATCGGAAGATCTACTTCTTCATGTACCATCCTCTTTGATCTGTCAAAGGCTCGGAGTATAATATAACTGGATTTCAGTACAACCCCTTCACAATCCAGTCTGTCCAGGTCACCCTTCTGTAGAACATTCAACGAGGAACCGGTATCAACCAAAACATGAGCCAGAGTAGTGCCCCTACATTCAATAGAGACATACAGGGCCTTGTTGTGATTTCTTTCTTTTGGATTCAGGTCAACATCAGAAAAACCTAATCCATTGTCATTCGTTAAGCTAACAACATAGTTATCAAATTGATTGGCAGAATTCTCTTGTGGCACATGAGCAGACTTAAAGAATTTCACCAAAGCTTGTGCATGGGCTTCAGAAGATAGTAACAGGGATAACATAGAGATCTTAGATAGGTGTCGCACCGTGTGAAAATGAATGAAATGCGACATAAAGAAGATGTAGTGGTAAAAATTTGAGATTAAGCCATCAATTGACTTATCTCAACACAATGAAGTCGCCACTGCACTTTATTGTTTCCAAAGGGACATGGGATAAAAGTGAACAAAACCCACAATGAAATAAAAGATCAGATATCGAGGTACAGGGGTCGGTTATGCAAAGGGAAGATATTAGCACCCTAAGCATCTACGGTACTCCGCGGGATCTGTTGTACCCCAAAATTTGCCCTCCCATTTTTCACTCAAGATGTTATCCCATGGTTTCTCAAACACTCAATTTGGCTCAAAAGTTGATCAAGCAGATTCTCTTCCTAGGCAACCAGTCAGCAATTAGGGTTTTGCACTTCTCAAAGGAATTTGAGTCATCAAGGTTTCAAATAAATCACCATGTCTCCTCAAAGTCTGTTTAAGTCAATTTTCAAACCTCGCATTGCAAGTTTGCCCAATCCATGGCCCAGATAACTGAAAAGGCATTTGTGTGATTTTAATTTTTTCTTAACTATAATCTTCTGAGGGTTGATGTTATTTTTGAGAGCATATTCTGTTTGAATAAGGTATAAAGTCTAAAACTATCATTTTAAGCAATCATGATTGAGGGTTCAATTAATCATTTGGGTTTGAGTTTTTAAACATTTATTTTGTTTAAGAGTGCATAATACATGATTTATCCTATCATATTGTGTTTACTTGAAATGCAAGTTATCAAGCCAAGATGTTTTATTCAAAACATTCAATCAAGAATTTCAAAGTTAAACTAAAACTCAAAGTTTTGTACAACAAATTTCATTATTACTCAAGCTTTGTGTTCATTACAGTTTTGTGGGTCATTCACAAAGTAAATTACAAATGGATTACAAATGGATTACAAGTGAAATACAAAGTTAAATCTACAAGGAAAGAATTGCTTCTTCTCCAAGACTCTTTGCTTCATCTTCAATAAATTACCCATTACTAGCCATGGTCTTCTCTTCATCTTGTCTTGCTTGCCATTCATTTGTTTGTACATGTAACAAAAGAAAGAAAAGAATATTAGCAAAAAATCAACATTGAAAAGTCCAAGCAAAAAATTGATTTTCATCACTAGGGTTTGCTTTTAGGAATCAGAATTTTGTTTGTCCATTTCTCCCTATTTCTACAAATCTCAAAACCTAGGTTTTGGTTCACAAAAAAGGGGAAAAAGAAATAAATATACAAACTGGACAGGCAAGGAAGAAAAGCAACAGGCTGCAAACAGCAGCTGACAAATGCACAACAAGCCAAACAAGCCCAATGATACTGCAACAATCAAACAGCAGCAAAAGAGGCAAAGCAACAGGCTGCAAACAGCAGCAGTCAAATGCACAAGTCAAACTATACAAACAGCCAAAAAAAGAAGTGTTATGCAAAGCAATAACAGCAGCACAAGATGCAAGGCAACAGGCTGCAAACAGCAGCAGTCACATCCAAGGCATAACCAAGCCTGTTGTAAACCCACAAGCAAATACAGCAAAGGCTACAACAGAACAAAATAAACAAAATTCAAGCAAAGGCATCAAATATTGCAATACAAGTCAAACATCATCACTTTCCTAAAAAATAAGCAAACCCTTCAGAAAATGCAACAAAAGCAAAAAGTGCTTTATTTCATAAAGAGTGGAAAGAGGAAAGATATCACCAAGCAGCAAATAACCTAAAGCCATGCCAAGACAAATAAGTTACTATAAAAAACAGTCCAAGAAGACCTGCTCAAAAAGCCTCCTTATGCTGCCCATAGCAGTCCAAGATCTGTCCAAGTTCTGCATAAAAGCATGTCAAAACAAACCACAGCAAACCAAGCCTACAATACAGTCCAAAAAAAACTCTCCAAACTTGCACTAAAATGGAAACAATTCAAACTGCACTCAAAAGCCCAAAACTAGAAAAGCCAAAATTGTCAAAATTCAAAGTTTTCCCCTCCTTTTTTCACCCTAATCAGATAACAAGGATGACTGTTTTATAAAAGAGGAGAGAACCATCAGATATCAAGGGAGACAGAGCTAGCAAAATAGAAAAAAATCACAAAAAACTCGGAACCAAAAGTTCAAACAAAAATCCTTTGTCTCAAACCAACTAAAACATCATAGAACCAAAGCCGTCATTGTAAAAACCAGAAGTCAACATAGCCAGCAAAACATCACAAAAACTAAAACAGAAGAGAAGCCAACATAACCAGCAAACCACAAAAAAACTCAGAACCAAAAGTTCAACAAAATCCTTTATTGCAAACCAACTAAAACATCATAGAACCAAAGCCATCAGTGTAAAAAACCAGAAGCCAACATAACCAGTAAATCAAAAAATCTCAGAACAAAAGAAATACAACAAACTTTTTTTGTCTCAAACCAACTGTAGTATCAAAAACAACCATCAAGCCATCACTAAAAACCAGCAAATATCAAAAACAACCATCAAGCCATCACTAAAAACCAGCAAGTATCAAAAACAACCATCAAGCCATCATTAGAAACCAGCAAGTAACAAAAAAGCCAAATATCTCCGTTCATCATTTTTCCCCTTTCAAAACCCATTTAGAATATACAAAGCTCAAAGATTGCAACAAAAAAAAAACCTAGCAACTCAGTAACACAAACAAACAGCAAAAAGCCAATTTTCTCGTTCATCATTTTTTCCCCTTCAAAAGAAGAAAGAAAGCAACTTACAAAGAGTCAGGACAGTCTTAGCGGAAGAGCTTTAGGAGGTTAGTTGTTAGAACAAAGTTTGAATCTACTACCCTACATTTAAGTTTTGATGATAACAAAGTGAAAAGATATACTATTTATGATATTCATATATGAACTATCTGCTGCCTAAAATTATTATGTTCTGACTTGCAGATACTCTGATTGATAAGCAAGATCACATCTAATCAGCATCAGAATTTGGTTCTTGACACCAGTATCAGAAGTTGCCATATCAGAATGTCAGAATCAGATGATCAACTCACGTACATGCTGAAGCCTGATGAACAAGACTGCGCTCAACACTCTGATAAAGAAACACAACATTTCATCAGCAGCTAAGCAGAGTCAGAATGAGCCAAGCCAGAACTTGCATTAAGTAAGCAACGGTACTGTGCATTGAAAGCAAATTAATACCAACGGCCTCATTCCAGACAAGATCTGCTCGATAAGGAAAGTTTGTTAATAGCATTGAATCAAGAATATTGCATCCAACGTTCAACATCTCAGTGCTATATAAACAAGACTTTGAAGATTGAAATGGCTAATGCTCTCCAAATCTCTACACGCACAAAAGCTAATCAATAATCTTCTTTCTCTCAGTTTTGCTAAACCACACATTCTGATATTCTATCATTGTTTAGCATTCTAGTTTCTAAGCTTCAATTTGTGTATACATCACAGTTGTGATACTGTTTTATAGAAAACATTCACACACTTAGTTTTATCTCTTTGTAAGAAAGTGTTACCTTGACAAACCGGGTTGTGGTTTGGATCAAGAAGGCTTTAGTAGTTGTTAAAGCAGTCTGTAATATTCAGTTGAATATAGTGGATTAAGACCTCGTTGGAGAGAGGCGAAATCACCTTGACGGGTGGACTGGAGTAGTTTGAGATCAAACGAACCAGGATAAAAATATCTTGTTCATTGCATTAGATTTCAGTTTTACAATTCAACCCCCCCTTCTTGTGTTTTTCACCACTTCAATTGGCATCAGAGCACCTGGTTATGAGCTAAAACACTTAACCGTGTCAGTACAAGATCCAGCGTCAGAAAAACACAATGGCAGGAAACAATTCTCACATCACCAATGACAACAATGAGGACAGAGACAGATTCAGCGGCAAACCTCCAGTCTTTGATGGAGAAAACTTTGATTACTGGAAAGACAGAATTGAAAGCTTCTTTCTGGCACATGATGCTGATCTGTGGGATATGGTGACAGATGGATACACGCACCCTGTGAATGCAAGCGGTCAGAAGATTGATAGAAAAACAATGTCTGATCAACAAAAGCGTGACTTCAAGAATCACCACAAAGCCAGAACCATCCTCCTCAGCGCCATCTCCTATACTGAGTATGAAAAGATCTCCAACAGAGACACAGCAAAGTATATTTTTGACTCACTCAGAATGACGCATGAGGGCAACGTTCAGGTCAAAGAAACAAAAGCTCTGGCGCTCATTCAGAAGTATGAGGCGTTCAAAATGGAAGAATCTGAATCCATCGAAACCATGTTCTCTAGATTCCAGATTCTGGTAGCTGGTCTCAAAGTTCTGGACAAAGGATACTCTACTGCTGACCATGTCAAGAAAATCATCAGAAGTTTACCCAAGCAGTGGAGACCTATGGTTACAGCTCTGAAGCTAGCTAAAGATCTCAACAAAATCACTCTGGAGGAACTTATCAGCTCCCTCAGAAGTCATGAGATAGAGCTAGAAGCTGATGAGCCTCAGAAGCAAGGTAAGCCTTTAGCATTAAAATCTAACAAAAAAATTGAGTCTAAAGTTTTGCAGGCAGTTGAAGAAACATCTGATGGATCTTCATCAGAAGAAGACGAACTCTCCCTCCTCTCCAGAAGAGTAAATCAACTATAGAAGCAAAGACAAAGGAAGTTCAGGAATCCCAGAAGATCTGATCAGAACGAGTCTTCTTCCAGATACAGAAGGACAGATTCTTCCTCTGGATACAGAAGATCTGAAGGCTCCTCCAGTAGCAAAAAGCCAAACACCAAAGACATCATCTGCTATGAGTGTAATGAGCAAGGACACTATAAGAGTGACTGCCCAAAGCTTCAGAGGGGAAAAGCCCAAAAAGAAGTTTGGAAGAGAGAAGAAGAAAAGTCTCATGGCTACATGGGATGACTCTGACTCGTCTGAAGCTGACTCAGAATCAGATGATGAAAGGGCAAACATAGCTCTCATGGCTAACATTTCAGAAGATAGTGAAGCTTCTGAATCAGACTCAGAATCAGACACTGAAGAGGTATTTCCTAACTTTGCTGTTAACTTTACAAAGGCTGAACTTGCTGAAAGCCTTAATGAGATTTTGGAACGTTATCAGCAAATTAGAGCTAAATTCAGAGACCTGAAAAGGAATCTTGAATCTGACTCTAATAAGACTGAGAGTCTCAAATTGGAAAATTCTGAGTCGAGAAATAAGATTTCAAAATTAGAAAACACTTTACAAAACTCTCAGAAGGAACCAATTTCTGAAACTCCCAGCAACGCTGATGAGATCATCAAGGAGTATGATCACAGTTTCCATAAGTTCCTAGCTAAAAGCATAGATAGAAGCAGAATGGCTTCAATGATCTATGGAGTTAGCAGAAACGGAAGGAAAGGAATAGGATACCAAGGTAAGGTTCCTACACCAAAGAATGTCATGGACTTAACCATTAAACACACTCCTCTGAATTCACATTTTGTATATGGTCACACACATGATATCAAATACACTAGTAGTAAGCACTCTGTGAAACCAAAATTCAACCAGAGTTTTGGTAAAACTAACAAATCAGGACCCAAGAAAATCTGGGTACCTAAGGATAAAATAATACATGTTGCAGATATCTTTAGCAGCAAGTCAGAAACACCAGTCATGGTACCTGGACTCTGGCTGCTCACGACACATGACGGGAAGAAGGCATATGTTCCAAAGCCTGGAACTTAAGCCTGGAGGCCACGTTGGCTTTGGAGGCAATCAGAGGGGAAAGATAATTGGCTCTGGAACTATAGGTAATGGAAATCTTCCCTCTATTAATAATGTTCTGCTAGTAGATGGATTGATGCATAATCTGTTATCCATAAGTCAATTAAGTGATAACGGTTATGATATAATCTTTAATCAAAAATCATGTAAAGCTGTTAGTCAGAAAGATGGGACTATCCTGTTTAATGGTAAGAGGAAAAACAACATTTACAAAATCAAACTTTCTGAACTAAAGAGTCAGAATGTAAAATGTCTTCTGTCTGTTAACAACGAGCAGTGGATCTGGCACAGAAGATTGGGGCATGTTAGTATGAGAAGAATATCTCAGATTAACAAACTCAATCTGGTCAGAGAACTTCCTAATTTGAAGTTCAATTCAGATGCTCTGTGTGAAGCATGTCAGAAAGGAAAATTTGCAAAACCTTCTTTTAAATCCAAAAATGTTGTTTCTACCTCTAAGCCATTAGAACTTCTGCACATTGACTTATTTGGACCAGTTAAAACTGCTTCAGTCAGTGGTAAGAAGTATGGGTTAGTAATCGTAGATGACTATAGCAGATGGACATGGGTAAAGTTCTTAAGACACAAGGACGAGTCACACTCTGTGTTTGTTACCTTCTGTAACCAAGTTCAGAATGAAAAGGATCTTAGAATCGTTAAAGTCAGAAGTGATCATGGTGGAGAATTTGAAAACAAAGATTTTGAGTCATTCTTTAATGACAGAGGCATTCTGCATGATTTCTCTTGTCCTAGAACTCCCCAACAAAATGGAGTTGTAGAACGAAAGAACAGAACATTGCAAGAAATGGGCAGAACCATGATCAATGAGACAAACGTTGCTAAGACCTTCTGGGCAGAGGCAATAAACACAGCATGCTACATTCAGAATAGAATCTCAATAAGACCTATTCTGGAAAAGACTCCATATGAATTGTGGAAGAACAGAAAGCCCAACATTTCATATTTTCATCCATTTGGATGTACTTGCTTTATATTAAATACAAAGAATTATTTGAACAAGTTTGACTCTAAAGCACAGAAGTGTATTATGTTAGGATACTCTGAACGCTCAAGAGGGTACAGAGTATACAATACAAAAACACAGATTGTGGAAGAATCAATCAGTGTTCGTTTTGATGATAAGCTTGACTCTGAAAAGTCAAAGCAGAATGAAGTTTTTGCAGGTATAGAAATTGAATTTGCAGGTTCTGAAGACAAGTCATCAGAAGCTCTCAACACAGACATTTCTTCAACGTCTGAAAGGAGCACTGCTAGCAATCCTACAACAGCTGCTGATCAACCTCAGAAGAGATTACCCAGAAGCAGCTTGGATCACCCAGAAGAGACTATCCTAGGAAGAAAGGAAGATCCAATCAGGACAAGAGCAAGCTTCAGAAATTCTGAAGAAACACTTATGGGACTTGTGTCTCTGATTGAACCTTATTCTATTGATGAAGCACTTCTGGATAATGACTGGATTCTGGCAATGCAAGAAGAACTGAATCAATTCACCAGAAACGACGTATGGGATCTCGTTCCCAGACCAAAAGGATTCAACGTCATTGGAACAAGATGGGTGTTCAGAAACAAGCTAAATGAACAAGGTGAAGTCATCAGAAACAAGGCACGACAGGTTGCACAAGGTTATAGTCAGCAAGAGGGGATAGACTATACAGAAACCTTTGCCCCAGTCGCCAGGTTAGAATCTATCAGACTTTTAATTTCATTTGCTGTTAATAGAGGCATCACTCTGTATCAGATGGATGTCAAAAGTGCATTCTTAAATGGTTATATAGAAGAAGAAGTTTATGTACACCAACCCCCAGGTTTTGAAAATACAAAACATCCAGAACATGTTTTCAAACTAAAGAAGTCACTGTATGGTCTGAAACAAGCTCCCAGAGCTTGGTATGAAAGGCTAAGTAACTTTCTGCTAGAAAACGAATTCACCAGAGGGAAAGTGGACACTACTCTATTCTGTAAATCAGTTAAGAGTGACATCTTAGTCTGTCAAATTTATGTTGATGATATCATTTTTGGTTCTACTAATCCTTCTCTTGGAAGAAAATTTGCTAAGTGTATGCAGGCAGAATTTGAGATGAGCCTCATGGGGGAACTGAAATTCTTTCTAGGAATTCAGATCAATCAAACTCCAGAAGGAACTTACATTCATTAGAGAAAATACATCAGAGATCTTCTGAAGAAATTTGACCTCTCAGAATGTAAGCCATCAAAGATTCCAATGCATCCCACGTGCATTCTGGAAAGAGAAGAGGTAAGCAAAAATGTAGAACAGAAAGTCTACAGAGGTATGATTGGTTCTCTCCTCTATCTAACTGCTTCAAGACCTGACATATTATTCAGTGTTTGTATCTGTGCTAGATTCCAATCAGATCCTAGAGAATCTCACTTAACAGTTGTTAAGCGAATTTTCAAGTATCTGAAAGGTACTACTAATCTGGGTTTGTTTTATAGAAAATCTAGTGATTACAGCTTAGTAGGCTACTGCGATGCTGATTTTGCTGGAGACAGAGTGGAACGTAAAAGTACTTCTGGAAGCTGCCAGTTTCTGGGAGAAAATCTGATCTCTTGGTCTAGCAAAAGGCAATCAACAATTGCTCTATCAACAGCAGAAGCTGAGTACATAGCAGCAGCAGGATGTAGCACACAAATGCTCTGGATGAAAAGTCAGCTTGAAGACTTCCAGATTTTTGAGAGTAACATTCCTATACTTTGTGATAATACTTCTGCTATTTGCTTAAGTAAGAATCCCATTTTACATTCTAGAGCTAAGCATATAGAAATAAAACATCACTTCATTAGGGACTATATTCAGAAAGGTATTTTGAACTTAAAATTTATAGATACAGACCATCAATGGGCTGATATCTTTACTAAACCCCTTTCAGAAGATAGGTTTAATTTCATTCTGAAACATCTCAGCATGAAAGTGTGTCCAGAGTGAAAATGTTTTAATTCCATATATTTACCTTCAGAATGTAATTGTTTTACTGTGAACTTCTGATCAATCTCCTTTCAGAAAGATAGAACATGCAGATTGTATCAGATGCAAGTCTAAAGATCTGAGAGTCTAAGCTCAAAGACAGACGTGCTGATCACTACATCAAACAAGTGTCATCCAATCATCAGCATATCTCTGAAGCAGAACGCGTGCACGCTTCTGAGAAGGCAAAGCGCTGATTGGGTACATTGAGACACATGTCTGGTAACCGTTTCTAAGTATCTTTCTCAAATCCCCCAAAATCAGCAGGCATTTAATGAAAAGTAATCATGCTTTTAAAATGCAATCATGATTTTTCTCTCTCTTAAAAAACGTTTATCTTTTCAAAATATTTTTGAAACTCTATTTAAACACATTAATCTCTCATTCTCATTCTTTACGCTTTCTCACTAATACTCAAGCATTTTCTGCATATTTCTGTGTTCATTTCTTGCAAAACCTATTTTCCTCAGTTTATTCTCAAAACCCTTTTAGTGTGAACATGGCAACCTCCAGCAGTGCTTCTGCAGGTCCTCAGAAGAAAGCATCATCTGAGCAATATCAAGTGCCATTCAGAACTCTCCTCACTCCTGTGAAGAATCTTGAAGTGCTTTCTGAATTAATCATTGATTTTGGAAGCTTGAAGGAGAACGGTTTTGACCTAACTGAAGAGGTTAGGGCTCAGAAGTGGGAAAGGTACTTTGACAGGTTGGTTGGACCAACATTCCCTATGCTAGTCAAGGAATTCTGGATTCATGCCAAGGATTCAACACATCTAGTCACCTCCTTTGTTATGGGGAAGAAGATTGTGATCACTGAGGATCACATTGCAAGGCTAATCGGTTACAGTGGTGGTGGCGTCCATTGTGTGGACATGGCTGAAAGATATGCTGATGTAGGTGTGATAGCTGTAAGGATTTTCACTCATGGGGTGCCCAGCAGCAAGATTAAAGATCTGAAGGATCATTACAGAGTGTGGGCTAAGATAATTCTGGGGTGCTTCAACCACAGGAAACCAACCAGTTCTCCTGATTACATAAATGTGGATCAGCAGTTTCTGATCTACTTTATTGATCAGAAGGTAAAGATCAATCTGGCTCACTTCCTGTTCAACCACCTCAGAACAAGTGTAAAGGAAACCAGGGAAGAAGAAAGAACCAAGAGGGATTGGATACCTTTTGGAAGGTTGATATCAGATATTCTGACAGAGAATAGGCTGATAGAGCATCTGATAGAAGCTCAAGAGCTAAGCACTATTGAACCAACAGTTGGGAAACCTCTGAATGCAAAGAACTTGAAGAAGATGAAGTTGATAGAGAATATTCAGAAGGAACCCAGAGCTACTCCTATTGCTGATATCTCCAGCAGAAGAGTGCCTCTGAGTGACTTTCCGTTATTTTCTGAAATTGAATCCAAACCAGAGGTGGTTCTCAGGTACTTGGATGCGTGCAAGGCAGATGGTTCAGATCCAAATCTGATTATCAAAGCTCTGCATCAACCTCAGCAAGAAGTGACTCTGAAGAAGACGAAGAAGAGGAAGGCACCATCAGAAGGATCATCCCAGCAGACACCCAGGAAAAGAGGTAATTCATCTGCTGCTTCTGTTTTAAATTCTTCTACTATTCCAGCATCTATTCCTCCTCAAACCTCTCATAGAATCTCAATCCCCATCCCTACCATAGATGAAACTGTACCAGAAGAGGACCCTTCTGAGGCATTAAAACTCAGAAGACCCAGAACCAAACATCCTAAACAACCAACAATCTCAATAACATCAGCAATTGACCAGGTGCTGTCTGACATTGATCAACACACCTCTGATCAACCAATCTCTGAACCACAAACTGTTCCTCCTCCATAACCAGAACAACAGCAATCTGCTGAAGAACCAGAACAACAACAACAACAACCACTCTCACCAATTCCAGAAGAACCCCTTATCCCTGAACAATCAGAAATTCCAACAACTTCTCCTCAACCAGCAATTCAGTCTCCCTCTCCTCAACCAGAAATCAATCCACCATCACCTCAACCAGAGTTTCATCACTCTGAAACTCCTTCTCCTCAACCATCTGAACCTCATTCACCTCAACCATCACCTTTGGCAATCCAGCTGCCAGGTGGAACAACTATCACCTTAGCACAATTGCCATCCTCATCAGAATCTACACCACCAAATACTCCCAAAACACCACCCAGTCCAATCGTAATCTCTGATTCTGATACTCCATCTCCAAAACAAACAGCTGCCCAGAAAACCTCTGAAAACCCCAGCAGGACTTTCATAGACTTAACCAGTCTTGACCGTCTTGCTGATCTGAAACACAAAATTGCCATCCCAAAACCAAAACAACCAGATGTTGGCTCTGGTATTATGAATTTTGAAACAGGTGTGCTGCAATGGATTGCTTCTTTGAAGCAAGTCTATCCTGGAATGATTGACCCAGCTGCTTCTGATCAGCTCTGGTCACAATTCAGACTTTGGGTACGTGCTGAAGCCCTCAAGTTGCAGGATATCAACTATGAGCAGGCACAACAAAATTTCAGCAAGCTTCTGAATGAAGTTGGAAATCAGCTTCTGAAAGAAGACGTGCTCCCTCTGGATAGTGAACCTTGGTATGAGAAACAGCAAGCTGCAAAGGTGCAATCAGAGGAAGACAAGACCATTCAAGCTGAAGAAAGTCAAGCAGAAGATGTTGCTGAAAGCTCTCAGAAGCTTCCTACTTCTGATACTTCTCAAGCTGCCTTGGACAGGCAGACTCTGGAAGAACTAAGGCTGAATGACATACGTCTGCAGCAGCAGATGGATGAAAGCGATCAGAAGATGAAAGAAAGAATGGATGTGCAGGATAGCAAGATTGACACTGTTGTCAGCATGGTGCACAAGCAGAATGAGACTGCTGAAAAGATCCAAGCCATGCTGGAGAACCTGTTCACACGCTTGCCTCCTCAACCTTAGTCTTTTTTTTTTCATTCATGTCCTTTTTCATGTTTTCCTTGATTTTCTGATGTACTACTTGAATGTGTTTTGTACTATTTTCTTGTTTTGATTCTGAACTCTTTTAATATAACTAGTTTTTCTGATCTTAATTGTTTTAGCACATCACTTACACTTTTTGATTGCTGACAAAAAGGGGGAGAACAAGAATGATATTTTAAACAATAACGGCTAACTAGACAGAAATTCTCAAACATTCTAACTCTATTACTTGAGAATGTTTTTCTGTTTTGCTTAAAGTCTACAGGTACAAAGAAGCTCCTGGAAACTCTGAAGACTAGAAGTTCTGATCACTATGAAGCTCTGACCCGCTCTGATACTCTGATCCAAAGCAAAGCTCTGACAAGAAAAGCTCTGAAGCTCTGCTCTGACATAAAGCTTCTGATAGTCAAAGACTATGATACTCTGACGTTCAAAGAAAGGCAAAAAGATCTGATCCTGAAGAACACTTGTAATCAAAGGGAAGTAATAAACTCAGGGGGAGTATATCTCCTAACTCTGATATCTTTTTACTCCTTATCCTTTGTACTTCTTACTCTGATGCATATCTCTGATACCTTTTCACGTTATTTTCATTTAAAAAATATCTAGTTTTTGTCATCATCAAAAAGGGGGAGATTGTTAGAACAAAGTTTGAATCTACTACCCTACATTTAAGTTTTGATGATAACAAAGTGAAAAGATATACTATTTATGATATTCATATATGAACTATCTGCTGCCTAAAATTATTATGTTCTGACTTGCAGATACTCTGATTGATAAGCAAGATCACATCTAATCAGCATCAGAATTTGGTTCTTGACACCAGTATCAGAAGTTGCCATATCAGAATGTCAGAATCAGATGATCAACTCACGTACATGCTGAAGCCTGATGAACAAGACTGCACTCAACACTCTGATAAAGAAACACAACAGTTCATCAGCAGCTAAGCAGAGTCAGAATGAGCCAAGCCAGAACTTGCATTAAGTAAGCAACGGTACTGTGCATTGAAAGCAAATTAATACCAACGGCCTCATTCCAGACAAGATCTGCTCGATAAGGAAAGTTTGTTAGTAGCATTGAATCAAGAATATTGCATCCAACGTTCAACATCTCAGTGCTATATAAACAAGACTTTGAAGATTGAAATGGCTAATGCTCTCCAAATCTCTACACGCACAAAAGCTAATCAATAATCTTCTTTCTCTCAGTTTTGCTAAACCACACATTCTGATATTCTATCATTGTTTAGCATTCTAGTTTCTAAGCTTCAATTTGTGTATACATCACAGTTGTGATACAGTTTTGTAGAAAACATTCACACACTTAGTTTTATCTCTTTGTAAGAAAGTGTTACCTTGACAAACCGGGTTGTGGTTTGGATCAAGAAGGCTTTAGCAGTTGTTAAAGCAGTCTGTAATATTCAGTTGAATATAGTGGATTAAGACCTCGTTGGAGAGAGGCGAAATCACCTTGACGGGTGGACTGGAGTAGTTTGAGATCAAACGAACCAGGATAAAAATATCTTGTTCATTGCATTAGATTTTAGTTTTACAATTCAACCCCCCCCTTCTTGTGTTTTTCACCACTTCATTAGTAAGGTTACAGATTCGGACCTCACCAATGATCTCCTTCTTCTATTTCCTATACTCTCATTGAATATATCGTTGCATGCATCGTTAACTTCGCTGATCTCACTAAACGAAGAATTAGGGTTTCGTTTTCCCCCTTTCTAGATTTAGGGTCATCAAATGAAAATCTGCAGAAATTGATCACAAATTAGTAACTAGGGAAAATAAACGATCAGAAAGATGTAAGAAAAATAGGGTTTTGAGATACGTCGCCGCCGTCACCGCCGTAAGGCGATTTCCGGCGCGGCCAAAGGGTCTTCTCCGGTAAAGGCTCATGATAAGAGAGAAGAGAGAGGGCAGAGCGATTAGAGAGAGAGAAATAATGAATTATGAGGCCTGGCTTCAACGCAGTTAAGTTTTGTGTTGTTTGATAACAACAATTTGGCCCAATCCGGTGGTGACACTTGTCACCACCTCTTTAGTTACCATGGATGATCCCCCACTTGCATCCCCATGTTAATCTGATGCGCCCTCATCATCCATCTGATCATTTATCACATCCTTTTCAACACATCTTAGATGCACACCCATGGTACACCTCCAGGGGGTTGCTACACCGGATCAGCCAGAAACATTTGGGCTTTTTAATTTCTACACCCCCCTGTTTTGCTCTATTTGCAGGCCCATTTCTAGTTCCCCCCCCCTCTTTTTTTTGTTAATATTTTCTTTTTCATTATTGGATTTTTATTTCTTCAGCATATATTTAAAAAAAAGTGTAAATATGTTAATATTTGTTTTAAATAATTATTAACTTTAAAATAATTTTTGTTTGACATTATTAATTAATTCCTTAATTAATTTTATCAAATGAAAAGAGTTTTAACCTAAATAATTATTTAACGGTTTGGACTTGTATTGTGTGATTTAAATATTTATTTCTTACTGTCACCCCCGTTCATTAATTTGTACCCCCATTCCCGAAGCTCCGTAATAGCGTAGAATTTCAATTTCCACATTTTATTGTTTTACTCATTATTGTATAGTAATTAGGCGTGTATGGCAAGATCAAAAAATCAGTCGCTAGATAACCTAATTTCAAAGATAAAATTAACTTGAATCAAACACACTTTTTCACACGCGCACCTCTAGGGTAACCTCGCTTGTTGCCTCAGAAATACAGTCATGTCCCTCGAATATGGGACGTTTTAGCAATGACCCTTCGATAAAAAAAAATATCGTAGTCCCTCGATGACCCTCGACGTTGCCATCGATAAAACGATCTCGTCCCTTACAAAAATATTGCTAAAGCGTCACATAAGTTGCTTTCGATGACTGTAAAATTGTCCTGCGCCTGTCCCTTTACATCCAAAGATGGGGCTTCTTACCAAATCAATGGTAAGATAGCAACATCTAAAGGAGGAACAAAAGAACCTTGAGACCTTTCGAGTAGGTAGATTTCATCCTAGTTACTCGCTTGCTCACGATAAAAGCATTCTTACACCGACACTTTCATCTCAAAAATTTTTTTTTTCGAAAAGACAAAAACACTTTGTATATGTTCTTATAGAGACGAGAACCATTTCAAAACATCTTTCCAAAACACAATCCATAAACACATCTTTAAACCATCTTTCGAAATAAAACTTTGTACGTGTTCTTATAGAAACAAGAACCATTACAAAGAAATATTTCAAAACACTTTCAAAGCCCACACCACAAGCACACTGTCAAACAAAAGCAAGTGATCTAAACGAATAACTAAGAGACCATGGAAAACCATGGATGAAAAGGGTGCTAATACCTTCCCTTTTCATAATCAACCCCCCGAACCCGAGAAATAATCTCGAAAGGTCTTTCCTGTGATTTTTTACCTTTCCTTTTGGATAAAAGAAAAGTCGGTGGCGACTCTTGCTATCCGTACAAATGCGATCGAAACGCAAAACCTCAAGTCAGTTCTCCCACCGTATCATAGAACTGGCGAAGTGTTGGGGAAAATTCTAAAAGTGGGGTTACCTTAGGGTTAGATCACCTTTACTCGCTTTCATAATTTGATTTGTGTGCTTTATATTTAGTTCTTTGTATTGGGTTTGCTTTGATCCTATACCCGGATCTGGGACACCTTTTTTAGGTAAATAGCAATAGATTGTGGAAATTGTACAGCGTAGACCGATATGGTTGAAACAATGGCTTTGTTAGTGTGACGCATTTGTGGGTACCGGTATCCCTCGTGGTGAATCAAGCAGAATATGGGGCCGCTGAGTGGCGTCATGAAGCACTAATTGACTTTAGAACCCTAATTGAACAAACTTGGCCATTAGGACATAGTGAGATAGCCGGTTTCGGTGTAGAGCTGAAAATTGGTTGATATTCGATACTACACTCATTGAGGCTAGACTTTTGGGATATCTCGGCCGCAAGAAAAGATTGTTGTGCTGAGACAATACCTAAGAGAAAGGTCGGTGATATTGAGATCCTTTAGAACCCGATCACTATTACTAGGACAGGTTGAGCCAACAAAACTTCAAGAGGGTACTTACCTACAAAACTCATGCAAGCCTAAACATAGGGACTTGTTTGTTGTGTGTGTATATATTTATTTGTATATAAACATCATAAACATCATAAACATCATGAACATCATACGCATGCTCACTAACCATTTCAAGGATTTAGAAATTTATCTTTGTTTTTGTTTTGTAGATCATGAATTCCCTCCGAAGAAACACCATCCAAATAAGCTTTGTAAAAGCACACCCTCAACTTCAAGAGCTAGCTTCAAGAGTGCCCAAGGATTCTCCTTTTACCAAGAAGTATGGTCGACTCCTCAGTTTGGATAGATCCAACTTCCAAGAAGAGATAATGTGTGTACTATTCCAATTCTTTGATCTCGTACATCATTGTTTCACCTTCCCGGACTATCAGTTGGTACCTACACTAGAAGAGTTCTCTCTACTCTTAGGGGTGCCCGTGCTTGATCAAATACCGTTCACTGGTCTAGAAGGGATTCCAAAACCTGAAGTCATCGCCGAAGCTTTGCATATGAAGAGGGCTGACATCATAGCTAATTGGGAGACAAGAAGCGGGGTTAAAGGCTTTCTAGATAAGTTTTTATTGGAAAAGGCTCGTTCATTTTGGGACGACATGGATTTCCAAGCTTTCAAAGACGTCCTGGCTCTTCTCATTTATGGTTTGGTTCTGTTTCCCAATTCGGACCAATTCATAAACGTTAATGCCATCAAAGTCTTTCTCTCTCGCAATCATATACCTACCTTACTAGGAGACATCTTGAATTGCCTTCATACCCGCACCATGAAGAAAAAAGGTACTCTTTTGTGTTGTATCCCCCTACTCGCTAAGTGGTTCACTTCACACCTACCTCAGTCAGCATTGAAGAATGAGTAAAGATTGACATGGTCCCAAAGGATGATGTCTCTCACCAACTCTGATATCCGTTGGTGTTCGAGATCCTTGGGAGATCTCTCTATCATTGACCGATGTGGGGAGTTCCCTAACGTACCTCTGCTTGGTATTAGAGGGGGTATCACATACAACCCCTGCTTAGCTCTTTGACAGTTTGGGTATGCCCGAAGAGTCGACCCTCACGAGATGCTCATCCAAGGTCTGGTGTTCGACTACGACAAAGAAGACCAAGGTTACCGCCAGAGGTTTACACGTGCTTGGGGAATGGTGAACAAGGTGGACAGTAGGACTTTTGGACACAAAAACTCTATCCCTCTCGAGCCTTACCTTAGGTGGGTACGAGCTCGTGCTCAGAGTCTCTTGATGCCTTACCCTTCCATCCTTCATGTCATCATAGAGCCTGTTGTCGAAGGAGACGTCCCATACACAGTTCTTCATCCTGACATGCCTATCTCTCTCGAAGATTTGCAGAAAGCATGGGTTCAGTTGAAGGAAGAGCAGGACACCTTTGAAGCCCAGTTTTATGCCAGTGAGAAGAAGGTTCTGGAGCTCACCAAGCTGCTTCATGAAGAGAAAAACCTGAATGCCTACATTGCTCCAAAGAGGATGCGTTCATTATTTCTGTCTTAGGAGTTTTTGTTGTATTTTGTTTCTTTCATTGTAAGCCCAAGGAGGCATGATGTATTCAAACTTGGATTTTTAATATAACATGTGTTCCTTTTTGGTTTGAACAAATTTAAATCTCTAATTTTCCTTGAAATCATTTGCATATTGCATCTTCATTCGTCATAACATCATACAGGTTTCTCATAACAGGTCACCTTATCCTTCTACTGTTTATTTCAGTGAGATGGATGTTAAACAGACTGTGAAAGATCTTCAGATACAGAACGCCCAGTTTCAACAAATGCTCTTGGCTCTGACAAAAGGATAAGAGGAGTTGAAGACTCTACTGGCCAAAGAGAAGAAGAAGAAAGCGAAGAAATTAACCGGTGTTGTGATCATGGGGAGAAGGTTTAAAGGACAAGCCAGGCGAACTTTGGACTTTGCGACATCATCAGGCGAAGGAGATAATCAAACCCAGGAAGTGAACAATGACCCAGCATCTGCGGAAAAGGAAGAGTCTGATTACTCTGAGGAACAATATCCTCCTGCTGATGATAAATACAAACAACTAGAGGATCGTTTGAATGCTATGGAGATTCAGAGGGTACCCGGTATGGATTTTTAAGAATTATGACTCATCTCAGGGGTTGTCGTCCCACAAAAATTCAAGGTCCCCACTTTCGCCAAATACGACGGTGTCTCTTGCCCGAAGCTACATCTAAGGTCATACGTCAGAAAGATTCAACCCCATACGGCTGACAAGAATCTGTGGGTGCATTTCTTCCAAGAGAGCTTATTTGGGACACAGTTGGATTGGTTCTATCAATTGGAAGAGACCAATGTTCGCAATTGGGAAGAGTTGGCCGCCGCTTTCTATAAACAACATTAGTACAATGCTGATTTAGCTCTGACTAGGACGCAATTGCAAAGCATGTCTATGGGAACAGGTGAAGGTTTCAAAACCTATGCTCAAAAATGGAGGGATCTCGCAGGCAGGGTCCAACCCCCTCTATCCGACAGAGAATTATGGGATATGTTCCTAGGCACCTTGTCGGGACCATTTTTCAATCACCTGATTAGGAGTTCCTCAGCCGGGTTTACTGAATTAATCATAACTGGTGAGCGGGTCGAAGCCAGTATAAAAAGCGGAAAAATTCAAAGAGATGCATCCTCGAGCATGATGAAGAAACCCTTTGTTGGAAAGAAGGAGGTCAGTGCGACATATGACTATAGGAATCAAAAGAAAACTGACCGTTGCCCGGCGGTAGGGGTTGTTATGATTTCTAATCCTGTGCCAAATCAACAGCGAAATTATCAGCACAAGCCAGAAACGCCCATGAGACGATTTACCCGGATCAACATGACCATGTCTCAAGTTTTGCCACACCTTCTAAAGACCAATCTGGCAACTCTAAAGGAAGCTCCCAAGAACCCCAATACTGCTTCTTCTCACTACAACCCGAACGCCCGATGTTCCTATCATTCTGAAAGCCCGGGGCATGATACAAATGACTGTTGGGCCTTAAAGAATAAGGTGTAAGACCTTATCGACATGAAGGAGATTGAGTTTGATCCCCCAGAAACGCCTAATGTAATAACGGCGCCAATGCCTAGACATGGCCAAGGTATCAACGCCATTGATGATGATAATTTTGTCTCCTTCGTGAATGGCTTAGTTACTCCTCTGTTGACCATTAAACAAAATCTACTGCAAGCCGGTCTGTTCCCAGGCTGTAATGAAGATTGTCACTTATGCAAGTCTCTACCGAACGGCTGTTTGTTACTGAAAATAGGCGTCCCGCGCCTGATGACTAGTAAAGAAATCCTACTTGAAAATCTTTCTCTTACCAGAAGTTCCTATCAAGATGTTTCGATAATCACCATTTCCGACAATCCTCCCAGGGTCTCCACCAAAAGACCCGTCAAGATTACATCTGTTCCAAGGTCTGCACCTTTAATCATCACTATGCCAAGACCAATATCACACTCTTCAGATAAAGTTGTTCCCTTGAGTTATGGGGCTGACGTTTATTACTATGGCGTCAAGCAAGATCAGTTGGCTGTCAAAGATGAAGTTGCGAGAGATTTTGATCCTAACATCGGTAATATCACTGGGACCAGCAAAATAATAAGAAGTGGAAGAGTCTTCTCACCTGAGATTTCTCCAAAGACTATTGCTACTCCTGTGATCATTCTTACTGCCACTCCTACCGACACTCCCAATGATACCCCTACTGTTATCCCTGCTACCGATACAAGGGGCGAAGAGGTCTTGAATGAACCGGTCCAAGCAAGAGAACATCCCGAGATCATCCTTGAAGCTTCTAGAAAAGAGATAGAAGAAATATTAAAGATAATCAAGAAAAGTGACTACAACATTTTCGAACAGTTGGGGAAGACCCCCTCGAAGATATCATTGTTGTCCTTACTTTTGTGTTCTGAGGCTCACGCCAAAGCCTTGGTAAAGTTTCTTAAGAACGCCCATGTGCCCCAAGAGACCTCCATCGACCAATTTGAAAACTGTGTGGCCAGTATAACTACTGATAACAGATTGGGATTTTCCGACGCTGATTTAACCTCTAAGGGAAGGAAGCACAACGATGCCTTGCATATTTCCATTAAATGCAGGGGCACAACACTTGCCCACGTTCTGGTGGATACTGGCTCATCATTGAATGTCCTGCCCAAAAATGCTCTCGACCGACTGGATTGCGAGGGGCTCATCTTAAAGCCTAGAAACATCATAGTAAGGGCCTTTGATGGTTCCAAGAGGATAGTGCACGGAGAAGTTAGTATCCCCATAAAAATTGGAACTCAGACTTTTGACTCAACCTTCTATGTGATGGACATCCGCCCTTCATACTCTTGTCTATTGGGTAGACCTTGGATCCATGGTGCAGGCGCCGTTACTTCAACCTTGCACCAAATGCTAAAATACTCGATCAAAGGAAAGATTGTCACAGTTCACGGAGAGGAGGAGTACATGGTTAGCCATCTGAACTCTTTCAGGTATGTTGAAATGGATGGTGAATTCATCGAGACTCCCTGTCAGAACTTTGAGGAGGTTCCAGCAACGGTCGCGGCAACCAAGTCTACTCCAAAGGTCCCGAAGATTACCAGACCTCCACTGAAGATGGCCTCTTTGAAAGATGCTCGAGCAGTAGTTGATAAAGGAGGGTGTACCATTTGGGGTCAGCGTCCGGATATCCCTTACAAGTCTGACAAATTTGGTTTGGGATTCACTGCAGAGGCCCAAAGAGATGTTCGACGTTCCCGCACCGGGGGAACACCTCTACGTATCAGCAATCAGGGAGTCAATGCAGTCGAAGACAGTGATGGCAGCTGTGATATGGACGAATGGATTTTTCCAACCATCGGTGGAGGGCTCAATAATTGGGAGGCCAAAGATTTCATTCCTATTACTTTTATTCAAGTGTAATTGTCTTTTAATGTTTTCAGGCTTGTAATATTTAAACAATTCAGACTTTTAAAACCTTGTATCTTACTCGAGGCACAACGGTCCATTTGTAAGGGTTATCACTTCATTCTCATATGTCATTAATGAATCATGGACGTTTTTGTATCAAATTTTGTGTTATTTGTCTTTCTTTCTTACATTTTATTTCTTTCAAAAGTAGCTATGCTCTTACACACACTCACATATTAAAATGCAGATCTACATCCACTCAGGATCCCATGGGTAACAATTCTGCTATGGCCAATTGTGACTTTGAAAATCTAATCTACCAAGCCGACGACGAAAGTGAGGAAGATTGTGAGGTGCTAGGGGAGTTGGCTAGGTTGTTGCAACAGGAAGAAAGGACCATTCAGCCGCACGAAGAGCCGGTTTAAACAGTTAACTTAGGTACTGAGGAGGACAAAAAGGAGGTCAAGGTGGGTGCCAATTTGGAACCCAGTGTCAAGGAGCGTCTGATTCAGTTATTACACGACTATGTTGAAGTCTTCGCCTGGTCGTATGAAGACATGTCGGGACTTGATACAGACATTGTGGTACATCGTCTGCCTACAAGAGAAGATTGTCCCCTATTAAAGAAAAAGGTTCGTCGCATGAGGCCTGATATGTCGGAAAAGATCAAAGCAGAAGTCATGAAGAAATTCAATGTTGGATTCTTGGTTGTCATCTCTTATCCCCAATGGGTTGCCAATGTTGTTCCCGTGCCCAAGAAAGACGGTAAAGTGTGAATGTGTGTGGACTACAGAGATTTGAATAGGGCAAGCCCCAAGGACGATTTCCCACTTCCCCACATCAACATTATAGTTGACAATATGGCACAACACAAAGTGTTTTCCTTCATGGACGGTTTCTCAGGCTATAACCAAATCAAAATGGCGCCTGAGGATATGGAGAAAACAACCGTTGTTATACAGTGGGGCACATTCTGCTATAAGGTCATGCCATTCGGACTGAAGAATGTTGGGGCAACTTATCAACGCGCCATGGTAGCTTTATTTCATGACATGATACATCATGAGATAGAGGTATACATGGACGATATGATAGCCAGATCGCAAACGGAAGAAGAGCACCTTGATCACTTACAGAAGCTGTTTGAGAGGCTGAAGAAGTACAAGTTGAGATTGAATCCAAACAAGTGCACGTTTGGAGTACGGTCTGGTAAACTCCTAGGCTTTATCGTCAGCAACAAAGGTATCGAGGTTGATCCTGCCAAGGTTAAAGAGATATAAGAGATGCCTTCTCCTCCTACTGAGAAAGAAGTCAGAGGATTCTTGGGACGTTTGAATTACATCGCCAGGTTCATTTCCCACATGACAGCTACTTGTGAGCCAATCTTCAAGCTCTTGAAGAAAGATCAAGTAGTCAAATGGAATGACGAATGCCAAGTTGCTTTTGATAAAATCAAAGAATACCTACAAGAGCCTCCTGTGTTGTTACCACCCATCGAGGGAAGGCCTTTAATTCTGTATTTGACTATTTTAGAAAACTCAATGGTGTGTGTGTTAGGGAAGCATGACGAGTCTGGCCGAAAAGAGCATGCTATTTATTACCTGAGCAAAAAGTTTACCGACTGTGAAACAAGATATTCACTGCTCGAGAAAACTTGTTGCGCTCTGGCATGGGCTTCTCGTTGGCTGAGACAGTATATGCTGACCCATACTACCTTGTTGATATCTAAAATAGATCCGATAAAATACATCTTCGAGAAGCCTGCTCTTTCTGGGAGAATAACGAGATGGCAGATGATCCTGACAGAATATGACATACAGTATACTATCCAAAAAGCTATAAAAGGTAGTGTATTAGCTGATCACCTCGCTCACCAAATGGTGGAAGACTATCAGTCGATGAGGTTTGAATTCCCAGATGAAGACATCATGACATTAGACAACTGTGAAGAAATCAGGCCATATGATGGACCTGAACAAGGATCCTGATGGACCCTGTTCTTTGATGGATCATCCAATGCACTTGGCAATGGTATCGGTTCCGTACTCATATCTCCGGAAGGATGTCATACTCCCTTTACTGCCAGACTTTGCTTCAACTGTACAAACAACATGGTAGAATACGAAGCATGCATCTTCAGTCTCAAAGCTGCCATAGACTTGGGGATCAAATCCTTGGATGTATTTGGAGATTTAACTTTGGTCATCAGTCAGATCAAAGGGGAACGGGACACCAAACACCCCAACCTTATCCCTTACAAAGAACATGTCTTGACATTGCTACCGCATTTTTAGAAGATTACCTTCGAGCATTTCCCGCGAGAAGAAAATCAGCTAGCAGACGCATTAGCTACAATGTCATCTATGTTTAAACTTAATTGGGATAACGAGGCTCCTCAAATCACCATTGAGCGGATGGATGAACCAGCCTATTGTCATGAGATTGGTACTGAAGGAGTAGTGGATCAACCTTGGTTCCATGAATTTAAAAGGTATCTCGAGTCTCAGGAATATCCAGAAGGAGCTTCAGTGAATGACAAGAAGTTCCTAAGAAGATTCTCGGCTAAATTCTTCCTTAGTAACGACATTTTGTACAAACACAGTCATGACTATGTATTAATTCGGTACGTAGACAAGGTTGAAGCTGAAAGGATCATGGTTGAATTACACGAAGGCACTTTTGGTACCCATTCCAGTGGGCATACAATGGCAAAGAAAATCATACGGGCAAGCTATTATTGGTCTACCATGGAGGCAGATTGCTATCAACACTCCCGGACTTGCCATAAGTGTCAGATTTATGCTGATAAAGTGCACGTACCTCCGGTTCCTCTGAATGACCTGACGGCTCCTTGGCCCTTTGTTATGTGGGGAATCGATAAGATTGGGGAAATCAAGCCAACAACCTCCAATGGACATCGCTTCATCTTAGTGGCCATCGACTATTTTACAAAGTGGGTTGAGGCAGCTTCCTTCGCTTCCGTTACTAAGAATGTGGTCGCCCAATTCATCAAATAGAATCTCATTTGTCGGTACGGTATCCCAGAGAGAATCCTCATTGATAATGGTACGAATCTAAACAACACTATGATCACCGCCTTGTGCGAGAAATTCAAGATCCAACATCATAATTCTTCCCCTTACCGGCCAAAGATGAATGGTGCTGTAGAAGCTGCCAACAAAAACATTAAGAAGATCATACAAAAGATGACAGTCACATACAAATACTGGCATGAGATGCTACCGTTCGCTCTCCACGGGTATCGTACCACATCTCGCACATCAACTGGGGCAACACCATATTCTCTGGTATACGGCATGGAGGTTGTCTTACCTATCAAGGTCTAGATCCCCTCTCTGAGGATCATGAAGGATGCTGGCTTGAACGAAGAAGATTGGATCCAGACTCGACTTGACCAGTTGAACTTGATTGATGAGAAGAGGCTTGCAGCCATCTGTCATGGTCAGATATACCAAAAATGCATGATCAAAGCTTTTAACAAAAAGGTCAAACGTCAAGTATATCGGGTCGGTGACTTGGTAATCAAGCGTATCATTTTGCCACAAGGTGATCCCAGGGGCAAATGGACTCCTACATATGAAGGACCGTTTATGATCAAAAGCATATTCTATGGTGGGGAAATGATCTTGACCACTATGGATGGCGACGACCTTCCTCATCCTGTCAATACGGACATAGTTAAAAGATAATATGAATGAACAAGGACCCGCTAGGTCGACTGACCTAGGAAAAAATTAGGGCATCCCGGCAAACCAAAAGGATCGGGAAAAATTAGGGATAAAATACAAAAAAAATATGTACACCCGGCAAGCTAAAAACATGAAAGGGCGGCTTGGGCAAAAAAGGGTATCCCGATGGATCGAAAACCCGAAAGGGCGGTCCAGGCAAAAGTTAGGAAATTAAAGCGTATGACTATGTTCCGCTGGATCATCTTACAGACAATTTTCAGCATTGACCAATCAACTCAAACGGTTCAAATCAATCAAATCAACTTCGCCTAGGCGACAAGTGGGAAAGACACTCAGAGAAATGAAGACTATAGCAGAATGGGAACCCCATGGATTATTTCACATAGCTATCTTTTCTTTGTATCAATTTTCATTTTTTACGACGATATTCTCTCACTAGAATGCTCGTCTCATTGTACAAAAAATACTTATTCAAGTTAATACAAAGATATCCCCTTTGGAAGTGTAAAACCATCTGTTTTTCTTTGTTTCTGTGTTTTGTTTACGAAAACGTCCAATGATTTATTTTTGAACATATGCATTTGAACGTGATTACTGTTACAAATAAATAGAAAATGGAAAGACAATTACTAATGACTTTAAGAAATAGGATAATATCTATAGGTCATTCCATAAGATCCCCGCATGTACCTTCTCCAGCAAGAACGGAAGCAAATACATCCTACTACAGAATCATTAGCGTATCTCCAGTATGTAGCCTATTGGTATCAAGTGTTCTCATACCCCTGACAGAGCAAAACTTCCAACTACCGCTCCAGAGGTTCCTCAGTAAGTTGCCCAACTTCTCAGGTTTCCCCAGCAGGATTTCACGAAGTCTACAAGAAATTTCTGATGTTTCCCTTCTACAACAGAGTTTATTTCTCTAATGATTGGAAACTCACTCATCAATGCTTCAAGAGGGGTTTATTTTCCCCGCTTCTAACAACACTACGGCACGAATAATCCTTAAGTCCATACATTTGCATTCATACGTCATAACATTAACAACACAAGTACATACAGTAAGATCTCATTTATTTTGAGAAACAACGTCATACCATGCATTCATACATCATAGCATTGCATACAATTAACTCTTCACCTTTTGCAGGAAAGAATCAATCGACAGGAAATTATCATCAACAAATTTCCAACAGACAAATATTTTCAACAAGTCAAATACTGATCAATTCCCAAGAAAAGACTGGTCGACCATCTACATAGCAAAATATTTCTTTCAGATTCTTACTGGTTCAGATAAACATCTCAACGGTTTATTCTGATTCGTTTCCATATTCTTACTGGTTCAGATAAGTCTCTCAACGGTTTATTCTAATTCATTTCCAGATTCTTACTGGTTCAAATAAATCTCTCAACGGTTTATTCTAATTCGTTTACAGATTCTTACTGGTTCAGATAAATCTCTCAACGATTTATTCTGATTCATTTCCAGATTCTTACTGGTTCATATAAATCTCTCAACGGTTTATTCTGATTCGTTTCCAGATTCTTACTGGTTTGAATAAATCTCTCAACGGTTTATTCTGATTTGTTTCCAAGTTCTTACTGGTTCAGATAAATCTCTCAATGGTCTATTCTGATTCGTTTCCAGATTCTTACTGGTTCAGATAAATCTCTCAACGGTTTATTCTGATTCGTTTCCAGATTCTTACTGGTTCAATTAAATCTCTCAACGGTTTATTCTGATTCATTTTCTGTTAAAATCAAGTTCAGACTTTCTGTTAACAATCATGTTTGGATGGCATCTATAAGCCCATCTCCGACAACTATCCATCATTTCTCCAAATGGCATCTTTAATACCATTCCCTACACAATCAACCAGCGCATCATCAAGTGAAAATTTTTGGGCACTCTAGTGTTCAATCATCTTCTACTTTCAAGCCACGAACGACAAACACGTCGATCTCACTTTTAAAGATTAAGAAGATTGAACAAGGGCAGCTATTGTACCCCAAAATTTGCCCTCCCATTTTTCTCTCAAGATGTTATCCCAGGGTTTCTCAAACACTCAATTTGGCTCAAAAGTTGATCAAGCAGATTCTCTTCCTAGGCAACCAGTCAGCAATTAGGGTTTTGCACTTCTCAAAGGAATTTGAGCCATCAAGGTTTCAAATAAATCACCATGTCTCCTCAAAGTCTGTTTAAGTCAATTTTCAAACCTCACATTGCAAGTTTTCCCAATCCATGGCCCAGATAACTGAAAAGGCATTTATGTGATTTTAATTTTTCTTAACTACAATCTTCTGAGGGTTGATGTTATTTTTGAGAGCATATTCTGTTTGAATAAGGTATAAAGTCTAAAACTATCATTTTAAGCAATCATGATTGAGGGTTCAATTAATCATTTGGGTTTGAGTTTTTAAACATTTATTTTGTTTAAGAGTGCAAAATACATGATTTATCATATCATATTATGTTTACTTGAAATGCAAGTTATCAAGCCAAGATGTTTTATTCAAAACATTCAATCAAGAATTTCAAAGTTAAACTAAAACTCAAAGTTTTGTACAACAAATTTCATTATTACTCAAGCTTTGTGTTCATTACAGTTTTGTGGGTCATTCACAAAGTAAATTACAAATGATTACAAATGGATTACAAGTGAAATACAAAGTTAAATCTACAAGGAAAGAATTGCTTCTTCTTCAAGACTCTTTGCTTCATCTTCAAGAAATTCCCCATTGCTAGCCATGGTCTTCTCTTCATCTTGTCTTGCTTGCCATTCATTTGTTTGTACATGTAACAAAAGAAAGAAAAGAATATTAGCAAAAAATCAACATTGAAAAGTCCAAGCAAAAAATTGATTTTCATCACTAGGGTTTGCTTTTAGGAATCAGAATTTTGTTTGTCCATTTCTCCCTATTTCTGCAAATCTCAAAACCTAGGTTTTGGTTCACAAAAAAGGGGGAAAAGAAATAAATATACAAACTGGACAGGCAAGGCAACAAAGCAACAGGCTGCAAACAGCAGCAGACAAATGCACAACAAGCCAAACAAGCCCAATGATACTGCAACAATCAAAAAGCAACACAAGAGGCAAAGCAACAGGCTGCAAACAGCAGCAGTCAAATGCACAAGTCAAATTATACAAACAGCAAAAAAAAAGCAGTGCTATGCAAAGCAATAACAGCAGCTCAAGATGCAAGGCAACAGGCTGCAAACAGCAGCAGTCACATCCAAGGCATAACCAAGCCTGTTGTAAACCCACAAGAAAATACAACAAAGGCTACAACAGAACAAAATAAACAAAATTCAAGCAAAGGCATCAAATATTGCAATACAAGTCAAACATCATCACTTTCCTAAAAAATAAGCAAACCCTTCAGAAAATGCAACAAAAGAAAAAAGTGCTTTATTTCATAAAGATAGGAAAGAGGAAAAATATCACCTAGCCAACAAATAACCTAAAGCCATGCCAAGACAAACAGGTAGCTAAAACAGTCCAAGAAGACCTGCTCAAAAAGACTCCTTGTGCTGCCCATAGCAGTCCAAGATCTGTCCAAGTTTTGCATAAAAGCATGTCAAAATAAACCACAGCAAACCAAGCCTGCAATACAGTCCAAAAAAATTATCCAAGCTTGCACCAAAATGGAAACAATTCAAACTGCACTTAAAAGCACAAAACTAGAAAAGCCAAAACTGTCAAAATTCAATGTTTTTCCCTCCTTTTTTCACCCTAACCAGATAACAAGGATGACTGTTTTATAAAAGAGGAGAGAAACATCAGATATCAAGGGAGACAGAGCTAGCAAAATAGAAAAAAATCACAAAAAACTCGAAACCAAAAGTTCAAACAAAAATCCTTTGTCTCAAACCAACTGAAACATCATAAAACCAAAGCCATCATTGTAAAAACCAGAAGCCAACATAGCTAGCAAAACATCACAAAAACCAAAATAGAAGAGAAGCCAACATAACCAGCAAACCACAAAAAAAATCAGAACCAAAAGTTCAACAAAATCCTTTGTCTCAAACCAACTGAAACATCATAGAACCAAAGCCATCACTGTAAAAAACCAGAAGCCAACATAACCAGCAAATCACAAAAACTCAGAACAAAAGAAATACAACAAACTTTTTTTGTCTCAAACCAACTGTAGTATCAAAAACAACCATCAAGCCATCACTAAAAACCAGCAAATATAAAAAAATAACCATCAAGCCATCACTAAAAACCATCAAATATAAAAAAAAATCATCAAGCCATCATTAAAAACCAGCAAGTAACAAAAAAGCCAAATATCTCCGTTCATCATTTTTCCCCTTTCAAAACCCATTCAGAATATACAAAGCTCAAAGATTGTAAAAAAAAAAACCAGCAACTCAGTAACACAAACAAACAACAAAAAGACAACTTTTTCGTTCATCATTTGTCCCCTTCAAAATTCATTCGGAATATACAAGCTACACACAAATCTCAGAAACATCAAAAAAAACCTAATTTGATAACAAGGATTCCACGAGTTCAGAAGAAGAAAGAAAGAAACTTACAAAGAGTCAGAATAGTCTTGCCGGAAGAGCTTTAGGAGGTTAGTAAGGTTACAGATTCGGACCTCACCAACGATCTCCTTCTTCTCTTTCCTATACTCTCATTGAATATATCGTTGCATGCATCGTTACCTTCGCCGATCTCACCAAACGGAGAATTAGGGTTTCGTTTTCCCCCTTTCTAGACTTAGGGTCATCAAATGAAAATCTGTAGAAATTGATCACAAATTAGTAACTAGGGAAAAGAAACAATTAGAAAGATGTAAGAAAAATAGGATTTTGAGACACGCCGCCGCCGTGACCGCCGTAAGGAGATTTTCGGCGCGGTTAAAGGGTCTTCTTCGGTGAAGGCTCGTGATAAGAGAGAAGAGAGAAGGCAGAGCGTTTAGAGAGAGAAAAATAATGAATTATGAGGCCTGGCTTCAGCGTAGTTAAGTTTTGTGTTGTTTGATAACAACACTTTGGCCCAATCCAGTGGTGACACTTGTCACCACCTCTTTAGTTACCCTGGATGATCCCCCACTTGCATCCCCATGTTAATCTGATGCGCCCTCATCATCCATCCATATGATCATTTATCACAGCCCTTTCAACACATCTTAGATGCACGCCCATGGCCAGGGGGTTGCTACACCGGATCAGCCAGAAACATTTGGGCTTTTTAATTTCTACACCCCCCTGTTTTGCTCTATTTGCAGGCCCATTTCTAGTTTTCCCCTTTATTTTTTTTGTTGTTAATATTTTCTTTTTCATTATTGGATTTTTATTTCTTCAGCATATATTTTAAAAAAATGTGTAAATATGTTAATATTTGTTTTAAATAATTATTAACTTTAAAATAATTTTTGTTTGACATTATTAATTAAGTCCTTAATTAATTTTATCAAATGAAAAGAGTTTTAACCTAAATAATTATTTAACGGTTTTGACTTGTATTGTGTGATTTAAATATTTATTTCTTACTGTCACCCCCATTCATTAATTTGTACCCCCATTCCCGAAACTCTGTAATAGCGTAGAATTTCAATTTCCGCATTTTATTGTTTTACTCATTACTGTATAGTAATTAGGCGTGTATGGCAAGATCAATAAATCAATCGCTAGATAACCTAATTTCAAAGATAAAATTAACTTGAATCAAACACACTTTTTCACACGCGCACCTCTAGGGTAACCTCGCTCGTTGCCTCAGAAATATAGTCATGTCCCTCTAATATGAGACGTTTTAGCAATTACCCTTCGATAAAAAAAGATCTTAGTCCCTCGATGACCCTCAATGTTGCCTTCGATAAAACGATCTCGTCCCTTACAAAAAAAATGCTAAAGCGTCACATAAGTTGCTTTCGATGACTGTAAAATTGACCCGCGCCTGTCCCTTTACATCCAACGATGGGGCTTCTTACCAAATCAATGGTAAGATAGCAACATCTAAAGGAGGAATAAAATAACCTTGAGACCTTTCGAGTAGGTAGATTCGCTCCTAGTTACTTGCTTGCTCACGACAAAAACATTCTTACACCGACACTTTCATCTCAAAAAAACATTTTTTCGAAAAGACAAAAATACTTTGTATACGTTCTTATAGAGACGAGAACTATTATAAAACATATTTTCAAAACACTTTCCAAAACAAAATCCACAAACACATCTTTGAACCATCTTTCGAAACAAAATTTTGTACGCGTTCTTATAGAAACGAGAACCATTACAAAGAAATCTTTCAAAACACTTTCAAAGCTCACAACACAAGCACACTATCAAACAAAAGCAAGTGATCTAAACGAGTAACTAAGAGCCCATGGAAAACCATGGATGAAAAGGGTTCTAATATCTTCCCTTTTCATAATCTACCCCCCGAACCCGAGAAATAATCTCGAAAGGTCTTTCCTGTGCTTTTTTACCTTTCCTTTTGGATAAAATAAAAGTCGGTGGCGACTCTTGCTATCTGCACAAATGCGATCGAAACGCAAAACCTCAAGTCAGTTCTCCCACCGTATCATAGGATCCATCCACTTTGTTTGTTTTCTTTTAAAATGTGTGTTATCTGAAGGCTTACTTGCTAAAGGAAAAGAATGAATGAGTATTTGCAAACAAAATAAAATGTTTTTTTTATTATTTTTACTCGCCTTGGGTCGTAAGACTTAGTGCCTACGTACTCCCTCGTGCAATGGAAAAGTCAGAGCATCGTAGTTCAGCTAGAAAAGACTTGTCTGTTGTTTGATTTTAAACGAAGAGACAAGTCATCATTTTTAGGAGAGAAATCTCAACTAACGCCAACAAGGTGTGAGAAAGATGGACCCTGCGTCAGCATGAGTGAGGGTTTGAGAACACCTCTAATACTCAAGTGGAAAAGTCGACACCTTTATAACCATGGGGATAGGAGAATGTTGCTCTACTATAAATGAATCATGTCTAATCTTGGAAAAAGTTTTAAAGGATAAAAGGTACTCGAGCGCACAAAAGGGTTTGAATGAGTTGAAGTGCTTTTTTTGTTAATTTTGAAAGATGTCAAAGTATGATTAAATGAATTGAAGTTTGTTTAAATAAAAGAAGTTTTAAAAGAAAAGGAACTCGACAAAGTCGAGGTTTATTATGAAAGCAGTCCGAGTTTATAAACAAAGAAGATTTTGAAAAATATGAGAAGGTTTTGAAGATTAAAGAATGGGGCAAGAGATGAAGGCTATCCTATGTACATGAGGGTAAAAGATAAGGTAAAGAGGATTTGACCGAATAAGAAACTAGTACTTGACATGATAAAGTCAATACAATTTTCCCATCCCTTTGGGTTTAAAGCCACAAACAGATAAATAAGATAAAAGTATACCAAACCTCAGGTGAAAATAAATCACATGCCGATAGCATCACAGAGACCTAAATGTAAGGTAATACTCCAAGCATTCGATAAAGTGCATCGAGTGAAAATAAATCACAAGTCGGGAAAAGCATAAATCATAAGAGGAATCAGGTAAAGCGCAAAGGTGATGGATAAAGCTCACGGTACCAGATAAGGCTCGAGATATCAAATAAGGCTCACAGTATCGGATAAGAATTCCTACATCACATGAAATATACAGACAAATCCAACAGCACGGGGAAACTTATTTAAAGCTTAAGTGTAAATTACTGAACATTGCACTTGGTTAAGAATATATTCAGAATAGATTCATGTAGGAATCAACTCCAAATGGTCGGGAAAAAATATATGCGTCCGTATGATTTTCAAAAGTTAACTTGAATTAAAGATTAAAATCGCAATGCAAATGACAAGAATATTAACACAACTTGAATTTATTTACAAGTGAATTGAATATAAAATCAAAAGCATCATGTACAATTATATATTTACATTACTAAATATTAAATCGAAAATAGTAAAATAAAATACAATAAAAAGGGATTGAAGAGAAATTATAGATGCGCTATGCGAGAATGAATGTTTGAAACAATTCTTGGAAACCTTCACAATAACAAACTCGTTAGTAGCATAAGAGGGATAAAAATGAAACCAAATGGAATTGCAACAATTAGAACATATATTGGTATACAAGATATAAATCAAAATGAAATTACATGAATGCACATGAACAAATAGAACGTTTCTCAAGTGAAAATCAGCATGGCATACATTGCGCTAATCAAACTTAAAGTCACGCAGACACAATGATAAACATGATTTTACGATCACAAATGCAACAAGGATCAACAATTCACATTGCAACCTGAAAATTTGAGTTCAAAGCAAGCTTTAAAAACTTAAATAGAATTTTGGGCAGCAACTCTATAAAACAGTTATCGCACACTAAAAGTCGATTAAAACATGAATAAACCCTCACAGGAATACATCAATATCACAAACGAACTCATTTTCGGGCAATAGCCAAAAGAAAGAAGTAATGCTTAAAAAATTTGTCTCAAAAGGAATACAATGCATACAGAAAACATCATTATCACAATCAAGATTCCAACATTCAAACTCAGCTCAAAAGGACAAAACGTCATCAAAATCTCTTTCGAAATGATTCAAATAAAAAAACCACAATATTAATGCCATTATTCACAATAAAAATTCCGAATTGAACCGAGGCATATGTTTTGTTCAATAGCAAGTACGCATAAATCATTGTAGTTTTCACATCCAGAACAGAAGTTAAACTCATCCTAGCATTCAATTATATAGTCTAAAATTGGTTTATTCCCACATGAATTTGGACAGAACAACAACATCCATAACTTGTTTAATCAGATTCGAAAACCATCCCTTAGCACAAATAACAAGCTTCAAAATACGACAATCTGCTTAACATGAAAACCAAACACGAACAGTAAAACCATAAGATTGATTTTCCAGAATTTAACGCGGAGAATTTCAACAAGACAGTTAGACCTCAAGTTATTTTTACATATTTCAGTTTCCACAAAATTGTCTCAACATTAAATCCAGGCTCTATCACAGATTTCAAATTGTTTCATCTTTTTTTTCCAGAAAATAAATGCAAATAAAATATAATCAATCAAACCAAAAATTTAGCAGAGATCATCACATTATTTTCTTTTTCACCATATAACAACAATTACCACATTATTTCAACAGCATATCGTTTAACAGAAACAACTGGAAAAGGAATCGAATGTTACCGAAAAGCGTCGAAACTGTCGATCTGAAGCTGGATAGAAGTTGTTGTGTGTACACGGAAGCTGAGATTGAGCAGTCTGTTGCCTCGGAAACAAGTGGTTGGAGGAGATATTGGCTCACGGGGGTTAGTGACGAGTAGGAGGAAGTCGCGATACTAAGACAGAGCGGAGTTGGCAAGCGGAAGCGGGGAGATGGAAAGGAACAATCGCGAGTTTACAGAAGTTAGTGGAAGAAGGTTGTTAGAAGTGGATGATGTATGTGGTACAGAGGGAATTTATGAGGGGTCTTATCGCGGTAGAGAGGTGGTTAGCAGAGAGTAGTTGCTGAGATTGTGTGTGCGGTGAATCAGATGATGAAATTTAAATTCCAGCAGAGGGAGTATGAGAGTGAAGGAGGTGGTGGTTGAATGTTGAGATTGTGTTTGTGTGGGTATTTTGACAAAGAGGGGGGAGATAATGCTATTCAAAGGTGATGAAGAAGAGATACAGAGAGCGTATGCTCGGAGAAGAGAGCAGATAAAAGGTGGGTGATGGTAAGTTCATTGGTGTTGAAGCTTGCAAGGCAAGATGAAGGGAGTATAGTGTGTGGAATATGAAGAAGGTTGAAGCACTACAAAAGGGAGGTATGGGTAGAAGAGTGACAGATATGTCTGCTGAGTGTTATACGGTGGGATAACTGACTTGGGAGTTTTGCATTTGATCGCAGTTGTTGCGGATAGCAAGAGTCGCCACCGACTTTTCTTTTATCCAATAAGGAAAGGGTGAAAATAACAGGAAAGACCTATAGAGATATTTTCTTGAGTTCGAGGGGTAGGTTATGAAAAGGGAAGGTGTTAGAACCCTTTTCATCCGTAGTTATATACGGGATCTTAGTTGCTTGCTAGATCACTTGCTTTGTTTGAAAATGTACTTTGTGATGTGGGTTTGAAAATATTTTGAAAACGTCTTTGTAATGATTCTCGTTTCTATAATAATGCATACAAAGTGTCGGTTTTGAAAATAGTTCAAAGAGCTGTTTGTGGAATGTGTTTTTGAAAGTGATTTTGAAAAGTGTCTTTGTAATGATTCTCTTCTCTATAAGAATGCATACAACAAGTTTTATCTTTTGAAATATTTCAATTGAAAGTGTTGCTGTGGAAATGGTTTTTGTTGTGAGCAAGCAAGCAACTATGAGAATCCTACCTACTCAAAAGGTCTATGTTCTTTTCTTCCTCCTTTAGATGTTGCTATCTTACCATTTATTTGGTAAGAATCCCCATCGTTGGATGTGAAGGGACGGGCGTGGGTCGTTTGTATAGTCATAGAAGGTAACCTATGAGACGTTTTAGCAATTTCATATAGGGACTAGATCGTTTACCAAAGGCAACATCGGGGGACTACGATCTTTTATCGAGGGGTCTTTTCTAAAACGCTCATATTCGAGGGACATGACTATTCTCCGAGGCAACAAGTGAGATTATCCTAGAGGTGCATGTGTGTAAAGTATGTTTGATTGCATGCATTTTGTCTTTGATTTTTTAGGGTTGTCTACTTGTTGGTTTTATCTTGCCATACATCCTAATTACTAACATTTGTATAAAGCAATAAAAATACAAAAAATAAATATCCTACACTATTACAACCATATTGAATAGTAAGAAAATGTAAAGACAAAACAAAATAAAAGAAGGGAAGACAAGATTTTTGATTCAGGCATCCACACCCTTCGATTATGCTCTTCCTGGCTTTTTTCGATTTGGCCTGGAAGTCAGCATGTGTAGGTAGCCATTGATTCATCGTCCTAACTGCTTCCTTCTATTAGGCCTGGAAGTCAGTGTGAATGGATCCTTCGATTACATCATTTTCTGCTTCCTTCAAATGGTCTGGAAGTCAGTGTGTGGTGAAGCCTAAGGCCACACTCTTTGTCCTGCTTGCAATTATGAAGCAGTCGAGGATGAAGCCTAAAGCTTCTATTCACACCTCCTTCCTCCTATTTTCTTTCGTTTGGGATTTAAATAGCAACATGGCCTGGGGCCATGCTAGTAATGTCTCATGGCCAGGTTAGTTCTTAAAAACGTTTAATAAACCAAGAAACAAAATCAAAAGGTTAGCAATGAAAACAAACTGAAAAGGTGGAAACGAAAGGGAAACAAATGTTATGTACATGCTTAAAACAAATAGTTTAAGGTCAGAGTGACTTACCTTGCTTGAAGCTGAGATGCGTTTGTTTGACCTTGAGTGATTGGACTAGATACTCCTGGATTCAAAGGAAAGAAACAGGTGTGGTGTTTCTTTGACGGGATTCGAAATTCAAGAGGAGTGGGATTGTGTTTTTTATTTCTGGATTCAAAGGAGAAGAACAGGTGTAGTGTTCTTTCTACTGGATTCGAAAGAAAAACAAAGTGTGGGGTTGTTCCTGGATTTAAAATGGAAAATAAACAGGTGTTGTGTTTCTAGTGTTGGATTCGAAAGGGTCAGAAACAAAGGTATGGTCTTTTGAATCTAGGTACGATAATGTGTTAAGTGTTTGATGATTTTCACACAATCAAAGTTTTTCCCAGCTACTAAAAGCCTCTGGATGTGTTGTGAAACCCCTTAGACATGTTATAGAGCCTCTTATTTATAGGTGAATGTTGGCTGAGGTTTAGGAGGGAAAACAAAAGAATTTGAACAAAATGGGTAAACTGTTTTTGTAGCTTTCGAGGGGCAGTATTTGTATACTATTTTGTGCAAGAATAGGGGCAGCATTGCAGGACTGTTGTGCATCAGTTTTGGAGCGTTATGGCCAGTGTATCAGGCCTGAACTTGGAAGCAAGCATCTTTTGATATCTCAACCTTTCATTTTGACAACCTAGGTCCAACCTTCAACCAGATTCTTCTTCAAACAATACTATTTGATTTTCACCCAATAAGTGTCTTTCGAATGGGTCATATGTGTATCTTTTAAAGGGCCAAATATGTGTCCTTCGATTGGACCATATGCATCATTTGTGTGCATCATTTGCAATTCTTCGAATGAGCCACCAAGACATGTCTTTCAAATGGGACATCCAGACATGTCTTTTGAATGGGACACCCATTGTATGCCATAGTATAAGAATTATGTGTGATCGAAACAGACTGTTTCCAAAGGAAATATTGTCCATTCGAAGCTAGCATGAAAAATGGCTTATTCTTTGTGGGAGCTAGCATGAAGGGAAAACATTGCCTTGTGAATTTGGCAGACATGCAAGACCATTGGCTTCTGAGTCAAACGATAGTTGCAGGAGGCTTTTGCCTTATGCCTGCTGGCTTGGAGAAGGTCCTTGCAAGCGTAAAGAAGGCATTTGTCTTCTGAATCGAAGGAGGCTAGTAGGAAACCACCAATTTCTGAATCAAAGGACATCAACAGGAGGCTTTTCCTCTTTGAATCGAAGGAGGGCTACAAGGGGTTTTTTGCCTTGTGTCTGCTGGCCTGGTGGGAGCCTCTTGCTTTGAAGCATGCAAGAAGGAAGTTATTGCTCAATCGAAGGTTGTATGCAGCTAGCCATTACTTTGTGAATCAAAGCAAACATGGAGGGAATTATTTGTCCAATCAGAACAGGCATGTAGGAATCAAATGTCCAATCGAAGCAGGCATGCAGGCCACCGTTGCATTGTGAACCATTTGAGGCCAATGGTGCAATCTAAGTTTGCATGCAGGAGGTCATTGCTTCGTGGATCAAAGGAGGCACATAGGATGGATCGAAAGAGGCATGAAGGGTGCCATAGTCCAATCGAAGCAGTCTTGAAAGAGACTAAAGTCAAAACTAAACAAGGGAAATCGAAGGAGGCTTTGAAGGAGACCAAAGTCCAATCGAAACCTTGTGAATCGAATAAAACTTGTTTTTTCTTCAAAAAATCATTTTACCTGCTTTCCCCTTTTTAACAGTTTCCTCTTTAACTTGATGCTGGAAAACCCAATTGTACTTGTGCAAGCTTGAAATTTTAAGAATCCTTGTGAGGAAATTCCTTGAAAATTGAGAGGGAAAATTTTGGGGTACAACAGTTGCCCCTGTTCAATCTTCTTAAACCTAAAAAGCAAGTATGGCACGTTGTCATTCGTAGCTTGAAGGTAGAAGATGATTGAACACTAGAGTACCCAGAAATTTTCACTCGATGATGTGGTTGACTGTGTAAGGAATGGGCTTAAAGATGCCATTTGGAGAGATGATAGCGAGTTGTCAGAGATGGGCTTATAGATACCATCTAAAGGTGATTGTTGATAGAAATTAGACCAAGTCTAAACTTGACTGTAACTGGGAGGAGCGTCAGAATAAATCTTTGGTTAATTTAACTCTGAAGGATATGTTAGAATGAACCCGTGTTAAGCTGTGTCTGGAAATGTATTAGAAGAAACATGTGTATGGTTGCTTCAGGAAGAGTTTGTGTTAAACTTCATCTGGAAATATATGAGAAGGAACCTGGGTAGGGTTGATTCATGATGAGTCAGTGTTAAACTTCATCTGAAAACGTCTGAGAAGGAACCTGGGTAGGGTTACTTCATGATGAGTCCGTGTAAAACTTCATCTGAAAAATGAGAAGGAACCTAGGTAGGGTTACTTCATGATGAGTCCGTGTAAAACTGCATATGGAAATGTATGAGAAGGAAGCTGGGTAGGGTTTCTTCATGATGAGTCTGTGTTAAACTTCATCTGGAAACGTCTGAGAAGGAACCTGGGTAGGATTACTTCATGATGAGTTTGTGTAAAACTTCATCTGGAAATGAGAAGGAACCTGGGTAGGGTTACTTCATGATGAGTCCGTGTAAAACTTTATCTGGAAAATGAGAAGGAACATGGGTAGGGTTACTTCATGATGAGTCCGTGTAAAACTTCATCTGGAAAATGAGAAGGTACCTGGGTAGGGTTACTTCATGATGAGTCCGTGTAAAACTTCATCTGGAAATGAAGGTACCTGGGTATGGTTACTTTATGATGAGTCAGTGTAAAACTTCATCTGGAAATGAGAAGGGACTTGGGTAGGGTTGCTTCATGATGAGTCTGTGCAAAACTTCTTCTGGAAATGTCTGAGAAGGAACCTGGGTAGGGTTACTTCATGATGAGTCTGTGTTAAACTTTATCTGGAAACGTCTGAGAAGGAACCTGGGTAGGGTTACTTCATGATGAGTTTGTGTAAAACTTCACCTGGAAATGAGAACGAACCTGTGTAGGGTTACTTCATGATAAGTCAGTGTAAAACTTCATCCGGAAATGTATGAGAAGGAATCGAGGTAGGGTTGCTTCAGGTGGCCATGTAGATAGTTGCCCTGGCTTATTTCAGGAATTAATCTACAATCCGTTGTCCTCAGATAGTTGTCTTGTCTTGTTTCAGGTATTAATCTGGAACTTGTTTTTTTGTTGGTCATTGAGATAGTTGTCCTGTCTGGTTTCAGGTATTAATCTCGACCTTAGAAAGAAAGATAGTTTTCTTGGCTTGTCACATGTATTAATCTTCAATCATCTCATATAGATAGCTTTCCTGGCTCGTTACAGGTATTAATCTACAATCAGTTGTTCTCAGCTAGTTGTCCTGTCTTGTTACAGGTATTAATCTAGAACTTGTTGAAAATTGTTGATGATAATTATCTGTTGATTGATATTTCCTGAAAAGGTAAAGGATTAGTTGCATGCAATTTCATGATGTATGAGATGCATGGCATAATGGTGTTTCTTAAAATAAATGAGATTGTGCTATATGTGTTTCGTATGCATATGCTATGAATGTTGTTAAAATGTATCTTTGTCTTGGAAAATAAATCCTTGAAAAATGCTGGGGAGCCTTAGGAAGTTAAACCTCGGACTGTTGTTGGAGATGAAGATTATGTGCTCTTCGAACTTTGTTTAGAATGTTTCCGCTGGGGATTCCTGTCTCGTTGTTTGAGGAGAACTCTGCTGGGGGATGTTGATTTTTCTTGAGAAGAAACTCTACGAGGAGTGTTGATTTATGCTTGGGGAAAGGAGTTTAGGAGTTTTGGTTGTCCATTTCTCTACTGGATAGTTATCTCTTGATTAGATAGAGATGAAGTTAACACCTTTGTCAGGGATAAAGAAGTTAATTGTTATTTGGTTTAGTTTCCAGGCTTTGTAGCAACTTACTGGGGATTGCAGAAAAGTCTACTGGGGAAGAGGGGTTATGGTCCCTTGATTTTTAGTAGTCGGAGAGGCAAACTCAAGCTGGGGAATCTATAGTTTGTTGGGGAAATAAACCTTGTTGCCAATCTGCTAGAGAGGTGTTTTCCTTAAGCAAAAACTCCTCGAGGATTCTTGAGATCAACTCAGTTGGGGAGAGGTTTTCCGTAGATTGAAACTTTGGCTGGGGATTGCATGAATCGAATTTTGTAGGGATAATTCTGTAGGGGTATCCATGAATTTGGTCTTTGTGGGTTTTGGACCCTCATTTGTGAAGATTATTCTGTGGGGATAAGCTTATAGAGATGACTCTGTGGGGACTTGATTGGGGATCACCTTATGAAGGGGATTTCGTGGAGATTTGTCACTGCCCCTAGTAGCAAGTGTCATAGCACTGCCATAAAAATGTTTGCTTGACCCTATGCTGGAATTCAAGCTCAATTCCCCAAGTGATTGAGATGCAGACCTGCCCCTGGTGTATTCAGCATTTCTTAAAAGATTTCTTGGAATCTCGACTTGACTACCCCAAACGAATTATACAGTGACATGTCATGCCCCTTGCTTATAGGAGATTTGTCATTGGAAGTTTCATCCTATTTGAAGTGGTTCTATTCACTGAGAGAGTTTTTGTTCACTGGATATTCGTCGTGTGAATTTCTCCGCTGTCAAACAATTAGCCATATGCAAACAGCGATATTCAAATAATGCAAAGTTTATGCTTGTCTTGAAGTTTTGAAAATGCATTTTAGCAAATAAAGAATTTTTGTAAGAACGTGAATTCAAATTCAGGATTTAGAGTAAAGCCTTACAGGAGTCAGGATACCTTTTGTAACATTATGCTTTTGAACTAACGCATGCTTCAATTAAAACTTTTGAAGGGTTGTAACATGGTCTGGTTCATGGTTTAATAAATAAAGGATAAGGCTCAAAGTGTATTTGTACCCGCCCGTTCTTCATGATGTTCTTCAGTCCTAAACTCAGTTGTGCATTTGAATTCCACTTGAGTCTGAATGACGTTTTGGTGATGGTTCATAAATTTGGAAGTTTATTTGTTGGAAGGCAATCATTTTTGCAACATTTTTCATGTCGTTGAGGATTGTAGTGTCCTCTTTTTGATTTATTATCCCTGATTTTTGCCTCACTATTCTTGTTTTGAGACTACAGTTAGCGGGATGCCCCCAATTTTCTTAAGTCTCCTTCATAGGTTTTGACTTAGTGGGCTTTTGTTTCGAGAGATAATGACTTCCTATTTGATAGGGAACCATCGCTGTCTTTTGATTCTAGAGGAATGTTTTTATGTCATTCTTTATGTATAAAGTGAAAGCTTGCGACTGAACGCGCATTTGAATTAGCTGAGAGACTAACCTGCCCCAGGTTTTGATTAAAGGTTTCGATTTGTGTAAAAAAGGAAACTCCTACTTCTTTGGCTCAAAGGGGTTGACTAGGGATTATCCTCCTTATAACTCTAGTGCTTAGGAATGTAAAGAAACGTCTGTACATCGTCAGCAAGGTCTGTCCAAAAGCATACTGTATGAGATTATGGCATTGTTTTCTCCATCCTCCCTCTAAAGGCTTGCAACTTTTGAAAGAAAAAAAAAAGAAGTTGAATATCATAAAGGGAGTAAAAAGAATAGTTTAAAAATGAATGGATTAATTCTATACAAACATATGCAATGCATTAATGAAAGTAACCAAAGTCTGACACAAAGATGAGTGTTTAAACAAACAAATAAATTACAACTGAAAATTCGAATAAACAAAAATTTCTCCGTCTAAATTTGTCACTTCAGATGGTGTGCCTTTGAGGGGTGACAGAAGAACTCCCATTGACCATCTTGTGTGAATTCCAATGCTCCTTCGTTGATCAGGTCTTGAATCTTGTTTTTCAACATCCAACAGTTATCAGTATCATGCTCTAGACTGGTAGAGTGATATGCACACCTTTCATTGGGATGGTAACTAGGAGCGTAAGTGTTAGGATTCCGAGGAGGATCCTTCAATGTGACCAATTTCAAATTCAACATGTGTAGCAAGACTTGCGACATTGGCATGTTGAGTTTGGCATATTGACTGTTGGATGCATTCCATTTACGCTGATTACCATGTTGATGTTGGCGAGGTTGTTGTTGGGCTCGCGATATGGAAGTAATTTGGAAAGGTATGCTCTCCACCAAACTAACTTCTTGTCTCATCGGGGGATGATTAATGACTCGGTCCCCAATTCTAGCTGTTTGCCCCATGTAGTTGCATCTGTCTTGATGAAGCTTGTTGACAAGGACTCTCAACTCTTCTTGTCCATGATCCAGGTTTTGGATAAGAGCCATCTGGCCTACCATTTGTCCCATCATCTGGATCTTCATTTTATCTATCTCAGTTTTTAGCCGTTCCAACTGGTCATCCTTGTTGTCCTCAGGATTCTTCATGGACATGCTCCTAGTGAAGAGTGCTTTCACTTCTTCTTGCCCCTTGGATATGATCAAGAACATTTCTTGAAGTTGAGCATTTTGAGTCTGAATGTCCTTGATAGTCTATTCTTGTTCCATCTCTTCTAAAATAAACAGTAAGAGGATGTGAAACCCGTGTGGCGAAAACCTGTCATGGTATGATGCATGTTATGTGGATGCAATGTTTTCAAGGATCTCGCGGGGTAAACACAAGAAAATGTTAGAAGTTGAATTTTGATCAACAACTTTGATTGGAGAACTTCGTATCGGTGGATGTCCTTCCACGAGAGTCAAGCTCACCATGTCAAATGGGTAATATCCCTTGACTCTTGTTATCGTGCTTTGGTCTTTGACGGTGTTTTTTATTAGAGAATGAATCCTCTTTCCCCTTTATAGGTGTCTGGTACAACATGACCCTGCATCATAGGCCCTTGAGATCCTTGAAATGGTTATTGAAAATGCTATGGTATGATGTCATGGTGTTATGTACAAGTATGCAACGCAAGCAAGTTGTTATGTACAAATAGTCATATACACACAAAGCAGGCAAGTCCTTAGGTTTAGGCTTGCATGGAGTTTGTAGGTAAGTACCCTCTTGAAGTTTAGTTGGCTCAACCTGTCCTAGTAATAATAATCGGGTTCTAGGGGATCTCAATATCACTGATCTTTCTTCATCGGGCATTGTTTCAGCACAAGCCTCTTCATTGGTGACCGAAATATCCCGTAAGTCTAATCTCAATGACCATAACATCGAGTATCAACCAACTTCGTAATGCACCAAAGCCGGATATCTCACTACTTCCTAATGGCCAAGTTATTCAATTAAGGTTCTAAGGTCAGTTAGTGCTTCATGACACCACACAGCTGCCTCGTATTCTCCTTGACTACTCAAGGGCTACCAGTACCAACAAATGTGTCACACTAATGTAGCTATTGCTTCAACCATATTGGTATACCCCGCATAGTTTCCAAAATCTATTTCTACTTACCTAAAAGGTGCCCCAGATCCGGATAGAGGATCAAAACAAACCCAAACAAGGAACCATAATGTAAAGCAAGTAAGTCAAAGAAGGAAAGTAAGTAAAGATGATATAGCCCTAAGGTAACCCTTCTTTTAAGTATTCCCCAGCAGAGTCGCCAATTCTGTAATACAGTGGGAGAACTGACTTGGGTGTTTTGCTTTTGATTGTAATTGTTGCGGATAGCAAGAGTCGCCACCGACTTTTCTTTTATCCAATAATGAAAGGGTGAAAAGAACAAGAAAGACCTTTAGAGATGTTTTCTTGAGTTCGGGGGGTAGGTTATGAAAAGGGAAGGTGTTAGCACCCTTTTCATCTGTAGTTATCTACGGGCTCTTAGTTGCTTGCTAGATCACTTGCTTTGTTTGAAAATTTTCTTTGTGATGTGGGTTTGAAAATATTTTGAATACGTCTTTGTAATGATTCTCGTTTCTATAAGAATGCGTACAAAGTGTCGGTTTTGAAAATAGTTCAAAGAGGTGTTTGTGGAATGTGTTTTTGAAAGTGATTTTGAAAAGTGTCTTTGTAATGATTCTTGTCTCTATAAGAATGCATACAAAAAATTTATCTTTTGAAAATGTTTTAATTGAAAGTGTTGGTGTAGAAATGGTTTTTGTTGTGAGCAAGCAAACAAGTATGAGCATCCTACCTACTCAAAAGGTCTATATTCTTTTCTTCCTCCTTTAGATGTTGTTATCTTACCATTGATTTTGTAAGAAGCCCCATCGTTGGATGTGAAGGGACGAGCGTGGGTCGTTTGTATAGTCATAGAAGGAAACCTATGAGACGTCTTAGCAATTTCATATAGTGACTAGATCGTTTACCAAAGGCAACATCGAGGGACTACGATCTTTTATCGAGGGGTCTTTTCTAAAACGCTCATATTCGAGGGACATGACTATTCTCCGAGGCAACAAGTGAGATTACCCTAGAGGTGCATGTGTGCAAAGTGTGTTTGATTGCATGCATTTTGTCTTTGATTTTTTTGGGTTGTCTACTTGTTAGTTTTATCTTGCCATATATCCTAATTACTAACATTTGTATAAAGCAATAAAAATATAGAATATAAATATCCTACACTATTACAACCATATTGAATAGTAAGAAAATGTAAAGACAAAACAAATTAAAGAAGGGAATACAAGCTTTTCGATTCAGGCAGCCACACCCTTCGATTCTGATCTTCCTGGCTTTTTTTTATTTGGCCTGGAAGTCAGCATATGCAAGAAGCCTTTGATTCATCGTCCTGGCTGCTTCGTTCTATTGGTCCTGGCAGTCAGTGTGAATGGATCCTTCGATTACATCAATTTATTCTTCCTTCGAATGGTCTGGAAGTCAGTGTATGGCGAAGCCTATGGCCACATTCTTTGTCCTGCTTGCAACTGTGAAGCAGCAAAGGATGAAGCCTAAAGCTTCGATTCACACCTCCTTCCTCCTATTTTCTTTCATTTGGGATTTAAATAGCAACATGGCCTGAGACCATGCTAGTATTGTCTCATGGCTAGGTTAGTTCTTAAAAACATTTAATAAACCAAGAAACAAAACCAAAAGGTTAGCAATGAAAACAAACTAAAAAGGTGGAAACAAAAAGGAAACAAATGTTATGTACATGCTTAAAACGAAAAGTTTAAGGACAGAGTGACTTACCTTGCTTGAAGTTGGGATGCGTGTGTTTGACCTTGAGTGATTGTACAAGATACTATTGGATTCGAAGGAAAGAAACATGTGTGGTGTTTCTTTGACTGGATAAGAATATCAAGAGGAGTGGGATTGTGTTTGTTATTTCGGGATTCAAAGGAGAAGAACATGTGTAGTGTTCTTTCTACTGGATTCGAAAGAAAAACAAAGTGTGGGGTTGTTCCTGGATTCGAATGGGAAAAGAAACAGGTGTTGTGTTTCTAGTGTTGGATTCGAAAGGGTCAGAAACAAAGGTATGGTCTTTTGAATTTGGGTATGACAATGTGTTAAGTGTTTGATGATTTTCACACAATCAAAGTTTTTCCCAGCTACTAAAAGCCTCTGGATATGTTGTCCAGCCCCTTAGACATGTTATGGAGCCTCTTATTTATAGGTGAATGTTGGTTGAGGTTTAGGAGGGAAAACAAAAGAATTTGAACAAAATTGGTAAACTATTTTTGTAGCTTTCGAGGGGCAGTATTTGTATACCATTTTGGTGCAAGAATAGGGACAGCATTGCAGGACTGCTGTGCAGCAGTTTTGGAGCGTTGTGGCCAGTGTATCAGGCCTGAACTTGGCAGAAAGCATCTTTTGATATCTCAACCTTTCGTTTTGATCACCTAGGTCCAACCTTCGACCAGATTCTTCTTCAAACAATACTATTTGATTTTCACCCAATAAGTGTCTTTCGAATGGGACATATGTGTATCTTTGAAAGAGCCAAATATGTGTCCTTTGATTGGACCATATGCATCATTTGTATGCACCATTTTCAATTCTTGGAATGGGCCACCAAGACATATCTTTCGAATGGGACACCCATAAATGTCTTTTGAATGGGACACCCATTGTATGCCATAGTATAGGAATTATGTGTGATCTAAATAGACTGTTTCTAAAGGAAATATTACCCATTCAAAGCTAGCGTGAAAAATGGCCTATGCTTTGTGGGCGCTAGCATGAAGGGAAAACATTGCCTTGTAAATTTGGCAGACATGCAAGACCATTGGCTTCTGAGTCGAAGGATAGTTGCATGAGGATTTTGACTTATGCCTGCTGGCTTGGAGAAGGTCCTTGCAAGCGTAAAGAAGGCATTTGTCTTCTGAATCAAAGGAGGCTAGTAGGAAACCACCTATTTCTGAATCAAAGGACATTAACAAGAGGCTTTTCCTCTTTGAATTGAAGGAGGCTACGAGGGGTTTTTTGCCTTGTGTCTGTTGGCCTAGTGGGAGCCTCTTGCTTTGAAGCATGCAAGAAGGAAGCTATTGCTCAATCGAAGGTTATATGCAGCTAGCCATTACTTTGTGAATCAAAGAAAACATGTAGGGAATTATTTGTCCAATCTAAACAGGCATGCAGGCATCAAATGTTCAATCGAAGTAGGCATGCAAGCCACCATTGCATTGTGAACCATGTGAGGCCAATGGTGCAATCGAAGCTTGCATGCAGGAGGTCATTGCTTTGTGGATCGAAGGAGGCACAAAGGATGGATCGAAGGAGGCATGAAGGATTACATAGTCCAATCGAAGCAGTCTTGAAAGAGACTAAAGTCCAAACAAAACAAGGGAAATCGAAGGAGGCTTTGAAGGAGACCAAAGTCCAATCGAAGCCTTGTGAATCGAAGAAAACTTGTTTTTTCTTCAAAAAATCATTTTACATGTTTTCCCCTTTTTTAACAATTTCCTCTTTAACTTGATGCTGGAAAACCCAATTGTACTTGTGCAAGCTTGAATTTTTTAGAATCCTTGTGAGGAAATGCCTTGAGAAATGAGAGGGCAAATTTTGTGGTACAACACTGAGATTCTGTGGATGAAGATTGGGTTTTTTTGTGAGAACAGGGGGAAAAATGAGGCTTATATAGAAAGATGAAGAGGAAATTCAATTCTGTTTGGCAATTTCGTCCGCTATTTTTCCTTTTCTATCAATCCTGCACTTTCTCTTGTAACCAATCAAAACAAAGCTTAGTTTAACATATATTTGTTTATGTCCAAAAAGCCCTCTAAAAATGAAAATAACACAAAAATCTGAAAGTATAAAAAATAGTACATTTAAAAATATTTTTGTTTTAATTTTCTGAATAAAAAAATAGAGACCCCGAAATGACTAAAAACGATAAAAAAATGGACATTAATCTATCCGAAAAATTGAAATGATCACATTAAAATAAATTACATGTCACAAAGATTAATGAAAAAATATTAAAATGATAAAAATCGAAATAAAATGAGAATAAAAACATCAGGTTGAACAAACGCTTACAGTTAAAAACGAGACTTCAAATTGTACTGAAAAAAAGAAACTAGCATACCGTCATGATCTACGCGAGACGCAGATTCATAAAATGATCAGTAAAAGATGAAAACTTAAAATATTTTCTCGTTAATTTTCCGCACAGTGTCGAATCGCTTTTAACAATCTGTTTGTAAAACCGAAATATTAATATTATCAACATATAAATAACTTGGAGCAATGCAAGAAACGAGTAAAGAGATAAAAATGCATGAAGTGAAATATCAGGTATTTTTCAACTACAAAATGATGCAAATTTCGATTTAAACTGACTTTTGGTCAACTTAAATACGACTAATGATGCAAAATGTGATGAATGAAGATATTTATTAATGATTGTGATCAAATAACAAAACATGATAAGATAATGCGACTAAAACAATTAGGGACGAAATTTAGGGTGCAACAACTGCCTCTATTTAATTATCTTTTAATCAGATAGGAGGAAAGTATTTAAATACAAACAGACCTGAATTTCGTCCCTGATGCAATGAGATGATAGCATGTGTTATGAATGAATGCAAATAATGACATTATTTGGAGAAATATGAAACAAGAGGTTTATGGTAGATTGAAAGAAATGACGTGGAAAGACACGCTAGAGAATACAAGGTATTCTGGATATCCGTCAGGGTGACAATGAGTAACCAGAAATACTTGATAAGGGGAGGCAAACCCTGAAGAGGCAAGAAGCGACATCAAAGAATGGAATTGAATGAGGTGAGTAACTCTCTGGAAAAAACAATTAGAAGCATCTAGAAGAACATTAGATGTGGTATGAGACCAAATCTGAAGCTACATCAGAGTTGTCCAGGAAATACGATGGACGGAAACGAAACACGACATCTAATAACCTACTTTGGATGAAGGGAAAACTTAACGTCTAATAATTGGCTTTAGACGAGAAAAAAGATCACAACATCCAATGATTTACTTTGAATGAGGTGAGATAAATAACCATGACATCCAATATTGGCTTTAGACAACAACAAAGATCACGACATCCAATATTGGTTTTGGATGGAATCAAAAGATCATGGCATCCAATATTGGCTTTGGATGGAAGCAAAAGGTAATGACATCCAATATTGGATTTGGCTAATAACACAGATCGCGACATCCAATATTGGCTTTGGATGGAAGCAAAAGATCATGGTATCCAATATTGGCTTTGGATGAAAGAAAAGATCACGGCATCCAATATTGGCTTTGGATGGAAGAAAAAGATTATGACATCCAATATTAGCTTTGGAATAGAAACAACACACTCAATATTAGCTTTGGACGAAAAAGAGAAAATGATAATAAACCCAATATTAGCTTTGGAATAGAAACGACACACCCAATATTAGCTTTGGATGGAAAAGAGAGACAACATATCCAAGATTAGCATTAGATGGAAAGAAAGACAACTCATCCAAGATTAGCATTGGAAGAAAGAGAGAAACAGCTCATCCAAGATTAGCATTGGACGAAAGAGAGAAACAGCTCATCCAAGATTAGCATTGGACGAAAGAGAGAAATAACTCATCCAAGATTAACATTGGACGAAAGAGAGAAACAACTAATCCAATATTAGCATTGAACGAAAGAGAGAAACAACTCATCCAAGATTAGCATTGGATGGAAAAGAGGAACAGACAAACTGACATCTGCTTTGGTAGGTGCCAAGTAAGTTGGACTTTGATCTCAAGATGAAATGTCGACTGCAATAAGACCTCATAAAATGCAAATAAGGATGAAACACTCTTGTTATGCATTATAGATGAATTTTGTTATGCATGATATGTGAATGATCTATGAATGTAATGCAGACGTTTACGACAATGGAGTTTGACTCTTTTGTGGAGGTAAGAGTGGAAGTTTGATTCCTCAACATGAAGAACTCTGCCAAATTTGCTTGGAAAGAAAATGTCGTGAACCCAAATTTGTCACACTTGTAAACTATGTTAAACTGATGATCTTCTGAGGACGGGCATGGAGAGATGCTTGGGGATTTGTCCCAGATTAGCTGGCTGTTGAGGATAAACTAATCATGGATTCAGTTCTTGAAATTACTGTTGGAAAGGAATGCCCCAGTATGAGTCTTGAAAATGATCTTCTGGCTAACCAATTCTGAGAAAACTCACACTGAGCAACAAATCTTGAACTGATTCACAATTGGATCTGGAAGATACTTGCCCCTGATAGGGTCACTAACCAAGTTTCTCAACTGTTTGAAATCTCTTCATGAGAAAAACTTGTTTGCAAGCAAATATTATTCATTCAATATGCTAATTTTAATTCAAAAATTTCATGCAAAAGTTTTGAATTCAAAATCATTTTTGAAGTGATATTATTGGAGTATAGAAAATGCATCACTGGTCAAAACACGGTGGTTTATACTTTTAAAGTGAAAGCAAAGGCATGATACCAAAACAAATGGTTCGCAAAAGATCTTAGGAGTTAGTTTACGCAACTTTAATGTAGTATGCTTTCAAAAGAAACCTGACTTCAATTAGGTCTTTTGAGGGTTATAACATGGACTGGTTCACGATTTAAGAAATAAAGAATAAAGGCTCAAAGTTTATTTGCACACAACTCAATCTTCTTGATGTTCTTCAATCCTATGTTCAGTTAATTCAGACTATGCATTCAAGTTCCAAGAGATTTTGGAATTGCACTGACGATAGCAATGACGATGATTCAGAAACCAGAGAATTTTTTAGATGAAAGTCACTTCTTCTTACATCATTTTGTCATTTTGAGGACTTTTGTCGACTCTGGTGGAGATTTTTGAGGATTTGAATACCTCTTTTGATTGAATTTGTCATTCCCAACTTTTTCCTGAACTGTTTCATTTAAGATTACAGTCAGCAGGATGCCCTAGTTTTTTCCTAAGTCTCCTTCATAGGTTTTGACTTAGCGTTTTTTATTCTTTTTTGTTTTTGAAAGATAGTGACATGCCTTGCTTAAAGATTACAGAGGACCATCATCGTCACTTTTGATTAAAAAGACATCTTTGACCCTTATTGTTGTTTGTGAATGAATGCTTGATCACGGCCTTTATTGAAATGTGTATTGCATGATTTATCTTGTAATTGAATGTGCAACCAAATTAACTGAGAACTACCCATCCCCAGGTTAAGATCGCGGGATTTTTCGTATAGAAAGAAACTCCAACTTCTAGGCTCAAAGGGGTGAATTAGGGATTAACTTCCTTATTTCTCTAGTGTTTGGGAGTTGAAACAACGCTTGTACATCCTCAGCAACAATTATGGGTATTTCGTTTTCATCATCCTCCCTCAAATCTTTGCATAAAAAAAGTTTGATAAAGAAAGTAAATAAGAGAAATATATTTGAAATCATGTAAAATGAAAATGATTTGAATCAAAACATTGCAATGTTCATTTCCTTAAAATTAACATGAAAGTACAAACAAAATTGAAGGCAATAGTCAATACAATTAAAGGAAAATGCAAACGGAAAGAAACATGGCCTAGTGACTAATCAGTAACAAGGATGAGTTGTCATTTCTGAAACATTGGCTTTAGGAAGTGACTTGAGGGTACCCCGACTCAGTCTTGAGCCACTTTGTTTTGGAAAAGGATTGTTGATAACATTAGGACCTTCCTCTTTGAAAGTGATAATATTTGCCTTCACCAATTCTTGCACTTTGTTCTTCAATGCATAGCAGCTTTCTAAATCATAAACGGCATCTCCCTAATGAAACTCACAGTGAACGTCAGATCTGAACATGGCTGGAGGAGGATTTCGAGGAATCAGAGTCCTAGTTGTAATTAAGCCTTTCTGCGTCATTTCAGGATACAATTCAGTGTATGTCATAGGGATGGGATCAAATTGACCCATATTCCCTACATTACGATTCTGATTTTGCGTAATATTCTATCGTTAGGGAACTTGAACTAGTTGAGAATTGACCGCAGGAGAAACAACTGCTACTTGTGTTTGATCAATGTATCGAGGCCTACGACGGGGTCCTCTTCTCTCAGTCGAGACAGCATTGGCTTCTACCTTTTTCTTCTTCTGAAAGTTCCCAAAGTATTTCTTTGAACCATTAGAAGATTCATCAACTTTAGACACTTTACCATTCTTGATTCCTTCTTCTAATCTTTGGCCAATAGTCACCAGGTCTGTGAAGATGGGGGACACACTACCAATCATCTTCTCCTAAAAGAAAGGGGACAAAGTATCCATGAAAAATCCAGTTAGCTCTTTCTCTACCAGAGGTGGTTCAACCTGAGATGCCAATTCTCTCCATCATTGAGCATATTCCTTGAAAGATTCTTTCTCATTTTGAGACATATTTTGCAGTTGGCGATGATCAGGTGCCATGTCAAGGTTGTATTTATATTGCTTTATGAAAGCATCAACAAGATCTTGGAAGCATTGGATACATCCTTTCTCAAGTCCCATATACCATTTCAATGAAGCTCCACTCAGGCTATCTTGGAAACAATTGATAAGCAGCTTGTCATTCTTTGTGTAAGCAAAGATCTTTCGAAAGTACATCACCTAGTGGCTTCTTGTACAAGTATTCCCCTTGTATTTCTCAAAATCAGGAGTCTTAAACTTTGCAGGCATCACAAAGTCAGAAACTAAACATATATTTTCAATAGAAATACCTAAGACATCATTACCTTTCATTGCTCTAAGTCTCTTTTCTAAAGTCTGATATTGTTCTTTGAACTCTTCAAACTCACCAAAGTCTCCATGACTCACACTTCGAGTACTGGCAGCATGGTACTCAAAGAGAGGGTTCCCAAAAGCAACTTGTGTAGTAGGTTGAGGAGAAGCAATATGAATGATTGGTTGAGGTTCAGTGAAAACCAGAGCCTGAAAGACTGGTAAGGAAGACTGGCCAACCATTAAAGTAATTGCAACAACCTAAGAGTAGTTATGAGGCATCCCAAACTCTAGCATGTAGTAGATGTATGCTGGATAGGTTGAGTGTCAACAACAGCAGTTGGGATTTCAGATATCACATTCCTTTGAGGTGGCTCTCCTCTGGAAATCAGGACTTGCATCATCTCATTAAGTTTGGCCATGCCTGACTTCAACTCATCGATTTCCATTCTGACTTCCATGTTATGTTTTTCTTGGTTTTCCATTCTCAATCTGACGGCAGCTCTAGTCCCGTAGTTGTGTTAAGTAAAACACTTGATGATCAAAAAATAACTGGAAGAAGGAAACAATCGGGAATGAGATCTTGGGCAACCTGGATGTATGCACGAATGATGCGGATGATGCAAATGATATGCAATGTTATGAAATTCATAACACAATAACAGGATCACATTTCAAATTTACGAGCATGGAGTCGAAGGTACTATCCACAAGGCAAGGACTAATAGTTTATCACGTGCCAAACAAAGGTTCTAAAAGGTTCTCAGAGTCTACATACTTCCATCAGATATTACCAACATCCCGATTAACTCGATAATTAGTAATACTCTCAGGAAAAACTCGTCTGAGCATAGTATCACATGACAACCATTTTCGAATTACTCCGTCATAGTTTCTGCACTACACCTAAAAGGCCAAGATGGGTTAAGGGTTCTACGGTCCTCAGCTTCAGCGGGCTCCCAGGTCAAAAGCAGTACGTCTTCCCGATTACTCGATAAATGACACTATAGTCAAAGGGACCTCCACTGAGTGGGGGATCTCATTAACATGACTATATCGCCTGTCATATCTTAAGTTTTCCCAAGTCTGGCTAGAGACTTATGAGAAATCACGAAGCACCCTGAAAAACCAGGAATATCCAGACAAACATATATATAGAATAATGAGAACCAAGTAAAATAATATATAAGCACTCATATAAAGGAAACAAACAAATCTAGGATTGACCCACTTAGGAAAGGGTCCCCATTGAAGTCGCCAAATCTGTCGCACCGTGTGAAAATGAATGAAATGTGACATAAAGAAGATGTAGCGGTAAAGATTTGAGATTAAGCTATCAATTGACTTATCTCAACACAATGAAGTTGCCACCGCACTTTATTGTTTCCAAAGGGAAATGAGAAAAAGCGAACAAAACCCACAATGAAATAAAAGATCAGAGATCGAGTTACGGGGGTCGATTATGCAAAGGAAAGATATTAGCACCCTAAGCATCTATGGTACTCTGCAGGATCCACTTTGTATGTTTTGTTTTAAAAGGTGTGTTATCTGAAGGCTTACTTGCTAAAGGAAAAGAATGAATGAGTATTTGCAAACAAAAGAAAATGTTTTTTTTTTATTTTTGCTCGTCTTGGGTCGTAATACTTAGAGCCTACGTACTCCCTCGTGCAATGGGAAAGTCAGAGCATCATAGTTCAGCTAGAAAAGACTTGTATGTTGTTTTATTTTAAACAAAGAGACAAGTCGTCATTTTTAAGAGAGAAATCTCAACTAACGCCCACAAGGTGTGAGAAAGATGGACCATGCGTCAGCGTGAGTGAGGGTTTGAGAACACCTCTAGTACTTAAGTGGAAATGTCAACACATTTATAACCACGGGGATAGGATAATGTTGCTCGACTATAAATGAATCATGTCTAATCTTGGAAAAAGTTTTAAAGGATAAAAGGTGTTCCATCACACAAAAGGGTTTGAATGAGTTGAAGTGTTTTTTTGTTAATTTTGAAAGATGTCAAAGTATGATTAAATGAATTGAAGTTTGTTTAAATAAAAGAAGTTTTAAAAGAAAAGGCAATAGACAAAGTCGAGGTTTATTATGAAAGTGGTTGAGTTTATAAACATGATTTTACAATCACAAATGCAACAAGGATCAACAATTCACATTGCAACCTAAAAATTTGAGTTCAAAGCAAGCTCTAAAACCATAAACAACATTTTGGGCAGCAACTCTATAAAACAGTTATTGCACAATAAAAGTCGATTAAAACATGAAAAAACCCTCACGGGAATACATCAATATCACAAACGAACTCATTTTCGAGAAATATCCAAAAGAAAGAAGTAATGCTAAAAAAATTGTCTCGAAAGGAATACAATGCATACGGAAAACATCATTATCACAATCAAGATTCCAACATTCATACTCAGCTCAAAAGTACAAAATGTCATCAAAATATCTTTCGAAATGATTCAAATAAAAAAACACAATATTAATGCCATTATTCACAATAAAAATTCCGAATTGAACCGAGGTATATGTTCTGTTCAATAGCAAGTACGCATAAATCATTGTAGTTTTCACATCCAGAATAGAAGTTAAACTCATGCTAGCATTCAATTATAGACTCTAAAATTGGTTTATTCCCATATGAATTTGGACAGAACAACAACATCCACAACTTGTTTAATCAGATTCGAAAACCATCCCTTAGCACAAATAACAAGTTTCAAAGTACGGCAATCTGCTTAACATGAACACCAAACACGAACAGCAAAACCATAACATTGTTTTTCCTGATTTTAACGCAACGAATTTCAACATGACAGTTAGACCTCAAGTTATTTTTACATATTTCAGTTTCCACAAAATCGTCTCAACATTAAATCTATACTCTATCACAGATTTCAAATTGTTTCATCTTTTTTTCCAGAAAATAAATGCAAACAAAATATAATCAATCAAACCAAAACTTCAGCAGAGATCATCACATTATTTTCTTTTTCACCACATAATAACAATTATCACAATATTTCAACAGCATACCATTTAACAGAAACAACTGGAAAAGGAACCGAATATTACCGAAAAGCGTTGAAACTGTCAATCTGAAGCTGGATAGAAGTTGTTGTGCATACGCGAAAGCTGAGATTGAGCAGTCTGTTGTCGCAGAAACAAGTGGTTGGAGGCGATATTGGCTCGTGGGGGTTAGTGACGAGCAGGAAAATGTCGCGATACTGAGACAAAATGGAGTTGGCAAGCGGAAGCGGGGAGGCTGAACGAGACAATTGCGAGTTTATGGAAGTTAGCGGAAGAAGGTTGTTAGAAGTGGATGATGTATGTGTTACAGAGGGAATTGATGGAGGGATCTTATTGGCGGTAGAGAGGTGGTTAACAGAGAGTAGTTGTTGAGATTGTGTGTGCCGTGAATCGGATGATGAAATTGAAGTTCCAACGAAGGGAGTACGAGAGTGAAGGAGTGGTAGTGGATTATTGAGATTGTGTTTGTGTGGGTATTTTGACGAAGAGGAGGGAGATGGTGTTATTCGAAGGTGATGAAGAAGATATACAGAGGGCGTATGCTCGGAGAATGGAGCAGATAGAAGGTGGGCGATGGTAAGTTCGTTGGTGTTGAAGCTTGCAAGGCAAGATGAAGGGAGTATAGTGTATGGAATATGAAGAAGGTTGAAGCACTGCAAAAGGGAGGTATGGGTAGAAGAGTGACAGATGGGTATGCTGAGATTTTGTGGATGAAGATTGGTTTTTTTGTGAGAACAATGAAAAATGAGGCTTATATTGAAAGATGAAGAGGAAAATAAATTCTGTTTTGTAATTTCGTCCGCTATTTTTCCTTTTCTATCGATCCTGCACTTTCTCTTGTAACCAATCAAAACAAAGCTTAGTTTAACATATATTTTTTTATGTCCAAAAATCCCTCTAAAAATAAAAATGACACAAAAATCTGAAAGTATAAAAAATAATATATTTGAAAATATTTTTTATTTTAATTTTCTGAATAAAAAAATAGAGACCCCAAAATGAATAAAAACGATAAAAAAATGGACATTAATCTATCCGAAAAAAATGAAATGATCACATTAAAATAAACTACATGTCACAAAGATTAATGAAAAAATATTCAAATGATCAAAATCGAAATAAAATGAGAATAAAAACATCAGGTTGAACAAACGCTTACGGTTAAAAATGAAACTTCAAACTGTATCAAAAAATGAAGCGAGCATACCGTCATGATCTACGCGAGACGCAGATTCATAAAATGATCAGTAAAAGATGAAAAGTTGAAATATTTTCTCGCTAATTTTCCGCTTAGTGTTGAATCGCTTTTAATATTCTGTCTGTAAAACCGAAATATTAATATTATCGACATATAAACAACTTGGAGCAATGCAAGAAACGAGTAAAGAGATAAAAATGCATGAAGTGAAATATCAAGTTTTTGTCAACTACAAAACAATGCAAACTTCGATTTAAACTGACTTTTGGTCAACTTAAATATGACTAATGATGCAAAATGTGATGAATGGAGATATTTATTAATGATTGTGATTGAATAACAAAACATGATAAGATAATGCGACTAAAAAATTAGGGGAGAAGTTTATGGTGCAACAATGGGGTCTGCCCCAGCTGTTCAACAATCTTGTAATTGCTCTTACAAATGAATTTCAATACCTCCTCTATCTCTTACCTAGAGATGTCTTCAGCTATAACTTCTTTAGGCACCTCTATCTCGGCAGTCTCCGTTATTTGCTCTTTTCCCAAAGCCTCAGTAGTTTACTCGGTAGTAGTAACTCGAACAGGTGTAGCAACAGTCTTCGGAGAGATTTCCAGGGAGAAAATCCTTCCGCTTCTAGTAACCTTACTAGTACCAACAATGTTGACAATGTTGGAATTAGTAGCTTCAATACTTTCATCTTTAGTAGTTAGTAGTTCTTGCTTGATGCCATAGTAGTATATGTCGGATCCATAGCTCCAAGGAATAGATTTATCCGAGGAATATGGAATAGGTCCAGGTGTAGTGATGATTAGAGGAGAAGCTTATGGATTGGCAGTAATCCTTACAGTACTTTTGGAAGTAATCTGACATGAGGGTCGGATATTACAGATAAGTCTTGAAATAGGTTCTCAACAAACAAAATCTTCTCAACCAGAATTATGTGATTGTCTATTAGGCGTTGAATGCCTTCCTTCAGTAACTTGCAATTGTTGGGTTGGGCTATGTAGCAGTAACATTTCTCAATACAACCCGAAAATAAACTGACCTGCAACAGATTATTCTTGATAAATGGTAGGGGATTAATCAATTCACTTACAGTAGAAACATAAAGAACATTGTCAATAGCACTTATGTCGTTGTCATGCTTCGGCATAGGTACAGTAATTACATTTGGGGTCTCCGGAGGATCAAAATCAATCTCTTTGTTGTCAATCATATCTTGAATCTTATTTTTCAGGGCCCAACAATTATTGGTGTCGTGCCCAGGACTGTTGGAATGGTAGGCACACTTCACATTTGGATTGTAGAGAGGAAAGAAGGTGTTAGGATTCTGAGGAGGCTCCCTTAATGTTATCAACTTCACTTTCAGAAGATGTTGCAATGCTTGAGACAATGGCATGTTGATCTTAGTAAACTGACTTCTTGGTGCATCTAACTTATGTTGATTGCCCTGTTGTTGTTGTTGAACGGGTGCAAGATTAGAGATTAACACCACTCCTACAGACTAGTTGCGGTCATTTCTAACACGACCCTTCTAGCCATAAACAACATTAGCTTCTTTCTTTCCACTAAATGTCTTCTTTACAACACTCGAAGACACAGCCACTTGAATTTTTCCGCTCTTGATACCACTTTCGACATGTTCCCTAATTAGGATCAGCTCAGTAAAACCAGAGGAGGAGCTTCCGATAAGGTGATTGAGGAAAGGAATGGTCAGAGTTCCCATAAACATGCCAACTAGCTCCTTGTCAGACAGAGGAGGTTGCACTCTTCTAGCCATATCACTCCACTTTTGGGCATTTTCTTTAAACCCTTCATTCGAGCCCATAGTCATAATTTGTAATTGCACACGAGTCGGTGCGAGGTCAATATTGTATTGATACTGCTTATAAAAAGAAGCAACCAGGTATTCCCAAGTATGTATATTGGTTCCTTCCAACTGATAAAACCATTCCAGTTGTGTACCAGACAAACTTTCCTGAAAGAAGTGAACCCATAACTTTTTGTCAGCAGTATGGAGTTGGATCTTCTGAACATAAGATCTCAGATGAAGCTTTGGACAAGACACGCCATCATACTTGGAAAAGGTATGAACTTTGAACTTGTAAGGGATAACAACCCCATAGATAACACCCAACTCTTTAAAGTCTAGCCCAGGCACTTTCTGTATCTCCATAGCATTAAGTCGATCATCCAACTGCTTGTATCTGTCGTCAGCAGGAGGATATTGTTTAGTGGAATATTCTTCATCAGAATCTTGGCCAGAGCCAAGGTTGTTATTCTCTTCAGCTTTCACACTCACGTCATCTTTCTCTTGGTCATCATCTTCATTTAGGGGGACCTCAAAATCTAGAGCCCTTCTGACTGGACCCTAGAATCTTCTTCCCATATTTAGAAAGACTGCTGACTTTTTAGTCTTCTTCTTATTCCCCTTTGTGATGATGGTCTTCAACTCGTCCTGACCCTTAGCTAAGTCCAAGAACATCTATTGAAACTGATCATTCTGAGCTTGAAATTCTTTCACAGTTTGCTCGAGTGCCATCTTTTACTGAAATAAATAGCAAGAAGATGAGAAACCTGCTTAGAAAGTACCTGTTATGTGATGATATGCATGATGTGCAAATGCAAGTGCAATGTTTTCAAGGACCTTTGCGGGATTTAAATTTGCTTAAACAAAAGGAAACAAAATAAATTTTTAGTAATAAGCTCAAATTATAATTTCTTTCAATAAATAGAGTTATAAAGAAGCAAAATGTTAATTCAAGTCTCCCGTGGACGCTTCCTCTTTGTGTTGACATAAGCATTAAGGCTTTGTTCTTCGTAGAGTCATTTCGTCAGCTCCAGTACTTTCTTCTCACTAGCATAGAACTGAGCCTCGAAGGCATCTCTTTCTTCCTTGAGCTGAATCCAGGACTTCTGTAGTTCTTCAAAGTCAATAGGTATATCAGGATGAAGAATGGTATGAGAAACATCCCCTTCAACAACAGGCTCTACGACCACTGGTAGGATAGAAGGATATGGAATTTTAAGATTTTGAGCACGAGACTGCATCCATCTGAGGTAAGGCTCTAGAGGAATGGAATTCTTGTGTCCTAAAGTCTTTCTATTGATCTTGTTGACCGTGCCCAAAGCACGTATAAACTTTTGATGGTAATTTTGAGGATCATTCTCATAGTCGAACACAATACACTGGATGAGCATATCATGAGGATCGTTCCTTAGAGCATAACTAAACTGACGTAGAGCTAGAAAAGGGTTATAACCGATGCCCCCTCTTATACTAAGTAGTGGTACATTAGGGAATTCCCCATAATAATCAATAATAGTGACATATGCCTGAGATCGAGAACACTAATGGATATCTGCATGAGTGAGTGACATCAACCTTTGAGACCACCTCAAACCTTGTTCGTTCTTCATCACTGATCGGAGAAGATGAAAAATAAACCACCTGGACAGTAGAGGTATGCTACACATAAGAGTTCCTCGCTTCTTCATAGTACGAGTGTGGAGGGAATGCAGGACATCTCCAAGAAAAGTAGGTACCTGATTGTGAGTGAGAAATATTTTGATGGCATTCACATCTATGAATTGGTCCGGCTTAGGGAACAGTACCAAACCATATTGAAATTCTGGCTGCAGATACTCAATGTCACGTTTAATGTTATGACACCGTATCTGACTTTCTATAAGACAGTAAATACAAAAACAGTAAAGAACACAGCCAATTGTTTACCCAGTTCAGTGTGCAACAACACCTACTCTGGGGGCTACCAAGCCAGGGAGGAAATCCACTATAAGAGATGTTAATTCAGGAATAAACCAACCAGTTTATCTCCTTCACTTAAGACCTACCCAATGCAATTTCAATCTAAGTACAACTTAAACCTGAGTGAAGGGGTGAAAAACACAAGAAGGGGGGGTTGAATTGTAAAACTGAAATCTAAAGCAATTGACAAGATATTTTTATCCTGGTTCGTTTGATCTCAAACTACTCCAGTCCACCCGTCAAGGTGATTTCGCCTCTCTCCAACGAGGTCTTAATTCACTATATTCAACTGAATATTACAGACTGCTTTAACAACTGCTAAAGCCTTCTTGATTCAAACCACAATCCGGTTTGTCAAGGCAACACTTTCTTACAAAGGTATAAAACAATGTGTGTGAATGTTTTCTACAAAACTTTATCACAACTGTGATGTATACACAAAATGAAGCTTAGAAACTAGATTGCTAAACAATAATGAAGTATCAGAGTTTGTGGTTTAGCAAAACTGGTAGATGAAGATTATTGTTCAGCTTTGTGCGTGTAGAGATTTTGAGAGCATTAGCCATTATAATCTTCAAAGCCTTGTTTATATAGCACTTGAGAAGATGAACGTTGAATGCAATATTCTTGATTCAATGCTAATAACAAGCTTTCCTTTTTGAGCAGATCTTGTCTAGAATGAGGCCGTTGGGATTAATTAGCTTTCAATGCACAGTACCGTTGCTTCTTCAATGCACGTTCTGGCTTGGCTCATTCTGATTCTGCTTCGCTGCTGATGAACTATTGTGTTTCTGTATCAGAGTGTTTACGCGCAGTTCTGTTCATCAAGCTTCAGCATGTACGTGAGTTGATTATCTGATCTTGACATTCTGATGTAGCAACTTCTGATGCTGGTGTATGAAAACAAATTCTGATGCTGAAAAGACGTGATCTTGCTTATACCAATCAGAGTATCTGCAAGTCAGAACATAATAATTTTAGGCAGCATATAGTTCATTCATGAACCTTATAAATACTATATCTTTTCACTTTGTTATCATCAAAACTTAAATATAGGGTAGTAGATTCAAACATTGTTCTAACAATCTCCCCCTTTTTGATGATGACAAAAACTAGATATTTTAAATGAAAAATAATGTGAAAAGGTATCTGGATATGTATCAGAATAAGAAGTACGGAGAAGTCAGAGTTAAGAGATACTCCCCCTGAGTTTGTTACTTCCCTTTGATATACGTGTTCTTCAGGATCAGATCTTTTTCTTTCTTTGAACATCAGATTATAAGAGTCTTTGACTTATCAGAGAGCAGAGCTTCAGAGCTTTTCCTGTCAGAGCTTTGCTTTGGATCAGAGTATTAGGTCGATCAGAACTTCATATTGATCAGAGCAACATTGATCAGAGCTTCTACATTTTGATTAGAGCTTCTAGTCTTCAGAGTGTCCAGGAGCTTCCTTGTGCCTGTAGACTTTAAACAAAACAGAAAAAAAACATTTCAAGTAATAGAGTTAGAATGTTTGAGAATTTCTGTCTAGTTAGCCCGTTATTGATTTAAATATCATTCTTGTTCTCCCCCTTTTTGTCAGCAATCAAAAAGTGTTGGTGATGTGCTAAAACAATTTAGATCAGAAAAAAAACAAATTATATTAAAATAGTTCAGAATCAGAGGAAGAAAATATTACAAAGCATAGTCAAAACAGTACATCAGAAAATGAAGAAAACATGAAAAAGTTATGCATGAAAAAGATTTAAGGTTGAGGAGGCATGCGTGAGAACAGGCTCTCCAGCATCGCTTGAATCTTTTCAGAAGTTTCATTCTGCTTCTGAACCATGTTGACAATAGTGTCAATCTTGCTGTCCTGCACATCCATTCGTGCTTTCATCTTCTGATCGCCTGCAGAAATGCTGGAGGATGCCATTGTTCACACTAAAAAAGCTTTGAGAATGATTTGAGAGAAAAAGGTTTGTAGGAGATGAACTCAGAAATATGCAGAAAAAGCTTGAGTGTTAATGAGAAAGCGTAAAGAATAAGAATGAAGGATTAATGTGCTTAAATAGAGTTTTCAAGATTATTTTGAAAAAATAAACGTTTTTAAGAGAGAGAAAAAAATAATGATTGCCATTTAACAAGCGTGATTACTTTTCATTAAATGCTTGCTGATTTTGGGGGATTTGAGAAAGATACTTAAAAACGGTTACTAGACATGTGTCTCAATGCACCCAATCAGCGCTTTGCCTTCTCAGAAGCGTGCACGCGTTCTGCTTCAGAGATTTGCTGATGATTGGATGACACTTGTTTGATGTAGTGATCAGCACGTCTGTCTTTGAGATTAGACTCTCAGATCTTTAGACTTGCATCTGATACAATCTGCATGTTCTATCTTTCTGAAAGGAGATTGATCAGAAGTTCACAGTAAAGTAATTACATTCTGAAGGTAAATATATGGAATTAAAACATTTTCACTCTGGGCATACTTTCATGCTGAGATGTTTCAGAATGAAATTGAACCTATCTTCTGAAAGGGGTTTAGTAAAGATATCAGCCCATTGATGGTCTGTATCTATAAATTTTAAGTTTAAAATACCTTTCTGAATATAGTCCCTAATGAAGTGATGTTTTATTTCTATATGCTTAGCTCTAGAATGTAAAATAGGATTCTTACTTAAGCAAATAGCAGAAGTATTATCACAAAGTATAGGAATGTTACTCTCAAAAATCTGGAAGTCTTCAAGCTGACTTTTCATCCAGAGCATTTGTGTGCTACATCCTGCTGCTGCTATGTACTCAGCTTCTGCTGTTGACAGAGCAATTGTTGATTGCCTTTTGCTGGACCAAGAGATCAGATTTTCTCCCAGAAACTGGCAGCTTCCAGAAGTACTTTTATGTTCCACTCTGTCTCCAGCAAAATCAGCATCACAGTAGCCTACTAAGCTGTAATCACTAGATTTTCTATAAAACAAACCCAGATTAGTAGTACCTTTCAGATACTTGAAAATTCGCTTAACAGCTGTTAAGTGAGATTCTCTAGGATCTGATTGGAATCTAGCACAAATACATACGCTGAATAAGATATCAGGTCTTGAAGCAGTCAGATAGAGAAGAGAACCAATCATACCTCTGTAGACTTTCTGTTCTACACTTTTGCTTACCTCTTCTCTTTCCAGAATGCACGTGGGATGCATTGGAATCTTTGATGGCTTACATTCTGAGAGGTCAAATTTCTTCAGAAGATCTCTGATGTATTTGCTCTGATGAATGTAAGTTCCTTCTGGAGTTTGATTGATCTGAATTCCTAGAAAGAATTTCAGTTCCCCCATGAGGCTCATCTCAAATTCTGCCTGCATACACTTAGCAAATTTTCTTCCAAGAGAAGGATTAGTAGAACCAAAAATGATATCATCAACATAAATTTGACAGACTAAAATGTCACTCTTAACTGTTTTACAGAATAGAGTAGTGTCCACTTTCCCTCTGGTGAATTCATTTTCAAGCAGAAAGTTACTTAGCCTTTCATACCAAGCTCTGGGAGCTTGTTTCAGACCATACAGTGACTTCTTTAGTTTGAAAACATGTTCTGGATGTTTTGTATTTTCAAAACCTGGGGGTTGGTGAACATAAACTTCTTCTTCTATATAACCATTTAAGAATGCACTTTTGACATCCATCTGATACAGAGTGATGCCTCTATTAACAGCAAATGAGATTAAAAGTCTGATAGATTCTAACCTGGCGACTGGGGCAAAGGTTTCTATATAGTCTATCCCCTCTTGCTGACTATAACCTTGTGCAACCAGTCGTGCCTTGTTTCTGATGACTTCACCTTGTTCATTTAACTTGTTTCTGAACACCCATCTTGTTCCAATGACGTTGAATCCTTTTGGTCTGGGAACGAGATCCCATACGTCGTTTCTGGTGAATTGATTCAGCTCTTCTTGCATTGCCAGAATCCAGTCATTATCCATAAGTGCTTCATCAATAGAAGAAGGTTCAATCAGAGACACAAGTCCCATAAGAGTTTCTTCAGAGTTTCTGAAGCTTGCTCTTGTTCTGATTGGATCTTCCTTTCTTCCTAGGATAGTCTCTTCTGGGTGATCCAAGCTGCTTCTGGGTAATCTCTTCTGAGGTTGATCAGCAGCTGTTGGAGGATTTCTAGCAGTGCTCCTTTCAGACGTTGAAGGAATGTCTGTGTTGAGAGCTTCTGATGACTTGTCTTCAGAACCTGCAAATTCAATTTCTATACCTGCAAAATTTTCATTCTGCTTTGACTTTTCAGAGTCAAGCTTATCATCAAAACGAACACTGATTGATTCTTCCACAATCTGTGTTTCTGTATTGTATACTCTGTACCCTCTTGAGCGTTCAGAGTATCCTAACATAATACACTTCTGTGCCTTAGAATCAAACTTGTTCAAATAATTCTTTGTATTTAATATAAAGCAAGTGCATCCAAATGGATGAAAATACGAAATGTTGGGCTTTCTGTTCTTCCACAATTCATATGGAGTCTTTTCCAGAATAGGTCTTATTGAGATTCTATTCTGAATGTAGCACGCTGTGTTTATTGCCTCTGCCCAGAAAGTCTTAGCAACGTTTGTCTCATTGATCATGGTTCTGGCCATTTCTTGCAATGTTCTGTTCTTTCGTTCTACAACTCCATTTTGTTGGGGAGTTCTAGGACAAGAGAAATCATGCAGAATGCCTTTGTCATTGAAGAATGACTCAAAATCTTTATTTTCAAATTCTCCACCATGATCACTTCTGACTTTAACGATTCTAAGATCTTTTTCATTCTGAACTTGGTTACAGAAGGTAACAAACACAGAGTGTGACTCGTCCTTGTGTCTTAAGAACTTTACCCATGTCCATCTGCTATAGTCATCTACGATTACTAACCCATACTTCTTACCACTGACTGAAGCAGTTTTAACTGGTCCAAATAAGTCAATGTGCAGAAGTTCTAATGGCTTAGAGGTGGAAACAACATTTTTGGATTTAAAAGAAGGTTTTGCAAATTTGCCTTTCTGACATGCTTCACACAGAGCATCTGAATTGAACTTCAAATTAGGAAGTCCTCTGACCAGATTGAGTTTGTTAATCTGAGATATTCTTCTCATACTAACATGCCCCAATCTTCTGTGCCAGATCCACTGCTCGTTGTTAACAGACAGAAGACATTTTACATTCTGACTCTTTAGTTCAGAAAGTTTGATTTTGTAAATGTTGTTTTTCCTCTTACCATTAAACAAGATAGTCCCATCTTTCTGACTAACAGCTTTACATGATTTTTGATTAAAGATTATATCATAACCGTTATCACTTAATTGACTTATGGATAACAGATTATGCATCAATCCATCTACTAGCAGAACATTATTAATAGAGGGAAGATTTCCATTACCTACAGTTCCAGAGCCAATAATCTTTCCCCTCTGATTGCCTCCAAAGCCAACGTGGCCTCCAGGCTTAAGTTCCAGGCTTTGGAACATATGCCTTCTTCCCGTCATGTGTCGTGAGCAGCCAGAGTCCAGGTACCATGACTGGTGTTTCTGACTTGCTGCTAAAGATATCTGCAACATGTATTATTTTATCCTTAGGTACCCAGATCTTCTTGGGTCCTGATTTGTTAGTTTTGCCAAAACTCTGGTTGAATTTTGGTTTCACAGAGTGCTTACTGCTAGTATATTTGATGTCATGTGTGTGACCATACACAAAGTGTGAATTTAGAGGAGTGTGTTTAATGGTTAAATCCATGACATTCTTCGATGTAGGAACCTTACCTAGGTATCCTATTCCTTTCCTGCCGTTTCTGCTAACTCCATAGATCATTGAAGCCATTCTGCTTCTATCTATGCTTTTAGCAAGGAACTTCTGGAAACTGTGATCATACTCCTTGATGATCTCATCAGCGTTGCTGGGAGTTTCAGAAATTGGTTCCTTCTGAGAGTTTTGTAAAGTGTTTTCTAATTTTGAAATTTTATCTCTCAGCTCAGAGTTTTCCAATTTGAGACTCTCAGACTTATTAGAATCAGATTCAAGATTCCTTTTCAGGTCTCTGAATTTAGCTCTAATCTGCTGATAACGTTCCAGAATTTCATTAAGGCTTTCAGCAAGTTCAGCCTTTGTAAAATTAACAGCGAAGTTAGGAAATACCTCTTCTGTGTCTGATTCTGAGTCTGATTCAGAAGCTTCACTATCTTCTGAGATGTTAGCCATGAGCGCTATGTTTGCCCTTTCATCATCTGATTCTGAGTCAGCTTCAGACGAGTCAGAGTCATCCCATGTGGCCATGAGACTTTTCTTCTTCTCTCTTCCAAACTTCTTTTTGGGCTTTTCCCTCTGAAGCTTTGGGCAGTCACTCTTGTAGTGTCCTTGCTCATTGCACTCGTAGCAGATGATGTCTTTGGTGTTTGGCTTGTTGCTACTGGAGGAGCCTTTAGATCTTCTGTATCCAGAGGAAGAATCTGTCCTTCTGAATCTGGAAGAAGACTCGTTCTGATCAGATCTTCTGGGATTCCTGAACTTCCTTTGTCTTTGCTTCCACAGTTGATTTACTCTTCTGGAGAGAAGGGAAAGTTCGTCTTCTTCTGATGAGGATCCATCAGATGTTTCTTCAACTGCCTGCAAAACTTTAGACTCAAATTTTTTGTTAGATTTTAATGCTAAAGGCTTACCTTGCTTCTGAGGCTCATCAGCTTCTAGCTCTATCTCATGACTTCTGAGGGAGCTTATAAGTTCCTCCAGAGTGATTTTGTTGAGATCTTTGGCTAGCTTCAGAGCAGTAACCATAGGCCTCCACTGCTTGGGTAAACTTCTGATTATCTTCTTGACATGGTCAGCAGTAGAGTATCCTTTGTCCAGAACTTTGAGACCAGCTACCAGAATCTGGAATCTAGAGAACATAGTTTCAATGGATTCAGATTCTTCCATTTTGAACGCCTCATACTTCTGAATGAGCGCCAGAGCTTTTGTTTCTTTGACTTGAACGTTGCCCTCATGCGTCATTCTGAGAGAATCAAAGATGTTCTTTGCTGTGTCTCTGTTGGAGATCTTTTCATACTCAGTATAGGAGATGGCACTGAGGAGGATGGTTCTGGCCTTATGGTGATTCTTGAAGTCACGCTTTTGTTGATCGGTCATTGATTTTCTATCAATCTTCTGACCAGTTGCATTCACAGGGTGCGTGTATCCATCAGTCACCATATCCCACAGATCAGCATCATGTGCTAGAAAGAAGCTTTCAATCCTGTCTTTCCAGTAATCAAAGTTTTCTCCATCAAAGACTGGAGGTTTGCCGCTGAATCTGTCTCTGTCCTCGTTATTGTCATTGCTGAAGTGAGAATTGTTTCCTGCCATTGTGTTTTTCTGACGCTGGATCTTGTACTGACACGGTTAAGTGTTTTAGCTCAGAACCAGGCGCTCTGATGCCAATTGAAGGGGTGAAAAACACAAGAAGGGGGGGTTGAATTGTAAAACTGAAATCTAAAGCAATTGACAAGATATTTTTATCCTGGTTCGTTTGATCTCAAACTACTTCAGTCCACCCGTCAAGGTGATTTCGCCTCTCTCTAACGAGGTCTTAATTCACTATATTCAACTGAATATTACAGACTACTTTAACAACTGCTAAAGCCTTCTTGATTCAAAACACAATCCGGTTTGTCAAGGCAACACTTTCTTACAAAGGTATAAAACAATGTGTGTGAATGTTTTCTATAAAACTTTATCACAACTGTGATGTATACACAAAATGAAGCTTAGAAACTAGATTGCTAAACAATAATGAAGTATCAGAGTTTGTGGTTTAGCAAAACTGGTAGATGAAGATTATTGTTCAGCTTTGTGCGTGTAGAGATTTTGAGAGCATTAGCCATTATAATCTTCAAAGCCTTGTTTATATAGCACTTGAGAAGATGAACGTTGAATGCAATATTCTTGATTCAATGCTAATAACAAGCTTTCCTTTTTGAGCAGATCTTGTCTAGAATGAGGCCGTTGGGATTAATTAGCTTTCAATGCACAGTACTGTTGCTTCTTCAATGCACGTTCTGGCTTGGCTCATTCTGATTCTGCTTCGCTGCTGATGAACTATTGTGTTTCTGTATCTGAGTGTTTACGCGCAGTTCTGTTCATCAAGCTTCAGCATGTACGTGAGTTGATTATCTGATCTTGACATTCTGATGTAGCAACTTCTGATGCTGGTGTATGAAAACAAATTCTGATGCTGAAAAGACGTGATCTTGCTTATACCAATCAGAGTATCTGCAAGTCAGAACATAATAATTTTAGGCAGCATATAGTTCATTCATGAACCTTATAAATACTATATCTTTTCACTTTGTTATCATCAAAACTTAAATATAGGGTAGTAGATTCAAACATTGTTCTAACACTGAGTTCCTACTCACTCCCCCTCAATCACAGCAGTGATACATAAAACAATTTGACTAATGAATAGATGAAGACACTCTTCAAAAACATACACTTGATTAAGCTTCACAGCTTTTTAATCAAGCAACACAACCACTCTTGCTTCACAGCTTTGAGTGATACACACAACTGACTTGACTTTGCTTCACAGCTTTAGTCAAGAAACATTCAAACACTCTTGCTTCAAAGCTTTGAGTGCTACACAACCCTTACAATTAAAAACCTATTCCAAGTCACTTATCACAATGATAATTGCTTGGAGTACAATAATTAAACCTATATAGTTTACAAGTGATCTTCTGACCAAAAAAGGGATTCCTTGCAAAACAGCAGCTCTGTTGAATATATAGCAGCTGCAACTTCAGTTAGGGTTTCCACAAAAACCTAGGGTTAATTCCGTTTGACCTTAAGACTAGGTCACAAGACTTTATTAACCAGGTTAGGGTTGAGCTAGGTTAACCCAAAGAAAACGCAGGATTCTGTTCTGGAAAGACTGAGTTATTTTCCTGAAAAAACTCAGAATTTAACCAACCTGCATACCTGTTAGTTCAGAACAGGATGTCTTAACATCTGTTATGACATCTGAGAAACCTGTCTACTGATTTAGGAAAATGTGATCATTTTGCAAAATGCTCAGATACACACTTATAAACATCAGTACCTGAATGACAATATTTTTCTGCAAAGGTACCTAATGAATCAGTACAAACTAAACTAGAATGTTATGACATCAGTCATGACATTCATACATACACTTGGGTTTTACCAAAAATGCAAGCCAATACCTAAACAACTACAAACTCCCCCTTTGGCAAATTTTTGGCTAAAGACCCTAAGCAATCAGAGATAGATAGCAGCAGAAAGAAATGACTGCAGAAAAATAGAATGTCTAATTGAGCAAGTACTAATTAAGAAAGTACCAAAATATTCTCCCCCTCTTTAGTCACAAATGGGCCAAAGATACATGTTCATAAAGATTATACAGTTATCCGAAACAAATAATAAGAGCAGCAGCAGAAAAAAAACTGAACACACTTCCAAACTCCACCAGATATCAGCACCAACCAGCAACACCACCAAACAGCAACCAACCTTTAAGCACTGTCATCAGACTCAGAGGATTCGGGCTTCTTCCTTTTCTTGTGAGCAATGTCAGCATTCTTCTCTTTGTTTGATGTCTCAACATCCTTAGAGACATCTGGATTTGTCTCAGCATTTGAACTTTCTTGGTTCAAAGGAACAGAAATGCCAGGAACTGAGTGATTCTCGTTCAGAATTCTTGAAACAATTTTTGCTATTGCTTGATTAACATAGGCTGGCCCTTCCCTATTTGCAATTTCAGGGGGAACTGAAGAAGAAGGATGAGATGGATTACCAGAGGCAGAAGCTTGGGACTTTCCTGCATGTCTTGTTCTCAACTCCTTGACCTTGGTGGGGTTAGTTCCCACTTTTCTACGAGAAGAGATCTCCAGGACTTCAGAGTCCAGACAGGAAGAGATTGTCCTAGAATCTTGATCAGAGGAAGAGGTTGAAATAGTCGTATTGGATGATGATGATGTTTGAGACATTTTGACAGTTTTAGAGGACCAACAGCAACTGAAGAGAAAATTCTGATTGAGAGACTGGGTTTTGATGAGGAGACGAGAGGGGAAGGAAGAAAAGGAGTGTCTATTCAACTTCTTAAAAGAATTGAAGGAAATGGGAAAATATAATTTTAACCCAATCAGAACAAGCATAACTCCTTTAATCCTTGTTTTAAGCAAAATTAATTGCTACAATTCCTCATGTTGGCAAATACCCAACTTACCCCTCAAGTTTTCAAATTGATTTGCATCCAGTGCCTTGGTAAAAATGTCAGCCAGCTGTAGCTCAGTGGCAACATGTTCCAATTTGATTGTCTTCTCTTCTACAAGGTCTCTGATAAAGTGATGTCGTATGTCAATATGTTTAGTCCTACTATGCTGAATGGGATTCTTGGAAATGTTGATTGTACTCAGATTGTCACAGTATAATGTCATAACATCTTGTGTGACATTATACTCAGTGAGCATCTGTTTCATCCAGATCATTTGAGAGCAGCTACTACCAGCTGCAATGTATTCAGCTTCAGCAGTAGAAAGAGACACACAGTTCTGTTTCTTGCTGAACCAGGAAACCAGATTATTTCCCAAGAAGAAACATCCTCCAGAGGTGCTTTTTCTATCATCAGCACTACCAGCCCAATCAGCATCACAATAGCCAGTCAGAGCTGGTTCACAGCCATGAGAATACATCAACCCATAGTTGTAAGTTCCACTCACATACTTCAAAATTCTCTTCACTTGGTTGATATGACTGACTTTGGGATCAGCTTGGTATCTTGCACAAACTCCAACTGCAAAGGCAATATCAGGTCTGCTGGCAGTTAAGTACAACAAGCTTCCTATCATGCTTCTGTACGGACTTTGATCCACCTTAACCCCACTTGAATCTTTGGAAAGCTTTAGATGAGTAGGAGCAGGAGTCCTTTTGTGACTTGCATTCTCCATACCAAACTTCTTTACAATGTTCTTAGCATACTTGCTTTGAGATAAGAAGATTGAGTCCTCCATCTGTGAGACTTGCAGTCAAAGAAAATAAGTTAGTTCTCCCATGAGACTCATTTCGAACCCAGCCTGCATCTGGTCAGCAAAGTGTTTAACCATATGTTCTGACATTCCTCCAAACACTATGTCATCAACATATATTTGGGCAACCATCAACTTCCCTCCTTCAGTTTTGACAAAGAGAGTTTTGTCCAAGCCTCCTTTTCTGTAGCCTTTGTCTGAGAGAAACTTTGTTAACCTGTCATACCATGCTCTAGGAGCTTGTTTCAGGCCATATAGAGCTTTTCTCAATTTGTAGACATGATCAGGGTGGGTTGGATCCACAAAGCCTTTAGGTTGTTCCACATAAGCTTCCTCATTTAAGTACCCATTTAGAAAGGCACTTTTCACATCCATCTGAAATAATTTGAACTTCAGAAGACAAGCAATTGACAATAGGAGTCTGATTGATTCCAGCCTGGCTACAGGTGCAAAGGTTTCATCAAAATCAACCCCTTCAACCTGGGTGTATCCTTGAGCAACAAGTCTTGCCTTATTTCTGGTGACAACTCCTTCAGCATCTGACTTGTTCTTGAATATCCATTTTGTCCCAATGATGTTAGTTCCTTCAGGTCTAGGAACCAGTTCCCAAACTTCATGTTGCTTGAATTGGTTCAGTTCATCTTGCATTGCACCAATCCAGTATTCATCAGTTAAAGCTTCCTTGACATTTCTTGGTTCCATTTTGGACACAAAACAAGAGTTTGAGATTATTTCTCTAGATCTTGTGATGACTCCACTGTTGGGATCTCCTATGATGAGCTCTTTTGGATGATCCTTCTGAATTCTGATGGAAGGGATCTTGCTAGCTTCCTTTGATTCAGATTCTGTTGTGGTGGAGTTGGGTAGGTCATTCTGTTGGGTTGAAGTCTCAAAGAATGTCTCAACAGTACAAGGAACATCTATTTCTTCATGATAATCATCAATTATAACATTTATTGATTCCATCATGGTTTTGGTTCTGGAGTTGAATACTCTATAAGCTATGCTGTTTGAGGAGTATCCTAGAAATATGCCTTCATCACTTTTAGGGTCCAGTTTTCTTCTTTGTTCACGATCAGCCAGAATATAGCATTTGCTGCCAAACACATGGAAGTACTTCACAGTTGGTTTTCTTCCTTTCCAGAGTTCATATATGGTGGATGAGGTTCCCTTCCTCAAGGTGACCCTGTTATGAGCATAGCAGGCTGTATTCATAGCTTCAGCCCAAAAATACATAGGAAGTCTTTTGGCATGTAACATTGCTCTGGCAGATTCCTGTATGGTCCTGTTTTTTCTTTCCACAACTCCATTTTGCTGAGGTGTTATAGGAGAAGAAAACTCATGACTAATTCCTTCTGAAGAACAGAAATCATCAAACTTGCTGTTTTCAAATTCCTTGCCATGATCACTTCTGATTCTGACAATACACCCTTCCTTTTCTCTTTGAATTCTTTTGCATAATTCTTTAAAAACTTCAAATACATCAGATTTTTCCCTAATGAAATTAATCCAGGTGAATCTGGAAAAATCATCCACAACCACATAGGCATATCTTTTTCCACCAAGACTCTCTACTTGCATTGGTCCCATCAGATCCATATGAAGAAGTTCTAGAACCTTAGAGGTGGTCAGATGTCTTGACTTTGGATGTGACATCCTAGTCTGCTTACCAACCTGACATTCACCACAAACTCTTTCTTCATCAATTTGCAGTCTTGGAATCCCTCTGACTGCCTCCAAGGAGATAATCCTCTTCATACCTCTCAGATGAAGATGGCCAAGTTTTTGGTGCCACAGTTTCACCTCTTTTTCTTCTTTTGCAATGGAACACACAGATGAGAAATTAGTGTTCTCAGGCTCCCACAAGTAACAGTTGTCTTTGGATCTGACTCCTTTCATTACTATCTCTTGTTTGTCATTGATTACAAGACATTCAGATTTTGAGAAATTGACCTTGAATCCTAGATCACACAATTGACTGATACTAATGAGATTAGCAGTCAGCCCTTTTACCAGCAGTACTTCATTCAGACTTGGAACTCCAGGGCAGTCCAAATCACCAACTCCTTTGATTTCACCTTTAGCACCATCTCCAAAGGTCACAAAGCTGGTGGTGTGAGGCTTAACATTATTGAGGAGGTTCTTGATTCCAGTCATGTGTCTGGAACATCCACTGTCAAAGTACCAGTCTTCCTTTGCAGAGACCCTCAGGGAAGTGTGGGCTATCAGGGCAGTAGCCTTTTTCTTCCATTTAGGAGCATGTGGTACCTTAGGTTTGAAACCTGAGTTCTGATTAGGGTATCCATACAATCTGAAGCAGAAGGGCTTTATGTGGCCATATCTCCCACAATGATGACATCTCCATCTTTGGTACCTTTTCTTCATATGTCTCTGTTCCTGATGTTGAGAGTTGTGTTGAGACATCTGTTTTGACATTTGCTTATCAGTACCAGATTTCTTTGCTTCCATAAATCCTAGTCCAGATTTATTTCCCACATTTTGTCCAACCTGGAGGATCTCTTCCAATTTGTCTGTTCCATTTGTCAGCATCTTGACAGATTTAGTCATTTGATTCAGTTGTGAGTTCAGCAATTGAACTTCTCCTTCTAGATGACTTATAGTTACAAGGTTTGCCCTTTTTTCAGCCTCCAGCTTTATGATGAGTTTTGATTGTTTCTCATTCTGCACACAGACTTCAGTACTTCTGATACACAATTTCTTGTAAGTATCAGCCAGTTCTTCAAAAGTCACCTCTTCATCACTGATGTCACTTTCAGAGGTACAAACACCAGTTAAAGCAGTAACTAGTTTGGCAGATTCTTCTTCAGAGTTACTTTCTGAATCACAGTCAGACCAAGTAACTGTCATTCCTTTCTTTTGTTTCTTAAGAAAGGTAGGACATTCAGCTCGAATATGCCCATATCCTTCACAACCATGGCATTGAATTCCTCTGCCTTGATTTCCCTTCTCTTCTGACCTTGGTCTTCTGCTGGAACTGTCAATGTCAGAGGGAATGTTATGAACATTAGACCTTGACTTTGGATCTATTGTTTTGATGAGTTTGTTGAACTGTCTTCCAAGCATGTCTATAGCTTCTAAAATATTTTCTTCAACATCAGTGTTGGACACAAGTGCTATGCTCTTGTTCTTCTTGTCACCATTATCAGTGATCCCCATCAAAAGTCTGAAGAGACCCAATAAGTTCATCCACTTTCAACTTGCTGATGTCTTGGGCTTCCTCTATGGCAGTTACCTTCATTGCAAATCTTTTAGGCAAGGATATGAGAATCTTCCTCACCAGTTTTTCTTCTGACATCTTTTCTCCCAGTGCTCCTGAGGTGTTGGCAATCTCCAAGATGTTCATGTGAAACTCATGAATGGTTTCATCTTCCATCATTTTTAGATTCTCAAACTTGGTAGTCAACATCTGAAGCCTTGACATTTTTACTTTGGAAGTGCCCTCATGAGTAGTTTTGAGAGTGTCCCAAACTTCCTTGGCCAGTTCATATTGATGTACTAGTCTGAAAATGTTTCTATCAATTCCATTGAACAAGGCATTTAAAGCTTTGGAATTTCCCAGGGCTAACTCATCTTCTTCCTTACTCCAATCTTCCTCAGGCTTCAGACTGATTGTCCCATCTTTCTCAGTTATGGTGGGATGGATCCATCCTTTGTCAGCAGCTCTCCAAGCCTTTTTGTCCAGAGATTTTAAGAAGGCAATCATACGAGGTTTCCAGTAGTCATAATTAGTTCCATCCAGAATGGGTGGTCTATTTCCAAAAACTCCTTCTTTGTCCATAGTGCCAGAAAGTGATATCCCTAGATCTCACCCAGTAATACAGGCAGAGTGCTTGCTCTGATGCCAATTGAAATTCTGGCTGCAGATACTCAATGTCACGTTTAATGTTATGACACCGTATCTGACTTTCTATAAGACAGTAAATACAAAAACAGTAAAGAATACAGTCAATTGTTTACCCAGTTCAGTGTGCAACAACACCTACTCTGGGGGCTACCAAGCCAGGGAGGAAATCCACTATAAGAGATGTTAATTCAGGAATAAACCAACCAGTTTATCTCCTTCACTTAAGACCTACCCAATGCAATTTCAATCTAAGTACAACTTAAACCCGAGTTCCTACTCACTCCCCCTCAATCACAGCAGTGATACGTAAACAATTTGACTAATGAATAGATGAAGACACTCTTCAAAAACATACACTTGATTAAGCTTCACAGCTTTTTAATCAAGCAACACAACCACTCTTGCTTCACAGCTTTGAGTGATACACACAACTGACTTGACTTTGCTTCACAGCTTTAGTCAAGAAACATTCAAACACTCTTGCTTCAAAGCTTTGAGTGCTACACAACCCTTACAATTAAAAACCTATTCCAAGTCACTTATCACAATGATAATTGCTTGGAGTACAATAATTAAACCTATATAGTTTACAAGTGATCTTCTGACCAAAAAAGGGATTCCTTGCAAAACAGCAGCTCTGTTGAATATATAGCAGCTGCAACTTCAGTTAGGGTTTCCACAAAAACCTAGGGTTAATTCCGTTTGACCTTAAGACTAGGTCACAGGACTTTATTAACCAGGTTAGGGTTGAGCTAGGTTAACCCAAAGAAAACGCAGGATTCTGTTCTGGAAAGACTGAGTTATTTTCCTGAAAAAACTCAGAATTTAACCAACCTGCATACCTGTTAGTTCAGAACAGGATGTCTTAACATCTGTTATGACATCTGAGAAACCTGTCTACTGATTTAGGAAAATGTGATCATTTTGCAAAATGCTCAGATACACACTTATAAACATCAGTACCTGAATGACAATATTTTTCTGCAAAGGTACCTAATGAATCAGTACAAACTAAACTAGAATGTTATGACATCAGTCATGACATTCATACATACACTTGGGTTTTACCAAAAATGCAAGCCAATAGCTAAACAACTACAAACTCCCCCTTTGGCAAATTTTTGGCTAAAGACCCTAAGCAATCAGAGATAGATAGCAGCAGAAAGAAATGACTGCAGAAAAATAGAATGTCTAATTGAGCAAGTACTAATTAAGAAAGTACCAAAATATTCTCCCCCTCTTTAGTCACAAATGGGCCAAAGATACATGTTCATAAAGATTATACAGTTATCCAAAACAAATAATAAGAGCAGCAGCAGAAAAAAAACTGAACACACTTCCAAACTCCACCAGATATCAGCACCAACCAGCAACACCACCAAACAGCAACCAACGGTTAGTCATGATATGATGTCAGGATGGTATTCCTACGACTGGAAGCCATGACCCTGCAAACAGAACAAAGATAAATCCCCCAGATCCTTGAAATGGTTAGTCATGATATGATGTTATGATGTTATGATGTCATGTTTAAATATATAATCAAACACAAGCAAAGCACACAAAGGCTTTAGGTTTAACGCTTGCATGGGGTTCGTAGGTAAGTACCCTCTTGAAGTTTAATCAGCTCAACCTGTCCTAAAGAAGTAATCGGGTTCTAGGGATCTCAATATCACTGATTTTTCCCACAGATTTGGTCTAGCACGGCAATTGACTTGCCACCAAATAAAACCCGAGAGTCGAATCTCAATAAGCGTAGCATTGAGTATCAATGAACTTCGAACTGCACTAAAGCCGACTATCTCACTACCTTCTAATGGTTAAGTTGGGTCAATTAAGGTTCTCAGGTCAGTTAGTGCTTATGACACCATGCGGCAGCCTAGTATTCTCCCCGACTAACTCGAGGGACACCAGTACAAACCAATGTGTCGCACTAATGTAGCCATCACTTCAACCATATCGGTATACGCCATATATTTTCCATGATCTATTGCTACTTACCTAAAATGCCCCTAGATCTGGGTGTAGGATCTTTGCAAGAAAATAAACTCGAGCAACCCTCAAATGTAAATCATACAAGACAAACAAGGAAAACATTTAGAAATGCTATAACTCAAAAGGTAACCCACTTTTAGTTCTCCCCAACAGAGTCGTCATTTCTGTAATACGGTGGGAGAACTGACTTGGTTTGTGTTTTATCGCAAATGTTACGGATAACAAGAGTTGTCATCGACTTTTCTTTTATCCAATAAGGAAAGAGTGAAAAGAACAGGAAATACCTTGAGATTATTGAGTTAGGGGGGTAGGTTATGAAAAGGGAAGGTGTTAGCATCCTTTTCATCTGTAGTTATCTATGGGCTCTTAATCTCTAGCTCACTTTATTTTAAAAATGCTTTGTGAATATTTTTGAAAATATTTTGAAAAAAATTCCAATAGTAAGGAAACTTTGTAATGATTCTTGTATGGGTTAAGAATGCATCCAAAGTTATGAGCAAGCGATTAAGAACTATCTACCTACTCAAAGTCTTTTGTATTATTTTCCTCCTCCTTTAGATAGTGTTATCCTACCATTAGTTAGTAGGAAGCCCTATCGTTAGATGTGGAGGGACAAACGCGGGTCATCGTACACTCATAAAGGCAACTCGTAGGGGTGCTTTAGCAATTTTATCGTAAGGGACTAGATTGTTTACCGAAGGTGTTGTACCCCAAAATTTACCCTCTTTTCATACACGTATATTTTTGGTTTTATGGTTATGGAATAAAGATATATTTATCAAGCTTCTTCAGGTTACAAGTGACGTTTATTTCGCCAATGGATATTCTCAGAGTATTTGTCGTGCTGAAGATCGGTTCGCCGTTTTGCAATGATTTGGGGTTCAAAGATTCAAAAGTCCAACCCGGCGCGTCATATTCAGGTGTTCTTTCGCCAAGATATCTCTAATAACATATTCTCAAATTCAGGTTCGGCTCAAGAGTCAATTCTTTAAAGAAGGTCTCCGAATGTGTGAGTTTTCTCGAAGAAATATGGTAAAAAAGTATGCTGAAAGTGCAGTTTTTACGCACTAAAATATTCATAACTTGAAGATCGTGGCTCGTTTTGAACCTGTTCCGGTGGCTAAAATTCCATATTGACGTCATCTACGTTTTCATCTCTCACGGATGGAAGCCAATTTCGATCAAAAAGTCTTCAAAAATGTGGATTTATCAAGTATATTCGTACAGAAAATTTGTGATAGAAGTTTATTTGCGTCATGTTCAGAAAATCATAACTTGGTCGATTTTTATCATATCGAGCTGGTTCTGGCGCCAAAATTTCACAAATTGAGTTTTCTAAGTTTTCACAAGAGGTATTGAGTTCTAACGGTATACAAAAGGCCTTCGTTTTTTGCTCATAGTGCGTGTGACGCGTCGAAAATCATGAGTGCTGAATATTATTTCATCTGGGTCGAAACTTCGAAAATTTATAACTCGGTCAATTTTTATCGGATCGGGCCCATCTTTTTACACAAGGTCACTGACTCAGAGATCTACAACGTTTCTTCCAAAGTCAAGACCGGATTATGCTCCAATCAATCCCAGTTTTTTATTGAAGAACGTGTCAGAGTCGACACTGGAGCCCAAAATAAGTTTGTTTGAGCTGAAACTTCAAAAATTCATAACTAATTCACCGTTTATCCGATTGAGCCCATCTTTGGACAAGAGTTATTTCTTGATGTCGGCTACATTTTGTTTTCACATTTCAACTTCTAAGATTGCACTTAAGCCCCTGCAATTTAGCCTGGAACATGACAGACTCAAGTGGACATTAGAGGCCCAATTGCACATTCAAAGCCCAGTTTTTCTCTCTAATTTTTATTATATAATCTCATTCTTTTCACACAAACAAGGGGAGACGAAAAAACCTTTGCCACAACCCTATCAGAATATCAAATTCTTTCAAGAATCCTAAATCCTTTAAATCCTTATTACAAACCCAAATCTCACTACTTCTCCAGTAAGGGTAAGGCTGGTTTGATCTCCATGATCAAAAGGACATAGAAGCATTCATCTCACTACTTCTCCAGTAAGGGTAAGGCTGGTTTGATCTCCATGATCAAAAGGGCGTAGAAGCATTCATACATCCCATATCAATTTTAACATTAAAAATGTTTATATATTTATTTTCTTTGTATTTCATGATATAGTAACTTATTTAATGTGTTCATGAGATTCAACACTACAGATTTAGACAGGATCTCATGCAGGATTATTATAAAACGTTGATGGCCAAAACAGAAGCGAATGGCCAAAATAGAACAACCACTAATGCATGACGAGGCAGACATCCTGAGAAGGTTAAGGGCGTGAATTCAACAACTACCCCTATTGGTTTTGGTTTTCTTCCTTTCTATTTATCCTTTTACCTATTTTTATTCTTTCTGTTTAAATTTTTTTTCATAAAACTTAACATTTTTCACAAACCTTTGATTTTTCCTCCTAAACTCGAATAATTAATTTTAGGTTATTTTTAATTTAATTTTAGGTTTTAAATTAATTTGTGGTTCATCACCCATCCCTGACATTTGCATTATCTTTATTTTCTGACCCTATTTTTCATTGATATTTCTTCTCCTATCTATTTTTTGGCAAACTTAATTCTTTCTTATAAATCATTACACATAAACCTTTTTTTTTCAAAATTTACTTTTTTAATTAAAATTAATTAGGTTTTAGTTTTTTTAATAAACTTATTTTTTTCAAGACTATTTTTTTTAATTCAAATTAATTAGGTTTTAGGTTTTTTAATTAACCTTAACATTTTCAAAATTAACCTTTTTATTAATTAAAACAAATTAGGATTAGGTTTTTATTTTAGTTAGTACTGAATTTTTGGCTTTTTTTTCATTTATTAATAAATTAAGTTAATTAACTTTTTTATTAAAATTAGTTAGAATTAGGTTTTTTAATTAACTTAAAATTATTTTCTACAAAAAACACCAAAAACATTAATTTAAAATTTTCGGTTTTAATTTTTCCTTAATTTCTTTTTATTTATTCTTTTACATTTTTATTTCTAGGAAAATTGTATAGGTCGCATTATCAATGTAATAGCGTAGATTTATCTTTTCTCGCATTTTTTTTCTAATTATGTAATTGCCCCGAGGTTGTAATAGTCTTTTAAACTAGAGTTTTTTACTGTTTAATTTCCCTCCTAAGTTTTGGTTATGTAATCCCCATTCCCCGAAGCCTTGTAATAATTAGATTTACTTCTTGCTTTTAATTCCGCAAACTATAAACTGCTTAGATGTATGTTAATAGGATTGTATGGAAAGACAAACTGAAAATTAAAACAGTAGATCACCTTAATTGTGAAAAGATTAAATAACTGAAATCAAACGCATGCACATGCTCACTCTTAAGATATGTCTCACTTGGTTGCCTCAGAAAACAATGGTCATGTCCCTCGAACGTAAGGATACCCTTAGCAAAGACCCTCGGTTAAAATCATCATAAAGACCATGGTCCCTCGATGTCCCTCGAAATTTCCTACGGTATATGATCTTGTCCCTCGATGTTGCCTACGAATATATGATGACAGTCCCTTCGAAATGCTAAGGTATCCTTACATGTTGCCTTTAATGACCATTACGTCCCTTTCGATAGTCCCTCAAACTCCAACGAAGGTACTACCTACTCCTTAATAGTGGGATAGCGCTGTCTAAAGGAAATAGAACAAAAATAATCTTTTTTCGAGTAGGTAGATGCTAGTAGGTACTTGCTCAAGTAAAAACTTTTCACACAAACACCTTTCAAAACAATTTTCAAAACAAACTTCGTCACACCTTTGAGGACTGATACAAGGGTTATCACGAAGTCAAACTTTTCAAAGCAAGCACACACAAGCAATTTTCAAAATGAGCAAGTACCTAAGAGCCCATGGAAAACCATGGATAGAAAGGGTGCTAACACCTCCCCTTTCTATAATCTACCGCCCATACTCCGAATATCTCGAAAAAGGTTTTTTCTGTTCTTTTTCCTTTTCCTTTGTTGGATAAAATAAAAGTCGGTGGCGACTCTTCCTTACCGCGACATTTTGGGAACAAAAAACGCAAAATGCAAACCAGTATTAAACAGTCGGTTCTGCCACCGTATCACAGAACTGGTGACTCTGCTAGGGAAAGTTATAAGTGGGGTATACCTTAGGATCTAGGTCATCATAATTGCTTCTCTTGATTGCTTTGTTTGCTTTACTTTTAAGGGTTTTGTTTGGGGTTATTATAGATCCTACATCTGGATCTGGGGAACACCTTTTAGGTAAGTAAAAATAGACTGTGAGGGACCTGTACGAAGTAGACCGATACGGTTGAAGCAGTAGCTACATTGATGTGGCACATTGGTTGGTACTGGTATCCCTTGTGGAAAAACGAGGAGAATATGAGTCTGTTGCATGGTGTCGTTAAGCATCAACTGACCTTAGAACCTTTAATCGACCAACTTGGCCATTAGAAAGTAGTGAGATAGCCGGCCTCAGTGTAGAGCTGAGAGATGGTTGATACTCGATGCTACACTCATTGAGACCATACTCTCGGAATAATTTTGGCTGCAAGAAAAGATTGTGTGAGCTGAAACCATGACCGATGGAGAATGGTCAGTGATATTGAGATCCTCTAGAACCCGGTTACTTTTCAAGGACAGGTTGAACCAACTTAACTTCAAGAGGGTACTACCTTAAAACCCATGCAAGCCTAAACCTAAGGCTGTTTGTGTGACTTGTGTGCTTTCAAATTGAACTACTTGCACATTTTTATTATCTGACAACATGAGTTCCTTGCAGGTTTTGTTTACAGTCCTTATCCAATAACTTGGATTTCTTGTCAGGTTTACTTGCTTACATTACCTCGCACTTTTTCTTAAACGCATAACATACATATCATAACATCATGCCTTAACATTTCCTTAACCATTTCAAGGATCTCAAGAGTTTGTGAGGTTATGGTAAATCAGACGTCTAGCAAGGAGCAAGGGGATTTATTTTCCTCTAGCAAATATCGTCTAGAGATCAAAACACGATAACTTGAGTCAGTGGCTATGACCCACTCGATATGGTGAGCTTGACTCTTGAATAAGGACTCTTAACGACATGAAGTTTCTTCAATCAAGCTGCAACCAAATTCTAACAGTTTCTTATTTACCCTGTGAGATCCTTGAAAACATTACAGATATATATATATATATATATATATATATATATATATATATATATATATATATATATATATATATATATATATATATATATATATATATATATATATATATATATATATATATATATATATATATATATCATACATATCATTGCATAACAGGTCTTCCAGTACAGGTCTCTCATTTTCTCGCTGTTTATTTCAGCAATGGATCTCAAACAAGACAACAGAGATCTTCAAACTCAAGAAGCTCAGTTCAGGGAAATATTCCTAAACCTATCCAAGGGGAAGGAAGAGTTGAAAACACTCCTCTTTGAGAACTTGGTCAAGAAAAGTCCTGAAGACAATAAGGAAGAACGGCTGGAACAACTGCAAGTTGGGGTAGGTGCAATGAGAACCCAGATGCTGGGGCATATGGCTCTTATCCAAGGCCTAGCCCGAAGACAAGAAGAGCTGAAAGCCATCATCAACCAACTTTATCAAGACGGATACAACAGTATGAAGCAAACAGTCGAGGTCGGGGACCAAGTCATTGATCAACCTCTAAGAAGACAAAAGGTTGCTTTGGGGTAGAGGGGACCTTTCCAAATTTCTACTACATCACGAGCCCACAATAACCCCGCCAAAAACAACGGGTTAATCAGATTCAGCTGGATATGCCCAAAAGGCAGTTTACCAAACTTAACATGCCGCTATCTCAAGCTTTACAACACATGTTAAGGATGAATCTGGTTACGTTGATAGGACCTCATCTGAATCCCAAGACATCTTCGCCTAACTACAATCCTGGTGCAAGGTGTGCATATCACTCCAATAGTCCGGAGCATGATACTGCCGATTGTTGGAGGTTAAAATACAAAATTCAAGACCTGACTGATGAAGGAGCATTAGAATTAACACAAGATGGTCAACTGGAATGTTTCTGTCAATCCTCCAAGGCTCACCATTTAAAGTGACAAGTTCTGACAAGAGAGGCTTTTGTTCATTAGAATTTTCAATTTGCAATTTTCTTTTGATTGTTCGAACATTTATTCATGTCAAACTCGGTTACTTTATCAATGCATTGCATATGTCTATTTTGAATCAATTCATTCGTATTCACTATATTTAAATTGCTTTCCTTTAGAGGGAGGATGACGAAAATGATATCAAAATCTCTACAGTATGCTCTTGAACATACCCTGCTGACGATGTACAGGCGTTGTTTCAAATCCTAAACAGTGGAGTTATAAGGAAGATAATCCCTAGTCAACCCCTTTGAGCCAAAGAAGTAGGAGTTTTTCTTTTCACACAAATTAAAACCCTTAATCACAACCTGGGGAAGGGTAGTTTTCTCAGTTAATCCAGGTGCACAATGAATGGCTTCAAAGACGTCCTTCCAAAACAAAAGACGGCGATGGTTCCCTATAGTCGTCAAGACAGGAAGTCATTATCTCTCGAAATAAAAGCCCATTAAGTCAAAACCTATGAAGGAAACTTAAGAAAAAAACTAGGGCATCCCACTTACTGTAATCACAAAAAGAAATAGTTCAGGCAAAAGACAGGGATAATAAAATAAAAAAGAAAGAGGTCCTACAAACCCTGAACAAAAAAGAAATGAGTGCCTATTCAAAATAAACTGTCAGTATCCGAACCATCACTGGAATATCAGAGCAAAGACTCAAACGGGATCTAAATGCACAATTAGCTGAGTTTAGGATCGAAGAACATCACGAAGAATGGGTGGGTACAAATAAAATTTGAGCCTTAATCCTTTGTTTCTTAAACCGTGAACCAGGCTATGTTATAACCCTTAAAAGTCCTAGCTGAAGCATGGGTTATTTCGAAAGCATACTGTTACAAAAGGTATCCTGACTCCTGTAGGACTTGCTATAAATCCTGAGTTGATATCACATCTTTGCAAAATTCTATTTTGCTAAAAAAAATGCATTTTCAAAATTTCAAGATAGACGTAAGCTTTTCATTCTTAAAATAACATTGATTGCATATGACTATTTATTCAACAACATAGAGATTCGCATGACGAATATCTAGTAAACAAAAAACCTTCTAAATAAAAAGGATCACCTCAAGTGGAAAAACACTTCCAACCAAGGGGAACGGAATGATCATTGTCCATCACCTGGGGTAGTCAAGTCAAGATTCAAGGAATCTCTCAAAGATGCCAAATAGCCAGGGGCAGATCTCCATCTGAATCACTTGGGGGCATTGGGCATGAATTTTAGCAACGAATCTTGTACGATCAAACAAACATCTTCTGGTAGTGTGGCAACACAACACTACCGATAATGACAACTCCCTGCACCCTGAGAGCGTGGATATAGTCAGAAAATACTGCACATGAACAAAGACCCGCTAGGTTGACTGGCCTAGGAAAAAATAAGGGTATCCCGGCGAACCAAAAGGGTTCGGGAAAAAATAGGGATAAAAACAAAAAAATATATGTACACCCGGCAAGCCGAAAACCTGAAAAGGCGGCTTGGGCAAAAAATGGTATCCCGGTGGACTGAAAATCTGAAAAGACAGTCCAGGAAAAAGTTAGGGATTAAAGTGTACGACTATGTCCCGTTATCTTGTCACTTGCCTATTAGTAGAAGACTTATCATTCTGATCGGCAGTTACCAAGAACTTCATAAGTTGGGATGACACTCAATCCACAAGGCCCCCGCAGGCACTTTTTCAGCAGGTACAGGGGCAGAAAAGTCTCGATGCGAAGTCATTGTCATATCCTTTGCATGCGTCCCAGTAACATCTACACTCCCCATAGAGTAAAAAGTATCCAAAGACAGTGATGTTAGCTTTTCCGAACAGGACACAACTCTCCCCAGCTGAGGTTCACAATCGCGAGTGAGTCGGTAAGTTTTTCCCCAAGCAGAGTTTATTTCTCTCACAAGCAGAAATTCAATCTCCAACAGAATTCATTATCGCCAACAACAAAAATTCATCCCCGGTGGAGTTTATTTCTCCAAATCAGCATGATCTATCACCAGAGTATCTCCTCTCCAACAGAGTCATTACCCCGCAAGATTGTTCTCATGCAAAGTCTCTCCCGGCAGAATATTCTCAAGCAGAATGGATGTAAATCTCTAGCTAATCATCTTCGTTCACTATCCCCAGCGGAAACAAAGAACTCAACTCCTTATACTCTCTAGCAGCAGTCTAGGATTTATTCTCCCCGGCTAGAGAGTATCACAATGGCATTACATATCCATACATCATGGCATGCACATACATATTATACAACATAATCTCATTTATTTTAAGAACAACATTACTCAATACATTTCATACATCATGACATTGCATACGACTAACCCTTTACCTTTCAGGGAAGGATGCAATCATGTTCTCACGAGTTTTCTCTGGTTTAGTCAAACTGATACCAAGGTTTCTATTCCAGTTAAAGATATTCCAACATTTTTTTTGGTTCAGTCAAACTGACACGAAGGTTTCTATTCTAGTTGAAGATGTTTTAAGACTTTCGTCTAGGTCAGTTGAATCACCGCTAAGATTCCCCTGATTTATATACCAGTCAAAGTTAATATGAGACCTCCCTTGGGATCCGTCAAATCGACATTAAGATTTCTCTCCCAGTTGAAGTTCTCACAAGTTTTCCCTGGTCAATCAAATCGATACTAAGATTTCTATTCCAGTTCAAGCTATGAAGCCCGGAAATCGACCGGATAATATCTTGATTTCACTAAAATACTACGAAGCCTGGAATCGACCAGATAATGGTATATCTTAAGTTCAATCTATGAAGCCCGGAAATCAACCGGAAAATAGCTTAATCCCCAGCAAGTTACTGTGAAGCCTGGAAATCGACCGGATAACAGTACAAGATACTATGAAGCCTGGAATCGACCAGATAGTGGCATATCCAAGATTCAAGCTATGAAGCCTGGAAATCGACCGGATAATATCTTGATTTCTCCAAAATACTACGAAGCCTGGAGTCGACTAGATAGTGGTATAAGACACCGTGAAGCCTGGAGCACGACCAGATAACGATATAAGACGCTGTGAAGACTGGAGCACGACCAGATAGCGGCAAGAGACACTGTGAAGCCTGGAGCACAACCAAATAACAGTATGAGATACTGCGAAGCTTGGAATTCAACCAAATAGAAGTTTACTCGGCCAATTACTATGAAGCCCGGAAATTGACGGGATATTAGTATACCTTAAATTCAAGTTGAAACTCGAATGCGATCGGATAACCACTTAATTCCTTCTGAATCCTGGAACACGACCGGATAAAAATTGAGAAATTGTAAAGCCTGGAGCATAACCGAATAGCAAGTGTAATCTCATCTCCCCAATAAGTCACTGTGAAACCTGGAGCACGACAAGATAGCAGTTAATCTTATTATCCTCAGTAAATCACTGTAAAGCCTGGAGCACGACCAAATAACAGTTCACTTTTACCTCCTCGACTAAGAGATGATTCCCCAGTAGAGTAAATGACAATTGAAGCTCCTAAAATTCTATTTCTCCCAAGACAGATACTAATATTCCTCAGCAGATTGCTCCTCAATGACAGGAGCAGGGACTCTCATCGAAGGAATATCTCGGGAAATCAACATTCTTTAGATGGCATCATTAAGCCAATCTCCGATGACCTTCCGTCATCTCCTCCAAATGGAATCTGTAAGCCTATTCCCGATACTACCTACATAGTCAAGCATCATTACAGACGAGTGCAAATTTCTGGGCACTCTAGTGTTCAATCATCTTCCACCTTCAGATCACGAAAGGCAGACGAGCCAATCTAAATCTTCAGGTTTAAGAAGATTAAACAGGGGCAGTTGTTGTACCCCAAAATTTACCCTCTTTTCATACACACATATTATTGGTTTTATGTTTATGGAATAAATATATATTTATCAAGCTTCTTCAGGTTACAAGTGACGTTTATTTCGCCAATGGATGTTCTCAGAGTATTTTCCGTGCTGAAGATCGGTTCACCGTTTTGTAATGATTCGGGGTTCAAAGATTCACAAGTCCAACCCGGCGCGTCATATTCAAGTATTCTTTCACCAAGATATCTCTGATAACGTATTCTCAAATTCAGGTTTGGCTCAAGAGTCAATTCTTTAAAGAAGGTCTCTGAATGTGTGAGTTTTCTCGAAGAAATATGGTGAAAAAGTGTGCTGAAAGTGCAGTTTTTACGCACTAAAAAATTCATAACTTGAAGATCGTGGCTCGTTTTGAACCTGTTCCAGTGGCCAAAATTCCGTATTGACGTCATATACGTTTTCATCTCTCACGGATGGAAGCCAATTTCGAACAGAAGGTCTTCAAAAATGTGGATTTATCAAGTATTTTCGTACAGAAAATTTGTGATAGAAGTTTATTTGCGTCATGTTCAGAAAATCATAACTTGATCGATTTTTATCGTATTGAGCTGGTTCCAGTGCCAAAATTTTACAAATTGAGTTGGCTAAGTTTTTACAAGAGGTATTGAGTTCGAACAGTATACAAAAGGCCTTCGTTTTTTGCTCAGAGTGCGTGTGACGCGTCGAAAATCCTGAATGTTGATTATTATTTCATCTGGGTCGAAACTTCAAAAATTTATAACTCGATCAATTTTTATCGGATTGGTCCCATCTTTTTACACAAGGTTACTGACTCAGAGATCTATAACTTTTCTTCAAAAGTCGTGACCGAATTATTCTCTAATCAATACCAGTTTTTTATTGAAGAACGTGTCAAAGTCGACACTGGAGCCCAAAATAAGTTTGTCTGAGCTGAAACTTCAAAAATTCATAACTAATTCACCGTTTATCCGATTGAGCCCATTTTTAAACAGGGGTTAGTTCTCAATGTCGGCTACATTTTGTTTTTACATTTCAACTTCAAAAACTGCACTTAAGCCCCTGCAATTTAGCCTGGAACGTGACGGACTCAAGTGAATATTGGAGGCCCAATTGCACATTCAAAGCCCATTTTTTTATCTCTAATTTCTATTATATAATCTCATTCTTTTCACACAAACAAGGGGAGATGAAAAAACCTTTGCCACAACCCTGTTATAATATCAAATTCTTTCAAGAACCCTAAAACCTTTAAATCCTTATTACAAACCCACATCTCACTACTTCTCCAGTAAGGGTAAGGCTGGTTTGATCTCCATGATCAAAAGGGCATAGAAGCATTCATCTCACTACTTCTCCAGTAAGGATAAGGCTGGTTTGATCTCTATGATCAAAAGGGCGTAGAAGCATTCATACAGCCCATATCAGTTTTAACATTAAAAAATGTTTATATATTTATTTTCTTTGTATTTCATGATATCGTAACTTATTTAATGTGTTCATGAGATTCAACACTGCAAATTTAGACAAGATCCCATGCAGGATTATTACAAAACGCATATGGCCAAAACAGAAGCGGATGACCAAAATAGAACAACCACCATTTTCTAACCCTATTTTCCATTAATGTTTCTTCCCCTATCTATTTTTTGGCAAACTTAATTCTTTCTTATTAATCATTACAAATAAACCTTTTTTTTCAAAATTAACTTTTTTTAATTAAAATTAATTAGGTTTTAGTTTTTCTAATAAACTTTTTTTTTTCAAAACTAACTTTTTCTAATTAAAATTAATTAGGTTTTAGGTTTTTTAATTAACCTTAACATTTTCAAAATTAACCTTTTTATTAATTAAAACAAATTAGGATTAGGTTTTTGTTTTAGTTAGTACTGAATTTTTGGCTTTTTTTTCATTTATTAATAAATTAAGTTAATTAACTTTTTTTATTAAAATTTGTTAGAATTAGATTTTTTAATTAACTTAAAATTATTTTCTACAAAAAACACCAAAAACATTAACTTAGAATTTTCGGTTTTAATTTTTCCTTAATTTCTTTTTATTTATTCTTTTACATTTTTATTTCAAGGAAAATTATATAGGTCGCATTATCAATGTAATAGCGTAGATTTATCTTTTCTCGCATTTTTTTCTAATTATGAAATTGCTCCGAGGTTGTAATAGTCTTTTAAACTAGGGTTTTTTTACTGTTTAATTTCCCCCCAAAGCCTTGTAATAATTAGATTTACTTCTTGCTTTTAATTCCGCAAACTATAAACTGCTTAGATGTATGTTAATAGGATTGTATGAAAAGACAAACTGGAAATTAAAACAGTAGATCACCTTAATTGTGAAAAGATTAAATAACTGAAATCAAACACATGCACATGCTCACTCTTAGGGTATGCATCACTTAGTTGCCTCATAAAACAATGGCCATGTCCCTCGAACGTAGGGATACCCTTAGCAAAGACCCTTGATTAAAATCATCATAAAGATCATGGTCCCTCAATGTCCCTCGAAGTTGCCTACGGTATATGATCTTGTCCCTCGATGTTGCCTACGAATATATGATGACAGTCCCTTCAAAATGCTAAGGTATCCTTACATGTTGCCTTCAATGACCATTACGTCCCTTTTGATAGTCCCTCAAACTCCAACGATGATACTACCTACTCCTTAATAGTGGGATAGTGCTGTCTAAAGGAAATAGAACAAAAACAATCTTTTTTCGAGTAGGTAGATGCTAGTAGGTACTTGCTCAAGTAAAAACTTTTCACACAAACACCTTTCAAAACAATTTTCAAAACAAACTTCGTCACACCTTTGAGGACTGATACAAGGGTTATCACGAAGTCAAACTTTTCAAAGCAAGCACACACAAGCAATTTTCAAAATGAGCAAGTACCTAAGAGCCCATGGAAAACCATAGATAGAAAGGGTGCTAACACCTTCCCTTTCTATAATCTACCCCCCGTACTCAGAATATCTCGAAAAAGGTTTTTCTGTTCTTTTTCCTTTTCCTTTGTTGGATGAAATGAAAGTCGGTGGCGACTCTTGCTTACTGCGACATTTTGCGAACAAAAAATGCAAAACGCAAACCAGTATTAAACAGTCGGTTTTACCACCGTATCACAGAAGGCAATATTCGAAAGGGTCATCGAGGGACTACAATTTTTTTAACGAGAGACTATGCTAAAGCGTCCCCACGTTCGAGAGACATGACTGTTTTTTGAGGTAACAAGTGAGGTTACCCTAGAGGTGCAAGTGTGAAGAGTGATTTATTTTCAGTTAATTTATCTTGAAATTAGGGTTTTCTACGATTGTTTTTAATCTTGCCATACAAACCCTATTAGCATACATCTAACAGTTATATACAAGGCATAAAAATATAAGTGCAGAAAAGTAAAATCCTACCCTATTACAAGGCTTTGAGAATGGGGGTACAAATAGTAAAAATAGGGGGAAATAGAAAGTAAAACCCTAATTAACTATTACAAACCGTAAGCAATTACATAATCGAAAATAGGCGAAATAATAAAATGCGTGAAAGGTAAAAAAGGGAAAGACAAAGGGAAATTGTTTTGTAATTTTTGATAGAAAAAAAGTTTGACGATTAACCTAATAACCTAATTAATTTTAATTAATTACAAAGGAAATTGATTAGAAACATAAAAAAAAAAACCAAAGTTGATTTTAATTTAAAAAAATTTAGTGAAAAACCTAATTAATTCATTAATTAAAAAAAAGAGTTGATAAAATGAAAACCTAAAAATTAATTAGGGTTTGTGAAAATGTTAGGGTTTTGAAAAAAAAAGTATTTTTTTGTAAAAAATAGGAAAAGAAAAGGAAAGAGTAAGAATAATAGAGAATTTGTAAAAAAAATGAACCAAATGGTAGTGGTGGGTGTTAAACCCACACCCTCAATGGCTTCAGCCGACACGCTTACCACTAGGCCAAGCGTGCTTTGGTTCTAAGGAAAGGCATCCAACGCGTTATGTAATAAACTTGCAAAAATATGAAAATGTGAAGAAAACAAATAGCAAAGGGCAGGATCGAACTCGTACCCTTTGATACCAATGCCTTAATGCACGCTCTCTAACCGCTAGGGCGGTGATACATCCAGTATATAAAGCAAACCAATATATATATATATATATATATATATATATATATATATATATATATATATATATATATATATATATATATATATATATATATATATATATATATATATATATATATATATATATATATATATATATATATATATATATATATAATAGAGAGACGCTGGAGCCCTAACTCCGGTTGCCTTTTTTTGTCAAAACCTGCAAAACATAAGAGGTTAGCAAGCCAAATACACCTTATCCCCCTAAATCAAGGGTTGCGAGTTCAATGGGACAATTATTTGGAGCTAAAACAGCTCGGTTTAAGAGTTATGGTGAAAACAACCTGGATCGATGATAACATGGTGTTTTACGATTTCAATTGCATGGAACCTCCACGATGGTTCCATTCTACAGTATCAAACCTTATGAACACATTAATGACATTAGTATGTGTTAAAGCAAACAGAAAATCAAAAATATGATTTTTTGCAAAAATATGAAACCGGAGATGCCATGCAATGGTATTTTATGCGTTTTGGACCATCAAACTTGATCCAATCTTACCCTATACGATTGTTGGGAATGAATGAAGTGGTTGTTTTTAAGTGAAAGGGATGTAATAAGGGTTTGAAGATCTTTAGGATTCTTTGAAAAAATTTGAAGTTTTTGACAAGTTTCTTGGGGCAAGGTTTCGTGTAAGGGTTCCCCCTTATTGGTGTCTGAATGAAGAGCGTATATATAGAGGAATTAGGTCAGACCAAGGGTGGCTTAGACCTTTGTAAGAAGATATGAATTTATCTTATTTTATGTTGAATTTAAATTAATAAAAATAAAAAATAAACAAAATAAAAAAAACCCAAGGGGTGTATGAATGAGTTCTGAGGTGTATAAGAAGTATAATACACGTTTGGACTTTAGAGTAATGGCCCATTAGTCCAAAATATCAAGTTTGCTCAATTTGAACTTCATGCATTTGCTGAAAATTTCCAATCTTGCACTGGTCATAACTCTCTCAATTTTCATATTTTGAAGGTGATCTTTGACTTTTTGGAAATCCCAAGGTGTCCTCTACAATCTCTACGTTGATCATTTTTTAATTTTAAGACTTCATCTTGATGTAAGTTGCCTTGACAAAAAGTGTCTTTTTGTTGACTTTTGAAATGACTTGTAATGATTGACTCATATCTCTCAAATGATACATTTTTTGGACTTGAGCTTAGAGATAAAAAGTTGTATAGAATTGAATGTACTTTAAAATTAGCTTTTGTTGGGGAAAAACTAATGAAGCATGTGAAAGTTATGCTTGGTCAAAGTTTAGTTGACTTCTCCTAAGAAAACCCTAACTTGGCAACTTTTGACTTTTGATGGTTTGAGGGTGTTTCTTGGTGAGCCATGATCAACCCTTGATAAAATGATGAATATAACTTCAAAATCTTGATGTTAACCAAAAATATTGAAGTTTGATTGTATGTTGACCACAGTTGAATTTTTACCCAATACGGTTGATTTTCAGTCATTTGAGCAATTGGCTGAGCAAACTTGTGATGCAAGGCTTCAAACTTGGTATGAGCATTATTGGAGACATATAGAGACCATTAATTCCATTTAAGACCTCTGAAACCCAAACTTACTTGTGTAAAGTGAAACCCTAGTTGTGGATCCATTTCTTAGGAGGAGAATTAGCATTTAAGAATCCTAGGTGAATATTTTTTGAAGAAAAGGGAGGGAAAATTTTGGGGTACAACAAATACATTTGTGTCATACCCCAAATGTGTCCTACCTAGGTAATCTTTTTCTTAGAGTTATTTAATTAAAAGATGGTACAACAATATCTAATGAACTATCTTTATTCAAGACCAAGGGGGGTGTATTTTAAAACAAAAAGATTTAGTTGTCATTAAAAAAGAGGTGTGAAAATTAAATCTGGGAGTATGAAAAATAAAGGAAGAATTAGTGCTAGGCCCAATTGAATTAAGGGTGAAGTTCCGACTACAAGCGAAAAATGTTAGGCTATATGGATTAAACGCTGACCCATCAGAAATTCTGAGACAGAAATCCCAGAAGTTCCTCCTTACAGAAGAAAATGAAAAAAAGGTTGTGCAGATTAGAGCCAGAATCACGCACAGGCTAGCGCTCGTACAGAACTAGAATATCAGATCTTCTAGCAGAGTAAGCAAGGGCAGAATCAGATTATCTTCCACATCCCAAGCTCAGAGTTTCAGAAGCTAAGCAGCCCAAAAATTTGTTGGACGTGCACTGTATCAATTTAAATCGAATCCTCTACAAAGAATCAATTTCAATCAAATCTTCTATAGAGAATCAATTTCAATCAAATCATCCACAGAGGATCAATTTACAATCAAATCTTTTTAATTTCATCCTCAATCTTTGTTCTAGCCATAGTCCAACACCAAAAATTGAACATTATAAATAGAGGAGCAAATTAGCAAACGAAAAAAAGGAGAAAAAAGGAGGAAAGAATACGAGGAGAGAGACGAATTTTCAGGAAAAGCAACACGGTAACGCTTGAAGAAAGAGCAAGGAGAGAATTTTTGGAAAACCTAGAAGAAGAACACAAAGAAGAACAACTGAGGTTTCAATATCTGGAACCCTAGTTTCAAATCGTCATCGCTCCACCTTATGTCGCTGCTGTCACTGGAATCTTCATAAAGAGAGGCAAAGAGCAGCCAAACACGTACAAGAATTAGAAGGAAAAAGCGCCAAAGGGGTAAATTTTAATCTGTTTCTTTACTGTCTTCATACTGGGTAGGGTCAGAAGAACATAGGTAGGGCTAAAACCATGGAAAAGATCTGTAGATAGTCTTATATTCTGATTGAATATTCACGCTAATTTATTACATTCAAATGTAGTTCCCTTTTAAAAGTTCTGACTAGGTTAACCCAGGTTTCAGGTTCTTTCCCTTGTCCAGAATCAGCATTAGGTTTATATACTTTCTATTAGCCTTTTTCAGAAACTCTGAGTAGTGGGCTTAAACCTGAATTTGACTTCCCTATTTCCTGAATTTGCTTAGAGCGTCCCTTTCAGAAGTTTTGTGACTGGGTCAAAACCCAGTCGATTTCCCTGCATCCCCTGCAGAACTTCTGCCCCCTTTCAAAACATCCATTTTCCATAATTGGCGTTAGGGCTTAGCAACCAGAGGATACATGTAACACCCTCTAAAACCCCGCATAAAATTTCGCAAATAATTAAAATCATATTTTCAGAGTACATGTATTAACGAGGATGTCACAATTCTCTTTTAATAAAAACAAGTTCCTGTCATGCATAACATAGAAGCAACTCATACATGTTTACACAGCGGAATATTATATTTAATAAAACCAAAGTTATAATATTTTCAATCATCAGGGATTAACACCTGGAATATATCAGCATCATATCATAACAAACATAAGGAATAAACGAGTCTGACTAAAGCAGCTCGACAAACAAACGTTCCCGGAGTTACAACTATCAGAGCATGACCCGGACAATACTTAAACGGAAATAAACTAGAAACAACAAGCCTTCGCCAAGCACCTGAACGAAGCTCCTCAATCTGAAACATTCAACAGTAAGGGTGAGCATCTCAACTATACATTTGATTATACGTTCATAACAATCAATTCAGAAAAACCATAAGCATCACCCAAACAGTTAGCATGTTTCATAGTTTACAAAAACCTTTACAATTCATATATTCATAATATATTACTTTTCATACTTATAATTAACATCAAACATCATTAACAATTCAACAACAATACATGCATACAATCAATTAAATACAACATTGGAAAATCATCCATTCATGTTATATTCAATATAGTGCAACACACCCATGCATGTGGTACCATTTTACCGCCCCATTAAATCTCGGGTCACGGACAACTCACCGTTCCATTATATCGCGGACACGGCTACCACCTCAACGTTCCATTAAATCGCGGACACGTATATTGGCCACCATGTTAATTCCACACAATGGGAATTAACAAATGCAACATGATATGTACAATATGTACCACTCAGCATACTATTAACATCAATAAACCATATCATGCAACATCAACAATATCCAATACAACATGATATGAATAGCATGTAATCACTCAGCATACTATTAAACACCAACCAATCATATCAAGTTATATCATAATCCATGCTTGATAACATTATCTAAAAGCATGACAATAAAATCCACATAGTGTTGGTATCATAACATACAAACATTATTCGGCACAAGCCTCCACAATACTATGCATATCATTAAGCAGCATGTTCAAAACTAACAAACACTGCACATTAAACAAAATCATTCCTGTACACCACAACAAAGCACAGAAAACAAAATTCAGAAGCCAACACAGGAGGTCAACACGGGTGCCCGTGTGCAGCAACACGGCCCGTGTTGCCCATACAGAAGATCAACACGGGTGCCCGTGTTGTGCAACACGGCCCGTGTTGATGAGCGCGTGCCAAATTTTCCTGTACCTGCAGCAGCTCATATGCCAACATATTTGCACGAAAATACATTTCTACAGCAGTGCAATGCAGTACAAAAACATCCAAATACACATCAAGTTTCCAAAACATCAATTTCCTATGCCTCTGACTTATGTTCATCAATCTCCCATAAATTGAATAACTCAAATCCTTCAAGGTTATAGTTTTCTAAAATCGTTGGAAAACAGAATTCCTTTTTCAAATCATTTAATCCAAAAACTTAATTTTATAATTACCAACAATTATCAAGGTAACCTTAAAAGTGATTATTCGTCCTTTTGGGGAAATCTGATAACATCAAGGTTATCCTTAGAACACCTAAGGGAAACCCCCGATCATACAATTTCGATCTAAATCAACAATAGGGATTAATTTCTTAATCGATTCACAACCTTTAGGGAACCTAATCTTTTCTAACGAAATTCGACCCTAAAGTTATCGATCACTAAGAACATCAGAGAAAATGGGATTATCCTACGATTACCCAACCAATCGCATCTAAACCCATAAGCAAATATAAATTGAGTAGTAGCCCCCTTACCTTATCAAATTGCAGCTTTGAACTCTTGAGCGATTGTTCTTCGTTCTTCAGAGCTCCAATCCCAAATATCTCCAAATTCTGTTTTATCGTGAAAAGTGAGAAAATAACTTAAGTTCCAAAATATATATCCTTATTTCTTTTGCACCCCCACTCTTTACTAACGACATTCCAAGCCCAATAACTTAAAACCCAATATTTTCTTATTTCTTTTATTTTCTTCAAATATTCCAAAATAAATAATTCTTTTTATTTTATTAATTCTAATAAAATAAATTCCCAATTAAATAAATCAAATAATTAAAACTGGGGTGTTACAACTCTCCCCCACTAAAAGAGTTTTCGTCCTCGAAAACATACCTTAGACGAACAGTTCCGGATAAGCCTCTTTCATCTCGCTCTCCAGTTCCCAAGTAATATTTCCCTCTGCTGGACCTCCCCAAGCAACTTTCACTAATGCTATCTCTTTACCCCTTAACTGTTTCACTTCCCGATCTTCTATCCTCATAGGCAATGTTTCTACTGTCAGGTTATCTCTCACATGCACATCATCTATTTGGATTACATGAGATGGGTCTGGAATGTATCTCCTCAACTGAGAAACATGAAAAACATCGTGCAAATTCGCAAGTCTCGGAGGTAAAGCAATACGATAAGCAACTTCTCCAACTCTTTCCGTAATCTGAAACGGACCAATAAAACACGGAGTCAACTTCTTGGATTTCAACGCTCGACCAATACCCGTCATCGGAGTAACTCTCACAAACACATGATCTCCAGCACTGAATTCTAAATTCTTCCTCCTCTTATCATGATAAATTTTCTGACGACTCTGAGAAGCTCTCATCTTCTCTTGAATCAATTTGATCTTTTCAGTAGTCTGCTGAACAATCTCTGGCCCAATTATTGAACTCTCTCCAGATTCATACCAACACAAAGGCGTTCTACACCGTCTACCATACAATGCCTCAAACGGAGCCATACTAATACTCGAATGGTAACTATTGTTATAAGTAAATTCAATCAATGGCAAATAGCTATCCCAAGTTCCACCCTTCTCTAAAACACAAGCACGCAATAAATCTTCTAACGATTGAATCGTCCTCTCCGTCTGTCCATCAGTCTGAGGATGGTAAGCTAAACTCAACCTCAATTTAGTACCCAAAGCCTTCTGCAATCCTTCCCAAAATTTCGAAGTGAACCTCGGATCTCTATCTGACACAATACTAGAAGGAACTCCATGCAAACTCACTATTTTCTCAATATACAACTATGCCAATCTCTCCATTGAGTAATCCATTCGCACCGGTATAAAATGAGCAGACTTAGTCAGTCTATCCACAACAACCCATATCGCTTCACAATTCTTAGGAGTCCTCGGCAACCCGGATACAAAATCCATAGAAATACTATCCCACTTCCACTCTGGAATAAACATCGGTTGCATAAATCCAGACGGCTTCTGATGCTCAATCTTCGATTTCTGACAGATTAAACATGCATACACAAATTCAGCTATTTCCTTTTTCATTCCCGGCCACCAAAACAATTTCTTCAAATCATGATACATTTTCGTGGCACCCGGATGAATACTCATCCCACTGCGATGTCCTTCCTCTAATATACTCTTCTTGATTTCTGCAACATCAGGAACACAAACTCTATCGCCAAATCTCATAACATCATTTTCATCAATTCTAAACTCACCACCTTGACCTTGGTTGATCAATGTCAATTTATCAACTAAATTAACATTAGATTTCTGCCCGATCCTGATCTCTTCTAGAATACCACTAGTAAGTTTCAACATACCCAAACGAACACACTTCGGAGTACTTTCACAAATTAAACTCAAATCTCGGAATTGTTCAATTAAATCCAATTCACGAACCATCATCATAGACATATGCAAGGATTTCCTGCTCAAAGCATCTGCAACCACATTTGCCTTACAAGGATGGTAATTCAAACCAAAATCATAATCTTTGAGGAATTCCAACCACCTTCTTTGCCTCATATTGAGCTCTTTCTGATCGAAAAGATACTTCAAACTCTTATGATCACTATACACTTCAAATCTCGAACCATACAAATAATGTCTCCACAATTTCAAGACAAATACAACTGTTGCTAACTCTAAGTCATGAGTAGGATAGTTCCTTTCATGAACCTTCAACTGTCTCGAAGCATACACAACTACCTGCTGATTCTGCATTAAAACACCACCTAATCCCATCAGAGATGCGTCACAATAAACCACAAAAGATTCCACCGGATTCGGCAAAATCAGAATAGGAGCACTAGTCAATCTCCGCTTCAATTCTTGGAAACCTTTCTCACAATCAGAATCCCAAATAAACGCTTGTCCTTTACGAGTCAACTTTGTCAACGGCAATGCTAACTTTGAGAATCCTTCGATAAACTTTCTGTAATAACCTGCAAGACCAAGAAAACTTCTGATTTCAGAAACAGTCTTCGGCGCTCCCCACTGAGATACTGCTTCTACTTTTGTAGGATCCACTGCAATACCATTCTTAGAAATCACATGTCCAAGAAAACTAACTTCATTCAGCCAGAACTCACATTTGGACAACTTTGCATACAACTTCTTATCTTTCAACAACTCCAACACAATTCTGAGATGTTCCGCATGCTCTTCGTCATTCTTGGAATAAATCAGAATGTCATCAATAAAAACCACAACAAACTTATCCAGATACGGATGAAAAATCCTGTTCATGTACTCCATGAAAACACCAGGTGCATTAGTAACTCCGAACGGCATAACAGAATATTCATAATGCCCATACCTCGTTCGAAAAGCAGTCTTTTGAATATCTTCCGCTTTCACACGAATCTGATGATATCCAGATCTCAAGTCAATCTTACTGAATACACTGGCTCCAATTAGCTGATCCATTAAATCATCAATCCTCGGTAATGGATACCGATTCTTAATGGTTACCTTGTTCAATTGCCTGTAATCAACACACAGTCTCATAGAACCTTCTTTCTTCTTGACCAACAATACCGGAGCACCCCAAGGCGAAACACTTGGACGAATAAACTTCTTCTCCAGTAAATCTTCCAACTGACTCTTCAATTCAGCCAACTCAGATGCAGACATACGATATGGTGCCATCGACACCGGTCTCGTACCAGGAATCAAATCTATAGAAAATTCCACTTCTCTCTCAGGAGGTAACTCACCAACATCATCAGGAAAGACTTCGGGGAATTCGCACACCACTGGCAATTCACTACTCTTGACCTTTCCTGTTGCATCTAACGAAGCAAGTAACATAAACACAGTAGCACCTTCCTCCATTGCTTCTTGTACCTGCCTAGCAGTCATAGTCAAATTCTCGACACCAACTGCTTCTGGAAAAATCACCGTCTTAGCAAAACAGTTCAGATGAACCCGGTTGAATTCCAACCAGTTCATCCCATAGATAATATCAATTTGTTCAAGCGGTAGGCACACCAAATCCATACCGAAACCTCTACCAAAAATCTCAATAGGACAATTCCTACATACTAGTGAAGTTGTCATTGAACCCGATGCAGGAGTATCAACAACCATGCTACCTCGCATATCAGATATGTCCAGTTTCAACCTCTCAGCACAATCCAAAGAAATGAAAGAATGAGTTGCACCAGTATCAATAATTGCAACTAAAGGTGTGCCATGAATAAAACACGTACCTTTAATCAATCGATCCTCTGGAGTAGTCTCAGATCCAGACAAAGCGAACACTTTTCCACCTGACTGATCCTTCTTAGGCTTAGGACACTGCGGACGAATGTGACCTTCTTCACCATAATTGTAACAAGTAACAGACTTCCGTTTGCAGCCAATAGACAAATGACCAGTCTTTCCACATTTATAGCACTTCTTCTCATCATTCTTGCAATCTCGAATATGATGACCAAACTCACCACACCTGTAGCATCTGATAGGAGCCTTAGAATCTCCCCCACTAGGCCTTTTCCATCCACCTGCTTTCTGGTTACCTCTACCATATGGCTTGCCACGGTCCATATGTTGCTTTCCTCTTTTATCAACAGCCCCACGAGAGTGAGACGACCTAGTCTTGGTAATATCTTCTTCCAAGATCCTGCTACAATCCACCAGATCAGAAAACCTACGAATACGCTGGTACCTGATTCCCTGCTTAATCTCATCTCGGAGACCATTCTCAAATTTGATACACTTAGAGAATTCTCCAGCCTCATCATTATTGTAGTGCGCATAATACTTTGCCAATTCCGTGAACTTAGTAGCATACCCACTAACAGTCAGATTGCCCTGCTTAAGCTCCAAAAATTCAATTTCCTTTCTTCCCCGAACATCTTCAGGAAAGTACCTCCTCAGAAAAGCCCTTCTGAAATTAGCCCAAGTCAGTGCCTCTCCATCCTGAACCATTTCAGTCCTTGTTGCAACCCACCAGTCGTCGGCCTCTTCTGCCAACATATGCGTACCATATCTGACTTTCAGATCTTCAGCACAATCAATCACACGGAAAATCCTTTCGATTTCTTTCAGCCACTTCTGGGCACCTTCAGGGTCATGTGTACCTTTGAACAACGGAGGATTGTTCCTTTGGAAGTTCCCCAATTGCCTATCAGCACCAATCACGCCTCCATTTGGATTTCCAGCAAGTACACCAGCTAACATCCCCAAAGCCTCAGTGAGTGCAGCATCATTTCGTCCGTTACCTCTTCCAGCCATATTCCTGAGAATTAAAACATACTCCTCATCAGAATACAGTATCGACAGTGTGGCCTTACACTAGTCGCATACAAAAGGAATGACTGACTCAAGACTCTGGTCGCAACGACCGACTATGCTCTGATACCACTATTGTAACACCCTCTAAAACCCCGCATAAAATTTCGCAAATAATTAAAATCATATTTTCAGAGTACATGTATTAACGAGGATGTCACAATTCTCTTTTAATAAAAACAAGTTCCTGTCATGCATAACAAAGAAGCAACTCATGCATGTTTACACAGCGGAATATTATATTTAATAAAACCAAAGTTATAATATTTTCAATCATCAGGGATTAACACCTGGAATATATCAGCATCATATCATAACAAACATAAGGAATAAACGAGTCTGACTAAAGCAGCTCGACAAACAAACGTTCCCGGAGTTACAACTATCAGAGCATGACCCGGACAATACTTAAACGGAAATAAACTAGAAACAACAAGCCTTCGCCAAGCACCTGAACGAAGCTCCTCAATCTGAAACATTCAACAGTAAGGGTGAGCATCTCAACTATACATTTGATTATACGTTCATAACAATCAATTCAGAAAAACCATAAGCATCACCCAAACAGTTAACATGTTTCATAGTTTACGAAAACCTTTACAATTCATATATTCATAATATATTACTTTTCATACTTATAATTAACATCAAACATCATTAACAATTCAGCAACAATACATGCATACAATCAATTAAATACAACATTGGAAAATCATCCATTCATGTTATATTCAATATAATGCAACACACCCATGCATGTGGTACCATTTTACCGCCCCATTAAATCTCGGGTCACGGACAACTCACTGTTCCATTATATCGCGGACACGGCTACCACCTCAACGTTCCATTAAATCGCGGACACGTATATTGGCCACCATGTTAATTCCACACAATGGGAATTAACAAATGCAACATGATATGTACAGTATGTACCACTCAGCATACTATTAACATCAATAAACCATATCATGCAACATCAACAATATCCAATACAACATGATATGAATAGCATGTAATCACTCAGCATACTATTAAACACCAACCAATCATATCAAGTTATATCATAATCCATGCTTGATAACATTATCTAAAAGCATAACAATAAAATCCACATAGTGTTGGTATCATAACATACAAACATTATTCGACACAAGCCTCCACAATACTATGCATATCATTAAGCAGCATGTTCAAAACTAACAAACACTGCACATTAAACAAAATCATTCCTGTACACCACAACAAAGCACAGAAAACAAAATTCAGAAGCCAACACAGGAGGTCAACACGGGTGCCCGTGTGCAGCAACACGGCCCGTGTTGCCCATACAGAAGATCAACACGGGTGCCCGTGTTGTGCAACACGGCCCGTGTTGATGAGCGCGTGCCAAATTTTCCTGTACCTGCAGCAGCTCATATGCCAACATATTTGCACGAAAATACATTTCTACAGCAGTGCAATGCAGTACAAAAACATCCAAATACACGTCAAGTTTCCAAAACATCAATTTCCTATGCCTCTGACTTATGTTCATCAATCTCCCACAAATTGAATAACTCAAATCCTTCAAGGTTATAGTTTTCTAAAATCGTTGGAAAACAGAATTCCTTTTTCAAATCATTTAATCCAAAAACTTAATTTTATAATTACCAACAATTATCAAGGTAACCTTAAAAGTGATTATTCGTCCTTTTGGGGAAATCTGATAACATCAAGGTTATCCTTAGAACACCTAAGGGAAACCCCCGATCATACAATTTCGATCTAAATCAACAATAGGGATTAATTTCTTAATCGATTCACAACCTTTAGGGAACCTAATCTTTTCTAACGAAATTCGACCCTAAAGTTATCGATCACTAAGAACATCAGAGAAAATGGGATTATCCTACGATTACCCAACCAATCGCATCTAAACCCATAAGCAAATATAAATTGAGTAGTAGCCCCCCTTACCTTATCAAATTGCAGCTTTGAACTCTTGAGCGATTGTTCTTCGTTCTTCAGAGCTCCAATCCCAAATATCTCCAAATTCTGTTTTATCGTGAAAAGTGAGAAAATAACTTAAGTTCCAAAATATATATCCTTATTTCTTTTGCACCCCCACTCTTTACTAACGACATTCCAAGCCCAATAACTTAAAACCCAATATTTTCTTATTTCTTTTATTTTCTTCAAATATTCCAAAATAAATAATTCTTTTTATTTTATTAATTCTAGTAAAATAAATTCCCAATTAAATAAATCAAATAATTAAAACTGGGGTGTTACAATACATCCCCCTGTTCATAAATTGTTTTTTTTCCTTTTTATTTTTCTATTTTGTAATTATTTTCTATTATTATAGTTACTAATTTTTATTGTAAATATTAATATTATTTATTATATAACTTAAATTATTTTTACATAAAAAATTGCATATTGTTTTCTTATATTATTTGCATTAAATATTTTTTATATCATGCATTAATAAGAATTTTTGCAATTAATATCTATAAAAAACACTCAACAAATCTCAAACTATTTTTCACAACAAATTAATCTAAACAACTATTTTTACAAAAGGGTTTCAAGCAAATTTTGACTTACTGCATTATTAGCCAAAATCTCTGTAATCATTACTCCCGGTCAAAATGCGAGGTGATTCAAAGTATGTTTGCAACCCCTAAAAAACACAAACTCATACGAACTACGAATTGGGACTCTGATTCTTCATAAGAGGATATGTAGGCATACAATCAAAAATCGTGGCGAGTCCTCCTAATTAAAATTTAAAACCCTGTTTACCCCAAACCTAATATCCTTGTGAACAAGGTAGAAGAAAGGGGCCTAACACCTTTCTTTCGTCTAATGAAGTCCGAAACCTAGAATCTCTGTTTGTGAATTAGGGTTTCCTATTAGATGCCCTTCCCTAGGATAAAAACTGATAGTGGTGACTCTTGATTTAAAAACTAGTCGCAACAGCTGGTGACTCTGCTGAGAAATTCAACTTTAGGTTTTAGGGTTTTTTGCTTTGGGGTTTTTATTGCTTTATTTATTTATTGATTTCATTTATTCATTGCATTTATTTAATTATTGTCTATTGTTTATCATTATATATACTGCGTGGCGGGATTTTTTTATATTTTCTCAAAATATTTTCAATGTAACCCTTAGAAAGAAGGTTCGTCTATTAGCTTAGGGGATACATCATCCCTGCGAGTTTATGCGACGACTTCGCCTAGAGTCGGTGAACTTCCGAAGAAGGAATACTTATCGAGAGATATCCTTTTGACGAGTAGGACTTTGGAAGGTCACCCATGACTCTTTGTAACGACCTTAACCTAAAATCTCATGACGAGACCTTTCACGACTTTGAGACGAAAGTTTCGGTCCGTAAAGAGGCTCCACCTAAGGGAGGACCTGTAATTGCAAGCTTCTCAAGTCATATTTAAAGCATGAGTTTTGATGAAGACAACATGGACATCAACTTTCAAAGGATGTGCAAAAAGCTTATCAACATCAAATAAAAGTCTTGAAGATTATTGAAGAATTATTGAAGAAATCATCAAATATCAAAATGGTATAAATAATTCTTTAAATCTTGAATATAGATGTTCACAATATGCATTCATCAACATATACATATTCCATAACTTTAACATCAAGAAAAACTTTGTTTGAAATATCTTTCAAAATGTATTTTTGAAAATAAACCTTTAGGAACCGGTTCCTCCCTAACAGGGAACCGGGTTCCAGCATTTCTCAAAAAACATGTCCCTGGAATTTGTACCAGGACCCGGGTTGTACCAATAGGGGAACCGGTTCCTGCGTGAAAAATTTGAATTTCAACTTATAACGTTCACTAAGAACCGGGTTCTGTCAGTGTCGGAACCGGTTCCTAGCGAACCAATGCAGCTTTTACTTTGTTTTTTGAACATTTTTCAAGTGGTATCTTTTCATGAATGCATTGCAACTTTTCATATGAATTTGCATGAATGAAGAGGTTCTTACAACTTTATAAAATGCAGATTTTTCAGATTTTCAAAACAAGAACACAATAACATTTTTATACATGTTCAATACTTCAATTTTCAAATTAACAAATATACTTCTTCATTAACAATTTTCTCATTCACTCTCATTTGAATTTAAACTTTCATGTGTTCATAATTTTGTGAAACTTGCCATATACACTTTCATTATCATTACAAGTTTCATTCATACATTGTGAACATTTATATACATTGTTGAGAATTGTTTTTATCTTGAAGAAGAAGATCAATTGAAGATTGATAAAGCTCTCCATATACTTCAAAATTAATCATTGTATTACTTAAAGATTTTCCCTTACTATCCAGGATTGTTGGGAGTAAGTGTTGTGATTTGAAGAGGATTGTTCTTCATTCACATTAGTGTTTGTTTGGTCTTAAAGGTATTAAGAACCTTTGATCACCCTATAGGTTAGATAGTAAGCATAGGCTGTACAATCATTCTAACTATAGTGAAATCTCTTTCGTGTTGGAAAGGGGACTGGAGTACTCTCGGATTGTGAGGGGAACCAGGATATATCACCGTGTTCTTTACTTTTCCGCATTTATCGCTTTCATCACCATAATCTGGAAAAGATAAAGATATAAACAAAACCTTCAAACACTTAACCAAAAATTACTACCAAGCATTCTCATAAAACCGAATAAATTTTATAAGACCTAATTCACCCCCCCCCCCCCCTCTTAGGCACTCTGAGACTTACAGGACCTTGTGCCTTTTTCCTCTGGTGTTATTCATGATGCCCTTAAGGAAACCACCTTTTGGGAGGGTAGACTAACCGTAGGTCAAAATTAAGGAACCTACCTTCTAAGGATACTTACCACCAAACCCTGCCACTAAACCATACATCCATACATTCATGCATTCATATTTGTCATATATTCATCAGTTGCGTCTGTTATTTGTCTTATTCACAGGGTACCAAAATAAAAGATATTAAAATCAAATTTTTGGGGACTGTCCAAACAAAAAATGGATACCAAATGGAAACAACTTGTCTGCGTCAGCGCCTTCCAGCCCAACCTTTCGAAAATCAAAACTATAAAGGGGAAGTTATCTGAGAGAGCTCTGAAGATGTACGCTCACCGCTATGGGGACACCCTTGACTTGACCAGAGTAGATGTTCAAATAGATGTTGTATCTTCCCTCATTCAATTCTACGACCCTACACTGAGATGTCTTACTTTCCAAGACTTCCATCTAGCACCGGCTCTGGAAGAATTTGACAGAATTCTGAACTTTTCCAAAGAGAAGGTCTATGTAGGTATCGGAAAAACTGTTGAAGTCAAAGTTTTGGCAAAAGGCTTAGGGATCCCCTACCCCGAGTTAGTGCAAAATTACCGACGGGAAGGTTCGATACAAGGAATCAAAAGGATATACTTGGAAGCTAAGGAACTTGAATTTTCTAACTATAAAGAATGGGAGTCTTGTGTTGATTTTTTAGGGATACTGGTATTTTGTGTAATTTTATTTCCTCGGACCACAGACTATATTGACCATGCATCCATTAGCATATTTTGGGGTGCGAAAGTCTTAAATACTGATCCAACTTCTGCTCTACTTGCTGACGTTTATTACACTTTGCATGTGATGTATGAAAATAGAAAGGGCACTTTGAATTGTTGCATTCCACTCCTATATACTTGGTTCATGACCCATCTTTACAAAGAAGCCTATATGATTCTGAAGCTGACCAAATGCGAATGGCCCCAGAAATTAAAGTCTCTCACTGCAAACACGGTACTATGGTATCCAAGGAAGCTAGATATTAGTGACATCACTATTAGTTGCGAATACTTTTCTAATGTCTCGCTGATTGGATCACGAGGTTATATTAACTATAACCCTACTCTGGCCCTGCGACAGCTAGGGTATCCCTTGGAAGATTGACCTACGGACGAATAACTCCGACCATTGATCATCCACGATATGGGTACAAAGGACCAAGAGTTGCTCAACAAGGTTATCCGGGCTTAGAACAAGGTCAATAAGGGGATAGTTGAAAGAAAAAATGTGGTAGCAAGAGAGCCTTACACCAGATGGGTCAGAAATAGGGTACAAATTATCAAGCTACCCTTTGAGATAGATCCAGGGTACAAGACAGAGGTCCTAGAGGTCACGCCTATATCCTTAGAAGAAATTGACAATTTGAAAAATGCCCTAAAGCAAGCTCAAAGGGAAAAGAAAGAGTTAGAACTCAACCTTCGCGATCTAACCAAAGAGAAGAAGTAGATGCAGCTCATACTTGAGTCCAAGGACCTACAAATAAAGAGAGATCAAAAAGCATTAGAGAAGGGGAGTCTCAAACAAAAGCGTACAATTGAAGGGCTGCTAAGTGCAACCTTTAATCTGGATTCCCATAACCAAAGGTTAGAAGATGTTGCTGCGGAAATTGAAAAGTTAACCAGATGGTATGAAAAGGCTACACATGACAAGAAGGTACTAGAGGAAGACCTAAAAGCCCATATCCAAGGTTTAACACAAGTTTCCTTAGACCAAGAAGAGCAAATAAAGTACCTCACCACTGGATTGCAAGACAGCCGAGAAGCAGAGAATAAGGAACGCCTAGAGAGGATGGAAGCACAAGGACTTTTGGTTCAGAAAACTGAAGAATACGAACAAGTATGCCTAGAATTGCAAGGTCTCGAAAAAGACTTCCTTATTCAGCGGAGACTTTATACGGAAATGAGGGGTGAAAAGATGTATTGGGAAGAGCAGTATGTCAAGATCGCCCAAGCAGGGAGAGACAACCATAAGATAATCCCACATCTTTATCAAGAGTACCAACATTACAAAGAAGGACATGAAAAACTTGTCTTCTTAGCCAACAATATTATTGAGGATATCCCTAGAAGTCTGAGAGACGCAGAAAGTGTGATGGTTCCTCTCCCAAAGGACGTTGAATACTTTCTCCAACTTTGTCGAGCAATGGTTGATGGTTTCAGAGCACACATCTGCAGGCGCACCTAGAAAATTTATTTCCCTTCATATATGTTAATGTAAACAAGTTTTGATACAAAGTTGTAATATTTTTCAATATCTGGATTATGTTACTTTCAATGAAGGCATTTTGTTTTCGTATCCCGTTTGTGTATCCATTTCAAAGGCAGTCTCCAATTAAAATAATAATAAACTGTGTACTTAAGTGAATAAGACATTTCATGTTCATTCATCTGCATGCATGCATTCATAAAACACCTGCATATCATATCAAAACTCATCTCTCGCATAATCTCTCCAGTAAACCATTGGTAGAAGAAGATCTCCACCTCCTTGGCCCCCGTATCAAATAAGGGCCTACCAGTAAAAAGCAATGGAATAAATTAAGAAGACGCGTGTTATGTTCAAAGAGAATCTCGACCAAGTAAAGGGTGATGTGAGTTCAATGAAGGGAGATCTGAGCCAAGTTCTTCTAGCTCTGAAGAACATCATTGACAGGCTGGACCAGACTCCCAGAGTAGCTTTCGTAGAAGTAGCCCAAACCATTGGTGCATCAAGCGGTCACCAATCAAGACTCCGAAAATTCCGTCATGGCCCAACAAGAAGCTGAGAATGAAGGGTTTGTCCCACCGCCATCAAAAGAAGGGACCCTACAAATCCCAATCAACAACACATAAAACTACTTGGACCTACAATACAGAGACCACGACCCAGAGGACGCCAACCAGGCACCATTAAAGACGACAAGTACCCAAGTTATTGATAATCCACTAGTAATGAATCAGTATAAAGCTCTGGAGGAAAGATTAAAAGTTGTGGAAGGTTTTGACGCTTTCGAGGTAGACCCTCTTGAAATGGGCCTAGTTCCCTATGTGGTAATTCCACCAAAGTTCAAAGTACCTGACTTAGGAAAGTACAAGGGGCTCACCTGTCCAAGAAATCATCTACGCATGTATTGTAGGAAAACGCATGCCCACACCCATAATCAGAAGCTGATGATTCACTATTTTCAGGATAGCCTGAGTGGAGCATCTTTAGACTGGTATATGCAACTGGAGAAAACACACATTCAAACCTGGGCAGATCTTGCTAATGCTTTCTTAAAGCATTACAAATATAACCTGGACATGGCGCCTACTCGCATGCAACTCCAAAATCTGTCCCAAAAGAAAGAAGAGTCCTTCAAGGAATATTCTCAAAGATGGAGGGAGATGGCGTCCCGCGTGCAACCACCACTATTAGAAAAGGAATTAGTAGATATGTTCATGGGAACTTTGCAAGGGTTGTATTATGAGAAAATGGTTGAGAGTATCTCTTCTGGATTCTCAGATCTAGTGACTATCGGAGAAAGAATCGAGACTGGAATAAAAAGTGTGAAGATATCAGGAGGATCATCGAGCACCCCCCATAATCCAAAAAGATCTGATTCAAACTACCCGAAAAGAAAAGAGGGAGAAATTAGCGTTGTAGCCTCACAACCAAGGGAATCACAACCACTAATGATCCCGCAAGGGCAGCAGCAAGATAGATTTAAAAGGCCACAAAGAAACTTTGATCCACTACCTATGTCACCCATCCAGTTATTACTACACTTGATTAAGGCATCATTGGTGGAAATCAAGCCTCTAGCTCCTCCAGTTGGGCCACTCCCATGAAGGTACAATGCCGATGCCAAATGCGAATACCATGCTAATTCTCTGGGGCACACCATAAAGCAATGTTGGGCGTTCAAACACAAAGTGCAGGACTTGTTAGAATCTCAAGATATCACCTTTGAGAAACTTAACATCAATACAAATCTCATGCCTCCACATGGAGGTCCGACAATAAATGCAATTGAAGTAGCCACTGAGTTTGGGGCAATCAGACAAGTAGAAACCCCAATCAACTTGTTAAAAGAATATCTGTTCGAATGTGGGTTCTTGTTGGAACATAATAAAGCCTTCAAAAGAACTTTGCAAGAGCTAATGGACTAGGGGATAGTCCAATTTGGACCATACCCTAAAGCCAACTATATAGCCGCGATTGAAGGAAAGAAGCCATTCGTAATCCCTTTCCAAGGCCCGTATCTTAACAAGAAAACTCTAGTGATCCTGTGGGAAGAATCGACGGAGACCACAAGGATGGTGCCCAAGAAGACTCTTCTAATATCAACTATTCCAAAGGTCACGATGGTAATTAAGGGACCCTCACCTATCCCTTACGATAGTAAAAAAGAAGTGCCATAGAGTTATGACTCGGCCATATACATTAATGGAGTGAAACAAGAAAGTAAGCCCTCACCAAGTCAGGGGCATGTGATTTCTAATATAGCAAGGACAGGGGGTATGACCCGAAGCGGTCGAATTTTTGGAGTTGAACCATCAAAGAAGAAGGATGAGGCTCCAACAAAGGACAAAGGAAAAGCAGTGGTTGATACAAGTCAAGAGACGGAGCCTTCCAGCAAAAACTTTACTGATCAGGAGGCATAAGAGTTTCTAAAAATAATCAAAAGAAGTGATTACAGAGTGGTGGATCAGCTTCACCAGACTCCAGCGAAAATCTCCCTACTCTCACTACTCATCAACTCTGAAGCACATTGAGATTCCTTGATGAAAGTACTAAGTTCATCTTACATTGCGAAAGAAATCTCAGTGAATCAATTTGGCAATGCCGTAGAAAACCTAACATCCTGATCATACCTGGGTTTCAGCAACAATGAATTGCCGCCACAGGGTCGAGCTCATAACAAGGCACTATACATTACTATGTGTGATACGGTGGAAGAACCGAATGTTTAATACTGGTTTGTGTTTTTTGTTTGCAAATGTCGCAGTAAGCAAGAGTCGCCACCGACTTTTCTTTTATCTAACAAAGGAAAGGGTGAAAAGAACAGAAAAATACCTTTTTCGAGAATTCTGAGTAAGGGGGTAGATTATGGAAAGGGAAGGTGTTAGCACCCTTTCCATCCATGGTTTTCCATGGGCTCTTAGGTACTTGCTCATTTTTTAAATTGCTTGTGTTTGTGTGTTTTAAAAAGCTTTAAAAAATGCCTTAGTGCGGCGATTCACTTTATATTAACTCTTGTATCAGTCCTCAAGAGTGTGATAAAGTGTTTAAAATGTTTTTTTGAAAAGTATGTTTGAAAGTGTGGTGTGAAAATTGGTTTGAGCAAGTACCTAACAGTTATCTACCTACTCGAAAAAAGAATGTTCTTTTCCTCTTATCCTTTAGACCGTGTTATCCTACTATTAGTGAGTATGTAATCCTAGTCATTGGATGTTTGAGGGACTATCGAAATGGACGTAATGGTCATTGAAGGCGACATGTAAGGATACCTTAGAATTTCGAATGGACTATCATCATAAGATCATTTCTCGTAGGCAACTCGAGGGACGTTTAGGGACTATGATCTTTATGACGACTTTAATCTGAGGGTCTTTGCTAAGAGTATCCCTATATTCGAGGGACATGACCATTGTTTCTGAAGGCAACCAAGTAATGTAATACCCTAGGGGTGCTAGTGAGAAATAGTGTGCTTTTTTCAGGTATTTTATCTTGAATTTAGTGATCTATTGATTAATTGAGCATACACGGCTAGGTTGCTAACAATTATATACAGAATATAAAATATAAAAGCAAGAAATAGAGGCCCTAAGCTATTACAGGGCTTTGGTGCAGATACATAAGAAATTTGACTGAAAAAACAAAGTGCGAAAATAAAATCATAATTAAGCTATTACAAACTGGACATAATCACATCAATAATAAAAATTAATCGTACGGCAAAAATAATTACGCGTGAGAATAAGAAAATTGAAAAAAGTTTGAAACCCTAAAAAACCTAATTTGATCATTGAAAATATTTTTTGGGATTTTTGCGAAAAAGGATTTCGAGTTTGACCTAATTTTCTGATTAATTTTAATTAATGAAACAAATTAAAGTTGATTAAATTAACTAATTTACAAAAATTAATTTATTGAGAAAAATACTAAATCCTATTTTTTGTGATGTTGATTTTTATGATTTTATGGAAAAATTAATTTAAGCAAAACAAATAAACTAATTTAAATAAAACAAAATTAAAAGGGAAAAAGAGTAAGCCTGAGGGGTGTAAACCCAAGTTGGAGGGTGCATGCTGAATTTCTGTTCAAAGCCCAATCCAGTTGGCCCATAGCAACGTGTGATTCAGTGTGGTTGTCCTAGGAGTGCCCACTATGGGGAGCTTCATTCGGAGCATTGGATCCATGGATTGACTGGTTCAAGGATGAGGATCTGAGGCCTATGGTGTGCGTGCTTGGAAGAACAACATGGAATCTGCAAAGAATCGTTAGGAAAAATAACATGTAGGATGCAGGGATCGAACCCCTAACCTCCTACACGCGTGTGCTTTGAAAACCTCTCCCTTTACCACTGAGCCAATCGTTCAATCATTAACATACACAAACAACATATATTATATGTGATGAAAAGTCAGTGGCTGTAATAAAAACGCGCAAGAATTCAGACGGGCCACTCAGGTTTTGACACGCAGTCATCTTCTTCGTTGAGACTGTCGTTTTAGCCTAAAGGTTTTACCTAAGGATGCGCTGTAGCTACAAACCTGCACATCTCAAAAATCATAATTATGCAATATAAATTCAAATCAAATATGCAGATCAATTGGATTTGGTCTCGTGAGCACGATGGTACTTACTGTTTGTCCTGATTTTGCCTGAAACGAAATACCCTAAAAATAACCTTGAAACCTTAACCATATAATTCAATCAAATATGCATCAAAACATATAATTAATCATGCAGATATGTTCTAAATAATCATACAAACATGAATATGTATTTAAAAATCATTGATCATGCATATATTTCAAAAAACCAATTTCAAGAACCATGGCAAATCGTGATACTTGTATATACCGTTTCTTGATGTGCTGATGCGTGAGAGTGGTCCAGATATCTCCCAAACACGCCTAGGAAGGGATTGCGGTCTTTGAAACGCCTTGAATCTCCCTCTAGAGCAAAACTCATTCCACACTTTTTGTCAAAATTCTGAACATTCTTGAGTGTTCTACACGGCCAAAATTCTTCCTCTTTTTGATCAGGGTTCGTTGTGTATATATAGTGGAACGAATTAGGTTAACAAATTTGAACTAAATCTTGAAGATTGAGTGAGAAAAGATTTGATTTATCCTGCATCTTTTGTTTCTAAAATGACCAAATCTTTGTGTTCTTTCCCACACGTTTCCTTTGGTTTGCCAACTTGTTTCAATCTTCTTTCGATTATGGGCTTTCTGGCTTGTTTGATCAAATCCCATCTTCATTCCTTCGAATTCCTTCCGTGTCAGCCTTACTTCAATTCGAACTAATCAGGACTTTCCTTATTAGAACCTTGCTCTCTTTGATGGTCCTGACTTCGAATTGTGCCAGCTTCAGTACTAAAGCTCCTTCGATTGGATCACCCTTTGCTTCGATTTCCTGCCTTTTGTAGAGAAGTCTCTGGTCGAATTAGCTCTTGTGGCGTTATGACCCAACAAGGCAAGACTCTGGCCTAGACATATTTTCAGAGTGCCCTCTTGATGGCCTATTTCAAATGGCCTGGAGGGAGTCCTTCGAAGGGTCCTTGTCCAAGTACCAATCGAAGGGTATTTATTGGAATATCAAACGAAGAGTCCTTTGCTACGCCAATCGAAAGGCTTTGACACAATGCCCATCAAAAGGCTTGTCATGAGGACAATCGAAAGGCCTTTTGCAGCTTTCAGTCGAAGGACGCTATGTAGATGGTAATCGAAGAGCATTTGGAGATGCCAATCAAAAAGCACTTTAGAGATGCCCATCGAAAGGCACTTTGGAGATGCCAATCAAATGGCACTTTAGAGATGCCAATCGAAAGCACTTAGTAGTTGCCAATCGAAGACCATCATTAACAGGCGAATCGAAGAAACTTATAAACAGACCAATCAAAGGAAACTTAGAAACATGACAATCGAAGGAAACTTAGAAACATCATTTGAAAAATTTCCTTGTCTTTAGGCCAAGGTTTATGACCACCTATGCAAGAGGAAAATCTTGGAAAAATATGAGAGGGAAAATTTTAGGGTACAACACTATGCAAATAGGTACTACCCACTTATCCAGGGTTCTCACTGATACAGGGCTCTGATTGGATGCATTGAGACATCTGTCATTGGTATCTGTTCAATATCTCTCTAAATCCCCCAATTTCAGGTTTCATTAATTCAATATAATCATTACTTATTTTCTATTTCTTACTGATTACATTTTCTAAAGAACTTATATAAAGTCAATTTACTATTTCATTCATTCACATTTTACCACCTTCAATATTCTCTCTTGTTCTAGTTTTTTTTTCAAAAACTCCTTCTATCAATTTTCTTTAAAGAATCCGTGTGAACAATGGCATCCTTATCAAGTCTCAAGAATCTCAACAGTGCTCCTGGTTCTTCATCTACTGAACAATATGAGGAGCCCATTAGAACACTACTCACTCCAGTCAAAAACCTTGAAGTTCTCTGTGAATTGATCGTCGATTTTGAAAGCTTACAAGAAAATGGGTTTAATTTGTATGAATATGTAACTGCACAGGGATGGAACAGATACTTTGATCGTCAGTTGGGTCCAACTTTTCCCATTCTTGTTAAAGAGTTTTGGATTCATGCTACTTCATCCAACCACCAGGTCACATCATAGGTTATGGGGAAGAAGATAGTGATTACAGAAGATTTGATTGGGAAACTCATTGGATACAATGGAGGCGGAGTCAGATGCATTGATATGGCTGATAAGTGTTCTGACCTAAAATACATTGCTAGGGTCATCTTCACTTTTGAACAGCCATCCAGCAAGATCATACACTTGAAAGATCATTACAGAATCTGGGCTAGAATAATTTCGGGATGTATCAATCACAGGAAGCCTACAAGCTCTCCCGATTACATCAACATTGATCAGCAGTTTCTGATATACTTCATTGCAAAGAAGACCAAAATAAACCTTCCATATTTTCTCTTCAACCATCTCAAAACAAGTGTGAAAGAGACAAGAGAAGAAGAAAGAACTAAGAGGGACTGGATTCCTCTAGGAAGATTGATTTCAGATATTCTAATGGAAAACAGGCTGATAGAACATTTGACAGAGGCTCAAGAAATCATTACTCTTGAAGCAACTGATGGGAAACCTTTGAATGCCAAGAACCTGAAGAAAATAAAGATTATTGAAAACATTAAGAAGGAACCAACAATTGCTTCTCATGAGGTCATCACTTCTAGGAGAATCCCTCTGAAGGATTTTCCACTATTCTCTGAGATAGATGCCTCTCCAGAGATTATAGTCAGATACCTTGAAGCTTGCAAGGCTGATGGGACTATACCAGAAATCAACATCCAAGATCTGCACAAGCCAGCTCCAGAGGTTGTGCTAAAGAAATCTAGAAAGAGGAAGGCAGCAGGAGAATGATCCTCTCAGAGGACACCCAAAGCTGCGAAAAAGAAAGGTAACACATCTTTTGTTTATGTTGTAGAATAAATAGCTATTCCAACATCTGAAACCATTCCCACTCAACCAATAAAAAATCCTTCACCCCAAACATTTGAGGATTTTTACATAGAGTTTGACCCATCTGTAACTCTTGGAAATTTCTTAAATGAACCTCACTCTCCCAATCCAAATCCAGAACAACATCAACCAAAACTTGCAAGAGTTCTCTCTGATATTGAACTGTTTGATCAAGACTTTTCCTCACCACTCCCAGAAAATCCAAACACTCAACCTCAACAACCATAAAATCCACAACCACACTCTCCTCAACCAGAACATCAAAACCTCAACTCACCCCAACCAGTAAATGAAAACCCTCTCACTCCTCAATCTGAAAATCCATCTTCTGAAATACCTGAACCGGAAATTCAACATGCTACCTCAGATCAATCAGAAGACTCCCTTACAGACTCTAATACCACTACCCTAATTCCTGGAATAACAGAACCCCTTATGGTTTGTTTACCTCTCTCCATTCATGATATTCCAGAAATACCTTCACCATATGAATCCACACCACCAAACACCCCTCACTCACCAATCCTGATTTATGATTCTTCCACTCCCTCACCTATCAACCGTCCAGCTGACCACCTCAGAACTGTCATTGATCTAGAAGCGCTGGACCATCTAGCTTCAACCTCACACAAAATTGCCATCCCCAAACCTAAACCAACCTTAACCAAATCAGATGTTGGTAAAAATCTGTTGATTTTTGAAACAAAAATACATGAATGGGTTACTTCTCTGGAGCAAGCAAGTCAAGAGAATTCTAATCCTGCTGCTTCTGATTCTCTGTGGGAAAGATTCAGAAAATGGTTCAACTCTGAAACCCAGAAGCTGAAAGAATTGAGCTATGAAAGGGCTCAGTAGAACTTCAGTGATCAGCTGAAAGCCTTCAAAGATCAAGTTCTAAGCCACTGGGACAAGAAATAAATTCTTCTGCTGGAAAACGCTCTCTGAAAAGAGCACCAACCTTCAAAAGCCACTGAACCAGATTCTTATAGTCATCCTCTGACTACTGCCCCAGAAAAGGTAATTGTAACAGAAGAAGTTGTTCAATCAGAAGAGGCTGCAGAGTATTCTGAATGACGTGCAACCCCTGAAGATACACCGGCTTCGTCTCTATTCATGCAAACTCTGGAAGAGTTGAAGAAGGAGAATGCCTTAATCCATGCCAGACTGGATAAGAAAGAAGACACAAATAAAGAGATCAGGGATATATTGGATAAACAATAAGATACAACAAAATAAATCAAAGACATTCTGGGAAAGCAGGAAGAATCAAGCACTCAAATTAAGAGCTTGTTGGAAGCTTCGTTCACACGACTTCCCCCTCCTTCTTATATTTTCTTTAAATTATTTATCTGTATTTCTCATCTTATCCACTTTGTTTCTGAAAAATGTCATTGCATTCTGTTTTTCAATATAAATCATCTTTTTTACTCTGATTATATTGCTTTTTGATACTTGACAAAAAGGGGGAGAATGTAAGATATTTTAAATAACAGTATACCGGGAAAAGTCTCGAATATTCTGAATATTTTAACCTCTATGTTTTTTGAAAAGCTTGAACAGGAACATACTCTGATAAGGACAGAAGGAGATGCATCAAAAGCTTTGACGAGAAGGAACGTCAGGGAAGTAACTCATCTCTATCTGAGTAATCAACTCATAGGGAGACTCTCTTAAGCTTTTTGTTCTATATCTTTCATTGAAAATCCTATTTTTTGTCATCATCAAAAAGGGGGAGATTGTTGGAACATAGTTTAATTCTACAACCCTTACTTAGAGTTTTGATGATAACAAACACAAAGAACAAATATGCACTCTAAATTTGTGTTATTTTGTATGTAGAAGTTCTGACCAAAACAGCATCAGAAGTTAAGCTACAGAAGCTTTCAAGCTGAGGCAGTCAGAATGTTCTGAAGAATGATGATCAAAATCTACGCTAAAGTAAAGGATACTCTGATTCTAAATAGAAGTCTATTATACCATCAGATCCTCACATCTCTGAGTCATCAATGTTCTGAAGTAAAATCAGCATGCAAGATTCTAGCTCTGAAGCGTTACTTTTCAATTAAGACAGTATCATATGCAACGACTTCAGTCGGACAAGAATCTTCTCAATATGAAAATAGCATTGAGTGTCCATTATCACGCTTTATGTTGGACAAGATTTCCAAGCCTATATAAACAAGATTAAAGGACAAATCATTCACGATTTTTGAAACTACTGTTCATACATCTAAAATGCTGCAATCTTTCATATTCACTTATACGCTCAAATTGTGTAATATATCACAATAGTGATACAGTTTTTGTAACGAAAAACAACAGTACACAATATATCATTCTCGTTTGATTAAGCTAGTTTTCCTTGAGATAAATCGGGTTGTGGTTGTACTTAAGAAGACTTTGGTAGTTGTCAAAGTAGTACCGTAATCAGATTTGATTAGTGAATTAAGTCCTCGTTGGAGAGAGGCGAAATCACCTTGGCGGGTGGACTGGAGTAGTTTGAGATCAAATGTACCAGGATAAAAATATTGTGTCTACTTCTTTTGTATTTAAGTTTCAATTCAACCCCCCCCCCCCCCCATTCTTGTGTTTTTCACTTCTTCATAATACGTATATATTCAGGGTTCCATATCAATGTCAAACATCATACATACACATACATTCAATACACATATGCTCAGGGTTCCATCCTAGTATCAGGAAGCATACACCTGCATCGCATAAACATAAGCAATCTAACCCTCGACTCAACCATCCAAGGGTCAATCAACAAAACAATTCTCCTGCGATTCAACCCGTCACCTAAGTCCCCATGCCGTGACACGTTCACTCCATCACCCAAGTCTCCATGCATTAATTAACCAAATTCTGCACATTTCCTCTAAGCCTCAATGTACTTGCTCAGCTAGCTACGTTGCCTCTAAGCCTAAACATATTCGTAAACTCCGTACATTGCCTCTAAGCCTCAATGTACTCGCTCAGATAACTACGTTGCCTCTAAGACTCAATGTATTCGCAAACTCCGTACATTACCTCTAAGCGTCAATGTACGCTCTCATCTCACTACGTTGCCTCTAAGCCTCAACGTATTCGCAAACTCTGTACATTTCCTCTAAGCCTCAAAGTATTCGCAAACTTTGTACATTTCCTCTAAGCCTCAATGTACTCGCTCAGCTCACTATGTTGCCTCTAAGCCTCAACTTATTCACAAACTCCGTACATTGCCTCTAAGACTCAATGTACTCTCTCAGCTAACTACGTTGCCTTTAAGCCTTAACGTATTCGCAAACTTTGTACATTGCCTCTAAGACTCAATGTACTCTCTCAGCTTACTATGTTGCCTCTAAGCCTCAACATATTCGCAAACTCCATACATTGCCTCTAAGCCTCAATGTACTCGCTCAGCTCACTATGTTGTTTCTAAGCCTCAACGTATTCGTAAACTCTGTGCATTGCCTATAAGCCTCAATGTACTCTCTCAGCTAACTATGTTGCCTCTAAGCCTCAACGTATTCGCAAACTCTATACATTACCTCTAAGCCTCAATGTACTCTCTCAGCACACTATGTTGCCTCTAAGCCTCAACATATTCGCAAACTCCGTACATTGCCTCTAAGCCTCAATGTACTCGCTAAGCTAACTATGTTGCCTCTAATCCTCAACGTATTCGCAAACTCTGTACGTTGCTTCTAAGCCTCAATGTACTCGCTCAGCTCACTATGTTGCCTCTAAGCCTCAACGTATTCGCAAACTCCATACATTTCCTCTAAGCCTCAATATACTCTCTCAGCTTACTACGTTGCCTCTAAGCCTTAATGTATTTGCAAACTCCATACATTGACTCTAAGCCTTAATGTACTCGCTCAACTCACTACGTTGCCTCTAAGCCTCAATGTATTCGCAAACTCCGTACATTGCCTCTAAGCCTCAATGTACTCTCTCAGCTCACTACGTTGCCTCTAGGCCTTAACGTATTCGTAAACTCCGTACATTGCCTCTAAGCCTCAATGTACTCGCTCAGCTCACTATGTTTCCTCTAAGCCTCAATGTATTCGCAAACTCCATACATTGCCTCTAAGCCTCAATGTACTCTCTCAGCTCACTATGTTGCCTCTAAGCCTTAACGTATTTGCAAACTCCGTAGATTGCCTCTAAGCCTTAATGTACTCTCTCAGCTCACTACGTTGCCTTTAAGCCTCAACGTGTTCGCAGAAACTCAATACATTGCTTCTAAGCCTCAATGTACTTTCCTCATCTCACTCATTACTTCAAACTAAGGTGAGCGATATACCATCGACTTCTCTTATTTTCTCAAGGCTCATGAGGGCATGCTATATCAGCATAACCTTATGAGTGGGTCGGACAAATTTTGGATATTCCAAGTATTCATTAAACTCCTAATCAAAATGTGCTAGACTTGCGTTTTTCTCGCGCTATTCAATTTGAATATAATTGAATAGGGGCAGCTGTTATACCCCAAATTTGTCTTACCTCAGTAATCCTTTTCTTAGAGTTATTTAATTAAAAGACGGTACAACAATATCTGATGGACTATCTTTATTCAATAAGAAGGGGGGTGTATTTTAAAACAAAAAGATTTAGTTGTCATTAAAAAATAGGGGTGAAAATTAAATTTGGGAGTATGCAAAAGAAAGGAAGAATTAGCGCTAGGCCCAATTGAATTAAGGGAGAAGTTTTGACTACAAGCGAAAAATGCTAGGCTGTATGGATCAAGCGCTGACCCATCAAAACTTCTGAGACAGAAATCCCAGAAGTTCCTCCTTACAGAAGCAAACACAAAAAAAGTTGTGCAGATCAGAGCCAAAATCACGCACAGGCTAGCGCTGGTACAGAACTAGAATATCATATCTTCTAGCAGAGTAAGCAAGGGTAGAATCAGATTATCTTCCACAGCCCAAGCTCAGAGTTTTAGAAGCTAAGCAGCCCATGCGCAAATTTGTTGGATGTGCACTGTATCAATTTCAATCAAATATTCTACAGAGAATCAATTTCAATCAAATCTTCTACAGAGAATCAATTTCAATCAAATCTTCCAAAGAGGATCAATTTCCAATCAAATATTTTTAATTTCATCCTCAATCTTTGTTCTAGCCATAGTCCAAGCCCAAAAATTAAACATTATAAATAGAGGATCAAATTAACAAATGAAAAAAAGAAGGAGAAAAAAGGAGGAAAGAATACAAGGAGAGAGACGAATTTGCACGAAAAGCAACACGGTAACGCTTGAGGAAAGAGCAAGGAGAGAATTTCTGGAAAACCCAAAAGAAGAACGCGAAGAAGAACAACTGAGGTTTCAATATTTGGAACCCTAGTTTCAAATCATCGTCGCTCTACCTTATATCGCTGCTGTCACTGGAATCTGCAGAAAGAGAGGGAAAGGACGGCCAAATACGCACCAGAATCAGTAGGAAAAAGCGCCAAAGGGGTAAATTTTAATTTGTTTCTTTGCTGTCTTCATGCTGGGTAGGGTCAGAAGAATATAGGTAGGGATGAAACCATAGAAAAGATCTGTAGATAGTCTTATATTCTAATTGCATGTTCACACTAATTTCTTACGTTCAGATGTAGTTCCCTTTTAGAAGTTCTGACTAGGTTAACCCAGGTTTCAGGTTCTTTCCCTTGTCCAGAATTAGCATTAGGTTTATATACTTTCCGTTAGCCTTTTTCAAAAACTCTGAGTAGTGGGCTTAACCCAGAATTTGCCGTCCCTATTTCCTGAGTTTGCTTACAGCTTCCCTTTCAGAAGTTCTGCGACTGGGTCAAAACCTAGTCGATTTCCGTGCATCCCCTACAGAACTTCTGCCCCCTTTCAGAACATCCCTTTTACAGAATTGGCGTTAGGGCTTGGAAACCAGAGGATACATCCCCCTGTTCATAAATTGTTTTTTTCCTTTTTATTTTTCTATTTTGTAATTATTTTATATTATTATAATTATTATTTTTTATTGTAAATATTAATATTATTTAATATATCACTTAAATTATTTTTACATCAAAAATTTCATATTATTTTCTTATATTATTTGCATTAAATATTTTTTTATATCATACATTAATAAGAATTTTTCAATTAATATCTATAAAAAACACTCAACAAATCTCAAACTATTTTTCGCAACAAATTAATCTAAACAACTATTTTTACAAAAGGGTTTTAAGCAGATTTTGACTTACTGCGCATTTAGCCAAAATCTCAGTAATCACTACTCCCGACCAAAATGCGAGGTGATTCAAAGTACGTTTGCAACCCCTAAAAACACAAACCCATACGAACTACGAATTGGGACTCTGATTCCTCATAAGAGGATACGTAGGCACATGATCAAAAATCGTGGCGACTCCTCCTAATTAAAATTTAAAACCCTGTTTACCCCAAACCTAAACCTAAAACCTAATATCCTTGTGTAAAAGGTAGATGTAAGGTTCCTAACACCTTCCTTTCGTCTAATGAAGTCCGAAACTTAGAATCTATGTCTGTGAATTAGGGTTTCCTATTAGATGCCCTTCCCTAGGATAAAAACTGATAGTGGTGACTCTTGATTTAAAAACCAGTCGCAACAATTTGATAAAGCTTTCTTAGGTTAGTCTCTTTCTAATGTATGTCTGTTACTGACTCTAGACGTATATTCTAGGTATCTTTGTTAGATCTCATTCCCGGTATCTTTCTTATGTCTTCTACCAACTCCAAACATGTTTATTCGATATCTTTTGTATATTTCCTTTCCTCGGGATATGCATTATTAGTATATTTGATGGGGATTTCTTCGGTTAGTCTATGTCGTATGTTCGCTACCAACTATGAACATACATTTATGGTACCCCCAGGGAAGTACTTTCATCTGGTCTCTTTCTTATGTTCGCTACCAACTCCGAACACATGTTTCTGGATATCCAATCTCTCTTTTATGTGTCTAACCCTGACCTGACATACATTTGTCCTTGATAGCAATTGTTCACCGAAAAGCAAAAAATAGGAAATACAGAAAAACAAAAATATAATAATACCCGACAATCTTCAGAGTGCAAATTTTGCGGTTCTGTTAAGTATGTTCTGGTTAGGAGCTAATTCTTTGCAGAAGATCTTCAAAAGTGTGAATTACCAGAGAAAATTTCACTCTGAATTGTTTTTCTACCAGACTATTTTTAGATATTGTAAAAATCGTAACTCTCTCTATTTTTATCATATCGGGACGATCCTTGAAGCGTGAGATCACAAATTTTGTAGAAGTTTCAACTTTGCTTCAAGTCCCAATTCATATTATGCTCCGATGACTTTTATTTATGGTTCGTATCCGAAAGTGTGCACGAAAATAAGCTAAAATTTTCAATATGAGACAATCATAACTTGTTCAGTTTTTTCGTATCGGGGTGATTCTTTCGGCATAGGGTCATAAATTTTGCCACTGACATTTTTTCTTCAGGGTCTGCATCGATATTTTGCATCGAACATCATGAGCTTATGGTTTGTTTGTGCGTCGTACACAAAATAAGTTGTAAAGTTCTGCACTGTGAATGTTTACACTGTGTTTCTCGTCGTTCAGGGCAACATAACCTGCTCAATTTTTATTGTATCGAGACGATTCTTTCGGTGTCACGTCACAAATTTCTTCATCAAGAGATTTCTTTCAAGTCACGTGTCAAGATTTCACACTAATTATTATGAGCTAGTGGTTTGATCTCGCACTGTGCACAAAATAAGTTGAAAATTCAAGTTTGGAGCCAAAACTATATATTTCAAATTTAAAATCTCAAACACAATTACACTCACATTTTCACATTTCACAAAAATAAAAACCAACTCTCTCTCAACTATTCTCTCATTCTCTCAAGAACAACTCAACACAAACTCACAAAAAACTCATCGAATCTTGAATAAAATTTTCATCTTCTTCCCAAATATTTCTGCAAGCTTATCCTAATCTTCAATCTCCCTCTGTTTTGCACCACACATGCTATCGGTACCAGCCTGTTCTCGTTGCTCCCTCCACTTTGCTAACCGCCGCGAGTTGATTTCACCATCACGCCAGCATCCTGCTCTATCGTGAGCATCTGATAATTCTTCCTCCCTCCGATTTCGTGTCGATTCTGGATTCCTCTCCATCCTCCGTGTGATTATTTTTTGGACAACTTTTCCACCTCTCCGATCCGTTTCGTTTCGGTAATTCTTGAATTCTCTTGTTTTATTTGTTTTCTTGCACATTTGATTATTGATAATTGTTGTGGAATTGAGGAATTGCTATGAATTGGTTAATTGAGGAATCTCTATGAATTGGTTAAACTTGAATTCAATTTTATGAATTAAATTGAGTTTATATCTTGAAATTGAAATTTGATGTGTATTGATGATGATGATGATGATGATTATAATTAAAAGTGGAATTGGTTGAGCTTTATGTGAATTCATGAAATTATTTTGATTCTTGAATTGATTAAAAGCATGATATGAATTTGATATAATTTCATGAGTTGAATATTTTTTAGACAATTGTTTGTGAACCAGTAAATTGGTGTTGATTCTTGATTCTGATTTTTGATGTCAAATTATGTTGAATTGGTTAATTGAGGATTTAATCCGGATATACTTTTGTTGATGACTTTTGATGTTGAATTATTCTGGAATTTTGGATTCTTGAATTGTTGTTGAGAATTACCGGTAAATTCATGAGTTAATGCAATTTTGGATTGATTTAAATGACGAATTGATTTTCACAATATTGAAAAATTCTTGATCCGATAAATTTCATTAACTCATGAATGATGTTTCAAGCTTGGAATTAAGACATCCGATACGGTTTCATTCTTTGTAACTTGTTCACAATTCTTAAGCGATAATACTTGAACCAAAAGGTGTGTTTCCGCATCCGTTTGAATTTGTTGAAATTGATTTCATATAATACTGGTTTTAGTATATGTTATGTGTAAACAAGGTGCAAATCGCTTCTAAAATTTGTTTGAAGTTTAATTGATCATATTCGCACATTTATGGATGGTTAATGTTGATTTTTATTGTTTCTGATGTGATTTTCCAGGTGAATTTGTGATATGGTGTAGTGTTGTCCGGACTTTAAAAAATGCACTTGGTTTGAATTTTATTTTGCAGTTCATATGTTTCTAGATTTAATCAAACAATTGTGGAACATTGATGTTAATTTCGGTTAATTTTGAGATGACTTTTCATGCACATTTGTGAAGCAAAATGACTGTGTGCCCTGACACTTTTGTCACATGTTTTTAGTGATATAATTTGTATCTCATGTTTATTTTCATGTAGTTGTTCACTTGTTGATGATTGTTTTCAAGTTTACTCGATTTTGATGAGATTTCTTGTATGTTTTGTCACGTGTCTGAGTTGCTGCCTGGTTTTAGAAGTCAAGCTCTGAATACGTTTTAATTGTTAAATTATGAATGATTAGCCTTATTTTGATGTTTGTTTGGTATTGACTTCGAGTCTTGTTGATTTTATGATGATATTTTGTGTGATTCATGTTAAGATGCACATGTTGCCCGTATTTGGTTTTGCATTTTCGTTGCTTGTTCAATCTTACATAATGCATGATAATATGCCCGTTTGAGTTGTGGTGTTTGTAATACGGTGGGAGAACTCACTTGTTTTTGCGTTTTATCGCAAATGTTGCGGATAGCAAGAGTCGTCACCGACTTTTCTTTTATCCAATAAGGAAAGAGTGAAAAGAACAGGAAAGACCTTCGAGATTTTCTTGAGTTCAGGGGGTAGGTTATGAAAAGGGAAGGTGTTAGCACCCTTTTCATCCGTAGTTATCTACAGGCTCTTAATCACTTAGCTCACTTTGAAAATTTTATTTTTATGTGCGAGTTCGAAAATATTTTGAAAATTTCCTAAGTACGGCAACTTTGTAATGATTCTTGTATCAGTTAAGAATGCGTACAAAGTGTTTGTTTTTGTAAATATTTCAGATGAAGTGTTTTGTATAAAACATGTTTTTTGTGAGCAAGAGATTACGAGCTATCTACCTACTCAAAATTCTTTCATGTTATTTTTCTCCTCCTTTAGATAGTGTTATCCTACCATTAGTTAGTAGGAAGCCCTATTGTTGGATGTGTAAGGGACGGGTGTAGGGTCGTCGTTATGGTCATAGAAGGCAACATATAGTGATACCTTAGCAATTCGAAGGGACTGTCATCATATATTCATAGGCAACATCTAGGGACAAGATCATTTCTCGTAGGAAACTCGAGGGACATTGCGGGACTATGATCTCTATGATGATTTTGACCGAGGGCCTTTGCTAAGGGTATCCCTACGTTCGAGGGACATAACAATTTTCTGAGGCGACGAGTGAGGTTACCCTAGAGGTGCGAGTGAGAAAATGATTCAGTTCAGTTATTTATCTTATTTGTTTAGTTTTGTCTAACAGTTGGTTTTAGATCTTGCCATTCACACCCTAGTTGCTAGCAAAGTAATACAACAATAATGAAAAGCAGTAAAGTGCAGGAAATAAAAATCTACACTATTACAAGGATTCGGGAGTGGGGGTACAAAATAGTAAAAATCGAGGGGAAAGAGTAAATTCCTAATTAAACTATTACATATTGTAGCAGATACATAATTGGGAAAAAAGCTAATGCGAAAGTAATACGCGAAGCTGTAAAAATGAAAAGAAACAAAAAAAAAGTTTGGTAATTGTTTGATGAAAAAGAAGTTTGATAATTGACCTAAAAACCTAATTGATTTTAATTGATTAAAAAAAGTTAGGTAATTAAATTAAGCAAACCCTAAAATCTAGGTTGATTTTAGTTTAATTGAGAAAACCTAAAAAATCAAATTAAGGTTGATTAAATAAAACCTAAAATTAAATTAAATTGTTTAAATTAAAAAAATCTAAAATAAAATTAAAAGACTAAAATTAAATTAGGGTTTGTTAAAAAATGTTTTTGAAAAAGGTTTTAAAGAAGAAAAGGGTGAAAAAGAGTGAGAAACGTAGAAAATAACCAAAAGAGTAGAGTGGGTGTTGAGCCCACACCCTCAGCAGTTTCACGCAGCAAGCTTACCACCAGGCCAAGCGTGCCTTGGTGTTAGGATATGCATCCAATGTGTTTTGTACTCTATCCTGCAAAAAAATATAAAAATATGAGAATTTTGGCAAAACCGGGGATCAAACTCATGACCTGGGAGACCAATGCCTTAGCGCGCGTTTCTGCCACTGGGGTGGCTATACATCCATTTATTTAACTAAACCAATCAATATATATTATACGCCTGAATATATTAACCAGAGAGGCGTTGAAGCCCTAGCTCCGATCGTCTTCTCCGGCGACATGTTTCTTTCAAAACCTGCAAAATCAAAGCATTAATGATCCAAAAACGTCCTACCCCCTAAATCAAGGGATGCATATCTAATGGAAGTACTTTTGTAGGCTAAAACTCAAGGGATCAGGAGCTATGGTAAAAATGCGTGGGATCGGTGCTAGCATGGTGGTTCAATATTTAGCATGCATGTGATCATTGTGATGATCCAAACCTGTTCAAATGCATCTCAGAAATATGTTAGTGATATTAGTGTGGCTTAAAAGGAAACAAAAATTACGATATGAAATTTGAAAATTTTATGAAATAAGAGATGCATGTATGGTGTTTTCATGAGCTTTGGAACATCAACATCGATACATCCTTTCTCTGTATGATGACTAGGAGTGAATGAGATAGTTGTTTTGCAGTGAGAGGCTTGTAATAAGAATTTTGAAATTTTAGGGTTTCTTGAAAAATTTGATCTTTTTTGGCAAGTTGGTGGAAAGGGTTTTTTTCGTGTCGTTTTGTATGAGAATTGATGAGATTATATAGGGGAAATTAGGTCAAAGACATGTGATCTTGGACCTTGTAGAAGAAGACATGATTTTATCTTATTTATTTTGCATTATTAATGAAATAAATAAAAAATAATTAAAATGATTAAAAGAAAAATAGGTCAAGGGATGCATGAATGAATTTTGAGGTGTATAAGGAGTATACAGTATGTTTGGACTTTTAAACAATGGCCCAATAGTCCAAAATAACAAGCTTGCTCACTTTAAACTTCATGCATTTGCCCAAAATTTTCCAACTTGCAATGGTCATAACTTACTCAATTTTAATCTTTTGAAGGTGATCTTGGACTTTTTGGAAATCGCGAGATGTCCTTTACAATCTCTTTGTTTATAATTTTTGCTTTTGAAGAATTTATCTTGATGTAAGATGCCTTGACAAAAAGTGTCTTTTTGTTGACTTTTGGAATGACCTATAATGTATTGCCTTATATCTCTCAAATGATGCACTTTTTAGACTTTAGCTTAGAGATTCATAGTTGTAGAGAATTTAATTTCCTTCAAAATGGGATTTTTTTGGGTAAGATTTAATGAAGAATGTGAAAGTTATGCTTGGTCAAAGTTTAGTTGACTTTTCCTAGGGAAACCCTAATTTGGCAAATTTTGACTTTTGATGATTTGAAGGTTTTTTCTTGATGAATCATGATCAACCCTTGATAAAATGATGAATGTGACTTCAAAATATTTATGTTGACCAAAAATATTAAGGTTTAACTGTATGTTGACCATAATTGACTTTTTACCCAATATAGTTAATTTTCAATCATTTGAGCAATTGACTGAGCAAAATTGTGATGCAAGGCATGAAACTTGGTATGAGAATTCTTGAAGACATATGAGGAACCATGAAAACAACTTGAGATCTTGGAAATCCAATCTTCCTTGAGAAATACCAAACCCTAGTTGTGAGTTTATTGCTTAGGAGGAGAATTTGTCTGATCAAACATTGAGTAGCCTTGAGCAATTGAAAACCCTATGAGCATGAGGAGCTGTCATGAACAAAATGGGAGGGAAAATTTTAGGGTACAACAGCTTCCCCTGTTCAATCTTCTTAAACCTGAAGATTTAGATTGGCATGTCCGCCATTTGTGACTTGAAGGTGGAAGAGGATTGAACACTTAAGTGCCCAGAAATTTGCACTCGCATGTGCAGGCGGTAATACTGTTTGTTGATAATATTGCTTGAATAGGATTAAAGATGCCATTCAGAGAGATGACGGAGAGTCGTCAGAGATGGGCTTATAGATTCCATCCAAATTTATTGTTGATAGAAGTATTAGAAGGAGTCTACGCTTGACTTCATCTGAAGAATGCTTTCCAGAATGAACCTTTGGGGAAGGTGTTTGGGTAGCAGCTTGTCAAATTTAGTCTGAGGGAAGTGTTTGTCCTGTAGATAGTCGCCCCGTCCTGTTTCGAGAATTGATCTACAATCTGTTTTTGTTGGTAAACCCGTCCTGTTCCAAGAATTCATACCACATGGTGATAAAGATAGTTGTCCTGTCCTGTTTCGGGAATTGATCTTCACCTGGTCATAAAGATAGAAAAATAGTTTCCCCGTCCTATTTAAGGAGTTAATATTTGCTCGGTTGTATAGATAGTTTCCCCATCCTGTTTCGAGAGTTAATATTCAACCTGTTCATGTAGATACTCGCCTCGTTCTGCTTCGGGAATTAATCTACAATATGCTTTCACAAATAGTTTCCATGTCTTGTTTCAGGAATTAATTTGTGTCTGTTCATCCAGATAGCTCCCCTGTCGTGTTTCGGGAATTAACCTGGGACCTGCTTTTTGTTGTCCGTAGAGATAGTTTCCCCAACTTTTTTCAGGAATTAATCTCTGACTTGGTCACATAGATAGTTGCTTCGTCTTGTTTTAGGAATTAATCTTGGATTTGTTTGAGAATTATTGGTGATATTCACCTGTTTGTAGATTTTACCTGAAAAGATGAAGAGTTAGTTGTATGCAATGTCATGATATATGAGATGCATTGGTTAATGATGTTCTCAAAGTAAATGAGAGTGTGCTATATGTGTTTCGTATGCATATGCTATGATATTTTCTAAATGGTGTATGAATGTGAAATGTCGTCGAAGCGTATTCGTAGCTCCGTATAATGTTTATGATTGGGGGAAATAAATCCCTGACTGTTGTTGGGATGAAGAATATATGTAATCCTCAATATTTTTTTAGAATGTTTCTGCTGAGAATTCCTGCTTTCTGTTTGAGGAAACTCCTTTGGGAAATGTGATTTCTGCTTGGGGGAGAAAAGTTCAAGAACATTGGTCATTCACTGATCTACAGAGGAATTTAATTCTTATATACCCTGACCGGGGATAAAAGAGATGGATAACCTTTCGAGGTGCTTCTTGATCGAGTTTTCGATATGGATGTTGATTCGTCTGGGGAGGATAAGGTTAAACGATATCTGGTCCGGTTTCAAATTTCATAGCAACTCTCTGGGGATAGTTGTCTGGACTGCCATTTGCTGGAGAGGGGAACTTTGCCAATGATTTGTCGTAGTCAAAGGAATAGACTCAAGCTGGGGAGACTGTATCTTGTTTGGTAAATAAACCTTTTCGGGGAAATAAATAATGTTGGAGAAACACTCTACTGAGGAAATAAACTTGCTAGAGGAATATATTTTGTTGAGGAAATGAACCCTGCTGGAGAACAAAATTCTGTAGGGGGTTTTACAGTGTTGGAGAAATAAATTCAACTGGGGAAGAGAATTTCTATGAATTGTGTTGGTGACATACTCTCTGACAAGGATTGAGACTTTGTAGGTTGGCGGTATTACCGGGGAAAAGATCATACTCCTTTGCATACTAGGGTGATCTGCTGGTGAGTATGATTAAGGTATTTCAAACTTGCTGGGAATGTGTCGAGTTTATAAAGATGACTCCGTGGGGGATAATCTTATGGGAACTGCTCTGTGGGGATTATTCCATGGAGGTAGTTCTATGGGGATTTATGGATGACTTTAACGTTATCCCATCTCCTACAGTCTTGAGTAAATACTTATTCCTGTTTTTATGCATATATTTATTAATAGTAATCATATCCATATGCATATGTTCATTCAATTTAGTCATTGGACATTTTTGCAAACAAAACAGAAAAAGTAAAACAAATTTTGAAATTTGAAATTGTGTTTATATTGATAGTTTGCCTATAAACAGGTGATTTTTGTACAAAAAGACAAAAATCCTAGTAAGAGGAAATCGTCCTGAAATGAAAGGAGTAAAAAGTAAAACAAAACATATAGATATCTGTAAATGATCTCGTCGGGTTTCAATGTCGCTATTGTCCCTATGTCTTAGAGAATCTCATCCCTTGTTGTCAGAAGAAGTTGATTGAATTGATCGGCACCATTCGAACTTGACGTTGGTAATAAAGATGTCTGTAAGTGATCCAACGGGACATAGTCGTATGCCTTAATCCCTAATTTTTGCATGGACCTCCCTTTCGAGTTTTCAGTCCACCGGGATACCCTTTTTTGCCCAAGCCACCTTTTCAGGTTTTCGACTTGTTAGGTGTACAATCTTTTATATTTATCCCTAATTTTTGCCAGAACCCTTTTAGTTCGCCGGGATGCCCTTATTTTTTCCTAGGCCAGTCAACCTAGAGGGTCATTTTCATGCGTAGTGTCTTTAGACTATGTTCGCATTCACAGGATGCAGAAAATCTTCACCGCCCATGGTGGTAAGTATCATAGTGCCACCCAAAAATATCTTCTTGATTACAACTGGTCCTTCGTAGGTGGGAGTCCATTTTACTCTGGGATCACCCTGTGGTAAAATGATGCATTTTATTACCAAGTCACCAGCCTGATATACTTGATGCTTGATTTTCATATTGAAAGCTTTGATCATACATTTCTGGTACATCTGGCCTTGACAAACACCCACAAGCCTTTTCTCGTCAATCACATTCAACTGGTCCACCCTAGTCTGAATCCATTCATCTTTTTCTAAATCTGCATCTTTCATAATTCTCAGAGAAGGGATCTGGACTTTGACCGATAAGATAGCTTCCATACCGTAGACTAGAGAGAATGGGTTTTCCCTAGTTGATGTTTGTGCTGAAGTGCGATGGCCATGGAGAGAGAATGGTAACATCTCATGCAAATCTTTATATGTCACCATCATCTTCTATATAATCTTCTTAATATTCTTATTGGCTGCTTCCACTGTGTCATTCATCTTCGGTCGATACAGAGAAGAATTATGGTGTTGAATCTTGAACTGCATACAGAGTTTCGTGATCATAGTGTTGTTGATATTGGTAGCATTTTCTGTGATAATCCTTTCGGGGATGCCATACTAATAGATAAGATTATGCTTAATGAATAGTGCAACCACATTCTTAGTAACAGAGGAAAACGAGGCTACTTTAACCCATTTTGTGAAGTGATTAATGGTGACGAGGATGAAGCGATGTCCGTTAGAGGCAGTAAGCTTGATTTCTCCAATCATATCAATGCATCACCATTGCAAACGGCCAAGGAGCAGACAAGATATTCAGAGGTACCGGAGGCAAATGTACTTTGTCAACATAGATCTGGAATTTGTGACAAGTTCTCAAGTGGTGATGGAAGTTAGTTTCCATAGTCGACTAATAGTAACTCGCTCTTAAAATCTTCTTAGCCATAGTATTCCAACTGGAATGAGTACCAAAGATACCTTCATTCATATCTTCTATAATCTTCTCTGCCTCTTTCTTGTCCACACAACGAAGTAGAGTCGAATCATGGTTGCGCCTGTACATAATTCTATAACTCAAGAAGAACTTAGCAGAGAACCTCCGTAGGAATTTCTTGTCATTGATAGACACTCCTTCAGGGTACTCTTAAGCCTCGAGATATCTCTTCACTTCATAAAACTAAGGATTCTCTTCTACTCCGTCAGTGTCAACTTTGTAGCAGTGTGCCAGATCGTCTAGCCTTTCAATAGTAATTTTGGGAGCCTCATTGTCCCATCTGACCTTGAACATAGTTGACATGGTTGCTAACGCGTTTTCCAACTGATTCTCTTCTCTTGGGATGTGCTCAAAAGTGATCTCCTTGAAGTACGAGATTAAGGTAAGCACATGTTCTCTATAAGGGATGAGATTCGGGTGCTTTGTATCCCATTCTCCTTTAATCTAACTGATTACCAGGGATGAGTCCCCATATACGCTCAAGAACTTGATTCTCAGGTCAATAGCAGCTTTAATACCCACGATTCACGCTTCATATTTAGCCATATTGTTAGTACAGTCACAACATAATATGGAGGTGAAGGGTGTATGGAAACCCTGAGGAGAGATAATTACAGCATCAATTCCATTGTCAAGTGCATTATAAGCTCTGTCAAAAACCATAGTCCATCAGGATCCTGGCTCGGGTCCTTCATACGGTCCATGTTTTTCACAATCTGTAACTAGCATGATATTCTCGTCCGAGAATTTGAAGTTCATAGATTAGTAGTCGTCTATGGCTTGATGATCCAAGTGGTCTGCCAATACACTTCCTTTGATCGCTTTCTGAGTGGTTTACTGAATGTCGTATTCTGTTAAGACCATTTGCCATCGGGCTATCCTTCTGGATAAAGTTGTCTTCTCGAATATGTATTTTATAGGATCCATTTTAGAAATCAATAGAGTAGTATGAGTCAACATATACTGTCTTAGTCGGCGAGCAGCCCATGCCAAAGCGTAATAAGTTTTCTCGAGCTGTGAGTATCTTGTCTCGTAGTCGGTAAACTTTTTGTTAAGGTCGTATATTGCATGCTTTTTTTGACCAGACTCATCATGTTAGCCCAATACACACCGCATTAAATTCTCTAGCACTGTTAGATACATGATTAAAGGTCTTCCTTCAATTGGTGGCATCAGAATTGAAGGTTCTTGTAGGCACTCCTTGATTTTTTCGAAGGATATCTGACAATCGTCATTCCATTTTACTACCTGGTCTTTCTTCAACAACTTGAAGATCGGCTCACAAGTAGAAGTCAAATGAGAAATGAATCGGGTAATGTAATTCAGTCGTCCTAAGAAACTTATGACTTCCTTCTCAGTACGAGGAGTGGGCGTTTCTTAAATAGCTTTGACTTTATCGGGATCAACCTCAATACCTTTACCGCTGACAATGAAACCCAAGAGCTTACCGGATCTCACCCTAAAGGTTCATTTATGTGGATTCAATCTTAGCTTGTACTTCTTCAGTCTTTCAAAAGTTTATGCAGATGGTAAAGATGATCTTCTTCAGTCTGAGATCTGGCTATCATATCTTCGATGTAGACCTTTATCTCGTGATGAATCATGTCGTGGAATAAAGCTACCATGGCATACTGATAAGTTGCACTGGTGTTCTTCAACCCAAAAGGCATAACCTTGTAGCAGAAAGTGTCCCACTGTGTAACAAAAATAGTATTTTCCATGTCTTCAAGTGCTATCTTGATCTGATTATAACCCGAAAATCCGTCCACGAAGGAGAATACCTTGTGTTGAGCGGTTTTGTCAACCAGAACATCAATATGTGGAAGTGGGCAGTCATCTTTAGGGTTTGCCATGTTCAGATCCCTGTAGTCCACACACATGCGCACCTTGTTGTCTTTATTTGGTACTGGAACAACATTATCAACCCATTGGGGATATGATATCACTCCTAAGAAGCATGCTTTGAACTATTTCATAACCTCTGCCTTGATCTTCTATGACATCTCAAAATGCACACGATGAATCTTATGCTTTATCGAAGAACAGCCATCTTTCATCGGCAGATAGTGAACCACAATATCAGTATCGAGTCCTGGCATGTCTTTGTACTACCAAGCAAAGATCTCAAAATATTCATGCAACATCTGTATTAACCTGTTCTTGACACCGTCTTCTAGGTTGTCACCTATCTTGACTTCTTTCATGTCTGTTTCAGAACCCAAGTTTACCACTTCAATTGGCTCTTCATGCGGTTGGATATCATTTTCTTCCTGTATTAAGAGTCTAGCTAGTTCTCCATGTATTTCACAATCTTCCTCACCTTCGTCCTCGGCTTGGTAGATCATATTTTCAAAGTCATAAGTGGCAATAGCAGAGTCGTTATTGACGTGATCCAGAGTGGATGTGGATCTGCAATTTATTGTGTGGGTGTGTGTAAGAACACATAGCTATTTGAAAGTAGTAAAAGTAAAAGAAAAGACAAAGAGCACAAAATTTGAATGCAAATGGTCTAATGCTTTATTAAATGAAGATATGTTTATGAAATGACAACCCTTAACAAACTAACTGTTGTGCCCCGGGTAAGGCACAAGGCTTAAATTCATTGTCCAAAAATTCATAACCAAAACTTTGAAAGCAATAAAAACATAAATGTAGCTATTACTCTTGACTAAAGGAGATAGAGATAATGTCTTCCGCCTTCCAGTTGTTGAGCCCGTTGGCAATGGTAGGGAAGATCGAGATGTCAAGGTCATAATCACTGTCTTTTGTAGTAGAAACAACATCAATAACATTTACACCATTGTCGTGCTTAGGCATGGGTGCAGTAATCACATTGGGAGTCTCTAGAGGATCAAACTCAATTACTTTATTGTCAATCATATCCTGAATTTTGTTTTTCAGGGCCCATCAGTTGTTAGTATTATTCCCATGATTGTTGGAATGATAAGCACACTTTGCATTAGGATTGTAGCAAGGAGAGGAGGTGTTGGTATTTTGAGGAGGCTCCCTCAATGTTATCAGCTCTTCTTTCAGTAAATGTTGTAATGCCTAAGACAGTGGTATACTGATCTTCATAAACTGTCTTCTCAGAGTGTCTGACCTACGCTGATTTCCATGATGTTGTTGTTGAACAAGCCTATGATTAGAAATTAATACCGCTCCCATAAACTGATTGCAGACACTTTTAGAACGTACCTTGTGACCATAAACAACATTGGTTTCCTTCTTACCACTGAATGTCTTCTTCATAGCACTTGAAGACGCAACCACTAGAATCTTTTCACTCTTGATACCACTTTCAACTTGTTCCCCAGTTAGAATAAGTTCAGTAAAACCAGATGAATAACTTCCAATTACATGATTAAAGATTGGACCTGTCAAAGTTCCCATGAACATATCAACCAGCTCCCTGTCAGATAAAGGAGGTTGCACTCGTCCAACTAGATCTCTCCACTTTTGGGCATACTCTTTGAACCCTTCATTCAAGTCCATCGTCATATTTTATAATTGCATGAAAGTTGATGCAAGGTCAGCATTATATTGATATTGCTTATAAAAAGAAGCAACCAGGTCTTCCCAAGTACGGATGTTGGTTTCTTCCCGCTTATAGAACCATTCAAGTTGTGTACTAGACAAACTTTCCTGAAAGAAGTGAACCTATAACTTTCTGTCAATAGTATGGGGTTGGATCTTCCGAACATAGGACCTCAGATGAAGTTTGGGACAAGAAACACCATCATATTTAGCAAAAGTGGAGACCTTGAACTTGTGAGAGACAACTACCATCGAGATAAGCCTCAACTATTCAAAATCCAATCCAGGCACTTTCTGGATTTCCATAGCCTTGAAGCGATCTTCCAATTGTTTGTATTTATCATCCGCAGGAGGATACTGTTCATCAGAATAATCTTCATCCTCGCGAATTTTCCCAGAACCTTGATCACTTCCACCTTCAGTGTTAACACTTCCACCGTCTTCCTCTTGATTGTCATCTTCATCAGAGGAAATGACACCGTTCTGAGCTTGCTTGGGGAGGTTTTTGAACCTTCTCCCCATATTAAGGATGACTGACTTCTGAGTCTTCTTCTTTATGGCGATGAGTGCCATCATATCTTTTTGTCCCTGAGCTAAGTTCAAGAGCGTTTCCTAGAATTGGGTATTTTGTGCTTGGAGTTCCTTAACAATTTGTTCAAGAGCCATCTTTTGCTAAAATAAACAACAAGAAGATGAGAAAATTTGTATGGGAAAACCTGTTATGTAATGATGCATGATATGTAGATGCAATGTTTTCAAGGATCCCGTAGGGTAAATTAAAATAATTGTTAGAAGTTAAGTCTGGCTACAACTTTGATTGAAGATCTTCGCGTCATTGAACGTCCTTCTATGAGCATCAAGATCACCATGTCAAGTGGGTCATAGCCTTTGACTCAAGATAACGTACTTTGGTCTTCGACAACATTGGTTAGAGGAAAATAAATCCCCTTGCACCTTGCTAGACGTTGGTTCATGACACTTTGACGGTGTTTGGTTAGAGTAAAATAAATCCTATTTCCCCTTGCTAGATGTCTGGTTCATGATAACCTGCATCAAAGGCCCTTGAGATCCTTGAAATGGTCAGTGAAAAATGATAAGTAATGATTTCATGATGTCATGTTCGAATAGATAATTGAACACAAGCAAAGCACACAAGGCCTTGGGTTCAGGTTTGCATGGAGTTTGTAGGTAAGTACCCTTTTTAAGCTCAGTTGGCTCAACCTGTCCTAATAAAAGTAATCGGGTTCTAAGAGTCTCAATATCACCGATCTTTCCCACAAGTTTTTTCTAGCTTGAAAACTGACTTGCCACCAAACAAAACCCGAGAGTCGAATCTCAATGAGTGTTGTTGTACCCCAAAATTTGCCCTCCCATTTTCCTCAACATTTTCTCATCACAAGACCCTTGGAGTTCAAGATCAAGTTAGGGTTTTGCTCTGCTCAAGACTCCTCCTTGCACTGTTGACCCAAATTAGGGTTTGAGTTTGCATAAAGATGTTTTGACCTAAAATTCCCAAAATGACTTTCATGCTTCATGTTGGACTCACAAGTTTATCCATACCAAGTTTCAAGCCTTGATTCCAATCTTTGCCCAGTCAATTGGACAGTTGACCTAGAAATCAACTATATTGGGGAAAAAGTCAACTGTGGTGAATTGACAGTCAAACCTCATGATTTTTGACCCACGTCAACATATTGAACTCATATGGACCATTTGATCAAGTTTGGATCACAATTCCACAAGAAATTTGATCAGATCACCAAAAGGGCAAAATGGTCATTTTTAGGGTTTTGACTGCACAAAGGCAATTTTTGACTGTTTGACCTAGCCAATGGCAAACCAAGCTCACATATGGACTCAAGGACTCAATGGCATTATCTTGACATGTTCAACAAGTTCAAAAGATCCCAAATGCACAAGATTGACAGATGAATTTTCCAGTCAACTGATCCAAATTTGACTATATACTGAAAAGTCAAACTTTGACTTTTTGGTCAAAATCAAGTGTCAAGATTCATTTTTCATCAAGACATGTCAAATTATGAAACTTGTTCATCAAGAAACCAAAAATTACAAATTAGGGTTTGAAATGAAGAAATTTCATAACTTAGAAATTTTCTAAGTTATGAAATTTCCTAATTTGTTTCCTAACTTTGTCCCATTTTTTCATCAAGATACATTTGGATTCAAACAAAACTCAAAACATGAAAGTTGTATTCCATTTCAAAAGCTCCAACTTTGATTCACAAAGTTTCCTCAAAAGAAGCTTCTAGCTCAAGTTATGATTTTTGGAACAAGGGTGCAAAACATTCTTAACTTAGAAATTTTTTTGACCTATTTTAGGCAGGTTTTTTGCCTAACTTCATGACCACTTTTCACATGCTTCCACTTTGAATTTCAACTTGCATTACAAAGATGGATTGTAGTACACATTCTAAGCTTTCCAAATTGTCCAAGAACTTCTCAAACACCGTTGTGGTTAGGGAGAATCGAATTTGTCAATATGGGCAAAAGTCACTTTGTTCATGAGCCAATTTCATGTTCATACACTATGCATTTTTCAAGTCAGCTTGCACAAGCTAGGTTACAGGCCTCTAATCCCATTTGCACTCAATAATTCAATGCTAAACCTTTGTGCCAAGATGTTATTTTGCTCATTTGGTCATTACATGGAAGTTTAATCCATAATTAGAAAAAGTAACTTAGCCATTTTTGAAAAGGTACACTTTATGTCAAATACAAATCCAACAAGCATGGGCCAAATATTTAGGGCTAGCATTTTGTACACAATTCACTCTGATCAAGAACAAGAAGTGCAGCATAGTTTAGGGCATTGGAAAGGCTTGTATAGAAACTCACATTTCCTTACTTATCAAAGAAGAAAGCTTGCATTTTGAACAACAACTTACATTCCTGCAAGCAAGAACCAAAGCAAACTTTGTCCACACATTCCATACTCCCTGACTAACCTGAAACACGACCAAACCATCCCCAATACCTCCTCATCCATCAAAGCCCATTTTTTCTGCAAAACAGAGTCCCTGTTGCAGATTGACTTGGCCAGTTCATTTCCATCGTGCATGTTCATCCAAGCCACCTCAAACACCTTCCATAACATCCATGCAAACTATCCCATGCCTTGGAAACAGACTGTAACACCTCTAACCAAGTTTGCCATTTTCACTTTTCTCTCTTGCAGGTTGACTAATGTAGCTTGATACAGCAAGATTCAAAGCACACCAAGCATTGGAGAAGCATCCCTGAACTTCAAGCAAGCTGTACAAGTCCTCACACTGCAGTAAAAGTGCCTCCATTGTTGTACACGATTCAAGCTGAACAGGTAAAAGTTTGAACTTCTATCTCTCTATCCAGGCATATCTAGGCTTAGGTTTGTGAAGAAGTTATGTCCTACTCATGGCCCTGAAGCTACCCATATCATTACTTTTCATTTATGTTGTGTGTATTGAGAGAATTTGGAACCTGAACATTAGAAAAAACTTAGGTCAGGAATTGGGGATGAAGAAATTCTCCTTCGTTTCTTAGAGTTAAGTCAAGTTCTTTATATGTCCGGATTCGTCTCTTGATGCTCTACATTTTTGGTGTTATGAGTTTTGCTTGAAAGTCCAGGAATCAGGAGTTAGGAAACGCGCGTTGTTGTTTGTTCAAACAAGTCTGGAGGTTGAAGATGACAAGCTTGGGCTGGGCCTGAGTCAGTCCTACTTTTTGCACCCCTTTTTTCAATTTGCACCCCCCTGGCCCATTATGTGATATATTTGTTATTTTTGATTTTTTTCTTTTTGATTCTGATTTTATATTTTTATTCAAACATGAAAAAACACTAAAAATATTTTTTCCAAATTTTTTGCATTTTATTTGGTATTTATTTTTTTCATTTAGTTCCATATGTAAATAAATATATATATACTTTTATTTAAAAAATACTAAAAATAATACAAATACATTTTATTTTCTGATTTTATTTTTACCTTTTGAAAACATTTTCTAAAAAATATACTTTTTTTGTAAATAATAAATATTTTATTTTTTGTATATATTTAATATATTTAATACATAATATAAATATTTATATATTTAGAATATTTAGGATAAAAATACAAGAATAATACATTTTTATTTTTATTAATATTTGACCTCAAAAATTACTTTTTCATAATATACTTCCTTTTTATTTATTTTTTGTATATAATTAATAAATATTGTATATAATAAATAATAAATACTTTTTATTTAACAAATTAGGGTTTTGCCCTAAACCATAAAAATACCCAAAAATTAACCTTTTTATTTTTGTTTATTTGTCACATGAAAAATACTTTTACATACATATAAAAAATCATTTTTTGCATCTTGCATATTTATTGTATTTTATTTAATTATTGTACAATTAATTAATCTTTGTATATTCAATTTGGATGTAATAGCTTAGATTTTAATTTCTTGCTAAATATCCCCATTTGAACATTTGTACCCCCCATCCCATAATTATGTTGTAATAATTTAGGATTTTATTTTCCGCACTTTAAAGCTTTCTAAAAATGCCATGATAGACTTAGGGTTTGTATGCAAAAATTAAATAACAAATAGCTTGACCTAATTCAAAGACAAAAAGCATGAAAATGGACAACACCAATCACACTTGCACCCTTAGGGTTACTCCACTTGTTGCCTTCAATAATGGGCCATGTTGCATGTTAGGTGTCTTTGGCAAAACAAAACAATATCAAATGATCATAGTCCCTCGATGACGCTTTCGAAAGTTGCCTAAAAATGATCATAGTCCCTTAAAGGAAAAGTTGCCAAAGACACTTGGCACCATTGCAATCATGGTCTAAACGATGACCCGCGCCCGTCCCATTAACATCCTAACACAAGGTTGTCCACCAAATACAATGGTGGAACAAAATTGTTAAAAGGGTTAAAACATAGGAAAAGCCTTTGAGTAAATTTAGGGGTAGACAACTCTTAGTTACTTGATCAACTTGCAAAACACACTTGCCTACTTTTCAAAACCACACATCACAACACACTTTCAAAACAACTTTCAAAAATATTGAAAACTTTTCAAAAGATAAGTACACCTTTGTATACATTCAAACATGAATCATTACAAAGGTTGCCACAACAAATGGCCTCTTTTCAAAACATTTTCAAACCCACACACAAAGCACCATTTAAAACAATTGAAAATCAAAGGCAAGTGATCTAAGCAAGTAACTAAGAGCCCATGGATAACCATGGATAAAAAGGGTGCTAATACCTTCCCTTTCTATAATCTACTCCCCGAACCCAAGAAAACATCTCAAAGGTTTTTGCTGTGCTTTTTAACCTTTCCTTAGGATAAAATAAAAAGTCGGTGGCGACTCTTGCTCAACCGAAACATTTGCGAAAACAAACGCAACACCCAAGTCAGTTCTCCTACCGTATCACAGAACTGGCGACTCTGCTGGGGAGAATTTTAAAGTGGAGTAACCTTAGGGCTTAGATCACCCTCTTGCATGAATAATTGTTTGCTTTGATTGCTTTATATCTTGGTTCTCTTGTTTGGGCTTGAAATCCTACACCCGGATTTGGGGAAACATTCATAGATAGCAATACGTTGTGGAAACTGTGCGGGGTATACCGACACGATTGAAGCAATAGCTATATTAGTGTGACATATTTGTGAGTACCGGTAACCCTTGAGTTCAATCAAGGAGAGTACGGGGCCGCTGAGTGATGTCACTAAGCACTAATGACCTAGAACCTTACTTGACCATCTTGGCCTTTCATTAGGGGTAGTGAGATGACCGGCTTTGGTGCAATCCGAAGTTGGTAGATACTCGATACTACACTCATTGAGGGTTGTTTTCTTGGAATATTTTGGTCGCTAGTTAAGTGGCTAAACCAAAACAATGAACATGGAAAACAATCCAATGATATTGAGCTCCTTAGAACCCGGTTACTATTTATAGGACAGGTTTTTAAGCCAACTTCACTCAAGAGGGTACTTACCTATGAAACCCCATGCAAGCCTGAAACTAGGGTTTTGTGTGAATTGCTTGTACATATGTTTGTGCATACATCATGAGCATCATGGAGCATCATATGCATCCACTAACCATTTCAAGGGTTTGGATCTTCATCATTATTCTTGTTTTGTAGGTCATGGAAATTCTTCGCAGGAAAACTATCCAAGTTAACCTTGTGAGAATCCCTCCTCAACTCAAGGAGCTCACATCCAGAATCCCAGAAATCTCTCCCTTCAGTGAAAGACATGGTAGACTGCTCAGCCTAGTCAACACCAGCATTGAAGAGGACATGGTAAAGGTGTTGTTCCAGTTCTTTGACCCCCTTCACCACTGTTTCACATTCCCCGACTATCAATTGGTGCCCACTTTGGAGGAATTTTCTCAAATCTTGAGAATTCCTATTCTTAATCAACTACCCTACAATAGTACGAAAAAAGAACTAAAGCCTGAAGATGTTGCTCAAGCACTACACTTGCAACCATCTGACATCAAGGGGCATTGGGAAACTAGAAGCGGTGTCAAAGGCTTCTTGGCAAAATTCTTGTTTGAGAAGGCACGAGAGTGTTGGAATTCATTGGATCTACAAGCCTTTGAAGAAATTGTGGCACTCCTCATTTATGGGTTGGTCCTGTTCCCAAATCCTGACCAGCTTGTAGATGTCAACACCGTCAAAATCTTCTTATCCAGGAATCCAATACCTACATTGCTTGGGGACATTATTCACTCATTTTACACACGAACAATGAGAAAGAGGGGTGTTCTCATGTGCTGTACTCCTCTCCTTGCAAGGTGGTTTATTTTGCACCTTCCACAATCTGTTTTGAAGAATGACCAAGGCTTAAGGTGGTCACAACGGTTGATGACCCTCACTCACTCTGATGTACATTGGTGTTCTCGTTCCAGAGAAAATGTCATCATCGTCGATCATTGTGGAGAGTTCCCTAATGTTCCATTGCTTGGCATTAGAGGAGGCATTACCTACAACCCTTGTCTAGCTTTGAGACAATTTGGATATGCACGGAGGGATGGCCCTCACGACATGTTGATTCCTGACCTAGTTTTTGACTTCGACAATGATGCGCAAGGACTTCGCCAAAGATTCATCAGAGCTTGGAGGATGCCTAACAAGGTAGACAGCAGGACACTGGGGCACAAGAACTCCATCCCCCTTGAGCCTTATCTCAAGTGGGTACGAACCCGAGCCCAGAGTATAATGATGCCTTACCCTCATGTTCTCCCTGTGATTAAAGAGCCCGTTAAGGAAGGAGAGGTTCCCTACACCATCCTATATCCTAACATGCCAACATCATGGGAGGAGATGCAGAAGAACTGGATACAACTCAAGGAGGAACGAAACACTTTTGAAGCCAGCTTCTACGCCAGTGAGAAGAAGGTTTTGGAGCTTACCCGCCGGCTCCACGAGGAAGAGACCCTCAACACCTACATCGCACCAAAGAGGATGCGCAACGTCTTTTTACCTTGAGAAGTTTTTTGTAATATTTGGCCCATGGGGCATTTATGTACTGACAAAATTTCTTCTTATTAATATGACGTGTGTTCTTTTTGTTTGCAACAATTTTGAATTTTCTAAATCCTTGAATGCATTGCATAAACAAACATATCATTCATCATGCGCATAAGCAGGTCTCCACACCAGGTTTCCTTATCTTTCTGCTGTTTATTTCAGTAAGATGGATCTCGAACAGACGGTCAAAGACTTACAGTATCAAAGCTCACAGTTTTCAACATCTCCTGATGACCTTGGCAAAGGGTCAGGAGGATCTAAAAGCCCTGCTGGGGAACAAAGAGCAAGTGAAAAAGAAGAAGAAAAGAGTCGGGGTGGCTACCCTAGGAAGAAGGTTTGAGGGTGAAGCCAGAATAGTTCTTGAATTTCCCCCTACGTTTGAAGAGGGAACCAGTAAAGGAAAAGGGGCTGCGGTACCTTCCGAATCCGAAGTTGAAGAAGAAGAGGCTGAAGAAGACGAAGACTACTCTGGGCAACAATACCCGCCCGCTGACGATAAGTACAAAAGCTTGGAAGACAGGTTGGAAGCTATGGAGCTGCAGAGAGTTCTCGGCTTAGATTTCGAAGATTTGGGATTAGTTGCTGGAATTGTGATTCCCCCGAAGTTCAAAGTGCCAATTTTTGTGAGATATGACGGGCTGTCCTGCCCGAAGATGCATCTCAGATCATATGTAAGAAAGATCCAACCTTACACCGCAGACAAGAACCTATGGATCCATTTCTTTCAGGATAGCCTTTCAGGGGCTCTACTCGAATGGTTCTATCAGCTGGATGGAGCCAGTATCCGAAACTGGGAGGACTTGGCTACTGCATTTTATAAGCAGTATCAGTATAATTCCGACCTCGCTCCCACGCGTACCCAACTCCAAGGTATGTCACTGAGGACGGGTGAAGGATTCAAGGAGTACGCGCAAAAGTGGAGGGACCTGGCTGGCAGGGTGCAGCCACCGCTGACTGACCGTGAGCTTGTTGACATGTTCCTAGGGACCCTGTCTGGTCCGTTCTTCAACCATCTGATTGGGAATTCTTCTACTGGGTTCACAGACCTGATCTTAACCGATGAGAGGATAGAAGCTGGTATCAAGTCGGGGAAGATACAAAGGTGCCTCCGCGAGTACTGAAAAGAAACCCTTCAAGAAGGAAGCCAGTGCTGTTTATGGTCCCAGAAGACAAAATAAGTCGGAACGCCGCCAAGCTGTCAACGCGTTGGTAATTTCAAAGCCTGTTGCTACTCCTCAGCAGTATAACCAACCAAGGGGTGAGATACCCAAAAGGCATTACACTCGGCGCAGCATGACCCTGTCTCAGATTTTGCCGCAACTACTGTTAACCAATCTGGTAAGTGTCAAAGAAGCTCCGAAGGCAGTGAACACAGCTTCTCCAAAGTACAACCCCAACGCCCGTTGTGCTTATCACTCTGATAGCCCGGGGCATACTACGGATGATTTCTGGGCTCTGAGGAATAAGGTTCAAGACCTTATTGATGCTAAAGAAATACAGTTCGAGGCGCCCGAAAGGCCCAATGTTGTAACTGCTCCCATGCCCCAGCATGGAGTGAACGCTGTGGAAGAAGACTGGTATGTAGCCTCCGTGGAAGAGATTGTTACTCCGTTATTGACCGTCAAAAGGAACCTGTTGCTAGCCGGTTTATTTCAGGGATGTAGTAAAGGTTGCCTTCTATGTGTTGTTTCACCTGTTGGTTGTCCTTTGCTGAAATCAGGTATCCAAAGCCTGATGGATAGCAAAGAAATCTTGTTCGAGAAGATTGCCGTTCCTGCTACCCCTACTGAAGAAGTTTCCATTGTCACTATTTTCAACAACCCTCCTAAGGCTCCTTCAAAGAAGCCTGTCAAAATCATGTCTACTCAGAAGATTGCTCCTATCATCATTACTGTTCCGGGGCCTCTCCCCTATACGTCTGACAAAGCTGTCCCGTGGCACTATGGGGCAGACGTTTATGTGCTTGGAGTTAAACAAGAGTTTGATACTAGCACCGGTGTCAGAAACATCACCGGGCCTGCCAAGATTACTCGCAGTGGTAGGCTGTTCTCGCCAGATATTGCGCCACCAGTTATTCAAAGACCTCTTGTCATCACACCTGCAAGTGTGCCTGTTTCCCCTCCTGATCAAGTTTCTACCCTTGCTGCCGAGTCATTTGACGCTCGGGGCAAAGGGATTTCTACTGATATGCCTGCCCGGACGGAGGCACCAAAGACAACCAATGTTGAAGCTTCCCAGCAAGAGATGGAAGAGATTCTCAAGATCATTAAGAAGAGTGATTTCAATGTAGTTGAGCATCTGGGGCACACCCCATCAAAGATTTCTATGTTATCACTGTTGTTGTGTTCAGAGGCCCATGCCAAGGCTCTGATCTCCTTCCTGAAGACGGCCCATGTGCCACAAGAAACGTCTGCTGATCAATTTACCGATTGTGTGGCCAACTTAACTGCTGATAATGGGTTGGGCTTCTCTGACGCCGATCTGACTGCCAAAGGAAAGAACCATAACGACGCCTTGTATGTCTCCATTGAATGCAGGGGCACTACTCTTGCCTATGTGTTGGTAGACACCGGTTCTTCATTGAACGTATTGCCCAAGAAGGCCCTAGACAGGTTGGATTGTGAGGGTTTAGAGCTCAAGCCTAGTAACATTATTGTCCGGGCCTTTGACGGTTCGAAAAGGATGGTACATGGTGAAGTTGACATTCCAATCCGGGTTGGTTCGCAGGTGTTTAATTCTACTTTATATGTGAGGGATATCCAACCATCCTACTCTTGTTTGTTGGGTCGTCCATGGATCCATAAGGCTGGAGCTGTAACCTCCACACTACATCAGAAGCTTAAATACCCGGTCAGAGGGAAAATTGTTACAGTTCAGGGGGAGGAAGAGTATATGGTTAGCCACCTTAACTCGTTCCGGTACATAGAAATGGATGGGGAGTTCATTGAGACCCTCTTTCAACACTTTGAAGAGGTGCCTCAGACACTGGCGTCAGCAGAGACTGTGGCTGAAGGGGGTTCTCCTTTGAAGATGGCTTCCTTAAAGGATGCCCGGGCTGTGATTGAGAAGGGTGAGTGCGCAAACTGGGGTCGACTTCCTGATTTCACTCTGAAGACTGACAAGTTTGGTCTAGGCTTCACTGCAGAAGCTCAAAGGGCTGTTCGTAAGGCAAGAATTGGAAGACCTCCTGTGTTCATCACCAACCCGGGAGTGAATGCTATTGAAGACGACGTGGATGAATCTGAATTCGACAGCTGGATCTACCCAACAACCGACGGTGGACCATGAAACTGGACTGCCAAAGACTTCACACCTATTACTTTTGTCACTCAGTAATGAACTCTTTTGTTTTGAATTTGTAACAGACAATATTTTGAAACTTTTATGGCTCGGTGTCTTACCCGAGGCACCGTGGCTTCATTTGTGAGGGCTTTTGTGTGTCATTTTCATATATCATCAATAAAAACATTGGACGTTTGTTGCATTTCAAAATCTTGCGCTCCTTTCCTTTCTTTATTATATATTGCAAAACAGCTATATTTACACACACTCACCTATACAGGTTCCAATCCACTCTGGATCTCACTGGTAACGACTCTGCTACTGCCAGTTATGACTTCGAAAATACGATCAACTTAGCCGATGACGAAGGTGAAGATGATTGCGAAGTGCCTGGTGAGCTCGCAAGACTGTTACTCCAGGAAGAGAGGGCCATTCAGCCACATGAAGAGCCAGTGGAAACGGTAAATCTGGGTACTGAGACAGACAGAAAGGAAGTCAAGATTGGTGCCAATCTAGAGCTCAGTGTGAAACAACGGTTGATTCAGATGCTACATGACTATGTGGAAATCTTTGCCTGGTCTTACGAAGACATGCCTGGGTTGGATACCGACATTGTGGTTCATCACCTGCCTACCAAGGAAGGATGCCCCCCGGTAAAACAGAAGGTCCGTCGTATGCGTCCAAAAATGTCTAAGAAAATCAAAGCTGAGGTTATGAAACAATTTGACGCCGGTTTTCTAGCAGTGACTTCTTACCCTCAGTGGGTTTCCAATGTGGTTCCAGTGCCGAAGAAGGATGGTAAGGTCCGAATATGTGTTGATTAAAGGGATTTGAACAGGGCAAGCCCTAAGGATGATTTCCCTCTGCCTTATATCGACGTTCTAGTTGACAACACTGCTCAGCATAAAGTATTCTCCTTCATGGACGGCTTCTCCGGTTATAATCAGATCAAGATGGCTCCTGAAGACATGGAGAAGACCACTTTTGTTACTCAGTGGGGCACCTTTTGCTACAAGGTCATGCCTTTTGGGTTGAAAAATGCTAGGGCAACCTACCAACGTGCCATGGTTGCTTTATTTCATGACATGATCGATCACGAGATAGAATTATACGTCGATGATATGATTGCAAGGTCCCAAACTGAGCAGGAACACCTTGACCACCTACAGAAGCTGTTTGACCGTCTGAAGTTGTACAAGCTGAGGTTGAACCCAAACAAGTGCATCTTTGGGGTGAGATCTGGAAAATTGCTAGGCTTTGTCGTAAGCGACAAAGGCATTCAAGTGGACCCTGCCAAGGTAAAAGCCATACAAGAGATGCCAACTCCCAAGACAGAGAAAGAAGTCAGAGGCTTTCTAGGATGTTTGAACTACATTTCCCGATTCATCTCGCATCTAACTGCTACCTGTGAACCAATCTTCAAACTGCTGAAGAAAGATCAAGTAGTACGTTGGAACGATGAATGTCAAGCCGCTTTCGAAAGAATCAAAGAGTATCTCCAAGAACCACCCATTCTTATGCCACCGGTTGAAGGGAGACCTCTAATCTTATGCTTGACAATACTTGACAACTCAATGGGGTGTGTGCTGGGGCAGAATGACGAGTCTGGCCAAAAAGAACACGCCATTTATTACCTTAGCAAAAAGTTTACCGACTGTGAGACCCGGTACTCACTGCTCGAGAAAACTTGTTGCGCTTTGGTATGGGCTGCTCGCCGGTTGAGACAGTATATGTTGACTCACACTACTCTGTTGATTTCGAAAATGGATCCAATCAAGTACATATTCGAAAAGCCTGCTCTGTCTGGAAGAATAGCAAGATGGCAAATGATCTTGACAGAATATGACATCCAGTACACGACTCAAAAGCAATCAAGGGAAGTGTGTTGGCAGACCATTTGGCACACCAGGCAGTGGACGATTACCAATCCATGAACTTTGAATTTCCAGACGAGGATATCATGGTAGTGACTGATTGTGAAGTACCTGGACCGGATGAAGGACCTGAGGAAGGATCCCGATGGTCTATGCACTTTGACAGAGCTTCAAACGCTTTGGGTAATGGTATCAGCGCTGTGGTCATATCCCCTAAAGGCACTCATACTCCACTCACCGCCCGACTATGTTTCAACTGCACCAACAACATGGCAGAGTATGAGGCATGTATCACGGGTCTTCAAGCTGCAATTGACTTAAGGATCAAGTTTCTGAGTGTCTTCGGAGATTCCGCTCTCGTGATCAATCAGGTCAAAGGCGAGTGGGATACAAAACACCCGAATCTTATTCCTTACAAGGAATATGTGTTGACGTTGATTCCCCACTTCGAGGAGATAACTTTTGAACACTTCCCAAGAGAGGAGAATCAGTTGGAGGACGCGTTAGCTACGATGTCTTCTATGTTCGAAGTCAAATGGGACAACGAGGCGCCCCGAATCATTATTTGGAAGTTGGATGAACCTGCACATTGTTGCGATCTCTAGACTGAAGAGGTAACTGAAAAACCTTGGTATCATGAAGTGAAGAGGTACTTGGAAGCTCTAGAATACCCCGAGGGTGCATCCGTTAATGACAAGAAGTTTCTGAGAAGGTTCGCAGCAAAGTTCTTCCTCAGCAATGGCATTCTCTACAAGCGAAACCATGATTCAACCTTACTGCGTTGTGTGGATAAGACTGAAGCAAAAAGGATCATGGCAGAGCTACATGAAGGTACCTTCGGAATGCATTCCAGTGGACATACCATGGAAAAGAATATCCTTTGGGCAGGATATTTCTGGTCCACAATGGAAGCCGACTGTTATCAGCATTCTCGAACTTGTCATAAATGCCAGATCTATGCTGATAAGGTGCACATTCCTCCGGTTCCTCTGAACATATTGAAAGCACCTTGGCCTTTTGCAATGTGGGGCATTGATATGATTGGCGAGATCAGACCTACGGCATCTAACGGGCACCGCTTCATCCTAGTAGCGATTGATTACTTCACAAAGTGGGTTGAAGCAGCTTCCTTCGCTACCGTAACCAAGAGCGTCGTGGCACGGTTCATTCGGCACAACCTGATCTGTCGATACGGTGTACCTGAGAGGATCATTACAGATAATGGTACCAATCTTAACAACAAGATGATCACTGAGCTCTGCGAGCAATTCAAGATACAGCACCACAACTCTTCTCCATACCGGCCGAAGATGAATGGGGTTATAGAAGCAGCGAATAAGAACATCAAGAAGATTGTGCAGAAGATGACAGTGACCTATAAAGATTGGCACGAAATGTTTCCGTTTGCTCTTCATGGGTACCGTACCTCAGCACGAACGTCAACAGGGGCAACTCCCTTTTCCTTGGTCTATGGCATGGAGGCAGTCTTGCCTATTGAAGTCCAGATACCCTCTCTCCAGATAATGAAAGATGCAGGTTTGAGCGAAGATGACTGGATCCAGACTCGGCTTGATCAGTTAAACCTAATTGACGAAAAGAGACTCACTGCTATTTGTCATGGTCAGACGTACCAAAAACGGATGATCAGGGCATTTAACAAGAAAGTCAGACGACAAGAGTATCAGGTCAGAGACCTGGTAATCAAGCGCATCATTCTTCCTCAAAGTGATCCCAGGGGCAAATGGACCCCCACGTACGAAGGGCCATTTATGGTTAAACATATCTTCTCAGGAGGAGCTATGATTCTAACCACCATGGATGGTGACGACCTTCCTCACCCCGCCAATGCAGACATAGTAAAAAGATACTACGCATGAATTAAAGACCCGCTAGGTTGACACACCTAGGCAAAAATAAGGGCTTCCCGGCGAACCAAAAGGGTTCGGGCAAAAATAAGGGACGAAATGAAAAAAAATCTGTACACCCGGCAAGTCGAAAACCTGAAAAGGCGGCTTGGGCAAAAATGGGTATCCCGGTGGACTAAAAACCCGAAAGGGCGGTCCAGGCAAAAGTTAGGGATAAAGCGTAATACTATGTCTCATTGGATCACCTTGCATCCGGAATTTAGCATCAACTATCGGGCTCAGATGGCGCCAATCAATCAGCTTCATCTTCAACTAAGCAGCAAAGTGATGAGACGCTTGAAGACATAAACTCTATTTTTCACATAGCTGTTTTGTTTCCTTTTCAAAATTGTATAAACTCTATGTTGCTCGGCGGCGTTCTCTTACTAGGACGTCAGCCTCATGTACATAAAACGCCTATTTACAGGCAAATTTCAAAATCAATACAAGTTCAATTTTTCGGACAAATTACCCATCGTTTCTCCTTTTTTCTGTTTTTGTTTTGCAAAGAACGTCCAATGTTCATTTTTGATATATGCATTTGACATTAATTGCTAATCATGAATATTTGCATGCGAAACAAAGGACTAATTACAGATGACATCAGAAACAGGGGCAATAAAGAATTTCCGGGCAATCTAGTTGCTCTGTCCACCGAGGTACCAATGTAAGTTCGGCTGAAGAATGTAACCAAGTTACCTCAACTCCCCACAGAATAAGACGAGATTCAGTAATACTCTCCCCAGGCAGAGTTGGTCCCCCATCAGCCCTGAATAGGCACAGTATTTCCAGCAAGTCAGCGATACTCTCCCCAAGCCGAGTTAGTCTACTGACAGCCTTGAGGAAGTTGGGTATCCCCAGAAGATCTCAACATTCCCCAGCGGAGTATAGACATTCCTCAGCAGGTATCCCCGGCAGTCTTAATCTAAGTTTGTTCCCCGGCGGAATACCAGACACCCCAGTGGAACCCCTTCCCCAGTACAGTCTGAAAAGTTTCCCCAGGAAAGTTGAATCCTTATCCCTAGTAGATTCTGAAGCTTATCCCCAGTAGATTCTAGAAGCTTATCACCTGCAGAGTACGAACGTCTCTCCCCGACTTTATTCAGAAGGTTATTTCCCCACCAGGGTATAACTGGGTTATCCTCAGCTAATTACCATGGAAAGATCGTCCTCGACGAAGTTCTTCCTATCCCCAGCGGAGTTCATCAAGTTCCCCAACATAACTTATCAGTGGAATCCCCAGCGGAGCTCTCATCAAAACCTCAGCAAAGTATCTCTTCCCATAGAGTAATTCCCCACAGAGTAATCTCTCCAACAAGTTTATCCCCCAACTGGGTCATCTTCTCCTACCGGTTTATTCTTGCAACCATCATCCCCAGCGGAAACGAAGAACTCTACTCTTCAAAACATCAGCCTAGGATTCCACAAACTCCCGGCAGTCGTCAAGGATTTATTTTCCTAGACAAAAATACATTCATCACATTATCATACACCATGACGCATGCATATACGCATCATATCACAGAATCTCATTTATTTTTTAGAACATCATGACAACATGCATCTCATACATCATGACATTGCATGCAACTAATGTCTTGCCTTTTCAGGAAAAAGGACAATCCAAAGATGATTACTATCAACTATCGCAATTCCAGATTCGATACCTGTATCTAGCCAGGGCATATCTGTGAGTGATTGATTGTAGATTCGATACCTGTATCCAGCCAGGGCATGTCTGCATGAAGAGTTTAGAGATTCGATACCTGTATCCAGCCAGGGCATATCTGTAGACGACAAATTCCAGATTCGATACCTGCATCCAGCCAGGGCATATCTGTAGACGACAATTTCCAGATTCGACACCTGTATCCAGCAAGGGCATATCTATAGACGACAATTTCCAGATTCGACACCTGTATCCAGCCAGGGAATATCTGTAACGACAAATTCCAGATTCGATACCTGTATCCAGCCAGGGCATATCTGTAGACGATAAATTCCAGATTCGATTCCTGTATCTAGCCAGGGCACATCTGTGAGCAACTAATTGTAAATTCGATACCTGTACCTAGCCAGGGCATATCTGCATGAAGAGTTTGAAGATCAACACCTGTAATAGGCCAGGAAATCATCTTCCTTTCTCAAAGTACGCAGGTTCTCGCTAAGGAATCTCTTACGCGGTCAACACTTCCAAATGGCATCTATAAGCCGATTCCCGACAAGGTTCTGTCACGTCTCCAGATGGCATCTATAAGCCCATCCTCCTATCCACCATTTCTCCAAATGGCATCTATAAGCCTATTCCCGCCATCACATTGCTGATACTCTACTATGCGAGTGCAAATTTCTGGGCACTTTAGTGTTCAATCATCTTCCACCTTCGGTCACGAAAGGCACGCAAGCCAATCTACATCCTCAGGTCTAAGAAGATTGAACAGGGGCAACTGTTGTACCCCAAAATTTGCCCTCCCATTTTCCTCAACATTTTCTCATCACAAGACCCTTGGAGTTCAAGATCAAGTTAGGGTTTTGCTCTGCTCAAGACTCCTCCTTGCACTGTTGGCCCAAATTAGAGTTTGAGTTTGCACAAAGATGTTTTGACCTAAAATGCCCAAAATGACTTTCATGCTTCATGTTGGACTCACAAGTTTATCCATACCAAGTTTCAAGCCTTGATTCCAATCTTTGCCCAGTCAATTGGACAATTGACCTAGAAATCAGCTGTATTAGGGAAAAAGTCAACTGTGGTCAATTGACAGTCAAACCTCATGATTTTTGACCCACATCAACATATTGAACTCATATGGACCATTTTATCAAGTTTGGATCACAATTCCACAAGAAATTTGATCAGATCACCAAAAGGGCAAAATGGTCATTTTTAGGGTTTTGACTGCACAAAGGCAATTTTTGACTGTTTGACCTAGCCAATGGCAAACCAAGCTCACATATGGACTCAAGTACTCAATGGAATTGTATTGACATGTTCAACAAGTTCAAAAGATCCCAAATGCACAAGATTGACAGATGAATTTTCCTGTCAACTGATCCAAATTTGACTGTATACTGAAAAGTCAAACTTTGACTTTTTGGTCAAAATCAAGTGTCAAGATTCATTTTTCATCAAGACATGTCAAATTATGAAACTTGTTCATCAAGAAACCAAAAATTACAAATTAGGGTTTGAAATGAAGAAATTTCATAACTTAGAAATTTTCTAAGTTATGAAATTTCCTAATTTTTTCCTAACTTTGTCCCATTTTTTCATCAAGATACATTTGGATTCAAACAAAACTCAAAACATGAAAGTTGTAGTCCATTGCAAAATATCCAACTTTGATTCACAAAGTTTCCTCAAAAGAAGCTTCTAGCTCAAGTTATGATTTTTGGAACAAGGGTGCAAAACATTCTTAACTTAGAAATTTTTTTGACCTATTTTAAGCAGGATTTTTGCCTAACTTCATGACCACTTTTCACATGCTTCCACTTGGAATTTCAACTTGAATTACAAAGATGGATTGTAGTACACATTCCAAGCTTTCCAATTTGTCCAAGAACTTCTCAAACACCCTTGTGGTTAGGGAGAATCGAATTTGTCAATATGGGCAAAAGTCACTTTGTTCATGAGCCAATTTCATGTTCATACACTATGCATTTTTCAAGTCAGCTTGCACAAGCTAGGTTACAGGCCTCGAATCCCATTTGCACTCAATAATTCAATGCTAAACCTTTGTGCCAAGATGTTATTTTGCTCATTTGGTCATTACATGGAAGTTTAATCCATAATTAGAAAAAGTAACTTAGCCATTTTTGAAAAGGTACACTTTATGTCAAATACAAATCCAACAAGCATGGGCCAAATCTTTAGGGCTAGCATTTTGTAAACAATTCACTCTGATCAAGAACAAGAAGTGCAGCATAGTTTAGGGCATTGGACAGGCTTGTATAGAAACTCACATTTCCTTACTTATCAAAGAAGAAAGCTTGCATTTTGAACAACAACTTACATTCCTGCAAGCAAGAACCAAAGCAAAGTTTGTCCATACATTCCATACTCCCTGACTAACCTGAAACACGACCAAACCATCCCCAATACCTCCTCATCCATCAAAGCCCATTTTTTCTGCAAAACATAGTCCCTGTTGCAGATTGACTTGGCCAGTTCATTTCCATCGTGCATTTTCATCCAAGCCACCTCAAACACCTTCCATAACATTAATACAAACTATCCCAAGCCTTGGAAACAGACTGTAACACCTCTAACCAAGTTTGCCATTTTCACTTTTCTCTCTTGCAGGTTGACTTCTGTAGCATGATACAGCAAGATTCAAAGCACACCAAGCATTGAAGAAGCATCCCTGAACTTCAAGCAAGTTGTACAAGTCCTCACACTACAGTGAAAGTGCCTCCATTGTTGTACATGATTCAAGCTGAACAGGTAAAAGTTTGAACTTCTATCTCTCTATCCAGGCATATCTAGGCTTAGGTTTGTGAAGAAGTTATGTCCTACTCATGGCTCTGAAGCTACCCATATCATTACTTTTCATTTATGTTGTGTGTATTGAGAGAATTTGGAACCTGAACATTAGAAAAAACTTAGGTCAGGAATTGGGGATGAAGAAATTCTCCTTCGTTTCTTAGAGTTAAGTCAAGTTCTTTATATGTCTGGATTCGTCTCTTGATGCTCTACATTTTTGGTGTTATGAGTTTTGCTTGAAAGTCCAGGAATCAGGAGTTAGGAAACGCGCGTTGTTGTTTGTTCAAACAATTCTGGAGGTTGAAGATGAGTGCCTTGGGCTGGGCCTGAGTCAGTCCTACTTTTTGCACCTTTTTTTTCAATTTGCACCCCCTGGCCCATTATGTGATATATTTGTTATTTTTGATTTTTTCTTTTTGATTCTGATTTTATATTTTTATTCAAACATGAAAAAACACTAAAAATATTTTTCCCACATTTTTTTCATTTTATTTGGTATTTATTTGTTTCATTTAGTTCCATATGTAAATAAATATATATATACTTTTATTTAAAAAATACTAAAAATAATACAAATACATTTTATTTTCTGATTTTATTTTATTTTTACCTTTTGAAAACATTTTCTAAAAAATATACCTTTTTTGTAAATAATAAATATTTTTATTTTTTGTATATATTTAATATATTTACTACATAATATAAATATTTATATATTTAGAATATTAGGATAAAAATACAAGAATAATACATTTTTATTTTTATTAATATTTGACCTCAAAAATTACTTTTTCATAATATACTTCCTTTTTATTTATTTTTTGTATATAATTAATAAATATTGTATATAATAAATAATAAATACTTTTTATTTAACAAATTAGTGTTTTGCCCTAAACCATAAAAATACCCAAAAATTAACCTTTTTATTTTTGTTTATTTGTCACATGAAAAATACTTTTACACACATATAAAAAATCATTTTTTGCATCTTGCATATTTATTGTATTTTATTTAATTATTGTACAATTAATTAATCTTTGTATATTCAATTTGGATGTAATAGCTTAGATTTTAATTTCTTGCTAAATATCCCCATTTGAACATTTGTACCCCCCATCCCATAATTATGTTGTAATAATTTAGGATTTTATTTTCCGCACTTTAAAGCTTTCTAAAAATGCCATGATAGACTTAGGGTTTGTATGCAAAAATCAAATAACAAATAGCTTGACCTAATTCAAAGACAAAAAGCATGAAAATGGACAACACCAATCACACTTCCAACCTTAGGGTTACTCCACTTGTTGCCTTCAATAATGGGCCATGTTGCATGTTAGGTGTCTTTGGCAAAACAAAACAATATCAAATGATCATAGTCCCTCGATGACGCTTTCGAAAGTTGCCTAAAAATGATCATAGTCCCTTAAAGGAAAAGTTGCCAAAGACACTTGGCACCATTGCAATCATGGTATAAACGATGACCCGCGCCCGTCCCGTTAACATCCTAACACAAGGTTGTCCACCAAATACAATGGTGGAACAAAATTGTTAAAAGGGTTAAAACATAGGAAAAGCCTTTGAGTAAATTTAGGGGTAGACAACTCTTAGTTACTTGATCAACTTGCAAAATACACTTGCCTACTTTTTAAAACCACACATCACAACACACTTTCAAAACAACTTTCAAAAACATTGAAAACTTTTCAAAAGATAAGTACACCTTTGTATACATTCAAACATGAATCATTACAAAGGTTGCCACAACAAATGGCCTCTTTTTAAAACATTTTCAAACCCACACACAAAGCACCATTTCAAACAATTGAAAATCAAAGGCAAGTGATCTAAGCAAGTGACTAAGAGCCCATGGATAACCATGGATAGAAAGGGTGCTAATACATTCCCTTTCTATAATCTACTCCCCGAACCCAAGAAAACATCTCAAAGGTTTTTGCTGTGCTTTTTAACCTTTCCTTAGGATAAAATAAAAAGTCGGTGGCGACTCTTGCTCAACCGAAACATTTGCAAAAACAAACACAAAACCCAAGTCAGTTCTCCCACCGTATCACAAGTGTAATATAGAGTATCAACCAACTTCGGACTGCACCAAAGTCAGCTATCTCACTACCTTCTAATGGCTAAGTTGGGTCAATTAAGGTTCTAAGATCAGCTAGTGCTTATGACACCACGCGGTAGCCTAGTATTCTCCCCGACTGACTCGAGGGACACCAGTACCAACCAATGTGTCACACTAATGTAGCCATCACTTTAACCATATTGTTATACTCCGTATAGTTTCCATGATCTATTGCTACTTTCCTAAAATGCCCTCAGATCCGGGTATAGGATCTTTACAAGAAAATAAACTTGAGAAAACCCCAAAATGTAAAGCACACAAGAAAAATAAGGAAAGCTTTTAAAAATGATCTAACTCTAAAGGTAACCCCACTTAGTTCTCCCCAACAGAGTCGCCAGTTCTGTAATACGGTGGGAGAGTTGACTTATTTTTGTGTTTTATCACAAATAGTACGGATAGCAAGAGTTGCCACCGGATTTTCTTTTATCCAATAAGGAAAGGGTTAAAAGAACAGGAAAGACCTTCGAGATTTTCTTGAGTTCGGGGGGTAGGTTATGAAAAGGGAAGGTGTTAGCACCCTTTTTATCTGTAGTTATCTACGGGCTCTTAATCGCTTTGCTCACTTTGAAAATTTGCTTTTTGTGTGCGTGTTTGAAAATATTTTGAAAATGCCTAAGTACGACAACTTTGTAATGATTCTTGTATCAGTTAAGAATGCGTACAAAGTGTTTGTTTTTGTAAATATTTTGGAAGAAGTATTTTGTGTAAAACATGTTTTGTATGAGAAAGCGATTATGAGTGATCTACCTACTCAAAAGTCTTTCGTGTTATTTTCCTCCTCCTTTAGATAGTGTTATCCTACCAATAATTAGTATGAAGATCTATTGTTGGATGTGTAAGAGACATGTGCAGGGTCGTCATTATGGTTATGAAAGGCAACATATAGGGATACCTTAGTAATTCGAAGGGACTGTCATCATATATTCATAGACAACATCGAGGGACAAGATCATTTCTCGTAGGCAACTCGAGGGACATCACGGGACTATGATCTTTATGATAATTTTAACCTAGGGTCTTTGCTAAAGGTATCCTTATGTTCGAGGGACGTGACCATTTTTTGAGGCAACGAGCGAGGTTACCCTAGAGGTGCGAGTGTGTAGATGATTCAGTTCAATTATTTACCTTGTTTGTTTAGGGTTATCTAATGGTTGGTTTTAGACCTTGCCATACACACCCTAATTGCTAGCAAAGTAATACAACAATAATGAAAAGCAGTAAAATATGGGAAATAAAAATCTACTCTATTACGAAGCTTCGGGAGTGGGGGTACAAAATAGTAAAAACGGGGGGGGGGGGGGGGGGGGGGGAGTATAATCCTAATTAAACTATTACATACTGTAGCAGAAATATAATTGGGAAAAGATTAATGCGAAAGTAATACACGAAGCGGTAAAAAGGAAAAGAAACAGAAAAATTGTTTGGTGATTGTTTGATGAAAAAGAAGTTTGATAATTTACCTAAAAACCTAATTGATTTTAATTGATTAAAAATAGTTAGGTAGTTAAATTAAGCAAACTCTAAAATCTAGGTTGATTTTAATTTAATCAAGAAAACCTAAAAAATCAAATTAGGGTTGATTAAATAAAACCTAAAATTAAATTGATTAAATTTAAAAAAACCTAAAATCAAATTAAAAGCCTAAAATTAAATTAGGGTTTGTTGAAAAAATGTTTTTGAAAAAGGTTTTAAAGAAAAAAAAGGGCGAAAAAGAGTGAGTAACATTGAAAATAACCAAAAGAGTAGGGGTGGGTGTTGAGCCCATGCCCTCAGCAGTTTCATGCAGCAAGCTTACCACTAGGGCAAGTGTGCCTCGGTGTTAGGATATGCATCCAGCGTATTTTGTACTCTATCTTGCAAAAAATATAAGAATTTTGGCAAAATCGGGGATCAAACCCGTGACCTGAGAGACCAATGCCTTAGTGCACGCGTTTCTACCACTGGGGTGGCTATACATCCATTTATTTAATTTAATCAATAAATATATATTATACGCCTTCTTATATTGGTCGGAGAGGCACCAGAGTCCTAGCTCCGGTCGTCTTCTTCGACGACCTTTTTCTTTCAAAACCTACAAAATTAAAGCATTAATGATCCAAAAACTTCTTATCCCCCTAAATCAAGGGCTGAGGATCTAATGGAAGTATTGTTGTAGGATAAAACGCAAGAGATCAAGAGCTATGGTGAAAACGCGTGGGATCGATACTAGCATGATGGTTCAAGATTTAGCAAGCATGGGATCATTGTGATGATCTAAACCTGTTCAAATACATCTCATAAATATGTTAGTGACATTAGTGTGGCTTAAAACGAAACAAAAATTACGATATAAAATTTGCAAAGTTTATGAAATCGGAGATGCATGAATGGTGTTTTCATGAGCTTTGGAACATCAACATTGATCTAACCTTACTTTGTATGATGGCTAGGAGTGAATGAGATAAATGTTTTGCTGTGAGAGGGTTTGTAATAAGGATTTTAAAATTTTAGGGTTTCTTGAGAAATTTGATCTTTTTTGACAAGTTGGTGGAAAGCTTTTTTTTCATGCCGTCTTGTTTGAGAATTGCTGAGATTATATAGGGAAAATTAGGTCAAAGACATGTGGGATTGGACCTTGTAGAAGAGAACATCATTTTATCTTATTTATTTTGCATTATTAATGAAATAAATCAAAAATAATTAAAATAATTAAAATAAAAATAGGTCAAGGGATTTATAAATTAATTCTGAGGTGTATAAAGAGTATATAGCACGTTTGGACTTTTAAATAATGGCCCAATGGTCAAAAATAACAAGCTTGCTCACTTTGAACTTCATGCATTTATCCAAAATTTCCCAACTTGCAATGGTCATAACTCACTTAATTTTCATCTTTTGAAGGTGATCTTTGACTTTTTAGAAAACTCAAGATGTCTTATACAATCTCTTTGTTGATCATTTTTGCTTTTGAAGACTTTATCTTGATGTAACTTGCCTTGACAAAAAGTGTATTTTTTGTTGACTTTTGGAATGACCTATAATGTATTGGCTTATATCTCTCAAATGATGCACTTTTTGGACTTGATCTTAGAGTTACAAAGTTGTAGATAATTGAATTTCCTTCAAAATGGGATTTGGTTGGGGAAAAAATTGATGAAGCATGTGAAAGTTATGCCTGGTCAAAGTTCATTTGACTTCTCCTAGGGAAATCCTAATTTGGAAACTTTTGACTTTTGATGATTTGAAGGTTTTTTCTTGATTGATCATTATAACCTAGTGGAAGAGCTGACTTGGTTGTTTTGTGTTTGATTGCAATTGTTGTGGATAGCAAGATTTGCCATCGACTTTTCTTTTATCCAAAAGGAAAGGTTGAAAAGAACAGGAAAGACCTTTTGAGATATTTTCTTGAGTTCGGGGGGTAGGTTATGAAAAGGGAAGGTATTAGCACCCTTTTCATCCGTAGTTATCTACGGGCTCTTAGTTGCTTGCTATATCACTTGATTTTGTTTGAAAATATTCTTATGGTGTGGTTTTTGAAAGTATTTTTGAAAAAGAATTTTTTGTAATGGTTCTCGTCTCTATAAGAACGCGTACAAAGTGTTGTCTTTTGAAAATATTTCAAAATGAAAGTGTTGGTGTAAAAAAGTTTTGTTGTTGTGAGCAAGCGAGCAACTAGGAGAAACCTACCTACTCAAAAGTTCTTACATGTTATTTTCCTCCTCCTTTAGATGTTGCCATCTTACCATTGATTTGGTAAGAATCCCCATCGTTGGATGTGAAGGGACGGGCGCGGGTCAATCATGCAGTCATAGAAGGCAACTTGTGAAACACTTTTAGCAATTTTTCGTAAGGGACTAGATCGTTTTATCAAAGGCAACACCGAGGGAAATCGAGGGACTACGATCTTTTTTTATCGAAGGGTCTTTTCTAAAGCGTCCCATATTCGAGGGACATGACTGTTTTTCCGAGGCAACAAGCAAGGCTACCCTAGAGGTGAACGTGTGAAAGTGTGTTTGATTTCAAGTTAATTTGTTCTTTGATTATGGGTTATCTATTTTTTGCTTTTATCTTGCCATACATACCCTATCTTACTAGCAATTATATGAAAAACGGTAAACTTAGGGAAATCAAAATCCTACGCTATTACATCATTAGGGGGATGGGGATACAGTTTGCAAATGGGGATGAAATAGGTGTCTAATTATTACAACCATATCGAATAAGTGGACAGTAATGGAGTATATATATATATATATATATATATATATATATATATATATATATATATATATATATATATATATATATATATATATATATATATATATATATATATATATATATATATATATATATATATATATATATATATATATATATATATATATATATATATATATATATATATATATATATATATATATATATATATATATATATATATATATATATATATATATATATATATATATATAATACAGAAACAGTGTAAGAAGAAGGAAAAATTGCATTTTGAACTATTATGTGTCGACACGTGTTGTTATGCATCGACACATAATTTCCTTGCCCCTGCCAAACTAAATCAACTCAGTATGAGTTGACACATAATGGGATGTGTCGACTCATTTCCTGCTTGTGTCGACACATACGCGTTTTGTATCGACTCATGCACCTTCCATTTTTCTATTTTAGCTCCTGGATAACAGTATGAGTCGATACATACGGCCATGTGTCGACTCATACCCTTCTTTTTCACTTAGAATGAGTCGACCCATGTGGGTATGTGTCGACCCATGTTACAATTTTTTGCCTCTTTTTTTGCATGTATCAGTCAGTTTTCAACATATAAATGATAAAAAATTAACATCAAGGAAGTGATTAACTTCAAGAGTAGTGATTACTTCATCTTATCTTCAGAAATAAACCAAAAATGATGTATGAAAAATGCAAGGTTAAGATGACTTACCTTGAAACTACACTTTAGATTTTGAGTCTGAAACCCTTCAAGATGTTGCGTAGACCTTAATGAAATTGCAGGAAGCTGCTAGACTTCCCTTTGTGTTGAAGGTTACTGAACCAACTCCAAACAGTCAAGTTTATGTAGTACTATCTTTTGTTTAGAAGTTGAGAATAAGAGCACTACAGAAACTGTTCTTGAGCTTGAGCAATATCTATGTAATATGAAGTGTTTAGAGGGTTTATGGGAGAGTTTACAAGGTCGTATAATAGTTGTTTATGGATCCTTTCTGTTTTGGTCAGTCAAAACAGAGTTGAAGATGAACAAAGTGTTTATGGATGAACTGGGTTTTATGAATGAGCTGGTTTTTATGAATGAACAGAGTTTAACAAAAAATATGTTTTTCTCTTCTCTCCTCTTCTCTCATAAAAAAATCTCTCATATGTCTTAAGAAACAACCCCTTTTGTAATCCCTTGACTGAGGTTTAGGAGGGAAACAAAATAAGTTATTTTGAACTATTTTTGCCTACTGCTTTGATATTTTTCCATATAATTTTCTTTTGCCATTTTGGTGTAATTTTGTGGTTATTATGATGCAGGTTGGAGCAGACTGCATAGAGCAGTTTTGGACTGGTTTTCTGGACAAATTTTGGACTGTACAGGACAACATACACATGTTTTGTGACTGGTTTGTAATGCATCAGAGCACAAGGTTTTGTAGGACAACAATTGAGCAAGGTTTTGGCGTGTTGTGGCAATGTATAGAAGTAGCATATTTTTTGTTCAACGATAACTTGGACAACATAGTTTGCAGCATGAAACAAGTTTGGTTTGTGGAGCAATTTATGCACATTGTATCAAAGACAAAACATTGTGGCAAGGTTTTGAGTCCAAAGAAAAAGTCCAAGCAATACAAGTTTAGGATTTGTAAACTTGCAAAAATGTCATTTTGTAATAACTTGAATTATTTGTAACATCCTGAATTATTTTTAATTGTAGTGACAAGATGTCATGAAGCAATGAACTTAACTTAGAAAAATTTCCAAGTCTTGCAAAAGTTGGATTCTTGAATTTCTTGATTTTTGATGATCAAATTTCATATTTTGGATATCTTGATGAAATCTGATTTTTGGGACTCAACTTGGTCAAAAAGTCAAAGTTTGACTTTTTAGTGTACAGTTGACTTTTCCCACCAGTTGACGAATTTTGTCTATAAATCCATTGATCTCAGGATATGAATTGAAAATCACAATTAGGTTAAGATGACGCGCTCGGATCCTTGAGATCATGCTTCCAACCAATAAGCCAGGTATTAGGTCAAAAATCAAAGTTCGATCATTTTCAGCCGCAACCCCAATTTTGCCCATTTTTCCCTTGTGAACGTCTTTCTTGGAAAATTGTAGTCCAAGACTTGAAACTTGATAGAAGAAAACCTGAGGGTCTAGGAGGATCCTTTGAGAAATGAGAGGGCAGATTTTGGGGTACAATAGCTGCCCCTATTCAATCTTCTTAAACTTGAAGAGTTAGATTGGCGAATCTGCCATTGGTGACTTGAAGGTGGAAGATGATTGAACACTAGAGTGCCTAGAAATTTGCGCTCCGATGATTTTGAGGTTGAGATGTAAGGAATGGGCTTAAAGATGCCATTTGGAGAAATGATGGAGAGCTGACGGAGATGGGCTTATAGATGCCATCCAAAGGTGATTGTTGACAGAAATTAGACTAAGTCTTAAGTTTGACTTCAACTGGGATAAGAATCAGAGAAACCTTTGGTCGATTTAAAACTGAACCTGGCAGAAGTCTTGAATAATGTTTAACTGGGAAGAATTCGAATAAATCTTAGAATGACTTATCTGAACTAGGGAAAGTGTCTATTTGGAAAGTATCAGGATAAACCATTGAGAGGTTTAAACTGAACCGAAAGAGGTCTCGGGTATTCTTTAACTGGAGAGAATAAGAATAGATCTTGAGGTGATTTATCTGAACCAGAGAAAGTTTCTACTGGGGAAGAATCAGGATAAACCATTGAGAGATTTAAGCTGAACCAATAGGGGTCTGGAAAAGAATTAGAATAAATCTTGGAGCGACTTATCTGAACCAGAGAAAGTGTCTACTATGGAGAGAATTAGGATAAACCATTGAGATATTTAAACTGAACCAACATGGGTCTGGAAAAGAATCAGAATAAATCTTGGAGCGATTTATCTGAACCAGAGAAGATGTCTGCAGGAAAGAATCAGGATAAACCGTTGAGAGGTTTAAACTGAACCAACAAGGGTCTGGAAAAGAATCAGAATAAATCTTGGAGCGATTTATCTGAACCAGAGAAGATGTCTGTGGGAAAGAATCAGGATAAACCATTGAGAGGTTTAAAGTGAACCAGCAAGGGTCTGGAAAAGAATCAGAATAAATCTTGGAGAGATTTATCTGAACCAGAGAAGATGTCTGCGGGAAAGAATCAGGATATATCGTTGAGAGGTTCAAACTGAACCAGAAAGGGTCTGGAAAAGAATCAGAATAAATCTTGGAGCGATTTATCTGAACCAGAGAAGATGTCTGCAGGAAAGAATCAGGATAAAACGTTGAGAGATTTAAACTGAACCAGCAGGAGTCTGAAGGAAGTAATTGTCATGTAGATAGTCACCCCGTCTTGTTTCAGGAATTGATCTACAATTGATTTGTTCATAGATATTTGCCTTGTCTTGTTGAAAATTTGATAATAATATTATGTTGATTGATATTTCCTGAAAAAGGTAAAGAGTTAGTTATATGTGATGCCATGATGCATGAAATGCATAGTGCAATGAGATTGTGATATATGCATTTGTATCATCGATGTTTATGATGCATGTAAGTTGTTCTGCTGCAGTGTTGATAGATTGGGGAAAATGAATCCCTGACTACCGCTGGGAATGGGGAGTGTAAGTCTTCATATTTTGTTAAAGTTGAAGTGTTTATGGATGGGTTTCCATTATTAGAGAAATAAACTTTGTTGGGGAAGGGAAACATCATGCATTTCTTGTGGACTTCGTGAAATCTTACTGGGGAATCCTGAGAAGCTGGGCAACTTTCACTGGGGAATCTTTGGAACGGTAACTGGGAGTTTTGCTCCGTCAGGGATATGAAGGCAAAAGATACCATTAAACTGCATGCTGGAGATATGACAAAGATCCTGTAGCGAGACGTTCTTGCTTCTACCCCTGCTGGAGAAAGTACCTGCGAAGATTTTATGGAATGGCCTATAGATATTATTCTATTCCTTAAAGCCATTAGTAATTATCTTTCTATTTAGTTTTCCCTTTTTATGCGTTCATTTATAAACAGTAATTACATTCAAATTCATATGTTCAAAAATAAACACTTGACATTTTTTGCAAACAAAACAGGAATAGTAAAAGAGAAACATATAGTTGTGCACTTTCAAAGGAATATCTTTGTATTAACTTAATTAAGTATTTTTGTACAAAGAGACGAACATCCTAGTAAGAGAATATTGTCGTAAAAATGAAAAATTGATACAAAGAAAAGATGAACATCCCACTCTGTTATAGCCTTCATGTCTCTGAGTGTCTCATCCACTTGCTACTTTATCCGAAGCTGATTGGATTGATTAGAACCGTTTGAGTTTGACGATTGATGCTGAAGATTGGTTGTAAGGTGATCCAACTGGACATAGTTATATGCTTTATATCCCTAATTTTTGCCTGGACCGCCCTTTCGGGTTTTCAGTCTACCGGGATACCCTTTTTTGCCCAAGCCGCCCTTTCGGGTTTTCAACTTGCCGGGTGTACAGATTTTTTTGTATTTTACCCTTAATTTTTGCCCGAACCCTTTTGGTTCGCCGGGATGCCCTAATTTTTGCCTAGGTCAGTCGACCTAGCGGTTTTTTGTTTATGAATAGTATCTTTTAACTATGTCCGCGTTTACAGGGTGCAGAAGGTCGTCACCGTCCATAGTGGTTAAGATCATCCCCCACCAGAAAATATGTTTTTTTATCACAAATGGTCCTTCGTACGTAGAATTCCATTTCCTCTTGGGATCATCATGTGCCAGTATGATACGCTTGATTACTAAGTCACCAACCTGATATACCTGACGTCTGACCTTCTTGTTGAAAGCTTTGATCATACGTTTTTGGTACATCTGACCATGGCAGACAGTTGTAAGCCTCTTCTCATTAATCAAGTTCAACTGGTCAAGTCGAGTTTGAATCCATTCATCTTCATTCAAACCTGCATCTTTTATTATTCTCAGAGAAGATATTTAGACTTTAACTGGTAGGACAACTTCCATGCTGTATACCAAATAGAAAGGAGTTTCCCCTGTTGATGTGCGCATCGTGGTATGGTAACCGTGAAGAGAAAATGGTAACATCTCATGCCAGTCCTTGTAGGTCACTGTCATTTTTTGTATGATCTTCTTGATGTTTTTATTTGCAGCTTCTACAGCGCCATTCATCTTCAGCCGGTAAGGAGAAGAGTTATGATGTTGTATCTTGAATTGGGCGCATAGTGCGGTAATCATAGTATTGTTGAGATTGGTACCATTATCTGTGATGATTCTCTCCGAGATACCGTATCGATAGATAAGGTTATGTTTGATGAACCGGACCACAACGTTCTTGGTAACAGAAGCGAATGAAGCTGCCTCGACCCACTTCGTGAAGTAATCAATGGCGACCAAAATGAAGTGGTGTCCATTAGAAGCAGTGGGTTTGATTTCTCCAATCATGTCAATGCCCCACATTACAAAGGGCCAAGGAGCAGTCAGGACGTTTAGAGGAACTTGAGGCACATGTACTTTGTTAGCATAGATCTGACACTTGTGACAGGTTCGTGAGTGCTGATGACAATCCACTTCTATGGTGGACCAAAAGTATCCTTCCCGTAGGGATTTTTTAGCCATCGTATGCCCACTAGAATGGGTGCCAAAAGTTCCTTCGTGTAGATCATCCATGATCTTGTCTGCCTCGCTTCTGTCTACGCATCAAAGCAAAGTAGAGTCGTGATTGGGCTTATAGAGAACTCCATTACTAAGGAAGAACTTAACAGAGAATCTTCTCAGGAATTTCTTGTCATTGACTGAAGCTCACTCCGGATACTCTTGGGCCTCGAGATACCTCTTAATTTCATGGAACCAAGGCTTGTCCACTACTTCTTCAGTATTAATCTCGTTACAATGAGCTGGTTCATCCATCCTCTCAATGGTGATCTGAGGAGCCTCATTATCCCACCTAATTTTGAACATGGATGACATAGTGGCTAGCGCGTCCGCTAGTTGATTTTCCTCTCGTGGAAAATGCTCAAAGATAATTTCCTCAAAATGTGGGATTAATGTCAACACGTGTTCTTTGTAAGGGATGAGATTAGGATGCTTCATGTCCCATTCTCCTTTGATCTTACTGATGACTAAGATTGAATCTCCAAATACACTTAAGTACTTGATTCCCAAATGTGATATGGTGGGAGAATTGACTTGAGGGTTTTACGTTTTATCGCAAATGTTGCAATTTAGCAAGAGTCGCCACCGACTTTTCTTTTATCCAAAAGGAAAGGTGAAAAAGCACAGGAAAGACCTTTGAGATTGTTTCTTGAGTTCGGGGGGTAGATTATGAAAAGGGAAGGTATTAGCACCCTTTTCATCCATGGTTTTCCATGGGCTCTTAGTTAGTTGCTAGATCACTTGCTTTTTTTTGAAATTGTTCTTTGTGAGGTTTTTGAAAGTATTTTGTAAAGAGGCCATTGTTTAGGCAATCTTTGTAATGATTCTCATTCGTAAGAATGTATACAAAGATGTCGATCTTTTGAAAATGTTTTCAATTTTGTAAGATGTTTGAAAGTGTAGGTGTTTGTTTTGAAAATAGCAAGGATGTTTGTTTGAAATTGAGCAAGTAATTAGGAACATTCTACCTACTCAAAAGTCTTTCTTGTTCATTTTCTTTTCCTTTGACATTGTTGTCTTACCATTGCTTTGGTAAGCAACCCTATCTTTGGATGTAAACGGGACGGGCGCGGGTCATCGTATAACCATGATTAGCAATATTGCAAAGTATCTTAGCATTTTTTAGGGACCAAGATCATTTTATAAGGCAACTTTGAACAGCATCATCATGGGACTATGATCTTATACTTGTTTGTTTTGCCAAGATACTTCGCATGCATAATATGGTCATTTTTATATAAGGCAACCAAGTGGAGAAACCCTAAGGGTTCTCGTGTATAAGTGTGTTATTTTCATGCTTTGATTTTGTCTTGGATTTAGGGTTTTCTATTTGATTTGTTTTTATCTTTCCACACAAACCCTAATTACTAGCATGGTATATAAAAGCGGTAAATTGCATAATTTAAAGATTATTAAGTTATTACAACATTTAGGGGGTGGGGGTACAATTTACAAATGGGGATGGAATAGGAACTTAAATATTACAACCATATTGAATAATAATGAAGGAAATATAAAAAAAAACAGTGTAAAAAGAAGGAAAAAATGCATTTTGAACTATTATGTGTCGACACGAGCTCACATGCATCGACACATAACTTTCCTTGCCCATGTATTGCCAAATCAACTCAGTATGAATCGATATATAATGGTATGTGTCGACTCATACACTGCATGTGTCGACTCATATGTGCTTTGTGTTGACTCATACACTGTTTTTTCCTTCTGTTTTGGGCCTGTAAAGCAGTATGTATCGACTCATACAGCTATGTGTCGACTCATACTGTCATTTTTTCTATTTCAACATTGTTTTGATGAATACATGGGTTAGTTCTCAACACATAATGAAAAGAATGGAATATAAACAAAAGGTTAGCTTCAAGGACAGTGGTTACTACGCTTTGTCTCCAAGAAAGGAATTACTAATGATGCTTGAAATGAAGAACTAAAGTCAAGAAACTTACCTTGGAGCTGGATCTTATATTTTGAGTTTGATTTGTTGTTTTGACTGTTCTTGAACTTTGGAAAAGAAAGCAGAGGTGTTATAGAAGCTTGTCCTTGAGTTTGGAAAATTTCTAGGTGATGTATGTGAGGTTATTAAATGCTTGGATAGAGTTTGCAAAGTGTGAGAGTTCTGGATATTTGGATTTTAAAACTCAAGAATGGAAGTTTTATGGACTATTATGGATTTTTATGAATATGAGATTTTAAGGGTTTATCAATAAAACTTCTGGATTTTTCGCTCTATTTTTTCTAACCTCTTTGTCTTGCAAATGCTTCTTCTATTTATAGGCAGGAGGTTTGTGCATATGAGCTAACTAAGTTTGCAAGACAGCATGTTATGGTTTGGTTGGATTACAAAGATCAAACTATGTCAAGTACTCCATAGCCCCAAGATGAAGTACCAAAGTTGCTGATATTGAGGAGCTACTTCCCATGATTTATGGTGAAGTAAAATCAGCAACCAGCCAGGTATGGGCTCAAGACAAACTTTGTACAAAAAGCTTGCTTTTCAAGAATAACAATGGTGCCTTTATACCATAAATGGAAAGATCTTTTGGACAATGGTTTAAAAATTTGGGTAATAGCTCAAGAGTGGGTGTAAGCATTAAATTAGGATGATATTTTCAAGCAAAGAAACCTGTAACATAAGATTATGCAGCAAATCATGAGAGTTTTGTTATGTGTTCTTCACTAAGAATGACTTGCAATTCAAAGATGGATGGCCAACTTCAAGCCCTTGAATCTCCTAGCTCAAGTATGATAAATTTATGCTCTTGGATGTTTTGGAAAGCTTTAAACATCCTCTATAACTTTCATGTTGGCCATTTTGACAAAATCATCTTAGAACTATGTGAAAAAAATGCCAAGAAGTTAGGATAAAAACCTGACCAAAACTGCTAAAAATTTCTCTAAGTGTTAAATGAAAATATCATGACTTCATGAATTTATAACTTGAAATCCAAAAATATTTAGGAGAAGTTATGTGAATAAATGTTGTATATATCATGGAGATCTACAACTTTCATGTTGGAAGTTTCTCTTGAATCATCTTGCATCATGGTGAGAATTTTGCTCAAAGTTTATGAAAAAACATGAAATTTCCAACACTTAGAAAAATTTCTAAGTTTAGAAATTTTGACTTTTCAAAATGAAATCTTGACTTTTTGATTTCTTGATGAATAAGTTTCATATTTTGACATGTTTTTGATGAATTATGATCTTTTGCACTTGAATTTGACCAAAGAGTCAAAGTTTGATTTTTCAATATACAGTTGACTTTTGATCAGTTGATTGCAAAATTCATCTATCAATCCAATGGACTTGCAATGTTTTGAACCAAGTTATTAGGTAAAACAATTTAATTGGACGCTTGAGATCATGCTTTAAACCAATTGATCATTTTCTAGGGCAAAAATCAGAAATTGCTCTTTCCCAATCAAACCCTTAATTTTGACCATTTTGCTCTTTTGATTATTTGATCAAATTTCTTGAGGGATTATGATCAAAACTTGATCAAATGATACATATGAGTCTAAAATGTTGATGTGGATCAAAAAATATGGAGTTTTACTGTAAATTGGCCATGGTTGACTTTTTTCCAATACAATTGATTTTTTAGGTCAACTGTCCATTTGACAGGTCAAAAATGTGGTTCAAAGCTTGAAACTTGTCATGAGTAATCTTAAGGGTCCATAATGATGTTTGAAAGTCATATGAAGCATTGATAGTCCAAAAATCCTTGTGCAATCTCAAACCCTAAATTTGGGTTATCAATGCAAGATGAGATGTCTTGAGCTGACCAAACCCTAATCCAGTCTTGAGTTAAAGAGATCTTGTGAGAAAAGTCTTGATAAATGAGAGGGCAAATTTTGGGGTACAACAGCTACCCCTGTTCAATCTTCTTAAACCTGAAGAGTTAGATTGGCGAGTTTCGTCGTTTGTGACTTGAAGGTGAAAGAATGATTGGACACTAGAGTGCCCATAAATTTGCACTCGACGATGTATAGTTGAGGGCATGGGATTAAAGATTCCATTTGGAGAAGTGGTAAAATCTCTTTGGAGATGGGCTTGTAGATGCCATCCAAGAATGTTTGTTGAATTGTAAGTTGTAAGCTGAAAGAATGAGTATCAGAACGGAGTCTGTGTCTGGAGCGTATCTGAACTGTATCTGCAAGGTTGTATCTGGATGAGTATCAGAATGGCATCCGTGTCTGGAGCGTATCTGTATTGTATCTGAAAGTTGAATCTGAATGAGTATCAGAATAGAATCCGTGTCTGGAGCGTATCCGAACTGTATCTGAAAGTTGAATCTGAATGAGTATCAGAATGGCATCCGTGTCTAGAGCGTATCTGAACTGTATCTGAAGGTTGAATCTGAATGAGTATCAGAATGGCATCCGTGTCTGGAGCATATATGTACTGTATCTGAAATTTGAATCTGAATGAGTATCAGAATGGCATCCGTGTCTGAAGCGTATATGTACTGTATCTGAAGGTTGAATCTGAATGAGTATTAGAATGGCATCCGTGTCTGGAGCATATATGTACTGTATCTGAAAGTTGAATCTAAATAAGTATCAGAATGGAATCTTTGTCTGGAGCGTATCTGAACTGTATCTGAAAGTTGAATCTGAATGAGTATCAAAATGGCATCCGTGTCTAGAGCGTATTTGTACTGTATCTGAGAGTTGAATCTGAATGAGTAATAGAATGGCATCCGTGTCTGGAGCGTATCTGAACTGTATCTGATTGCATATTGTTAATGGTAGCTGTTAATCTTATCCTGAAAAGGGTAAAATGTTACCAGAAACACAAAGTTATATTGCATGAAATGTATGATGCAATGTATTTGCTTTATCAATGTTTATGATATATGGATTCAATGTATGCGCATGTAAGCTAATTTGCTGTATTACTGTTTAATTGAGGAAAATAAATCCTTGAAAGCTGCCGAGGATATGTTGAACTTTCATGTCTTGGAGTTGAAGCATTAACGAACTCTTGTTCGAGAGAAGTAAATTCTATTGTGAGGGCAATGTCATGTACTGCTTGTAAGATTTGTTTGGGGAATCTTGAGAAATTTGACAATTTCTATTGGGAATTAATAATTTGAAATTTAGTTCTGCTGGGGATTCAAATGACGTACTGTGGGGATTTCATGGATAATATCCTAGAGACATTTTCCTATTCTTTCCACCTATCAGTAATTGTCTTTCTCATTTTGTTTATTTGTAAATAGTAATTATGTTCAAATGCATATGTTCATCAATGAATCATTGGACGTTTTTGCGAACAAAACACAATCGTAAAGAAAAAGACAAATAGTTTTCTGTACTTTCAAAGAGATATCTTTGTATTGACTTTGAATAAGTATTTTGTACATAGGGGACAAACATTCTAGTAAGAGAATGGTGCCATAAAACAAGAAGAATTTATACAAAGAAAGATAGCTATGTGTAATAATCCCATGGGGTTCCCATTCTTCTATAGCCTTCATATCTCCGAATATCTTTTCTATTTGTTGCTTCGCCCGAAGATGATTGAATTGATCAGAAACTCCGAGTTTGTTAGTGGAGGTCAAGGGTTGTTCGCAAAGTGATCCGACGAGGCATAGTCATACGCTTTAATTCCATAACTTTTTCCTGGACCGCCCTTTCGAGTTTTTAGTCCACCGGGAAACCCTTTTTTTCCCAAGTCGCCCTTTCGGGTTTTCAACTTGTCGGGTGTACATATTTTTTATTTTTATCCCTAACTTTTGCCCAAACCTTTTTGGTTCGTCGGGATGCCCTTGCTTTGCCTAGGTGTGTCAACCTAGCGGGTCTCTTATGCGTAGTATCTTTTGATTATGTCTGCATTCGTAGGGTGTGGCAGGTCGTCGCCATCCATGGTGGTCAAGATCATTGCCCCATCGGAGAATATGTTCTTGATTACAAATGTTCCTTCATAGGTAGGAGTCCATTTTCCCCTAGGATCACTTTGTGGCAAGATGATGCGTTTGATCACTAGATCCCCAACTTGATATACTCGACGCCTGACTTTCTTGTTGAAAGACTTGATCATCCGTTTTTGATACATTTGACCATTGCAGACAGCAGTAAGTCTCTTTTCATCAATTAAGTTCAGTTGATCAAGTCGAGTCTGGATCTAATTGTCTTCATTCAAACCTGCATCCTTCATAATCCTCAGAGAGGGGATTTGGACCTCAATTGGCAAAACAGCTTCCATGCCATATTCCAAAGAATAGGGTGTTGCCCCAGTTTATGTGCGAGCCGTGGTACAGTACCCGTGGAGAGCGAATGGTAACATTTCATGCCAGGCTTTGTACGTTATTGTCATCTTTTGTATGATATTTTTAATGTTTTTATTTGCAGCTTCAACAACACCATTCATCTTTGGCCGGTAGGAAGAAGAATTGTGATGCTGAATTTTGAATTGCTCACACAAGGCGGTGATCATAGTGTTATTAAGATTTGTACCATTGTCAGTGATGATCCTTTCCGGGATACCGTACCGGCAAATGAGATTTTTCTTGATGAAGCGGGCAACAACATTCTTAGTAACGGAAGCGAAGGAAGTTGCTTCGACCCACTTTGTAAAGTAGTCAATGGCCACTAGGATGAAGCGGTGTCCATTGGAGGCTGCAGGCTTGATCTCCCCAATCATATCAATTCCTCACATAGCAAAGGGCCAAGAAGCCATCAAGATATTCAGAGGAACCGGAGGTACGTGCACCTTGTCAGCATAAATTTGACACTTATGACAGGTCCGAGAGTGTTGATAGCAGTCTGCTTCCATGGTAGACCAATAATAGCCTGCCCGTAGGATTTTCTTTGCCATCGTATGCCCACTGGAGTGAGTGCCAAAAGTACCTTCATGTAATTTAGCCATGATCTTTTCCTCTTCAACCCTTTCCATACACCGAAGCAGAATGTAGTCATGATTTCGTTTGTACAGGATGCCATTACTCAGGAAGAACTTAGCAGAGAATCTCCTTAAGAATTTCTTATCATTGATTGAAGCTCCTTCTGGATATTCTTGAGCCTCGAGATACCTCTTGACTTCATGAAACCAAGGTTGGTCCACTACCTCTTCAGTATTAATCTCGTGACAGTGTGCCGGTTCGTCCATTCGTTCGATGGTGATCCGGGGAGCCTCATTATCCCAATTAAGTTTAAACATAGATGACATTGTGGCTAGAGCATCTGCTAGCTGATTTTCTTCTCGCGAGAAATGTTCGAAGGTAATCTTCTCAAAATGTGGTAGCAATGTCAAAACATGTTCTTTGTAAGGGATAAGATTTGGGTGCCTAGTGTCCCATTCCCCTTTGATCTGACTGATGACCAAAGTTAAATCTCCAAACACATCTAAAGATTTGATTCCCAAGTCTATGGCAGCTCTGAGACCAAAGATGCACACTTCGTATTCCGCGATGTTGTTCGTACAGTTGAAGCAAAGTCTGGAAGTAAAGGGAGTATGACACCCTTCCGGAGATATGAGAACAGCGTCGATACCATTACAAAGTGCATTGGATACCCCATCAAAGAACAGGGTCCATCGGGATCCTTGTTCAGGTTCGTCATATGGTATGATTTCTTCACAGTTGTCTAATGTCATGATGTCTTCATCCGGGAATTCAAACTTCATGGACTGATAGTTTTCTACAGCTTGGTGTGCAAGGTGATCAGCCAATACATTGCCCTTTATAGCTTTCTGGGTAGTATATTGTATGTCATATTCTGTTAGGATCATCTTCCATCTAGCTATCCTCCCAGACAGAGCAGGCTTTTCGAAGATGTACTTTATCGGATCCATCTTAGATATCAACAAGGTAGTATGAATCAGCATATACTGTCTTAGCCAGCGAGCAGCCCATGCTAGAGTGCATCAAGTTTTCTCGAGCAGTGAATATCTGGTTTCACAGTCGGTAAACTTTTTGCTCAGGTAGTAAATAGCGTGCTCTTTTCGGCCAGACTCGTCATGCTGCCCCAATACACACCCCATTGAGTTTTCTAAAATAGTCAGATACATGATCAGTGGTTTTCCCTCGACTGGTGGCATCAAAACAGGAGGCTCTTGTAAGTACTCTTTGATTTTGTCAAAAGCAACCTGGCATTTATCATTCCATCTGACTACTTGATCTTTTTTCAATAGTTTGAAGATTGGCTCACAAGTAGCTGTTAGGTGAGAAATGAATCTGGCAATATAGTTTAGGCGTCCCAAGAATCCTCTGACTTCCTTCTCAGTACGAGGAGCAGGCATTTCTTGTATTGCTTTAACCTTGGAAGGATCGACTTCAATACCCTTGTTACTGACGAAAAAGCCTAGGAGTTTACTAGACCGTACTCCGAATGTGCACTTGTTTGGGTTCAACCTTAGTTTGTACTTCTTCAACCTTTCAAACAACTTTTGCAAGTGATCAAGGTGCTCTTCTTCCGTTTGGGATCGGGCTATCATATCTTCTACGTAGACCTCTATTTCATGATGTATCATGTCATGAAATAAAGCTACCATGGTGCGCTGATAGGTTTCCCCAACATTCTTCAGTCCGAACGGCATCACCTTGTAGCAGAATGTGCCCCAATGTGTGACAAATGTTGTTTTCTCCATGTCCTCAGGTGCCATTTTGATTTGGTTGTAACCTGGGAATCCGTCCATGAAGGAAAACACTTTGTGTTGGGCCGTATTATCAACCAGGATATCAATGTGGGGGAGTGGAAATCATCTTTAAGGCTGGCCCTATTCAAATCTCTATAGTCCACACACATTCGTACTTTGTCGTCTTTTTTAGGCACGAGAACAATGTTGGCTACCCATTAAGGATAGGAAGTGACAGCCAAGAATCCAGCATTGAATTGTTTCATGACTTCCGCTTTGATCTTCTCAGACATGTCAGGTCTCATGCGGCAGACTTTTTGTTTTACTGGTGGACAGTCTTCTTTTGTTGGCAGGCGATGTACCACGATGTCTGTATTGAGTCCCGACATGTCTTCGTATGACCAGGCAAAGATCTCATCATAATCATGCAACAACTGAATCAAACGCTCCTTAACACTGGGCTCTAGATTAGCACCCACCTTGACCTCTTTTCTATCCTCCTCGGTACCCAGATTGATTATATCCACAGGTTCCTCGTGAGGCTGAATGGCTCTTTCCTCTTGTTGTAGTAGTCTGGCCAGTTCCCCTGGTACTTCACAATCTTCCTCACCTTCGTCCTCGGCTTGCTAGATTAGATCCTCAGAGTCATGAAAGGCCATATCAGTATCGTTACCCATGGGATCCGGAATGGAGGGGTACCTGCATTTGTGAGTGTGGGTGTGTGTAAGGGTATAGCAATCCTTTAAAAAATGAAATGTAAAAGAAAAACAATGAGCACAAAAGTTTGTATGTGAAAAATGTCCATGATTCATTGAATGTCATATGAAGATGAAATAAAAACCCTTACAAATGAACCATTGTGCCTTTGGCAAGACACAAGGTTTTAAATGTGCGAATTGTTTGTGAATATTACAAGTCCAACAGAAATGTAAAGATAAATTACTAAGAGATGAAAGTTATTGGGACAAAGTCTCTGGCTTCCCAATTGCGAAGTCCTCCGTTGATAGTAGGAAAGATCCAATCCTCCAAGCTGCAATCCTCTTCACTATCTTCCACCGCATTGACCTCTCCGTTGCTAATCTTCAAGGGTGGCCCTCCAGCACGGGCATGGCGCACAGCCTTCTGAGCACTTGAAGTGAACCTAGACTAAACTTGTCAGATTTATATGGAATATCTGGAAGTTTCCCCCAGATGGTGCATCTACCCTCCCCTACTACTGCCTTGGCGTCCTTCAGAGATGACATCCAGAGTGGAGGTCTTGTAATCTTGGGAATCTGGGATGCAGTCTTGGTCACTGCTACCTCTTGGGGGACCTCTTCGAAATGTTGAAAAGGAGTTTCAATAAACTCTCCATCCAATTCCACATACCGGAAAGAATTGAGGTGGCTAATCATATACTCTTCCTCTCCGTGGACAATGATAATCTTTCACTGGACCAGATAGTTCAGCATCTGGTGTAATGTAGAGGTGACAGCACCGGCATTATGGATCCACGGGCGTCCTATCAGACATGAGTAAGAGGGGCGGATGTCCATTACATAGAAGGTTGATTTGAAAGTTTGAGTCCCAACCTTTATGGGGATATCCACCTCCTTGTGGACCATCCTCTTTGAGCCATCAAATGCTCTTACGACTATGTTACTGGGTTCCAACATTAATCCTTCGCAGTCTAGTCTGTCGAGAGCTTTCTTCGGTAAAACATTCAAAGATGATCCAGTATCCACCAAGACATGGGCCAGAGTTATTCCTCTACATTCCACAGAGACATGCAATGCCTCGTTGTGCTTCCTTCCCCTTGGTGTCAGATCAGCATTCGAGAAGCCTAGGCCGTTATCCGCTGTCAAACTGGCCACACAATCTTGAAATTGGTCAGCAGACGTATCTTGAGGCACATGGGCTGTCTTTAGGAACTTCACCAGGGCTTTCACATGTGCCTCGGAGCATAGCAACAATGTTAGCATGGAGATTTTGGAGGGAGTTTTCCCCAACTGTTCAATTAAGTCCTAGTCGCTCTTCTTTATTATTCTCAAGATCTCCTCCATTTCCTTCTTGGAGGTTTCGGAGATAGCCATTGGTTGAGCCTTCGTCCGGACAGGCTCTTCTTGAATACTTTTTCCTCGAGTTTCAGCAGCAGGAGTGTTGGTAGGAATGACAGCAGGAGTTGTATCGTCTTCGTCAATAGGAGCATTTGCAGATATGATTATTGGTACGGAGGTAACCTTTGGAGCAGCCACGGGTCCAAAAACTGCCTTTGGGGGGAAATTTCTGGAGAGAAGATTCTACCGCTTCGAGTAATATTACTGGTTCCGACAATATTGCTGATGTCGGAGTCTTCTTCTTCAGAGTTTATCTCTTCGGCGGCCAGCCTATCTTGTTTGATACCATGGTAGTAGATGTCTCCACCGTAATTCCACGACACCGTTTTGTATGATTCATACGGGACTGGCCCGGGCATTGTGATTATAAGAGGAGTAGTTTTTGGAACCGATGTTATTCTAACGGGTCTTTTAAGAACCCTGGAAGAATTGGCGGAGATGGTTATGATTAAAACGTCTTCAATAGGAACAGGTAAAACAGGAGTACTTTTAAACAGAATCTCTTTGTTGTCTATCAAGCATTGAATGCCTGTTTTCAACGAAGGGAAAACAGTTGGTGAGGATAAGCAGAGATGGCAGTCTTTATTACAACCCGGGAATACATCGACTTTCAACAAGTGTATCTTAATGATTAGGAGTGGAGTCAATAGTTAATCAATTGTGGTAACAAAAAAATCTTCTTTAATTGCATTGGTGTTGTGACCATGCCTGGGCATAGGAGCAGAAATGACACTTGGCTTCTCGGGCGCATCAAACTCAATCTCTTTTGCCTCTATAAGTTCTTGAATCTTATTTTTTAGGGCCCAACAGTTGTTAGTGTCATGACCCGGACTTTCGGAATGATATGTGCATCAGACATTCAGGTGATAATGAGGGGACGATGTGTTGTGTTCTTTGGAGCTTCTTTTAAAGTCGCCAAATTGGATTTCAGAAGGTGCGGTGAAAAACCTGGGCTAGAGTCATATTGATTCTGGTGAATTGCCAGACTAGCCTCTCCTCCCTCGGTTGATTACTTCTCGGTTGATCAGATGTAGGCTTTGGAATCATGACAGCCCCCACCATTGGTCGGCGCTCGGCTCTCCCTTGGTTCCTTTGTGGATATACATCAGCTACTTCTTTCTTCCCAGTGAAAGGCTTTCTCACAGCTGTAGAGGCAGATGAATCCTTCTGAATCTTTGCACTTTTTATGCCAGCTTTCACCCTCTCTCCGGTTAATATTAACTCAGTAAATCCTGCAGATGAGCTTCCAATCAGATGGTTGAAGAAAGGGCCAGATAGAGTGCCTAAGAACATATCCACCAACTCCCTTTCAGACAAAGGGGGTTGCACTCTCCCAGCTAGATCTCCCCACTTCTGCGCGTAATCCTTGAAACCCTCATTGGAAGCCATAGCCATACCCTGAAGTTGAGTGCGGGTAGGCGCCAAATCTGCATTATATTGGTATTGCTTATAGAAAGTTGCGGCAAGATCTTCCCAATTGCAGATGTCGGCCCTTTCCAATTGGTAAAACCAATCGAGTTGTGTTCCAGATAGGCTATCTTGGAAAAAATGCACCCACAAGTCTTTATCAGCAGAGTGCGGCTGGATCTTTCTCACATATGATCGGAGGTGCATCTTAGGACATGACACCCCGTCATATTTTGCAAACAACGGCACTTTGAACTTTGGTGGGATCAAAATTCCCGACACTAATCCCAATTCTTCAAAGTCTAGACCTGGCACCCTTTGTATTTCCATAATGCTTAAACGCTCTTCAAGATGTTTGTACTTATCATCTGCTGGAGGATACTGTTCCTCTGAGTAGTCTTCCTCTTCTTCCTCCTCTTCAGATTCTAACAGAACCGCTGTTTCTTTTCCTTTCCCTTCTCCTTTCTCGGAAGTAGTTTCAAAATTCAAGGTTCTTCTAGTCTGTCCCTGAAACCTTCTCCCCATGTTCAAAACCCCAGTGACCTTCTTTGCTTTCTTCTTTCTTTCTTCAGCTAACAGAGTCTTCAACTCTTCCTTCCCCTTGTCTAGGGTCATGAGTAACTGTCAAAATTGCATGTTTTGAACTTGAAGATCTTTGACTGTCTGTTCGAGATCCATCTTGCTGAAATAAACAGTAGAGAGATGGGGAAACTCGTTGCAAAAGACCTGTTTATGTTATGATGAATGAAGATGCAATATGCAAATGATTCCAAGGAAAATTAGAGATTTAAATTTGTTCAAACCAAAAAGGAACACACGTCATATTAAAAATCCAAGTTTGAATACATCATGCCTCCTTGGGCTTATAATGAAAGAAACAAAATACAACCGAACTCCTAAGACAAAAAGACTGAACGCATCCTCTTTGGAGCAATATAGGCATTTATGTTTTTCTCTTCATGAAGCAGTTTGGTGAGCTCCAGAACCTTCTTCTCATTAGCGTAATACTGGGCTTCAAAGGTGTCTCGCTCTTCCTTCAACTGAACCCAAGCTTTCTACAGGTCTTCGAGAGAGGTAGGCATGTCGGGATGAAGAATGGTGTATGGGACGTCTCCTTCAATAATAGGCTCAATGATGACAGGAAGGATGGGAGGGTAAGGCATCAAGAGACTCTGGGCACGAGCCCTTACCCACTTAAGGTAAGGCTCGAGAGGGATAGAGTTTTTATGTCCCAAAGTCCTACTGTCCACCTTGTTCACCATTCCCCAAGCACGTGTAAACTTCTGGCGGTAACCTTGGTCTTCTTTGTCGTAGTCGAACACCAGACCTTGGATGAGCATCTCATGAGGGCCGTCTCTTCAGGCATACCCAAACTGTCGAAGAGCTAAGAATGGGTTGTAGGTGATACCTTCCCTAATACCAAGTAGAGGTGTGTTAGGGAACTCCCTACAGCGGTCAATGATAGAGACATTTTCCAAGGATCTCGAACACCAATGGATATCAGAGTGGGTGAGAGACATTATCCTTTGAGACCAAGTTAGTCTTTACTCATTGTTTAATGCTGACTGAGGCAGGTTTGAAGTGAACCACTTAGCGAGTAGGGGGATACAACACAAAAGAATACCTCTTTTCTTCACGGAGCGGGTATGAAGGCAATGCAAGATATCTCCTAGTAAGGTAGGTATAGGAATGTGATAGATAAAGACTTTGATGGCGTTAACGTCTATGAATTGGTTTGAATTGGGAAAAAGAACCAAACCATAAATGAGAAGAGCCAGGAAGTCTTCGAAATCTTGGAAACCCATGTCGTCCCAGAATGAACGAGCCTTTTCCAATAAAAACTTAGCTAGAAAGCCTTTAACCCCGCTTCTTGTCTCCCAATTGGTTATGATGTCGGCCCTTTTCATATGCAAAGCTTTGGCGATGACTTTAGGTATTGGAATCCCTTCTAGACCGGTGAACGGTATTTGATAAAGCATAGGCACCCCTAAGAGTAGAGAGAACTCTGCCAGTGTAGGTACCAATTGATAGTCTGGGAAAGTGAAACAATGATGTACGGGATCAAAGAATTGGAATAGTACACACATCATCTCTTCTTGGAAGTTGGATGTATCCAAACTGAGGAGTCGACCATATTTCTTGGTAAAAGAAGAATCCCCGGGAACTCTTGAGGCTAGCTCTTGAAGTTGAGGATGTGCTTTTATAAAGCTTATTTAGATGGTGTTTCTTCAGAGGGAATTCATGTCCTACAAAACAAAAACAAAGATAAATTTCTAAATCCTTAAAGTGGTTAGTGAGCATGCATATGATGTTCATGATGTTTATGATGTTTATGTACAAGTAAATATATACACACACCACAAACAAGTCCCTATGTTTTAAGCTAGCATGAGTTTTGTAGGTAAGTACCCTCTTGAAGTCTAGTTGGCTCAACTTGTCCTAGCAATAGTGATCGGGTTCTAAAGGATCTCAATATCACCGACCTTTCTCTTAGGAATTGTCTCAGCACAACAATCTTTTCTTGCAGCCAAGATATCCCAAAAGTCTAGCCTCAATGAGTGTAGTATCGAGTATCAACCAATTTTTAGCTCTACACCGAAACCGGCTATCTCACTACGTCCTAATGTCCAAGTTTGTTCAATTAGGGTTCTAAAGTCAATTAGTGCTTCATGAGCCACTCAGTGGCCTCGTATTCTCCTCGATTCACCATGAGGGATACCGGTACCCATAAATGCGTCACACTAACATAGCCATTGTTTCAACCATATCGGTCTACGCCGTACAGTCTCTACAATCTATTGCTATTTACCTAAAAATATGTCGCAGATCCGGGTAGAGGATCAAAGCAAACCCAATACAAAGAACTGAATATAAAGCATACAAATCAAATAATGAAAGTGAGTAAAGGTGATCTAACCCTAAGGTAACCCCTCTTTTATATTATTCCCCAGCAGAGTCGCCAGTTCTGTGATACGGTGGGAGAACTGACTTGAGGGTTTTGCGTTTTATCGCGAATGTTGCGGTTTAGCAAGAGTCGCCACCGACTTTTCTTTTATCCAAAAGGAAAGGTTAAAAATCACAGGAAAGACCTTTGAGATTGTTTCTTGAGTTCGGGGGATAGATTATGAAAAGGGAAGGTATTAGCACCCTTTTCATCCATGGTTTTCCATGGGATCTTAGTTACTTGCTAGATCACTTGCTTTTGTTTGAAATTATGCTTTGTGAGGTTTTTGAAAGTATTTTGTAAAGAGGCCATTGTTTAGGCAATCTTTGTAATGATTCTCGTTCGTAAGAATGTATACAAAGATGTTGATCTTTTGAAAATGTTTTCAATTTTGTAAGATGTTTGAAAGTGTAGGTGTTTGTTTTGAAAATAGCAAGGATGTTTGTTTGAAATTGAGCAAGTAATTAGGAACATTCTACCTACTCAAAAGTCTTTCTTGTTCATTTTCTTTTCCTTTGACATTGTTGTCTTACCATTGATTTGGTAAGCAACCCTATCTTTGGATGTAAACGGGACTGGCGTAGGTCATCGTATAACTATGATTAGAAATATTGCAAAGTATCTTAGCATTTTTGAGGGACCAAGATAATTTTGTAAGGCAACTTTGAATAGCATCATCGTGGGACTATGATCTTATACTTGTTTGTTTTGCCAAGATACTTCGCATGCATAATATGGTTATTTTTATATAAGGCAACCAAGTGGAGAAACCCTAAGGGTGCTCGTGTATAAGTGTGTTATTTTCATGCTTTGATTTTGTCTTGGATTTAGGGTTTTCTATTTGATTTATTTTTATCTTTCCATACAAACCCTAATTACTAGCATGGTATATAAAAGCGGTAAATTGCATAATTTAAATATTACTACGCTATTACAACATTTAGGGGTGGGGGTACAATTTACAAATGGGGATGGAATAGGAACTTAAATATTACAACCATATTGAATAATAATGAAGGAAATGTTTAAAAAAAACAGTGTAAAAAGAAGGAAAAAATGCATTTTTAACTATTATGTGTCGAGACGAGCTCACATGCATCGACACATAACTTTCCTTGCCCCTGTATTTCTAAATCAACTCAGTATGAGTCCATATATAATGGTATGTGTCGACTCATACACTGCATGTTTCGACTCATACGTGCTTTGTGTCGACTCATACACTGTTTTTTCCTTCTGTTTTGGGCCTGTAAAGCAGTATGTATCGACTCATACAACTATGTGTCAACTCGTACTGTCATTTTTTCTATTTCAACATTGTTTTGCTGCATACATGGGTTAGTTCTCAACACATAATGAAAATAATGGAATATAAACAAAAGGTTAGTGTCATCGGTGGGAATGAGAACTGACTGTTTTGGAATGCTGGTTCGCGTTTGCGTTTCGCAAAATGTCGCGGTAAGCAAGAGTCGCCACCGTCTTTTATTTTATCCAACAAGGAAAGGACAAAAGCACAGAAAAATTCCTTTTCGAGATGTTTCTCGGGTTCGGGAGGTAGATTATAGAAAGGGAAGGTGTTAGCATCCTTTCTATCCGTGGTTATCCACGGGCTCTTAAGTACTTGCTCACTATGTTTTCAAAAGTTTTGCTTTTGTTGTGTTTGTGGGTTTTGAAAAAGTTTTGTTTGAAAACTTCGATTTAACTCTTGTTTCTGTCCTCAAGAGTGTATGAAGTGTTTTTGAAAACTTTTGTTTGAAAAGTGTAAGTGCGAAAAATTTGTTTTATTTTGAAAGAGCAAGTACCCAAGAACCTCTACCTACTCAAAAGGAATTAAGCTGTGTAAATGTCCTTTAGACAGTGCTATCCCACTATTGAGGAGTAGGTAGCACCATCGTTGGAGTTTTCGGGTCAATTCGATTAAGGGACATGTGGTCACTAAAGCAATGGTAGGACACCTTAGCGATAACCCTAATGTCTTAGATCATTTTTCCGAGGCAACCGTTTCGAGGCAACTTTGATCTTTAGACAGGAGGGCGACCTCTAAAACTTCCTATACTCAATGACCACGTCGAGGCAACCAAGTGAGGTGTACCCTAAGAGTGGCATGTGCGAGTGTGTCAGGTTTCAGTTATGTTATCTTTGTACATATTATGGTGAGCTACGGTTGATTTTAAATTAAGGTAGATCTTGTCATGCATAGCCTATTAACATACATCTAGTAGTTAATGGTTGCGGAAAATAAAACTAAGCTATTACAAGGCGTCGGGTATTTACATCGCCAAAAACAAACCCTTGAAAATTAAATGCGGAAAATAAATAAAAGCGATAAATAATCCTAATTAAAACTATTACATCCTCGGAGAAAATACAATTATATGGAATATGAATCAAAAAATACGCGCGAGAAAAATTAAATCGGAGAGTTTTTTAGGGTTTTGACCCTTTTTTAAGAAAGAAGGAGATTTTTGGTTATTTTAAATTAAATTAAACCTAAACTAAGTAATTAATAAAAATAATATTTTTTTTGGTTTTTGAATGTTTTAAAGAAATAAAAATAAAAGGATTAAATATATTAAAAACGTAATTCTAATTAATTTTAATTGATTGCAAAAGTATTAATATTATGCCTAATTAAAACTAAATTAATTATGTTATTTATTTACAAAAATAATGAAAGGGTGAAATTAATTTTAATAAATAAAAAATATTATATTTTTTGTTCTCTGATTTTATTATGGAAAAAAAAATTATTTATTTTAGTTAGTAGTTAATTAAGAATTAAAATAAATCAAGTAAATAAATAAAATGTTAAAAGAAAAGAAAAGAAAAGAAAAGGCAAACTCGGGGGGTTTGGGCCCAAAGAGGGTGTTTGATCAGCAATTTCCCAGGCCCATTATGCTTCAGCCTGCTTGACTTTTCTGGATTTGCTATGCATGCGCTGACCAGGGAGTATGGTGGTCCTTCAACTTTGGCCACTGGATCTTGGCATGAAGCCACTTGGCGTGTGGATCTCTGAGGCGTATGGTGGATCACGCGTGGGGTGCTGCACATGAATATATGAAGAAAAATTGAATAAATGTTTTGGGGGACCTGGGATTCGAACCCAGGTCCCAAGGGAATGCTTCAACCTGCTTGCCAACTCAACCAGCGCGTTCATTCGTTAATGGGATACCAAACAATTATTATATGGAAAAACATGTCACTATGCCTGGAAAAAAATAAAAAGGCGCGCTGATTCAAATAGACGAACCAGATGATAACACATCATCATCTTCAACCTTGGCCCTGCAAAAAATATAATCAGATAGCGGGGGTTTTTAACCTCCACTACCTCCCTGCACGAAAAATAGCGAATAGACACACAGCAAACATAAATATTTCGCGAGGTATGTGTTGGAATCGTCTTGGTCTCACGATTTCAACCATGTATCCCATTGGTTCCAATTTTTCCTGGTCTGGAAAGCCCTATTTGAAAGCTTGAAAACCCTAGAAATTCAATCATGGCATCTCTCGATTCAGGGCACTATGGTTCAATTCAATCATTCCATTAGCTTTGTATGATCTCTAGCAATGCAAATCAATCACAAAAACATGTCAAATGCATATGAATTAAGAGATACGATTTTGAATTATAAGTGCAAACCGTGAAACTGTATTTCGTGATTCCTTGAGCTTTAGTGCTTGAATTTGATTGCAAATCACTCCTGGTACCTCCTGCAATGTGTTTGGATGGACAAAGCACCTTGAATTGGCCTAGATTGCAAGAACAAGTTTTGAGTTTTCTTGAATTTTCTTGAAATTGATATGGCCGTTCTCCAGTCTTTCAGTCGTGTCCTAGGTTATGGTTGGCTTGCTTGCATATAAGGGAATCAATTTAGGTCAAAATTTGGACCCATGCCCATGTGCATTGAAGATTAAATCCTTGATTGATAAATCAAATATTCTTGATTTTCCATGACTGAACAAGTTGCCAAAATTGGATTTTTTTTTGTATCTTTAGCTTGTGCACGAATTGGCCAGCATATTTGGATCATATTTGGTTCACAAAAATGTTTAAGAATCAAATATTTTATTTTCTTATAATTTAAATTAATTAAATGAATTAATATGTATTAAAAATCCATTTAATCAATAAATTTAAGAAAATAACTCCAATTCAACTTGGTGGGTCGTGCGTATGTCATGGGTGAAGTTTCAAAAAGAGATTTGAGGCCCATTAGCAAAAAGAAGGTGTTTTGAGCAAAGTTGACTTTTGCAAATTCATGAAAATTTCCCAACTTCTCCAATGCACAACTTGCTCAATTTTGATCATATGACCATGTTCTTGGACATTTTGGAAAGCCCTTGAAGTCCTCAAACCAATGCTTTTGGTCCCATGTCATTTGGATTTACCAATCTCAAGTTATGGCCTTTGACTCAAAGTGTACTTTTGTTGACTTTTGAAATTGACCTATAATGTAAAAATTTGTAACTTTTTGTGAGAGCATTTCTTGATCTTGGAGTGTTAAGATGGATTATAGGAAATTACATCCTATTCAAAATGAGCTTTGGATGGAATTTTTCTGATAAACCATGAAAGAGTTATGCCCTTGTCAAAGTACAGTTGACTTTTCTACTGTCCAAAAATAGTAACTTTTTGCATCTTGATCATTTTTGAGCTATTCTTGTGGGGTCATGATCAAGATTTGATCAAATGATGATTGTGAACTCAAAATTAGATGTTGAACAAGAATTCTGACTTTTGACTGCAAAATGACCTTTTTGCCCTTGCAGTTGACTGTAGATCAAATGGAGCTTTTGACTGTGCAAACTGGCACTGTGAGTCTTGAAACTTGGCATGTAGGTGCTTGAGAATGTATATAGGCCTATGAGACTTGATTGAACCATTAAAAACCCCAAATTCCTTGAAAGAACAAAAACCCTAATTTTGAATTGACTGCCTTAGGAGGTGATTTGACTGTACAACCCTTGAGCAATCTTGAGCAGTTTGAAGATCATTCTTGACAAATCTTGAGGAATATGGGAGGGAAAATTTTGGGGTACAACAGTTGCCCCTGTTCAATCTTCTTAAACCTGAGGGTGTAGATTGGCTTGCGTGCCTTTCGTGATCCGAAGGTGGAAGATGATTGAACACTAAAGTGCCCAGAAATTTGCACTCACATGGTGTAGTATTAGCAATGTGATGTCAGGAATGGGCTTACAGATGCCACTTGGAGATTGTTGGTAGAAGGATGGGCTTATAGATGCCATCTGGAGATTGTTTGTTGAATTGTAACTTTGTAAGTTGAAAGAAGGAACCTGTGTAGGGTTGCCTGATGATGAGTCAGTGTGAAACTTCATCTGAGAGAGAGAAGGAACCGGTGTAGGGTTGCCTGATGATGAGTCCATGTAAAACTGCATCTGAAAGAGAAGGAACCGGTGTAGGGTTGCCTCATGATGGTCAAGTAGATAATTGTCCTGTCTGGTTTCAGGTATTAACCTACAATCAATCGTCCACATAACTTTCCTGGCTTGTTACAAGTATTATTCTGGAACTTGAAAATGTAGGCCGATGAGATAGTTGTCCTGGCTGGTTACAGGTATTGATCTCTGACCTGAGAAAGAAAAATAGTTTTCCTGGCTTGTTACAGGTGTTAATTTTCAATCTCTTCGTGTAGGTGGTTTTCCTGGCTGGTTTCAAGTATTAACCTACAATCAGTCGTCCACAGAACTTTCCTGGCTTGCTACAGGTATTGATCTGGAACTTAAGAAAGGTTGATCGAGGAGATAGTTGTCCTGGCTGGTTACAGGTATTGATCTCTGGCCTGAGAAAGAAAGATAGTTTTCCTGGCTTGTTACAGGTATTGATCTTCAATCTCTTCATGTAGATAACTTTCCTGGCTTGTTACAGGTATTGATCTACAATCTCTTCATGTAGATAACTTTCCTGGCTTGTTATAGGTATTGATCTACAATCAGTCGTCCACAGAATTTTCCTGGCTTGTTACAGGTATTCATCTTGAACTTGAAAAGGTTGATGGTAGCCATCTTTGGATTGACCTTTTCCTGAAAAGGGCAAAACGTTAGTTGTATGCAATGTCATGATGTATGAAATGCATGATGTCATGATGTTCTCAAAATAAATGAGATTTGTGTTGTATGATGCGTATGCATGTCATAATGTATGAAGATGTGATGTATTTAGTTGGGGAAAATAAATCCCGAAGCTGCTGGAGCATAGTGTTGAGTTCTTCATTTCTGCTGGGGATGATGAACGAAGATAATTGTGAGAATAAACCTGCAGGAGAAAAGAACTCTGTTGGGGAATAAACTGGTGAAGATATTACTCTGCGGGGAATTACTCTATGGGAAGAGGTGCTTTGCTGAGATTTTAACGATAACTCCGCTGGGGATTCCGTTGATAAGCTCTGTTGGGGATTTTGATGATGAACTCCGCTGGGGGATAGAAAGAACTTCGTTGGGGATGATCTTTCAGTTGCAACATGCCGAGGATAACCCAGTTAGACTCTTGTGGGGATAACCTCTGAATTTGGCTGAGGAGATGCATTTGTATTCTGCAGGGGATAAGCTTCCAGAATCTACTGGGGAAAATGATTCAACTCTGGCAGGGAAGCTTTTTTAGACTGCGCCGGGAAATGGCTCTACTGGGGGTATCTTGTATTCCGCCGGGGAACATTCTTATATTCTGTCAAGGAATATTAAGACTGTCGGGGACGCTCTTTACGCTTGTCGGGGAATATCTTTATACTCCTTTGGGGAATATTAAGACCTTCTGGGAATGCTGAGCCTTTTCGGGACTGATGGTAGACTAACTCTGCTTGAAGGAGAGTATGGTTGATTCATTCATGATTGCAGGTCTCAGTGGGGAGAGCTTCCATTACTGTCTTACTCTGCGGGGAGTGAAGGTATCTTGGTCATATTCTTTGGCTGAACCTACCTTGGTACCTTGGTGGACAGAGCAACTAGACCTCTCAGACAATTCTTATTGCCCCTACTTCTGATATCACCCGTATCCGGAGAGAGGGTATCTGAACTTCAATGGGCAGGACTGCCTCTATACCGTATACCAAGGAATAGGGTGTTGCCCCTGTTGACGTCCGTGCTGAGGTATGATACCCATGAAGAGCAAATGGTAACATCTCGTGCCAATCTTTGTAGGTCACTGTCATCTTCTGCACAATCTTCTTAATGTTCTTATTAGCTGCTTCTACAACCCCATTCATCTTCGGCCGATAGGGAGAAGAGTTGTGGTGCTGTATCTTGAATTGCTCACAGAGCTCAGTGATCATCTTGTTGTTAAGATTGGTACCATTATCCGTAATGACCCTCTCTGGTACACCGTATCGACAGATCAGGTTGTGCCGAATGAACCGTGCCACGACGTTCTTGGTTATGGTGGCGAAGGAAGCTGCTTCAACCCACTTCGTAAAGTAATCAATCGCTACCAGGATGAAATGATGCCCATTGGATGTCGTAGGTCTGATCTCGCCGATCATATCAATGCCCCACATTGCAAAAGGCCAAGGTGCCGTCAAGACGTTCAAAGGAACTGGAGGAATGTGCACTTTATCAGCGTAGATCTGGCACTTGTGACATGTCCGAGAATACTGATAACAGTCGGCTTCCATCGTGGACCAGTAATATCCTGCCCGAAGGATTTTATTTGCCATGGTATGTCCACTAGAATGCATTCTGAAGGCACCTTCATGTAGCTCTGCCATGATCCTCTCTGCTTCAATCTTATCCACACAACGCAGTAAGGTTGAATCATGGTTACGTTTGTAAAGAATGTCATTGCTGATGAAGAACTTTGCCGCGAATCTTCTCAGAAACTTCTTGTCATTAACGGATGCACCCTCGGGGTATTCTTGAGCTTCAAGGTACCTCTTCACTTCATGATACCAAGGCTTTTCTGTTACCTCTTCGGTCTCAAGATCACAACAATGTGCAGGTTCATCCAATTTCCAAATAATGATCCGGGGAGCCTCGTTGTCCCATTTGACTTTGAACATAGAAGACATCGTAGCTAGCACGTCCGCCAACTGATTCTCCTCTCTTAGGAAGTGTTTAAAGGTTATCTCCTCGAAATGGGGAAGCAACGTCAACACATACTCCTTGTAAGGAATAAGATTTGGGTGTTTCGTATCCCACTCGCCTTTGATCTGACTGATCACGAGAGCGGAATCTCCGAAGACACTCAGAAACTTGATCCTTAGGTCAATTGCAGCTCGAAGACCCATGATGCATGCTTCATACTCCACCATGTTGTTGGTGCAGTTAAAACACAGTCGAGCGGTGAGAGGAGTATGAGAGCCCTTAGGAGATATGATCACAGCGCCAATACTGTTACCCAAAGTGTTTGAAGCTCCATCAAAGTGCATAGACCATCGGGATCCTTCCTCAGGTCCTTCATCTGGTCTAGATATCTCGTAATCAGTCACTACCATGATATTCTCGTCTGGAAATTCAAAGTTCATAGACTGGTAGTCATCCACTGCCTGATGTGCCAAATGGTCTGCCAATACACTTCCATTGATTGCTTTTTGAGTCATGTACTGGATGTCATACTCAGTCAAGATCATCTGCCATCTTGCTATTCTTCCGGATAAGGCAGGCTTTTCGAAGATATACTTGATTGGATCCATCTTTGAAATCAACAGAGTAGTGTGAGTCAGCATATACTGTCTTAGCCGGCGAGCAGCCCATGCCAAAGCGCAGCAAGTTTTCTCAAGCAGTGAGTATCGGGTCTCACAGTCGGTAAACTTTTTGCTAAGGTAATAAATAGCATGCTCTTTTCGGCCAGACTCGTCATGCTGACCCAGCACACACCCCATTGAGTTGTCAAGTACTGTCAAGTATAAGATTAGAGGTCTCCCTTCAACTGGCGGCATAAGAATAGGTGGCTCTTGGAGATATTCTCTGATTCTTTCGAAAGCGGCCTGACATTCATCGTTCCAACGTAATACTTGATCTTTCTTCAGCAGCTTGAAGATTGGTTCACAAGTAGCAGTTAGGTGCGAGATGAATCGGGCAATGTAGTTCAGACGTCCCAGGAAGCCTCTGACCTCTTTCTCTGTCTTGGGAGTTGGCATCTCTTGTATGGCTTTCACTTTGGCAGGGTCTACTTGAATACCTTTGTCGCTTACGATAAAACCTAGTAGTTTTCCAGATCTCACCCCGAAGGTGCACTTGTTCGGGTTTAATCTCAGCTTGTACAGCTTCAATCGGTCAAACAGCTTTTGTAGATGGTCAAGGTGTTCCTCCTCAGTTTGGTACCTTGCAATCATATCGTCGATGTATACTTCAATCTCATGATGGATCATGTCATGAAACAAAGCAACCATGGCACGCTGATATGTTGCCCCAGCATTTTTCAACCCAAAAGGCATGACTTTGTAGCAAATGGTGCCCCACTGAGTAACGAAAGTGGTCTTCTCCATGTCTTCAGGAGCCATCTTGATTTGATTATAACCGGAGAAACCGTCCATGAAGGAGAATACCTTATGCTGAGCAGTGTTGTCAACCAGAACGTCGATGTGAGGCAGAGGGAAGTCATCCTTAGGGCTTGCCCTGTTCAAATCCATGTAATCAACACACATTCGGACCTTACCATCTTTCTTCGGCATTGGAACCACATTGGCAACCCACTGAGGGTAAGAGGTTACTACTAGAAAACCGGCGTCAAATTGTTTCATAACCTCAGCTTTGATTTTCTCGGACATCTCTGGGCGCATACGACGAACCTTCTGTTTTACCGGAGGACAGTCTTCCTTGGTAGGCAGGCGATGGACCACAATGTCGGTATCCAACCCAGGCATATCTTCGTAAGACCAGGAAAAGATTTCCACGTAGTCATGCAGCATCTGAATCAACCGTTGTTTCACACTAAGCTCTAGATTTGCACCGATCTTGACTTCCTTTTTGTCTGTCTCAGTACCCAGATTCACTGTTTCCACTAGCTCTTCATGTGGCTGAATGGCCCTCTCTTCCTAGAGTAACAGTCTTGCAAGCTCGCCCGACACTTCACAATCATCTTCACCTTCGTCTTCGGCTAGGTTGATCGGATTTTCGAAGTCATAATTGGCAGTAGCAGAGTCGTTACCCGTGAGATCCAAGGTGGATTGGGACCTGTATATGTGAGTGTGTGTAAATAGTTGTTTTGCAATGTATAATAAAGAAAGACAAGGAGCGCAAGATTTGAAATGCAAAAAACGTCCAATGCTTTTATTAATGATATATGAAAATGACACACAAAAGCCCTCACAAATGAAGCCACGGTGCCACGGGTAAGACACCGGGCCATAAAGTTTCACAATATTGTCTGTTACAAATTCAAAACAAAGAGTTCATTACTGAGTAACAAAAGTAATAGGGATGAAGTCTTTTGCTGTCCAGTTGTTTGGTCCACCGTTGGTCGTAGGGTAGATCCAGCTGTCAAATTCAGATTCCTCCATGTCATCTTCAATGGCATTTACTCCCGAGTTGCTGATGAACACAAGAGGTCTTCCAATCCTTGCACTACGAACAGCCCTTTGCGCTTCTGCAGTGAAACCCAAACCAAACTTGTTAGTCTTCTGAGTGAAATCAGGAAGTCAGCCCCAGTTTTCATACTCACCCTTCTCAATAACAGCCCGGGCATCCTTTAAGGAAGCCATCTTCAAAGGAGAATCTTCAATCACAGTCTCAGCTGATGCCAGTGTTTGAGGAACCTCTTCAAAGTGTTGAAATGGCGTCTCAATGAACTCCTCATCCATATCTATGTACCGGAACGAGTTGAGGTGGCTGACCATGTATTCTTCCTCCCCCTGTACTGTCACAATCTTCCCTCTGACCGGGTACTTCAGCTTCTGATGGAGTGTGGAGGTCACAACTCCAGCTTTATGGATCCATGGACGCCCCAGCAAACAAGAATAGGATGGTCGAATGTCCATCACATAGAATGTAGAATTGAAGACTTGAGAACCAACTTTAATTGGGATATAGACTTCACCATGCACCATCCTTTTAGACCCATCAAAGGCCCGGACAACAATGTTACTTGGCTTTAGCTCCAACCCTTCGCAATCCAACCTGTCTAGAGCTTTCTTGGGCAAGACGTTCCATGAGGAACCAGTGTCAACCAACACATGTGCGAGAGTAGTGCCCCTGCATTCAATGGAGATATGCAGGGCATCGTTATGGTTCTTCCCTTTAGCAGTCAGATCAGCGTCGGAGAAACCCAAACCATTATCAGCAGTTAAGTTGGCCACACAATCGGTAAACTGATCAGCTGATGTCTCTTGTGGCACGTGGGCCGTCTTCAGGAAGGTAATCAGAGCCTTGGCATGGGCCTCTGAACACAACAACAGTGGTAACATAGAAATCTTGGATGGGGTTTGCCCCAGCTGCTCAACTACATTATAATCACTCTTCTTAATGATCTTCAGAATCTCTTCCATCTCCTGTTTGGAAGCTTCAACATTGATGGTCTTCGGTGCCTCCGTCCGGGAAGGCATATCAGTGGCGGTCCCTTTGCCCCGAGCGTCAGATGACTCGGCGACAGGGGTAGAACTAAGAACTTGATCAGGAATGGCATTAGGCACACTTGTAGGTGTGATGACAATAGGTCTCTGGATCGTTGGTGGCGCAATGTCAGGTGAGAAAAGTCTACCACTGCGGGTGACTTTAGCAGGCCCGGTAATGTTGCTGACACCGTTATTAGTATCAAACTCTCGCTTAACTCCAAGAACATAAACATCTGCCCCATAGTGCCAAGGGACAGCTTTGTCAGAGGTGTAGGGAATAGGCCCCGGCACAGTGATGATTATGGGTGCAATCTTCTGAACAAGCGTAATTCTGACAGGCTTCCTCGAGGGAGCCTTGGGAGAATTGTTGAAAATAGTAACAATGGAAACTTCTTCAGTAGGGGTGGCAGGAACAACAATCTTCTCAAACAGGATTTCCTTATTATCCATCAGGTTTTGGATGCGTGACTTCAAAGATGGACAACCAGTAGGTGAAACAGAACATAGATGGCAACCTTCACTACATCCCGGAAATAAACCGGCTAGCAACAGGTTCCTCTTAACGGTCATCAGCGGGGTAACAATGTCATCCACAGAGGCTACAAACAAGTCTTCCTCTACAGCATTTACTCCATATTTGGGCATGGGAGCAGTCACAACATTAGGCCTCTCGGGCGCCTCGAACTCAATTTCCTTTGCATCAATTAGGTCTTGGACCTTATTCTTCAAAGCCCAACAATCATCCGTATTATGCCCCGGGCTGTCAGAGTGATAAGAGCATCGGGCGTTAGGATTGTACTTTGGGGATGTTGTGTTTGAAATCTTCGGAGCTTCTTTTAGAGTCACCAGATTGGTTGTCAGTAACTGTGGCAATATCTGGGACAAGGTCATGCTGAGACGAGTGAACTGCCTTCGAGGTCTCTCACCCCTTTGTTGATTGTGATGCTGAGGAGCACTAACAGGTTTTGAGATGACAACCGCATTGACAGCTTGGCGGTGTTCAGATCTATTTTGTCCTCTTGAATCGTAGACAACACTGGATTCTTTCTTGAACGGCTTCTTCTTAGTGCTCAATGAGGCACCCTTCTGTATCTTCCCAGCCTTGATACCAGCTTCAATTCTCTCACCAGTCAAGATAAGGTCTGTAAACCCGACTGAAGAATTTCCAATCAAATGGTTAAAGAATGGACTAGACAGGGTCCCCAAAAACATATCAACAAGTTCACAATCAGTTAAAGGTGGTTGCACCCTTTCGGCAAGGTCTCTCCATTTTTGAGCGTACTCTTTAAATCCTTCACCCATCCCTATTGAAATACCCTGGAGTTGGGTACGCGTAGGAGCGAGGTCGGAATTATATTGATACTGCTTATAGAATGTCGTAGCCAAATCTTCCCAGTTACGTATACTGGCTCCATCCAGCTGATAGAATCACTTGAGCGAGTCCCTGAAAGACTGTCCTGAAAGAAATGGATCCACAAATTCTTATCAGCTGTGTAAGGATGGATCTTCCTTACATATGACCGGAGGTGCAGCTTTTGACAGGAAGCTCCGTCATACTTGGCAAAGGCAGGTGCCTTGAATTTATGGGGAATCACCACCCCAGAGGATAAGCCTAGGTCTCCAAAGTCCAACCCGGGCACATTCTGTATCTCCATAGCGCTCAAGCGGTCCTCCAACTGTTTGTACCTATCCTCAGCAGGAGGATACTGTTCTTCATCATAATTTGTCTCGTTGTCGGAGACTACGGGGCTAGGAACCCTTCTCTCTTGTGGGCTGTCTTTCCCTACAGATGAGGTGGTCAGATCAACCTCATTCTACGGTCCATTCCCAAACCTGTGTCCAGTGTTGAACAAGACGGTCCTCTTCTTCTTCTTCTTCCTCTCTTTCAGAATCAGGGTCTTCAAATCCTGTTGACCCTTGGTTAGGCTCATAACCAACTCTTGGAACTGGGCATTCTTGGCCTGGAGGGCCTTGATAGCTTGCTCAGTGGAAGGTTCAGTAGACATGATGATTGCTGAAATAAACAGCGAAGAAGATAAGCGACCTGTAAAAAAGGGTACCTGTTTATGCAGTGCATGCGATGAAATACGTATGATTTATGTTTTCAAAGACAATCAGGATTCAAATTTGTAGACAAGAAAAGAAACACACTTTATTAGATTTAACTTCAGAATTTAAACTGTTCAACAAATTGCCCTTAGGCGTTTCAAGAATGGAAATACTGAAAAGTAAATAAAACCGTAAAAGAAATCATCAAAGGGTCCATCAATGTTCCCATGGCCTCTTCTTCTCAGTGCGGATATAATCGTTCAGGATCCGCTCGTTCTCCAATTTCTTTGTCAGCTTATGGATCTTCTGTTCTTGTTCGTTGAACCTTTCCCGATAAGAACCCCGTTCTTCCTGCAGTTGCGCCCAAGACCTCTTTAGTGTGCCAACATCAGTGGGCGCATGAGGATGGAGAATAGTTAGAGGAACCCCGCCTTTATCAGCAACTTCAAGAGTAATAGGCCTGACAGCTTCGTATGGCATACCTAACTTCTGGGCACGGATGCGGACCCATCTGAAATATGACTCCAATGGCAGAGAAGTCTTTGGTCCCAACTCAAGTGGGTCTGATTTGTGAACTCTATCCCAAGCCCCGATGAATCTACGACGCAACTCGTCGCTATCTACCTGAAAATCAAAGACGATATGAGGTATCAACATCTCATGAGGTCCTTCTCTTCTGGATCTTCCAAACTGACGGAGAGCTAAACATGGGTTATAAGAGATTCCTCCATGGGTTCCGATCAATGGAACATTAGGATACTCTCCACAACGATCAATGACGGCCACCTCGTCTAAGCCTCTGAGAGTCCAAATAACGTCATTATTAGTAAGAGACATTATCCTATGAGCCCAGCCCCTTCCTTCTTTGTTCTTCAGTACAGATTTAGGGAGGTGCGAAATAAACCACCTCGACAATAAAGGAGCACATCACATCAAAGTTCCCCGCTTCCGGGCAGTACGAGTATAGAGCTGATGAAGGATATCACCCAAGAGAGCGGGTACAGGGTTCCAAGAGATGAAGATCCTTATGGCATTAACATCAACAAAGGTGTCAGGATTTGGAAACAATACCAGACCATAGATCAAGAGAGCCAGAATGTCTTCGTACGCTTTGAAGTCTAAGTCATTCCAGAAACAATTAGCTTTGCCAACCAGAAACTTAGCCAAAAACCCTTAACTCCACTTCTAGACTCCCAGTTAGCCATTACTTCTTCTTTGGTCAGGTGAAGGGCTGCAGCAATCTCTTCAGGCTTGAGAGTCTTTTCCCAACCAGTAAATGGAGTCTACTCTAAAATAGAGATACCAAGCAACTCAGAGAATTCTTCCAGGATAGGGACCAGCTAGAAGTCTTGAAAGGTGAAGCAATGATATAGCGGATCATAAAACTGGACCAGGACACTCATCATTTGTTGGTCCCATTTTGAGGTGACTAAACCGAGAAGAGAACCATGCCTCCTGATGAAGGAAGTAGTTTCTGGAATCCTGTCAATCAACTCTTTAAGCAAAGCAGGTGGTTGAACAAAGTTGAGCCGGATAATATTCCTATGCATGGGCATCATGATGTCCTACAAAACAGAGCAAAGATGAAACCTTCTTGTCTTTGAAATGGGTTAGTCCTTATGTAGGATGTATGCAATGTTATGATGTTATGATGTCATGGTAAAGGCACACCATAAGTATTCACAAAAAGCAAACATGGTAAAGGCACACAAGTCACACAAAAGAGCCCTTAGATTTCAGGCTGGCATGAAGTTTAGGTACTACCCTCTTTCAGTTTCAGTTGGTTAAGACTTGTCCTAAAAATAGTAATCGGGTTCTAGAGGATCTCAATATCACTGACTACCCTCAATAGGTCATAATTCCAGTTTGGCAACCTTTTCTTGCGGCCGAAACCATTGCGAGAGTTTAGTCTCAATGAGTGTAGCATATTGCTACTGTTCTATGGCCAAGTTGTTCAATTTAAGGTTCTAAGGTCAGTTGATGCTTTATGACTCCTCAGAAGACCCATATTCTCCTCGTTCCAACACAAGGGATATCAGTACAGACCAAGGTGTCACACCAACGTAGCTACTGCTTCATCTGTGTCGGTCTACGCCGGACAGATCCCTCACAGTTTATTGCTACTTACCTAAAAAAGGGTACCCCCAGATCCGGGTTAGGATCTATAGAACTCCAATACAAGCCCACAAAATTAAAGCATATAAAGCATACAATTGAAAACATAGTGATCTAATCCTAAGGTACACCTCACTTATAATAATGTCCCCTGCAGAGTCGCCAGTTCTGTGATCGGTGGGAATGAGAACTGACTGTTTTGGAATGCTGGTTCGCATTTGCGTTTCGCAAAATGTCGCGGTAAGCAAGAGTCGCCACCGCCTTTTATTTTATCCAACAAGGAAAGGACAAAAGCACAGAAAAATTCCTTTTCGAGATGTTTCTCGGGTTCGGGTGGTAGATTATAGAAAGGGAAGGTGTTAGCACCCTTTCTATCCGTGGTTATCCACAGGCTCTTAAGTACTTGCTCACTATGTTTTCAAAAGTTTTGCTTTTCTTGTGTTTGTGAGTTTTGAAAAAGTTTTGTTTGAAAACTTCGATTTAACTCTTGTTTCTGTCCTCAAGAGTGTATGAAGTGTTTTTGAAAACTTTTGTTTGAAAAGTGTAAGTGCGAAAAATTTGTTTTATTTTGAAAGAGAAAGTACCCAAGAACCTCTACCTACTCAAAAGGAATTAAGTTGTGTAAATGTCCTTTAGACAGTGCTATCCCACTATTGAGGAGTAGGTAGCACCGTCGTTGGAGTTTTCGGGTCAATTCGATTAAGGAACATGTGGTCACTAAAGCAATGGTAGGACGCCTTAGCGATAACCCTAATGTCTTAGATCATTTTTTCGAGGCAACCGTTTCGAGGCAACTTTGATCTTTAGACAGGAGGGCGAACTCTAAAACTTCCTATACTCAATGACCACGTCGAGGCAACCAAGTGAGGCGTACCCTAAGAGTGGCATGTGCGAGTGTGTCAGGTTTCAGTTATGTTATCTTTGTACATGTTATGGTGAGCTACAGTTGATTTTAAATTAACGTAGATCTTGTCATGCATAGCCTATTAGCATACATCTAGCAGTTAATGGTTGTGGAAAATAAAACTAAGCTATTATAAGGCGTCGGGTATTTACATCGCCAAAAACAAACCCTTGAAAATTAAATGCGGAAAATAAATAAAAGCGATAAATAATCCTAATTAAAACTATTACATCCTCGGAGCAAATACAATTATATGGAATATGAATCAAAAAATACGCGCGAGAAAAATTAAATCGGAGAGTTTTTTAGGGTTTTGACCCTTTTTTAAGAAAGAAGGAGATTTTTTGTTATTTTGAATTAAATTAAACCTAAACTAAGTAATTAATAAAAAAATTTTTTTTTTTGGTTTTTGAATGTTTTAAAGAAATAAAAATAAAAGGATTAAATATATTAAAAACCTAATTCTAATTAATTTTAATTGATTGCAAAAGTATTAATATTATGCCTAATTAAAACTAAATTAATTATGTTATTTATTTACAAAAATAATGAAAGGGTGAAATTAATTTTAATAAATAAAAAATATTATATTTTTTGTTCTCTGATTTTATTATGAAAAAAAAATTATTTATTTTAGTTAGTAGTTAATTAAGAATTAAAATAAATCAAGTAAATAAATAAAATGTTAAAAGAAAAGAAAAGAAAAGAAAAGGCAAACTCAGGGGGTTTGGGCCCAAAGAGGGTGTTTGATCAGCAATTTCCCAGGCCCATTATGCTTCAGCCTGCTTGACTTTTCTGGATTTGCTATGCATGCGCTGACGAGGGGGTATGGTGGTCCTTCAACTTTGGCCACTGGATCTTGGCATGAAGCCATTTGGCGTGTGGATCTCTGAGGCGTATGGTGGATCACGCGTGGGGTGTTGCACATGAATATATGAAGAAATATTGAATAAATGTTTTGGGGGACCTGGGATTCGAACCCAGGTCCCAAGGGATAATGCTTCAACCTGCTTGCCAACTCAACCAGCGCGTTCATTCGTTAATGGGATACCAAACAATTATTATATGGAAAAACATGTCACTATGCCTGGAAAAAAATAAAAAGGCGCGCTGATTCAAATAGACGAACCAGATGATAACACATCATCATCTTCAACCTTGGCCCTGCAAAAAATATAATCAGATAGCGGGGGTTTTTAACCTCCACTACCTCCCTGCACGAAAAATAGCGAATAGACACACAGCAAACATAAATATTTCGCGAGGTATGTGTTGGAATCGTCTTGGTCTCACGATTTCAACCATGTATCCCATTGGTTCCAATGTTTCCTGGTCTGGAAAGCCCTATTTGAAAGCTTGAAAATCCTGGAAATTCAATCATGGCATCTCTCGATTCAGGGCACTATGGTTCAATTCAATCATTCCATTAGCTTTGTATGATCTCTAGCAATGCAAATCAATCACAAAAACATGTCAAATGCATATGAATTAAGAGATACGATTTTGAATTATAAGTGCAAACCGTGAAACTGTATTTCGTGATTCCTTGAGCTTTAGTGCTTCAATTTGATTGCAAATCACTCCTGGTACCTCCTGCAATGTGTTTGGATGGACAAAGCACCTTGAATTGGCCTAGATTGCAAGAACAAGTTTTGAGTTTTCTTGAATTTTCTTGAAATTGATATGGCCGTTCTCCAGTCTTTCAGTCGTGTCCTAGGTTATGGTTGGCTTGCTTGCATATAAGGGAATCAATTTAGGTCAAAATTTGGACCCATGCCCATGTGCATTGAAGATTAAATCCTTGATTGATAAATCAAATATTCTTGATTTTCCATGATTGAACAAGTTGCCAAAATTGGATTTTTTTTGTATCTTTAGCTTGTGCACGAATTGGCCAGCATATTTGGATCATATTTGGTTCACAAAAATGTTTAAGAATCAAATATTTTATTTTCTTATAATTTAAATTAATTAAATGAATTAATATGTATTAAAAATCCATTTAATCAATAAATTTAAGAAAATAACTCCAATTCAACTTGGTGGGTCGTGCGTATGTCATGGGTGAAGTTTCAAAAAGAGATTTGAGGCCCATTAGCAAAAAGAAGGTGTTTTGAGCAAAGTTGACTTTTGCAAATTCATGAAAATTTCCCAACTTCTCCAATGCACAACTTGCTCAATTTTGATCATATGACCATGTTCTTGGACATTTTGGAAAGCCCTTGAAGTCCTCTAACCAATGCTTTTGGTCCCATGTCATTTGGATTTACCAATCTCAAGTTATGGCCTTTGACTCAAAGTGTACTTTTGTTGACTTTTGAAATTGACCTATAATGTAAAAATTTGTAACTTTTTGTGAGAGCATTTCTTGATCTTGGAGTGTGAAGATGGATTATAGGAAATTACATCCTCTTAAAAATGAGCTTTGGATGGAATTTTGCTGATAAACCATGAAAGAGTTATGCCCTTGTCAAAGTACAGTTGACTTTTCTACTGTCCAAAAATAGTAACTTTTTGCATCTTGATGATTTTTGAGCTATTCTTGTGGGATCATGATCAAGATTTGATCAAATGATGATTGTGAACTCAAAATAAGATGTTGACCAAGAATTCTGACTTTTGACTGCAAAATGACCTTTTTGCCCTTGCAGTTGACTGTAGATCAAATGGAGCTTTTGACTGTGCAAACTGGCACTGTGAGTCTTGAAACTTGGCATGTAGGTGCTTGAGAATGTATATAGGCCTATGAGACTTGATTGAACCATTAAAAAACCCAAATTCCTTGATAGAACCAAAACCCTAATTTTGAATTGACTGCCTTAGGAGGTGATTTGACTGTACAACCCTTGAGCAATCTTGAGCAGTTTGAAGATCATTCTTGACAAATCTTGAGGAATATGGGAGGGCAAATTTTTGGGTACAACAGTTAGCTTCAAGGACAGTGGTTACTACACTTTGTCTCCAAAAAAGGAATTACTAATGATGCTTGAAATGAAGAACTAAAGTCAAGAAACTTACCTTGGAGTTGGATCTTATATTTTGAGTTTGATTTGTTGTTTTGACTGTTCTTGAACTTTGGAAAAGAACGTAGAGGTGTTGTAGAAGCTTGTCCTTTATTTTGTACAATTTCTAGGTTATGTATGTGAGGTTAGTAAATGCTTGGATAGAGTTTGCAAAGTGTTAGCGTTCTGGATATTTGGATTTTAAAACTCAAGAATGGAAGTTTTATGGACTGTTATGGATTTTTGTGAATATGAGATTTTAAGGGTTTATCAATAAAACTTCTGGATTTTTATCTCTATTTTTTCTAACCTCTTTGTCTTGCAAATGCTTCTTCTATTTATAGGCAGGAGGTTTGTGCATATGAACTGACTAAGTTTACAAGACAGCACGTTATGGTTTGGTTGGATTACAAAGATCAAACTATGTCAAGTACTCCATAGTCCCAAGATGAAGTAACAAAGTTTATGGTATTGAGGAGCTACTTCCCATGATTTATGGTGAAGTAAAATCAACAACCAGCAAGGTATGTGCTCAAGATAAACTTTGTACAAAAAGCTTGCTTTTCAAGAATAGCAATGGTACCTTTATGCGATAAATGGAAAGATCTATTGGACAATGGTTTAAACACTTGGGTAATAGCTCAAGAGTGGGTGTAAGCATTAAATTATGATGATATTTTCAAGCAAAGAACTCTGCAACATAAGATTATGCAGAAAATCATGAGAGTTTTGTTATGTGTTCTTCACTTAGAATGACTTGCAATTCAAAGATAGATGGCCAACTTCAATCCCTTGAATATCCTAGCTCAAGTATGATAAATTTATGCTCTTGGATGTTTTGGAAAGCTTGAAACATCCTCTATAACTTTCATGTTGTCCATTTTGACAAAATCATCTTGGAACTATGTGAAAAAATGCCAAGAAGTTGGGATAAAAACCTGACCAAAACTGGTGAAAATTTCTCTAAGTGTTAAATGAAAATGTCAAGACTTCATGAATTTATAACTTGAAATCCAAGCATATTTAGGAGAAGTTGTGTAAATAAATATTGTAGATATCATGGAGATATACAACTTTCATGTTGGAAGTTTCTCTTGAACCATCTTGCATCATGGTGAGAATTTTGCTCAAAGTTTATGAAAAAACATGAAATTTCCAACACTTAGAAAAATTTCTAAGTTTAGAAATTTTGACTTTTCAAAATGAAATCTTGACTTTTTGATTTCTTGATGAATAATTTTAATATTTTGACATGTTTTTGATTAATTATGATCTTTTGCACTTGAATTTGACCAAAGAGTCAAAGTTTGACTTTTTAGTATACAGTTGACTTTTGATCATTTGATTGCAAAAGTCATTTATCAATCCAATGGACTTGCAATGTTTTGAACCATGTTATTAGTTAACATGATGTAATTGGACTCTTGAGATCATGCTTTAAACCAATTGATCATTTTCTAGGTCAAAAATCCGAAATTGCCCTTTCCCAATCAAAACCCTAATTTTGACCATTTTGCCCTTTTTGATAATTTGATCAAATTTCTTTAGAGATTGTGATCCAAACTTGATCAAATGATACATATGAGTCTAAAATGTTGATGTGGATAAAAAAATATGAAGTTTGACTGTAAATTGGCCATGGTTGACTTTTTTTCCAATACAGCTGATTTTTTAGGTCAACTGTCCAATTGACTGATAAAAAATGTGGTGGTTCAAAGCTTGAAACTTATCATGAGTAATCTTAAGGGTCCATAATGATGTTTGAAAGTTATATGAAGCATTGATAGTCCAAAAATCCTTGTGCAATCTCAAACCCTAAATTTGGGTTTCAGTGCAAGATGAGATGTCTTGAGCTGACCAAACCCTAATCCAGTCTTGAGTTAAAGAGATCTTGTGAGAAAAGTCTTGATAAATGAGAGGGCAAATTTTGGGGTACAACAACAAATCTATGGCAGATTTGAGACCCATAATACACGCATCATATTCCGCCATATTATTGGTACAGTTAAAACACGGCCTAGCAGTGAATAGGGTATGATAACCTTCAGGGGATATGATTATAGCGCCGATGCCATTGTCGAGTGCGTTGGAAGCTCCCTCAAAAACCATGGTCCATCGGGATCCTTGTTCAGGTTCGTCATATGGTCTGAGTTCTTCACAATTGTTTACCAACATGATGTCTTCATCTGGGAACTCGAATTTCATGGACTGATAATCATCCACAGCCTTATGAGCAAGGTGATCAACTAGCACACTGCCCTTTATTGCTTTTTGGTTAGTGTATTGAATGTCGTATTCAGTCAAGATCATTTGCCGTCTTGATATTCTTCAAAAGAGGGTGGGCTTCTTGAATATGTATTTAATTAGATCCATCTTGGATATCAATACGGTAGTATGGGTCAACATATACTGTCTTAGCCAGTGAGCAGCCCATGCCAGAGCGCAACAAGTTTTCTTGAGCAGTGAATATCTGGTTTCACAGTTGGTAAACTTTTTGCTCAGGTAGTATATTGCATACTCTTTTCGGACAGACTCATCATGCTGCCCCAGCATACACCCCATTGAATTTTCCAAGGCAGATAGATACATGATCAAAGGTCTTCCCTTGACTAGCGGCATCAAAATGGGAGGCTCTTGAAGGTACTTTTTGATCCTGTAGAAGGCAGCCTGGCAGTCTTCGTTCCATTCCAACACTTAATCTTTCTTCAGTAATTTGAATATTGGTTCATACGTAGCGGTTAGGTGAGAAATGAATCTGGCGATGTAGTTTAGTCGTCCTAAGAATCCTCTGACTTCCTTCTCGGTGCGAGGAGTAGGCATTTCTTGTATTACTTTTACCTTTGCAGGGTCCACTTTGATACCTTTACCGCTGACAATGAAGCCTAGGAGTTTACCGGACCTCACGCAAAAAGTGAATTTATTCGGGTTCAACCTTAGTTTGTATTTCTTCAGTCTTTCAAACAGTTTCTACAGATGGTCAAGGTGTTCCTCTTCAGTTTGAGATCTGGCTATCATGTCATCCACGTAGACCTATATCTCGTGATGGATCATATCGTGAAACATAGCTACCATGGCGCACTGATAAGATTCCCCAACGTTCTTCAACCCGTATGGCATAACTTTGTAACTGAATGTACCCCACTGTGTGACGAAGGTCATTTTCTCCATGTCCTCAGGTTCCATTTTGATTTGATTGTACCCGGAGAAACCATCCATGAACGAGAATACTTTATAATGTGCGGTGTTGTCAACCAGAATATCGATGTGGGAAAGCGGGAAATCATCCTTAGGACTTGCCCTATTCAAGTCTCTGCAATCCATACACATGCATACTTTACCGTCTTTTTTAGGCACTGGAACAACATTGGCGACCCATTATGGATAGGAGGTGACGGCTAAGAATCCGGTGTTGAGCTGCTTCATGACTTCAGTCTTGATTTTCTCTGACATTTCTGGCCGCATGCGACGGAGTTTCTGTTTTACCGGAGGGAAGTCTTCTTTTGTCGGTAGACGATGGACCATGATATCAGTGTCGAGTCCTGGCATGTCTTCGTATGACCGGGAAAAGACCTCAACATAGTCATGTAGTAATTGAGTGAAGCGCTTCTTGACACTAGGCTCCAGGTTGGCACCTACCTTAACTTCTTTCTTGTCCTCTTCAGTACCTAGGTTAATTGTTTCCACTGGCTCTTCGTGGGGTTGTATGGTCCTTTCTTCCTGTTGCAATAACCTAGCTAGTTCCCCTGGTACCTCACAATCTTCCTCACCTTCGTCTTCGGCTTGGTAGATCGGATTTTCAAAGTCATGATAGGCCATAGAAGAATCGTTACCCATGGGATCCTGAGTGGATGTGGATCTGCATTTTGATATGTGAGTGTGTGTAAGAGCATAACTATCTTTGAAAAACGATAAAGGTTAAAAAATAAAAACAATGAGCATAAAATTTTGCATGCAAAAACATCCATGATTTATTAATGACATATGAAGATGAAGCAACAACCCTCACAAATGGACCATTGTGCCTGGGGTAAGATACAAGGTTTTAAAGTCTAAATTGTTTAATTATTACAAGTCCAACAAAATTCAAAGACAATTACTCTTGGATAAAAGTAATAGGGACAAATTCTTTGGCTTCCTAGTTGTTGAGTCCTTCGCTGACAGTTGGAAAAATCCACTCATCCAGGTCACAGCTGCCATCACTGTCTTTCACTATGTTGACTCCCTGATTGCTGATACATAAAGGTGGCCCCCATGCGCGAGTTCATCGAACGGCCCTTTATGCTTCCGAGGTGAAACCCAAACCGAATTTGTTGGGTTTGTAAGGAATATCTGGAAGTTGACCCCAGATAGTGCATCCACCTTCTTCGATCACTGCTCTAGCATCCTTCAAAGAGGTCATTTTCAATGGCGGTCTAGTAACTTTTGGAGTCTTGGTAGTAGTCTTGGCTACTGCAACTGTTTATGGGACCTCCTCGAAGTACTGACACAGAGTTTCGATGAACTCACCATCCATTTCCACCTACCTGAAAGAGTTCAGGTGGCTGACCATATATTCCTCCTCTCCATGGACATTGATGATTTTCCCCTTGATTGGGTACTTCAACATCTGATGTAATGTATAGGTGACGGCACCAGTGCCATGAATCCAAGGTCAGCCCAAAAGACAAGAATAGGAAGGGCGGATATCCATTACGTAGAAAGTTAAATCAAAGGTCTGAGTTCCAACCTTTATAGGGATGTCAATTTCTCCATGCATTGTCCTCTTAGAACCATCAAAGGCCCTCACTACAATGTTGTTAGGCTTTAAAGTGAGTCCTTTGCAGTCTAGCCGGTCAAGAGCATTTTTTGGCAAGACATTCAGCGATGAGCCCGTATCTACCAGAACATGGTCTAGCATAGTGCCCATGCACTCAATGGAGACGTGCAAGGCATCGTTGTGTTTCCTTCCTTTGGGAGTCAAGTCGGTGTCAGAAAAGCCTAATCCGTTACCAGCAGTTAGACTAGCCACACAATTCTCAAATTGGTCAATGGAAGTCTCTTGGGGAACGTGGGCGGTCTTGAGAAACTTTACCAAGGCTTTGGCATGGGCCTCAGAACACAAAAGTAAGGCCAACATCGATATTTTCAAGGGGGTTTGCCCCAACTATTCCACGACGTTGTAGTCACTTTTCTTGATTATTTTTAGTATCTCTTATATCTCTTTTCTAGAAGCTTCAAAAATATCCTATGGATGCGTCTTCATCTGGATAGGTTCAGATAATACCTTCTTGCCCCTTGTCTTGGCAGCAAGTATATCAGTGGGATCGTCAACAAGAGCATCACTGGGAATGCTGGTAGGAGCGGTAGCATGAATAATTACAGGAGTAGCAATGGTATTTGGAGAGATATCAGGTGAGAAGATTCTTCCACTTCTTGTTATCTTACTGGTCCCAATGATATTGACAACATCGAGATCAGTGTCTTTCTCAACTTTGTCTTGGATACTTAACATATCTTGTTTGACGTTGTAGTAATAGACATCGGCCCCATAGTTCCAGGGAACAGCTTCATCCGAAGAATATGGTATTGGTCTTGGCATGGTGATGATTAGGGGAGCAGACTTTGGAATAGATTTAATCCTGACGGGTCTTTTGGTGGAGACCCTGGGAGGATTGTCAAAAATGGTGATTATCGAGACATCTTCACATGAATTTCTAATAAGAGGAACCTTTTCAAACAAGATTTCTTTGTTAGCCATCAAACGCTGGATGCTCGTCTTCAGTAATAAACAGTCATTGGGTAGAGACACACATAATTGACAACTTTCATCATAGCTCAGGAATAGACCAGCTCACAATAGATTATGTTTAATGGTCAAAAGATGAGTATTTAAATCATTCACAGAGGAAACAAAACATTCATCATAAACAGCATTGACGCCTTGATCGTGTTTGGGCATTGGTGCCGTTATCACATTAGGTTTTTCTGGGGGATCAAACTCAATCTCTTTCGCCTCGATAAGGTCTTGTATCTTATTCTTCAAGGCCCAACAGTCGTTGGCATCATGCCCCGGGATTCCAGAAAGATAGGCACATCGAGCATTCGGGTTTTAGCGAGGGGAAGATGTGTTAGGGTTCTTGGGAGCTTCCTTTAGGGTCACCAGATTAGACTTAAAAAGATGAAAAAGAACTTGAGACAAGGTTATGTTGATTCGGGTAAATCATCTCATGGGCGCCTCTGGCCTGCGTTGATAATTTCTCTACTGATTTGGTGCAGGATTAGAAATTATAACGGCCCCTACTGTCGGGCGACATTCAGTTTTATTTTGATTCCTATGGTCATATGCAACACTGGCCTTCTTATTTACGGTAAAGGGTTTCTTCATTATGCTCGAGGATACATCTCTTTGAATTTTGCCACTTTTTATACCAGCTTCTACCCGTTCACCAGTCATGATTAATTCAATAAATCTAACCGAGGAGCTTCTGATCAGGTGGTTGAAGAAAGAACCTGATAATGTTCCTAAGAACATATCCACCAATTCTCTGTCAGATAGAGGGGGTTGGACTCTTCCCGCGAGATCCCTCCATTTTTGAGCATAGGTTTTGAAATCTTCACCTGCACCCATAGACATGCCTTGCAATTGTGTCTGAGTTAAAGCCAAGCCAGTATTATACTGGTATTACTTGTAAAAAGCGGCAGACAAATCTTCCCAATTGCGAATATTGGTCCCTTCCAATTGATAGAACCAATCCAACTGCGTCCTTGACAAGCTTTCTTGGAAAAAATGCACCCATAGGTTCCTATCGGCAGTATGGGGTTGAATTTTTCTGACGTATGACCTTAAATGCAGCTTTGGACAAGAGACACCGTCATATTTAGCGAAAGTGGGGACCTTGAATTTTTGTGGGATGACAACCCCTGAGACAAGTCCTAGCTCTTCAAAATCCAATCCGGGCACCCTCTAGATCTCCATAGCATTGAGGCGATCCTCCAACTGCTTATATTTATCGTCAGCTGGAGGACACTGCTCTTCAGAATAATCAACCTCTTCTTCTTCTTCAGACTCTGGATGGTCATTCACTTCCTTGTTTTTCCCTTCTTGATTATCCCCTTCACCTGATGATGTTGCAAAGTCTAGAGTTCGTCTGACTGGTCTTTTGAACCTTCTTCCCAGATTCAAAACACCGACTATTTTCTTCGCCTTTTTCTTCTTTTCTTTGATCATTAGAGTTTTCAAATCCTCTTGTCCTTTTGCCAGAGTCAAGAACATCTGTTGGAATTGAACGTTCTGCGTTTGGAGATCCTTTACTGTCTTTTCAATATCCATCTCACTAAAATAAATAGTAAAAAGATAAGGAGACCTGTTGTAAGAAACCTGTTTGTGTTATGATGAATGAAAATGCATATGCAAATGGTTTCAAGGAAATTAGAGATTTAAATTTGTTTAGACAAAAGGAAACACACGTTATATTAATAAATCCAAGTTCGAATACATCATGCCTCTTTGGGCTTATAATGGAAGAGATAAAATACAAAAACTCCTAAGATAAAAAGGTTGAACGCATCCTCTTTGGTGCGATGTAGGCATTCAAACTCCTCTCTTCATGAAGCTGCTTGGTGAGTTCCAGAACTTTCTTCTCACTGGCGTAGAATTGGGCTTCAAAAGTGTCTCGTTCTTCCTTTAGCTGAATCCAATCCTTTTGTAAGTCTTCAAGAGAGGTAGGCATGTTGGGATGAAGGACAGTGTACGGGACATCTCCTTCAACAACAGTCTCCATGATAACAGGGAGGATGGAGGGGTAAGGCATTACGAGACTCTGATCACGAGCTCGTACCCACCTAAGATAAGGCTCAAGGGGAATAGAGTTTTTACTTCCCAATGTCTTACTATCCACTTTGTTAACCATCCTCCAAGCTCGTACAAACCTCTGATGGTAGCCTTAATCGTCGCTTTTATAGTCGAATACCACACCTTAGATGAGCATCTCATGAGGACCATCTCTTCGGGCATACCAAAATTGTCGTAAAGCTAAGCAAGGGTTGTAAGTGATACCTCCCATAATACCAAGCTGAGGGACATTAGGGAGTTCCCCACAATAGTCAATGATGTATGGGATCAAAGAATTGGAAGAGCACACACATCATCTCTTCTTGGAAATTAGAGGTAGTCAAACTGAGGAGTCGACCATATTTCCTGGTAAAAGGAGAATCTTCGGGCACCCTTGATGCTAACTCTTGGAGCTGAGGGTGTGCTTTTACGAAGTTGATTCGGATGGTGTTCCTTCGGACAGAGCTCATGGCCTATAAAATAAAAACAAAGATAAATTCCTAAATCCTTGAAATGGTTAGTGATAATGTGTATGATTTTATGACGTTTATAATGTTATGTACAAGTAAGCATATACACACAAGGCAAACACATCCTTATATTTTAGGCTTGCATGGAGTCTTATAGGTAAGTACCCTATTGAAGTTTAGTTGGCTCAACCTGTCCTGGTAATAGTAACCGGGTTCTAAAGGATCTCAATATCACCGACCTTTCTTTTAGGCATTGTCTCAGCATAATCAATCTTTTCTTGCAGCCGAGATATCCCAAAAGTACAATCTCAATGAGTGTAGTATCGAGTATCAACCAATTTTCAGCTTTCCACTGAAACCGGTTATCTCACTACGTCCTAATGGCCAAGTTGTTCGACTATGGTTCTAAAGTCAGTTAGTGCTTCATGACGCCACTCAGCAGCCCCGTATTCTCCTCGATTCAACACAAGGGATACCTGTACCAACAAATGTGTCACACTAACGTAGCCATTGATTCAACCATATCGGTCTACGTCGTACAGTTTCCATAATCTATTGCTACTTACCTAAAAAGGTGTCCCAGATTCGGGTAGAGGATCAAAGCAAACCCAAACAAAGAACCATAATGTAAAGCAAACAAGTCAAACAATAAAAGCAAGTAAAGGTGATCTATCCCTAAGGTAACCCCACTTTTAAGTTCCCCAGTAGAGTCGCCAGTTCTATAACACGGTGGGAGAGATGACTTGGTTGTTTTACGTTTGATTGCAATTGTTGCGGATAGCAAGAGTCGCCACTGACTTTTCTTTTATCTAAAAGGAAAGGTTGAAAAGAACAACAAAGACCTTTCGAGAAATTTTCTTGAGTTTGGGGGGTAGGTTATGAAAATGGAAGGTATTAGCACCCTTTTCATTCGTAATTATCTACGGGCTCTTAGTTTCTTGCTAGATCACTTGATTTTGTTTGAAAATGTGCTTGTGGTGTGGTTTTTGAAAGTATTTTTGAAAAGGAATTTTTTTTAATGGTTATCGTCTCTATAAGAACGCGTACAAAGTGTTGTCTTTTGAAAACATTTCAAAATGAAAGTGTTTGTATAAAATATTTTGTTGTTGTGAGCAAGCGAGCAACTAGGAGCAACCTACCTACTCAAAAGGTCTTACATGTTCTTTTCCTCCTCCTTTAGATGTTTCCATCTTACCATTGATTTGGTAAGAAGCCCCATCGTTTAATGTGAAGGGACGGGCGCAGGTCAATCATACAGTCATAGAAGGCAACTTGTGAGATGCTTTTAGCAATTTTTCGTAAGGGACTAGATCGTTTTATCGAAGGCAACATCGAGGGACTATGATCTTTTTTTATCTAAGGGTCTTTTCTAAAGCATCCCATATTCGAGGGACATGATTGTTTTTCCGAGGCAACAAGCAAGGTTACCCTAGAGGTGTGCGTGTGAAAGTGTGTTTCATTTCAAGTTAATTTGTTCTTTGATTAGGGGTTATCTATTTATTGTTTTTATCTTGACATACATACCCTATCTTACTAGCAATTATATGAAAAGTGGTAAACTTGCGGAAATTAAAATCCTACACTATTACATCATTAGGGGGATGGGGATACGGTTTGCAAATGGGGATGGAATAGGTGTCTAATTATTGCAACCATAGCGAATAAGTGTACAGTAATGTAGTGTATATATATATATATATATATATATATATATATATATATATATATATATATATATATATATATATATATATATATATATTATAATACAGAAACAGTGTAAGAAGAAGGAAAAACTGCATTTTGAACTATTATGTGTCGACACGTGTTGTTATGCATCGACATGTAATTTTCCTTGCCCCTGCCAAACTAAATCAACTCAATATGAGTCAACATATAATGGGATGTGTCGACTCATTTCTTGTTTGTGTCGACACATACGCGTTTTGTATTGAATCATGCACCTTCCTGTAGCGATAGAAATGTTTAAGACTAAGCCATTGGATTGACTAGACTTATACAAATCAAAATAAAAATCACCACCGCGCTTTATTGTTTCCAAAGGAATGGGAAAAGAGCGAATAACCCAAAAAGAATGGGAAAGATTCTAGGTAAGGGGGTTGGTTATGCAAAGGGAAGGTATTAGCACCCTAAACATCTACGGTACTCCTCAGGAACCTCTTTGAAAAATATATATATTTTGGCTATGAAAAATGTTATACAAAATAGATGGTGGAGGTGGGAAAAGAAACATATTTTTTATGATTTTTGCACCCGCCGCGGTTGCGAATCTTTAGTGCCTACGTACCACCTTTTCGTGCAATAGGGGATCAGGGTACACGTAGTTCCTCTTTTAAAAATTTTAAAACACAAATGTGTTGGTCTTTATGAGATAAAACATCATCGTCATTGTCCGTGTGGAAAACATACCTACTACCCACACTCATGAGAAAGGAGAATTTTCATCATCTCAAAGTGGAGGATATGGCTTGGATTTTAAAATCAACAATGCCTCACTCAACACCCAAGGGGAAAATATCTCTCTTTACTACATATTATAGAAGTATAGTTGTTTGCATCACTACAAGGATTGACAAAAGTTCAATATTTTTGAGAAAAGTTTAAAGATAAAAGCCAAAGTGGCAAGATGGTTTGGAATGAGATTGATTTACTTTTAGTCTTCTCACAAAAATTTCAAAGTATTATTAAGTTTATTGGAGTTTATTTATGAAAATGTTTGAAAATGCATGGACCTAAGTCCAAGTTTATTATAAAAGTAATTCAAGTTTAAAACAAGAAGAGTTTTCAAAAGGGGGGAGAAGATTTTTGAAATTAAAGAAGATGGGAGGAGAAGAATAGGCTATCCTAAAGCATAAGATAAAAGCTAAGGATAAGAACCATCTAACCAACAAGAAGCCAATACTTGACACTATAAGCCAAAATAGAATTCACATTCTTTGGATTGAAACCAAACAAGAAAATGATACTAGACCTCTTGGGAAAACCAAACTTCAAGTGTATTAAGTCTTCACAAAAATTGGGCAGAGTAATGGTTGTATACGGGTGAATTCTAGATTACAAACCAAGGGTGTAATCACAATAACCTGCACACAAAACAAACAAACAACCCAATGTCTTGAGGTAAACCTCAAGAGCTCCAGATAAAATAATCAGATAAGATCACAAGGTCTCCACTCACAGGACAAGGTTTCTAATCTAAAGTCCAAAAAGTCCAATGCTCCATAATGCCAAGGATAGTAACCAAATAGTCCAAGTATCATTAAAGATTTTTAGGGTTTATGCTGATTTTTAGATGTTTTAAAAAAATAAAAGTAAAGCTCAAGTGAGCAAAAATAAAAATGACAAGAAAGTAAATACTCAAATGAGCAAAGATGAAAATGACATGAAATGTAAATGCTAAAATTAAATAGTGCATAAAAATAAAAGGGGCATATAAAAGAATAAAGGATAAAGTCAATTATTAGTGATTAGTGGTTAGTTGAATGATCATCTTGAAACTTGCATTTAGAACTCATTAGAGGATTTGTAGAACCAAAGCCTCCACACAACAAGTAGCATTTGCTTTTTGTCAAGTATAACATTCATTTGGAATCCTTATGAACATTATTTAATGATCAACGATGTTTAAGTGATATGCATTGACCAAAGGTGTTATAGATCCATTCGAGAATTGGTAGAACCAAAGCCTCCACACAATGAATCTCAAGGTTATTGGATCAAAGAGATCAAATTAACATACTTGGGCTGGCAAACATAAGTTTGGGCCACGAATGATCATTTATTCGAATCGGGACAAAATTTAACGCTATGTTAAGCAATCGTAAGTGGACTTATATAGAAGTCGCACCTATTTTGAGGCCGGTCAATAGCAATCTATGCACCATTTATTTTGAGACATGATATAGAGATCATGCTCCAACAACATTTAGTGCAATAAGAAGGGGATGAGATGAAGAGGGATGGGAGAGAATATACAAACCACTTTTGAATTAAATTTAATCAAACTATTATTAAAATCATTTATCCATTTTTGTGGAGTTAGACTCAACACCATGGATCAAATCATGTTAATAAAGTTCATGATCAAAAATTTAATCCAAGATCAGCCAGAAAATAATCACAAAATAATATTACATTTTAATATATATACCAAAAGGTTTAAAAATAATGTTTAAAAATAGAAATAAAAGAGAAAAATATCAACTATGTTCAAATTAATCAAGAAATAAAAAGTAAAACCACAGAAAAATCAGAAATGAGCTAAAATAATTTTTTAAATTTTTTGGAAATTTTTTTAAGTCAGAAACTATTTTTAAAATTAAAAGAAAAGGGTAAAATAAAACAAAAATGATTAAAAAAAATAGCAAAGTCAGAAACAAAAATAAAATAAGGTCATCAATATTTGTCACAATATCATTGGATCATTCTATAATTTTTCAGAATTTAAAAATGCATAAAAGTATTTTTAAATATTTAAAACAAATCAAATAAAGTATAAATTTATAAAAAACACCAAAACACAAAATTAAATTGTGAAAAAGTAAAAATCAGAAAAAGAATAATCAAAAATATTTGTCATGATTTTTTCAGATTTTTTGGACTTAAAATGAATTTTCTATGATTTTTTGAAGTTTAAAACAATTAAATATAAAAAATCAGAAAAGAAAATAAAAGTCAAAAATATGTGGACCATTGAATGAGAGTCAAAACGCGTTAGTAATCAAACCCAAGGGATCTGGCGCGCTGTGCATATCATGGTCATTAGTGAATAAAGTACTGAATCAATTATTAAATCAGAATTCAAAAATAATAAGTGACGTGCAATCATTGGTTGGAAGATGACACATTGGTCATCTTCAACCTCCAGCCAACGTGAATTACAGGTCTCTCAAACTGTAAAATTAGAAGCTCGGACCTATGCCATTCGCTTCATCTCTTCAAGACGAAGACAACCATACCCCCGCAGCAAATTTATATAAACTGTAGCTCAAGCAATTTGGAAAGAAAGTTTTGAAAAGGGATTTGAAATTTCATGGTCAAAACGTGTTTCCAGTAAAATGCAAGTGTTGCGACTAGAACCAGGGAAATGAGAGCATCACAATGATATCAAAGTTTTGAAGAATTGGTGAAGGAATCTACCTATTGAAGTTGAGATGCAGAGCTCTGAAACTGGACTTCTATGGAGCAATATAGGGCACAATTCTTGAATGTAATTATATGCTTAGCTTCAGGGAATATCAAGGAAGGTGAATTAATGAAAAAATTGGATTCAAAAAGGCTTGTATATGGATTACGAATTTGTTGAATTCTGAGTTATGGAACAAGTTTGGCAGGGTGATTCTGGCTATCCAAGCTTGAGAAAATGAATGGGATAGTTCATGTATTTATAGGAGAAACAAATGGGATCAAAAGGAAGAGTGAATGATGCATTTTGGAGGGAATTCGTGCAAACCTAATGCACGAGTGAAGTGTGATATAATTTTCATCAAAACTCATCCAATCCTTGCGTTTTGAGGTGCTAAACACTTCAGGCAAGTTTGTTAATCAAGTTTAAATCAAAAACGCGTGTAAATCTTGTGATTAGAAGCCAAAACAAAGATTTCAAACTTCTGACTTGGTGAAAAATTCAATTTCAAAGTGTCAACTTCTGACCAATGGCATTTTCAGCTCAAGGGGTCTTAGGGCATGATTCTTGATGCTTCAGAAAGATGAGGTTACAAGATTTGAAATGGAAAAATAATGGAATCAAATGGATGCTTGAGCTGAAAGTTGTGTTGAGTCAAAGTTGGAGAAAAAATGTTGACTTTCCATACTTAGAAATATTTCAAATTCTTCTTCAAAAGTGACCTATAATGTCTTGCATCCAAACATAGTCTTCTACTTAGAGTTTGCTCTTGACCAAAAGAGATGGAATGAAATAGATATCTTGAATGACATTTTGGAACTTGAACCATTCAAAATATCCAAAAATTGAGAGAGTTATGAATTGTTGAAGTGGGCAAAAAATCATGAAATGACCTATAATCTTTTGTATCCTTAAGGCAATTTCCATTCATTTTCTCACTTTGCATATAAAAGAAGGCATAAAGTTCATTTATTCAAGATAATTATGGAAAATTAATGGTCTCAAGTTGATAAAAATTGACCAAGTTATGATCATTTTAAGTCACACATGGAAAATGGGAATTCATCTGGAGGACTTGTAATCTTTCTTCTTCATCAAGTTTCTTCCACATGAAAACTCCTTGGAAATTTTGAAGTGATTTGTTGATAACCCTTTGAAGAGAAGGATGTATTTAGAATCACTCAAAAATACTAAAATATGAACAAGATATACTCCTTTGAAGTTTAAAACCCTAGCTCCTAGATTAAGGAACATGCTTTGAGGAACTTTGACAATTTTGAACAAACTTCTTGTACCAAAACAAATGCTTTGTAAATATAAGTTGTTAAGGATGATAATGAGAACTCATAGAAACCACAACCACTTCTATATCTTGAGAATTGAGAGAAATAGGCACTTTTGATCCATGGGAACAAGGCATTGTCCAAGCATGACAACTCCTTCAATCAACCCCTTGTACTTTTGAATCAACCTTGATAATTTGTAAATGTAATGAACCAAAATAACCTTGCCATGCCATCCCTTCCAAAACAACTTCCATGGTGAGGTTTGAACTTATCAAACTTCATTGACTAGGTCATGGAAATAAACTCATGAACCCATGGATCAACTTGCTAAGCCCCATTTCCTTTACCTGCATTGTTGACAAGTAAGACAAACCAACATTGCATTTTATTAATTAAAAGGAAAGTCAAAACAAAAACACGAATGATTACACAAGAAAAACAAGACAAGGTGCTTGGTGATTCCTCAAAGATCCAAGCTAGTGATAGGAAGGAGAACGAAAAGCCCTAATGTGATCTTGTTGTGATTAAATCAATATGGTATGGTATGGTAAGGGGATCTTAGGGGCAAAAATTGGGGTACAACAGCTACCCTTATTTAAGTTTCTACTATCCGGAGATACGAAGGTTAAAAATCTTCGTGTCGACGCGATCGAAGATACTTAAATATAAAACAAACCCTATTTTTTGCCCTAAGATGCCATGCAATGCTTATGAATATGAGTGCACATGGACAAATCTAAAGGGACGCAAAACACCACTGGGGATGTAACAATAATAAAGAAACAAGAGAGCGACCTGACCAGGAAAATAAATCAGTGGTGGATCAAAAGACCTGAGCCAGAGAGGATGATAAAATGGTCAAAGGATACACCAACTCCTACTGGAGGTAAAGCTACCAACATTCACTAAAGGTAGAAGGAAAATAAAAAACAACACCGACATTCACTGACGGTGAGCTACCAACATTCACCGAAGGTAGAAGGAAAATAAATATCAACACCGATGTTCACTAACGGTGAGCTACCAACGTTCACTGAAGGTAGAAGGAAAAGAAATATCATAGCATCACCGTTCGCTGACGATGAACTACCAACGTTCACTGAGGGTAGCAAAAAGATAATAAGCACCAACTTTCAGTGAAGGTGACCTACCAACTTTCACTGAAGGTAGAAAGAGAATATATCATAGCATTGACATTCACTGACGATGAACTACCAACGTTCACTGAGGGTAGAAAAAAGATAACAAACACCAACTTTCACTGATGGTGATTGTTGTACCCCAAAATTTGCCCTTCCATTTCTCATTGATTTCTCACCACAAAGCCCTTGAAGTTCAAGATCCAGTTAAGGTTTCATCTGCTTAAGACCTCTCCTTGCACTGTGGACTCAAATTAGGGTTTGTGTTTGCACAAAGATGCTTTGACCTAAAATGCCCAAGATGACTTTCATGCTTCATATTGGACTCCCAAGTTTATCCACATCAAGTTTCAAGCCTTGATTCCAAGTTTTGCCCAGTCAGTTGGACAGTTGACCTAGAAATCAACTGTATTGGGGAAAAAGTCAACTGTGGCCAATTGACAGTCAAACCTCATGAAATTTGACCCACATCAACATTATGAACTCATATGAATCATTTGATCAAGTTTGGATCACAATTCCCCAAGAAATTTGATCAGATCACCAAAAGGGCAAAATGGTCATTTTTAGGGTTTTGACTGCACAAAGGCAATTTTTGACTGTTTGACCTAGCCAATGGCAAACCAATCTCACACATGGACTCAAGGACCCCATGGAATTATCTTGGCATGATCAACAAACTCAAAAGATCCCAAGTACACAGGATTGACAGTTGAATTTCCCAGTCAATTGATCAATTTTGACTGTATACTGAAAAGTCAAACTTTGACTTTTTGGTCAAAATCAAGAGTCAAGATTCATTTTTCATCAAAACTTTCCAAATCATGAAACTTGTTCACCAAGAAACCAAGAAATGCAAATTAGGGTTTAAAATGGAATTTTTCATAACTTAGAATTTTTCTAAGTTATGGAAAACCCTAATTTTTTCCCAACTTTGCCCCACTTTTTCACCATGATTCATTTGGATTCAAACAAAAGTCAAAACATGAAAGTTGTAGCTTGTTGCGTAATCTACAACTTTGATTCACAAAGTTTTCTCATTTGAAGCTTGTATCTCAAATTACAAATTTTTGAATAAGGGCACTAAACCATTCTTAACTTAGTGAAATTTGACCTATTTTGACAAGGTTTTCTACCCCACTTCAAGGCCATTTTCCATACACTTCCACTTGGAATTTCAAATTGCACTTCAAAGATGGATTGTAGTACACATTCCAAGCTTTCCAAAATGTCCAAAAAATTCTCAAACAACCTCATGGTTAGAGAGAATCGAATTTCACAATATAGCAAAAAACCACTTTGTTCATGACCAAGTTACATGTTCATAACCTTGCAATTTGAACTCAGCATGCTTTAGATTAGATTAAAGGTCCTTAAACCAAGTTACACTCATAAATTTAATGCATATTCTTTGTGCCAAGACCAAGTTCTTTGAGTTCAAGCTTTGTCTAGAGGATTAATCCCAATTTGGAAAAAGTAAACTATCCATTTTTGCAAAAGTTCACTTTATGTCAAATTGAAAATCAAGCAAGTACAAACTAAATCTCTTTGGCACAAGATTATGGACAAATTACTCTGATCAAGAGAAGCTTTGCAGCAGGATTAGAGGTCCCCTACTGACCTAAAACATCAAGTTGCATTTTGTTGCTTAAGAGTGAAGAAAAGTGCCATAACATAACACAACTTCCATCTCAGCATAGACACACAAGAACTAAGTTATCAAACACACTACACACATCATAACCAAGCCTTTGCACGAGCCATTTACCTCCAAAACATCATCAAACCAAAAAACACCATCAAACTGCAAAAACAGAGTTGCCTCTGCAGTTTGAGTGCCAACTTCTATTCCTCTCAAGCATTCTTGCCAAAACCAGTTCATATACCTTCCTTATCACCTATGCAAGCTATCCAAAAGCTAAGACACGACCTGTAATTGCTCTAACCACTTCCACCATTTTCACATTTCTGACTTGCAGGTGAAGTTCTCTAGCTTGATTCAGAAGCTTTCAAGACAAAGTAAACATTGGAATAGCATCCCTGAACCTCAAGGAAGCTTCTCCAATCATCACCTTGCACTGAAAGTTCCTACATCTCCAGATAGAAGTTCAACTGAACAGGTATATTGGTGAACTCGTATCTCTCTTATTAGGCATCATTAGCTTTAGGTTTGTGAATAAATAATGTCATACTCATGCCACTGAACATGTACATTCTTTTACTTTTCATTTCTTTTGCCTGAGTTGAGAGAATTTAAGGTTTAAAAATGGCAGAAAACTTAGGTTAAGATTTGGGATTGTTAAAATTCTCTCTCATTTTTTAGAGTTAGGAGATGTTCTTTATATATTTGAAATCGTGATTCCATGCTTGACATGTTTTGTGTTGAAAGTTTATGCAAAAGCTCAAAGAATCAGGATGTTTGAATCCCTGTTACAAGCGCGCGTTTTTGAGACATTTTTGGCTGAAGGTTGAAGAAGGTGTCTTCTTGGGCTGGGCCTGAGCAATTTTCTTATTCACACCACTTTTCCTGTTTTGCACCCCTGAGTCCATTTGCTTCATTTTTAATATTTTGACTTTTTGCTTTTTTGTGATTGGTTCATTTATTTTTCCTCAGCATATTAAAAACATAAAAATATTTTTTCCATCATTTTTTGAATTTATTGCATATTTATTTGATTATTTCTTTTGTTTGTACATAAATAAATAAAATATACATATGTATACTTTTTTTGTTTAAAATATTAAGATAATACCAAATATATTTTTATACATATTTTTATCTTATTTTTACTTCCTGAAAATATTTCATAAAAAAAAAATAATAAATACTTTTTATATTGAATATTATTAATTAATGTGTATAAAACATAATTTTTATAAATAATATAAATAAATAGGTATATTAATATACTTAGGATAAAAATACCAAAAAAAAATGTATATATTTTATTTTTTAATATTTAATACTAAAAAATGCCTTTTTACAAATATACCATATTTTATTTTATTTTTGTATATAAATAATAAGTATTACATGAATTAATTGATTAAATACTCCTTTGATTAAAATTAGGGTTCTTGCCATAAATTCTAAAATACTCCAAAATAATATCTTTTTATTTTCTTGTTTATTTCACATAAATAATACTTTTTTTTTCATACATACAAAACATTTTTGCATCTTACATATTTTATTCCATTTTTATTTAACTATTGTACATTAAATTGTATAAATTCAAAATTGATGTAATAGTCTTAGGTTTCAATTTCTTGTCTAAATATCCCCATTTGAAACATTGTACCCCCTCCCCATATTATTATGATGTAATAGCGTAGGAATTTAAATTTCGCACGTTATCGCTTTCTAAACATACTATGCTAGAATTAGGGTTTTGTATGCGAATAAAAATGAACAAAATAGTTGGACCTAATACAAGATAAATGAGTATGAAAAATGGACAACACATTTCACACTTGCACCCCTAAGGTATTCCACTTTGTTGCCTTCAAATAATTGGGCCATGTTGCATGTTGAACTTCTTTGGGTAAAACAAACAATCAAATGATCATAGTCCCTCAAAAATGTTGCTTAAATGAATGATCAAGTCCCTTTTAAAAGAAAATTGCCCAAAGACATTTAACACTATTGCAACTATGGTCTAAACGATGACCCGCGCTCGTCCCTTTAATCTCCTAAGACAAGATTGTCCACCAAATGCAATGGTGGAACAAAATTGTCAAAAGGTTTAAAACATAACAAAAATCTTTGAGAAAACTTTAGGGTAGATAACTCTTAAGTACTTGCCAATTTGCAAAGAAAACACTTGCCTAATTTCAAAACCCACTTCACAAACACTTTCAAAATCAACTTTCAAAAACCTTGAAACATATTTTTAAAAGACAAAACACCTTTTGTAAAACATTCGAGTAAAGAATTGTTACAAGGGTAGCCTATACAAGGCATCTTTTCAAAACATTTTCAAAACCACACATCAAGCACCATTTCAAACAATTGAAGACCAAGGCAAAGTTGATCTAAGCAAGTACCTAAGAGCCCATGGATAACCATGGATAGAAAGGGTGATAATACCTTCCCTTTCTATAATCTACTCCCCGAACCCAAGAAAAAATCTCAAAGGTTTTTTGCTGTGCTTTTTAAACCTTTCCTTAGGATAAAATAAAAAGTCGGTGGTGACTCTTGCTCAACCGAAACATTTGCGAAAACAAACGCAAAACCCTAGTCAGTTCTCCCACCGTATCACAGAGCTGGCGACTCTGCTGGGGATTATTTTTAAAGTGGAGTAACCTTAGGGCTTAGATCACCCCCTTTGCATGACTAATTGTTTGATTTGCTTGCTTTATACTTTGTCTCTACTGTTTGGGTTTACAATCCTCCACCCGGATTTTGGGAAAACATTCATAGATAGCAATACGTTGTGGAAACTGTGCGGGGTATACCGACACGGTCTAAGCAATAGCTATATTAGTGCGACATATTTGTGAGTACCGGTAACCCTTGAGTTCAATCAAGGAGAGTACGGGGCCGCTGAGTGATGTCACTAAGCACTAATGACCTAGAACCTTACTTGACCATCTTGGCCTTTTATTAGGGGTAGTGAGATGACCGGCTTTGGTGCAGTCCGAAGTTGGTAGATACTCGATACTACACTCATTGAGGGTTGTTTTATTGGAATACTTTGGTCGCTAGTTAAGTGGCTAAGCCAAAACAATGAACATTGAAAACAATCCAATGATATTGAGCTCCTTAGAACCCGGTTACTATTTATAGGACAGGTTTTTAAGCCAACTACACTCAAGAGGGTACTTACCTATGAAACCCCATGCAAGCCTGAAATTAGGGTTTGGTGTGATTTGCTTGTACATATGTTTTGTGCATACATCATAAACATCATAAACATCATAAAACATCATATGCATTCACTAACCATTTCAAGGGTTTTGGATCTTCATCTTTGTTTCTTGTTTTGTAGGACATGGAAATCCCTCGCAGAAATACCATTCAAGTCAACCTTGTGAGAATCTCTCCTCAACTCAAGGAGATCACCTCAAGAATTCTGGAAAATTCATCCTTCAGTGAAAGACATGGTAGACTGCTCAGCCTAGTCAACACCAACATTGAAGAAGACATGATGAAAGTGCTATTCCAGTTCTTTGACCCTCTTCACCACTGCTTCACTTTCCCTGATTATCAGTTGGTACCCACTTTGGAGGAGTTTTCTCAACTCCTAAGAATCCCTATCCTTAATCAACTACCCTTCAACGGTACGGAAAAGGAACCAAAGCCGGAAGATGTTGCTCGAGCATTACATCTACAACCATCCGACATCAAGGGGCATTGGGAAACCAGAAGCGGCGTCAAAGGATTCTTAGCAAAATTCTTGTTTGAGAAGGCACAAGAATGTTGGAACTCATTGGACCTACAAGCCTTTGAAGAGATTGTGGCACTCCTTATCTATGGGTTGGTCTTGTTCCCAAATCTTGACCAATTGGTAGATGTCAACGCCGTCAAAATCTTCTTGTCCAGAAATCCAATACCAACATTGCTTGGGGACATCCTTCACTCATTTTACACACGAACAATGAGAAAGAGGGGTGTTCTCATGTGCTGTACTCCTATCCTCGCAAGGTGGTTTATTTCGCACATTCCACAATCTGTCTTGAAGAATGACCAAGGTACAAGGTGGTCCCAACGATTGATGACTCTTACTCATTCTGATGTGCATTGGTGTTCTCGGTCCAGAGAAAATGTCATCATCGTCGATCGTTGCGGAGAATTTCCTAATGTTCCTTTACTTGGAATTAGGGGAGGTATCACCTACAACCCTTGCCTAGCTTTGAGGCAATTTGGATATGCACGGAGGGATGGCCCTCATGATATGTTGATTCCTAGCCTAGTTTTTGACTTCGACAACGATGCGCAAGGACTCCGCCAAAGATTCATCAGAGCTTGGGGAAAACTCAACAAGGTTGATAGCAAGACTCTGGGACACAAGAACTCCATCCCTCTTGAGCCCTATCTCAAGTGGGTACGAGCCCGAGCACAAAGTCTAATGATGCCTTATCCTCATGTTCTCCCTATGATTAAAGAGCCCGTCAATGAAGGAGAGGTTCCCTACACTATCCTACATCCAGACATGCCTACATCATGGGAGGAAATGCAGAAAAGTTGGATTCAGCTCAAGGAGGAACGGAACACTTTTGAAGCTAGCTACTACGCCAGTGAAAAGAAGGTTCTAGAGCTTACCCGCCGACTCCACGAGCAAGAGGCCCTCAACACCTACATCGCACCGAAGAGGATGCGCAATGTCTTTCTGCATTAAGAAGTTTATTTTGTAACATTTGGCCCATGGGGCATTTATGTACTAACAAATTTCTTCTTATTAATATGACGTGCGTTCTTCTTTGTCTGAAACAATTTTGAATGTCCTGAATCCTTGAATGCATTGCATACATCAGCATACCATTCATCATGTGCATAAGCAGGTCCCACCCCAGGTTTCCTTATCTGTCTGCTGTTTATTTCAGTAGGATGGATCTCGAGCAAACAGTCAAAGACCTACAAGCCCAGAATGCACAGTTCCAGCAACTCTTGATGACTTTGGTTAAAAGTCAAGAGGATATCAAGGCTCATCTGGAGAATAAGGACCCAGTGAAGAAGAAAAAGAGGGTCTTAGTGGCTACTTTGGGGAGAAGATTCGACAGAGAAGCTCGGAGGGTGCTTGAATTTCCTCCTACTTCTGATGAAGGGACTAGTAAAAGGGATCGGGTTGCGGTGCCTTCCGAGTCTGATGCAGAGGGGGAAGAGGTTGAAGAGGATGAAGATTATTTTGACCAGCAATACCCTCCAGCTGATGATAAGTACAAGGGTTTAGAAGACAGATTGGCTGCCATGGAATTGCAAAGGGTACCGGGTTTGGATTTTGAAGACATGGGCTTGGTCGCCGGAATTGTGATTCCCCCAAAATTCAAAGTGCCAGTGTTTGTGAGGTATGATGGGTTGTCCTGTCCCAAAATGCATCTCAGGTCCTACGTGAGAAAAATTCAACCCTATACGGCAGATAAAAATCTCTGGATTCATTTCTTCCAAGACAGCCTATCGGGAGCCCAGTTGGAGTGGTTTTATCAGCCAGAAGGAACCAGTGTCAGAAATTGGGAAGATTTGGCCACCGCTTTTTACAAACAATACCAGTATAATTTTGATCTTGCTCCTACTCGTACCCAACTTCAGGGTATGTCACTAGGAACGAGTGAGGGATTCAAAGAATATGCACAAAAATGGAGGGATTTGGCTGGCAGGGTGCAGCCTCCTTTAACCGATCGTGAGCTCGTTGATATGTTTCTTGGGACCCTATCTGGGCCATTTTTCAATCATCTAATTGGTAACTCTTCCGCAGGGTTTACCGATTTAATCTTAACCGGCGAAAGAATAGAAGCTGGCATCAAGTCAGGAAAGATTCAGAAGGGTGTTGTTGCAAGTGTTGAGAAGAAGCCTTTTAAGAAGGAGACAACTATGGTATATTCTCAGAGAAGAGCAGGAAGGATGGAGCGTCGGCCAACTGTGGGGGCCGTAATGATTCAAAACACTCCAAGTGAGCAGCCTCGCTATAACCAGTCCAGACCAAATCAGCAACGGGTGGAAAGGCCACAACGGCAATTCACCCGTATTAATATGACTCCAGCGCAGGTGCTTCCCCATCTATTAAAGTTGAATCTTGCCACCATCAAGGAGGCGCCAAAGAATGTAAATACGTCCTCCCCGCATTATCATGCCAATGCTAAATGCGCTTATCATTCAGACAGTGTTGGACACGACACCAATGATTGTTGGGCACTCAAGCATAAGATCCAAGACTTGATAGAGGCTAAGGAGGTAGAGTTTGACGCTCCAGAGAAGCCTAATGTGATATCTGCACCTATGCCGAAGCACGGCCGAAATATCAATGCCATTGAGGAGGATTTGTATGTTGCTGACGTCAGTGATCTGACTACTCCACTGCTAACCATTAAGTTAAATTTGTTAAGGGCCGGGATCTTCCCGGGATGTAAAGAAGACTGCTACTGTTGCCACTCTCTGCCGTTTGATTGTCCGCTATTAAAGAAAGGCATCCAAGGCCTTATGGATAGCCGATAAATTCTATTCGAAAAAGTTTCTGCTGTTCCAGTTCATGTTGAAAATGTCTCAATCATAACCATTCACGCCAATCTTTCCGAGGCCGTCAAAAAGCCAGTTAAGATTACACCAGCTGCAAAATCTGTCCCTTTAAAGATAACGATGCCAGGGCCTGTTCCCTATGTTTCTGAGAAGTCGATACCTTGGAACTATGGTGGCGACATCTACTACCATGGTATCAAGCAAGTCGAGATAATTGAAGGAAATTCGGAGGATGAAGAAGCCAGCATTAGTAACATTACGGGCACCAGCAAAATCACCAGGAGCGGGAGAATATTTTCTCCAGAGATTGCCCCTCCAAGAGCAGTCTTTGGACCCTCATCAGCTAAAGAAGTCATCCCTGCACCAGTAAAACTTTCCGCTAGAACTCCTTTGATTGAAGAAGTTGTTGTTCCTAGCGCTGTCTTTCCTACCATTGCTGATAAAGGAAAGGGAATACAAGATGAGCCCGTCAGGACGAGCTCCACCCTTGGTGATTCCGGAAGCCTCCAAGAAAGAAATGGATGAGATTTTGAGGATAATCAAGAGAAGTGATTGCGATGTGGTGGAACAGTTGGGGCAAACCCCCTCCAAGATCTCCATGCTGGCACTATTGCTTTGCTCAGAAGCGCACGCTCAAGCTTTGATTAACTTTCTGAAGGCAGCTCATGTGCCCCAGGAAACCTCTGCGGATCAATTTCAACATTGCATGGCTAGCCTGACTGCGGACAATGGATTAGGTTTTTCTGATGCTGACCTAACCCCTAAAGGCCGAAACCACAATGATGCTTTGCATATTTCAATCGAGTGTCGCGGAACCACCCTGGCACATGTTTTGGTTGATACCGGTTCGTCACTGAATGTTTTGCCTAAGAAGGCCTTGGACCGGCTAGATTGCGAAGGGTTGGAATTGAAGCCGAGTGATATTGTCGTTAGAGCTTTCGATGGGTCGAAAAGAATGGTCCATGGAGAGGTTGAAATTCCCATCAAAATAGGTACTGAGGTGTTTAAATCCACTTTCTATGTAATGGACATCCATCCATCATACTCCTGCCTGCTGGGTAGACCTTGGATACATCATGCTGGGGCAGTCACCTCCTCCTTGCATCAGATGCTGAAGTATCCTGTCAAGGGAAAGATCATCACTGTCCATGGCGAAGAAGAGTACATGATTAGTCACTTAAATTCTTTCCGGTATGTGGAGGTTGAAGGAGAGTTCATTGAGACGCCGTTTCAACATTTCGAAGAAGTTCTTCCTGAGGTAGCAGTGGCAAAGTTGGCAGCTGAGGCACCAAGACAGATGGCCAGGATGGCATCTCTGGAGGATGCAAGAGCCGCAATCAAAGAAGGGAAGAATTCAGCGTGGGGGCAGTTACCCGATTTTCCGCATAAGACAGATAAGTTTGGATTAGGTTTCACAGCCGCTGGCCAGAAAGATATGCGCCAGTCAAAGATTGAAAGAGCGCCAATCAAAATTTCTCCTTACCGAATCAACGCCCTGGAAGATAAAGACAAGGAAAGCAACTTTGAAGAGTGGATTCATCCAACTGTCAGAGGAGGATTGAGCAATTGGGAGGCTAAAGACTTTGTCCCCATCACTTTTATTCATCAGTAATTTATCTGTTAAACATTTCTTATTTGGTCTGTAATATTTTACTTTCAAACAATCCGTACACTATCTTTTCACCTCCTGCCTTGCCCGGGGCATGTAGGTCCACTTGTAAGGGTTTTGACTATTTTTCATATTCATATGCCATGTTTAATGATTCATTGGACGTTTTTCATTTGATAAACTGCTTATGTTCATTTTCTTTCCTTTTGCATTTTTTGTTTAAGGATGGCTATCCCTTACACACACCCACACTCACCAATGCAGGTACCCATCCACTCCGGATTCCATGGGTGACTATTCTGCTGTATCTTTCAATAACTCTGAAGATCTGGTCAATCTAGCCGAGTATGAAGATGACGAAGGTTGTGAAGTACCCGGGGAACTAGCCAGACTTCTGCAACAAGAGGAAAGGGCCATCTTACCGCATGAAGAGCCATTGGAAGCTGTTAACTTGGGAACCGAGGAGAATCGGAAGGAGGTGCAAGTGGGTGCCAACCTGGAATCAAAAGTCAAGGAACGCTTGGTACAGTTACTGAATGAGTATGTTGAAATCTTCGCTTGGTCCTATGAAGACATGTCGGGTCTAGACACCGACATCGTGGTTCACCGTCTCCCCACAAGAGAAGACTGTCCACCAATCAAGCAAAAAGTTCGCCGAATGAGGCCTGACATGTCCGAAAAGATCAAAGCAGAAGTAATGAAGCAATTCGATGCTGGCTTCCTGGCTGTTACGTCCTATCCTCAATGGGTCGCTAACATTGTACTGGTGCCAAAGAAAGATGGCAAAGTCAGAATGTGTGTGGACTACCGGGATTTGAATAGGGCCAGCCCTAAAGATGATTTCCCGCTACCTCATATTGACATCTTAATCGACAATACAGCTCAGCATAAAGTGTTTTCCTTCATGGATGGATTCTCGGGCTACAATCAAATCAAAATGGCCCCCGAGGATATGGAGAAAACTACTTTTGTTACACAATGGGGCACTTTCTGTTACAAAGTGATGTCGTTCGGGCTGAAGAACGCAGGGGCAACTTATCAACGCGCCATGGTAGCTTTATTTCATGACATGATACATCATGAGATTGAAGTTTACGTAGACGATATGATAGCTCGATCACAAACAGAGGAAGAGCACCTTGAACATCTGGAAAAGCTGTTTGCCAGGTTGAAAGAATACAAGCTCAGGCTGAATCCAAGTAAATGCACTTTTGGAGTTAGGTCTGGTAAACTCCTGGGATTCATTGTAAGCAACAAAGGCATTGAAGTCGATCCGGCAAAAGTGAAAGCAATACAAGAGATGCCTGCTCCCCGTACTGAAAAGGAGGTCAGAGGATTCTTGGGGCGCTTAAACTATATTGCCAGATTCATCTCACATCTGACTTCTACCTGTGAGCCAATTTTCAAACTCTTGAAGAAAGATCAGGTAGTTGAATGGAACGATGACTGTCAAGCTGCTTTTGATAGAATCAAGGAGTATTTGCTAGAACCCCCTATTCTGATGCCACCCGTCGAAGGAAGACCATTGATAATGTATTTGACCGTCTTGGATAACTCAATGGGGTGTGTGTTGGGCCAGCATGACGAGTCTGGTCGAAAAGAGCATGCTATTTATTACCTTAGCAAAAAGTTTACCGACTGTGAGACTCGCTATTCACTGCTCGAGAAAACTTGCTGCGCTTTGGTATGGGCTGCTCGCCGACTAAGACAGTATATGTTGACTCATACTACCTTGTTGATTTCCAAGATGGACCCTATCAAGTATATCTTCGAGAAGCCCGCTTTATCTGGAAGGATAGCTAGATGGCAAATGATCTTAACCGAGTATGACATCCAGTACACCACCCAAAAAGCTATAAAAGGGAGTGTACTAGCTGACCATCTGGCTCATCAGGCTATTGAAGACTATTAACCCATGAGATTTGACTTCCCAGACGAGGACATCATGAATTTGGACAACATTGAAAGTGACGGACCGTATGACGGACCCGAAAAGGGATCCCGATGGACCCTGTACTTTGATGGTGCTTCAAATGCACTTGGAAATGGTATTGGCGCAGTACTCATTTCTCCGGAAGGTTGTCACACTCCTTTCACGGCCTGACTTTGTTTCAGCTGCACAAACAACATGGCTGAGTATGAAGCTTGCATCTTTGGTCTCGAGGCTGCTATAGACTTGGGGATCAAATCTTTGGTCGTATTTGGGGACTCGGCTTTGGTCATCAGCCAAATCAAAGGAGACTGGGATACCAAGCATCCTAATCTTATCCCATACAAAGAACATGTCCTGACATTGTTGCCGCATTTCGAGCAAATTACCTTCGAGCATTTCCCGCGAGAAGAGAATCAGCTAGCCGATGCTCTAGCCACAATGTCCTCCATGTTTAAACTCAATTGGGATAACGAGGCTCCCCAAATCACCATCAAGCGAATGGATGAACCGGCACATTGCCACGAGATTAATACCGAAGAAGTAGTGGAACAACCTTGGTTCCATGAAATCAAAAGGTATCTCGAGACTAGGGATTATCCTGAAGGAGCTTCCGTGAATGACAAGAAGTTCTTAAGGAAATTTGCTGCTAAGTTCTTCCTGAGCAACGGCATCCTTTACAAACGAAGCCATGATTGTGTATTACTCCGATGTGTGGATAAAGCTGAAGCAGAGTTTATCATGATTGATATACACAGCGGCACATTCGGCACTCACTTGAGCGGGCATACAATGGCTAAGAAGATCCTAAGGGCAGGCTATTACTGGTCTACCATGGAAGCTGACTGCCATCAACATTCCCGTACTTGTCACAAGTGTCAAGTCTATGCTGACAAAGTTCATATTCCTCCGGTTCCCCTCAACGTCCTGACTGCCCCGTGGCCCTTTGCAATGTGGGGCATTGATATGATTGGAGAGATCAAGCCCACGGCTTCCAACAGACATCGCTTCATCCTGGTTGCCATTGACTACTTCACTAAATGGGTCGAAGCAGCTTCCTTCGCCTCTGTGACCAAAAATGTGGTTGCTCACTTTATCAAGCAAAATCTCATATGTCGGTATGGTGTTCCAGACAGGATCATTACGGACAACGGTACAAATCTAAATAACACAATGATCACTGCATTATGCGAACAGTTCAAGATTTATCATCACAATTCATCTCCCTATCGGCCGAAGATGAACGGTGCTGTTGAAGCTGCGAACAAAAACATTAAGAAGATCATTCAGAAAATGACAGTCACTTACAAAGACTGGCATGAGATGTTACCGTTTGCTCTGCATGGATACCGTACGACGACACGTACTTCAACTGGGGCAACCCCATTTTCTTTGGTTTATGGCATGGAAGCTGTTTTGCCTATGGAGGTCCAGATCCCCTCTCTAAGAATTATGAAGGATGCAGGTTTGAATGAAGATGATTGGATGCAGACCCGACTTGATCAACTCAATCTGATCGACGAGAAGCGACTTGCTGCTATATGCCATGGTCAGACGTATCAAAAGCGGATGATCAAGGCCTTCAATAAGAAAGTCAGACGTCAAGTGTATCGAGTCGGGGATCTCGTAATCAAGCGGATTATCTTGCCGCAAAGTGATCCCAGGGGCAAATGGACCCCTACATATGAAGGACCATTTGTGATCAAAAGCATATTTTCTGGTGGTGCAATGATTCTGACCACCATGGACGGCGACGATTTGCCGCACCCTGCGAACGCAGACATAGTCAAAAGATACTACGCATGAAATAACCCGACAAGTCGAAAACCCGAAAGGGCGGCTTGGGCAAAAATGGGCATCCTGGTGAACCGAAAACCCGAAAGGGTGGTTCAGGCAAAAATTAGGGATAAAAACGAAAAAATTTGTACACCCGGCAAGTCGAAAACCCGAAAGGGCGGCTTGGGCAAAAAGGGGTTTCCCGGTGAATCGAAAACCCGAAAGGGCGATTCAGGCAAAAGTTAGGGAATTAAAGCGTATGATTATGTCTCGTCGGATCACTTCAAAGACAATCTCTTTATCAACCGGTTCCAGGCTTCTGATCAATCCCGTCATCGTCAAGTAAAGCATTGAATGGACAGATATTCAGAGTTGTGAAAGCTATAGCAGAGCGGAGTCCCATGGAATTATTTCACATGGCCATCCTTTATTTTGTATAAATCTTTCAATATTTACGACAGAATTCTCTTACTAGGATGATTGTCTCCTTTGTACAAACATACTCAAAGAAAATCAATACAAATACTTTCCCCAGAAATTTGTGTCATTTCCCTCTTCTTTTTCTCTTGCACTATTTGTTTTATTTTGAGAAACGTCCAATGTTTTGTTAAATAGGCATATGCATTTGAAACATAATCACTTCCTAAATGAACCTAAGAAAAAGGATTACTGATAGGATGAAGGTACAGATGGATATCTTGACACCCTTCCGAAGGAAACCCCCCAAGAGATTTGGAATCCACATCCCTAGCAAACCCTGAGGCTTATCTCCAGCAGACTCCCGAAGCTTATCCCCAGTAAGGTTCTGGAAGGTATCTCCCCGCAGAGCACGAACGTCTCTCTCGAGTTTTATTCAAAGTTATTCCCCACAAAGGTTTATAACTGGGTTATCCTCAGCTAACAGCCACAGAAGATCGCACTCGCCAGAATTCTTCCTATCCCCAGCGGAGTTCATCAAGAGTTTCCCAACACAATTTATCAATATGATCCCCAGAGGAGCTTATCCTTGTTATCCCCAGCCAGAGGATCCTCCAGAATTCATTTCCCCTCAGAGTTTAAGTTTCGGTAGCCTCAGCCGGGCTAAAACTTCAAATTGTCAATCCCCAGCGGAGCCAGACTAATGAGCCTTCTCCCCACAAAGTCTTAGAAAGAGAAATCTTGAGTTCCCCAATGAGATCGCCAGAGTTACTTCCCGTCAAATTGAAGATTCTCAGTCTTACCTCCCCAGCATGAGTCTACTAGATTGATACTCCCCAGTAGAGGTCATCAGGAATTCTCCTTTCCAGCAGCAGCCAAGGAATTATTTTCCCGGCAGCGGTCAAGATTCTTTTATCTTCAGCCGTCCAAGATTCATTTATCCTCAGCAAGATATCTCATCAGCTTACATGCACATTCTTCACATTCATGTCATAAACATTGATGTCACATATATTGCATCATGCATCATAACATTGCATACAACTAACTCTTTACCTTTTCAGGAAAGATCAGTCGACAGACTAAAATCATTCAACTTCAAGATTTCTGAAAACAGTTCGAAGGTTCTCCAAGTAAACGGATGTTAACCTGTCACTTGTTCAGATTCTTCTTCAAGATTTCTGAAAACAGTTTATGGATTCTTCCCAACAACGGATGTTAATCTATCGACTTGTTCAGATGCAACCTTTGAAAACAGTTTACGGACGCTTCCCAACAACGGATGCTGCTCTATTGCTTATTCAACTTCAAGATTTCTGAAAACAGTTCGCGGGTTCTCCAAGTAAACGGATGTTAACCTGTCACTTGTTCAGATTCTTCTTCAAGATTTCTGAAAACAGTTTATGGATTCTTCCCAACAACGGATGTTAATCTATCGACTTGTTCAGATGCAACCTTTGAAAACAGTTTATGGATTCTTCCCAACAACGGATGTTAATCTATCGACTTGTTCAGATGCAACCTTTGAAAACAGTTTACGGACGCTTCCCAACAACGGATGCTGCTCTATTGCTTATTCAACTTCAAGACTTCTGAAAACAGTTTACAGATTCCTCCCAACAACGGATGTCAATCTTTTGCTTGTTCAGACCCCCCGGTTCAGAAATGGTCCCAAGCCTGGACACCTTCCTGATATTCCCTTCCAAATGGCATCTCTAAGCCCATCCCCGACAAGATTTCTGTCACTCTCCCAGATGGCATCGTTAAGCCCATCTCCAAATGGCATCTCTGAGCCCATTCCCGCATTCGTTGCTTTGACGAGTGCAAATTTCCGGGCACTCTAGTGTCCAATCTCCTTTTACCCTCGAGTCACGAAAGGCAAGCTTGCCAATCTAACTCTTCGGATTCAAGAAGATTGAACAGGGGCAACTGTTGTACCCCAAAATTTGCCCTTCCATTTCTCATTGATTTCTCACCACAAAGCCCTTGAAGTTCAAGATCCAGTTAAGGTTTCATCTGCTTAAGACCTCTCCTTGCACTGTGGACTCAAATTAGGGTTTGTGTTTGCACAAAGATGCTTTGACCTAAAATGCCCAAGATGACTTTCATGCTTCATATTGGACTCCCAAGTTTATCCACATCAAGTTTCAAGCCTTGATTCCAAGTTTTGCCCAGTCAGTTGGACAGTTGACCTAGAAATCAACTGTATTGGGGGAAAAGTCAAATGTGGCCAATTGACAGTCAAACCTCATGAAATTTGACCCACATCAACATTATGAACTCATATGAATCATTTGATCAAGTTTGGATCACAATTCCCCAAGAAATTTGATCAGATCACCAAAAGGGCAAAATGGTCATTTTTAGGGTTTTGACTGCACAAAGGCAATTTTTGACTGTTTGACCTAGCCAATGGCAAACCAAGCTCACACATAGAATCAAGGACCCCATGGAATTATCTTGGCATGATCAACAAACTCAAAAGATCCCAAGTACACAGGATTGACAGTTGAATTTCCCAGTCAATTGATCAATTTTGACTGTATACTGAAAAGTCAAACTTTGACTTTTTGGTCAAAATCAAGAGTCAAGATTCATTTTTCATCAAAACTTGCCAAATCATGAAACTTGTTCACCAAGAAACCAAGAAATGCAAATTAGGGTTTAAAATGGAATTTTTCATAACTTAGAATTTTTCTAAGTTATGGAAAACCCTAATTTTTTCCCAACTTTGCCCCACTTTTTCACCATGATTCATTTGGATTCAAACAAAAGTCAAAACATGAAAGTTGTAGCTTGTTGCATAATCTACAACTTTGAATCACAAAGTTTTCTCATTTTAAGCTTGTATCTCAAATTACAAATTTTTGAATAAGGGCACTAAACCATTCTTAACTTAGTGAAATTTGACCTATTTTGACAAGGTTTTCTACCCCACTTCAAGGCCATTTTCCATACACTTCCACTTGGAATTTCAAATTGCACTTCAAAGATGGATTGTAGTACACATTCCAAGATTTCCAAAATGTCCAAAAACTTCTCAAACAACCTCATGGTTAGAGAGAATCGAATTTCACAATATAGCAAAAAACCACTTTGTTCATGACCAAGTTACATGTTCATAACCTTGCAATTTGAACTCAGCATGCTTTAGATTAGATTACAGGTCCTTAAACCAAGTTACACTCATAAATTTAATGCATATTCTTTGTGCCAAGACCAAGTTCTTTGAGTTCAAGCTTTGTCTAGAGGATTAATCCCAATTTGGAAAAAGTAAACTATCCATTTTTGCAAAAGTTCACTTTATGTCAAATTGAAAATCAAGCAAGTACAAACTAAATCTCTTTGGCACAAGATTATGGACAAATTACTCTGATCAAGAGAAGCTTTGCAGCAGGATTAGAGGTCCCCTACTGACCTAAAACATCAAGTTGCATTTTGTTGCTTAAGAGTGAAGAAAAGTGCCATAACATAACACAACTTCCATCTCAGCATAGGCACACAAGAACTAAGTTATCAAACACACTACACACATCATAACCAAGCCTTTGCACGAGCCATTTACCTCCAAAACATCATCAAACCAAAAAACACCATCAAACTGCAAAAACAGAGTTGCCTCTGCAGTTTGAGTGCCAACTTCTATTCCTCTCAAGCATTCTTGCCAAAACCAGTTCATATACCTTCCTTATCACCTATGCAAGCTATCCAAAAGCTAAGACACGACATGTAATTTCTCTAACCACTTCCACCATTTTCACATTTCTGACTTGCAGGTGAAGTTCTCTAGCTTGATTCAGAAGCTTTCAAGACAAAGTAAACATTGGAATAGCATCCCTAAACCTCAAGGAAGCTTCTCCAATCATCACCTTGCACTGAAAGTTCCTACATCTCCAGATAGAAGTTCAACTGAACAGGTATATTGGTGAACTCGTATCTCTCTTATTAGGCATCATTAGCTTTAGGTTTGTGAATAAATAATGTCATACTCATGCCACTGAACATGTACATTCTTTTACTTTTCATTTCTTTTGCCTGAGTTGAGAGAATTCAAGGTTTAAAAATGGCAGAAAACTTAGGTTAAGATTTGGGATTGTTAAAATTCTCTCTCATTTTTGAGAGTTAGGAGATGTTCTTTATATATTTGAAATCGTGATTCCATGCTTGACATGTTTTGTGTTGAAAGTTTGTGCAAAAGCTCAAAGAATCAGGATGTTTGAATCCCTGCTACAAGCGCGCGTTTTTGAGGCATTTTTGGCTGAAGGTTGAAGAAGGTGTCTTCTTGGGCTGGGCCTGAGCAATTTTCTTATTCACACCACTTTTCCTGTTTTGCACCCCTGAGTCCATTTGCTTCATTTTTAATATTTTGACTTTTTGCTTTTTTGTGATTGGTTCATTTATTTTTCCTCAGCATATTAAAAACATAAAAATATTTTTTCCATCATTTTTTGAATTTATTGCATATTTATTTGATTATTTCTTTTGTTTGTACATAAATAAATAAAATATACATATGTATACTTTTTTTGTTTAAAATATTAAGATAATACCAAATATATTTTTATACATATTTTTATCTTATTTTTACTTCCTGAAAATATTTCATAAAAAAAAATAATAAATACTTTTTATATTGAATATTATTAATTAATGTGTATAAAACATAATTTTTATAAATAATATAAATAAATAGGTATATTAATATACTTAGGATAAAAATACCAAAAAAAAATGTATATATTTTATTTTTTAATATTTAATACTAAAAAATGTCTTTTTACAAATATACCATATTTTATTTTATTTTTGTATATAAATAATAAGTATTACATGAATTAATTGATTAAATACTCCTTTGATTAAAATTAGGGTTCTTGCCCTAAATTCAAAAATACTCCAAAATAATATCTTTTTATTTTCTTGTTTATTTCACATAAATAATACTTTTTTTTTCATACATACAAAACATTTTTGCATCTTACATATTTTATTCCATTTTTATTTAACTATTGTACATTAAATTGTATAAATTCAAAATTGATGTAATAGTCTTAGGTTTCAATTTCTTGTCTAAATATCCCCATTTGAAACATTGTACCCCCCTCCCCATATTATTATGATGTAATAGCGTAGGAATTTAAATTTCGCACGTTATCGCTTTCTAAACATACTATGCTAGAATTAGGGTTTTGTATGCGAATAAAAATGAACAAAATAGTTGGACCTAATACAAGATAAATGAGTATGAAAAATGGACAACACATTTCACACTTGCACCCCTAAGGTATTCCACTTTGTTGCCTTCAAATAATTGGGCCATGTTGCATGTTGAACTTCTTTGGGTAAAACAAACAATCAAATGATCATAGTCCCTCAAAAATGTTGCTTAAATGAATGATCAAGTCCCTTTTAAAAGAAAATTGCCCAAAGACATTTAACACTATTACAACTATGGTCTAAACGATGACCCGCGCTTGTCCCTTTAATCTCCTAAGACAAGATTGTCCACCAAATGCAATGGTGGAACAAAATTGTCAAAAGGTTTAAAACATAACAAAAATCTTTGAGAAAACTTTAGGGTAGATAACTCTTAAGTACTTGCCAATTTGCAAAGAAAACACTTGCCTAATTTCAAAACCCACTTCACAAACACTTTCAAAATCAACTTTCAAAAACCTTGAAACATCTTTTTAAAAGACAAAACACCTTTTGTAAAACATTCGAGTAAAGAATTGTTACAAGGGTAGCCTATACAAGGCATCTTTTCAAAACATTTTCAAAACCACACATCAAGCACCATTTCAAACAATTGAAGACCAAGGCAAAGTTGATCTAAGCAAGTACCTAAGAGCCCATGGATAACCATGGATAGAAAGGGTGCTAATACCTTCCCTTTCTATAATCTACTCCCCGAACCCAAGAAAAAATCTCAAAGGTTTTTTGCTGTGCTTTTTAAACCTTTCCTTAGGATAAAATAAAAAGTCGGTGGCGACTCTTGCTCAACCGAAACATTTGCGAAAACAAACGCAAAACCCTAGTCAGTTCTCCCACCGTATCACAGTGATCTACCAACTTTCATTGAAGGTAGAGATAAAATATATCATAGCATCGTCGTTCACTTATTATGAACTACCAACGTTCACTGAGGGTAGCAAAAAGATAACAAACACCAACTTTCACTGATGGTGATCTACCAACTTTCACTGAAGGTAGAAAGAGAATATATCATAGCATCGCCGTTCACTGACGATGAACTACTAACGTTCACTGAGGATAGCAAAAAGATAAAAAACACCAACTTTGACTGATGGTGATCTACCAACTTTCACTGAAGGTAGAAAGAGAATATATCATAGTATCGCCGTTCACTGATGATGAACTAACAACTTTCACTGAGGGTAGCAAAAAGATAACAAACACCAACTTTCATTGATGGCGATCTACCAACTTACACTAAAGGTAGAAAGAGAATATATCATAGCATCGCCGTTCACTGATGATGAACTACCAACTTTCACTGAGGGTAGCAAAAAGGTAACAAACGCCAACTTTCATTGATGGTGATCTACCAACTTTCACTGAAGGTAGAAAGAGAATATATCATAGCATCTTCGTTCACTGACGATGAACTACCAACTTTCACTGAGGGTAGCAAAAAGATAACAAGTTACCCTAGAATTCTGGAATTTTTCCTAGAACGGGTCTCAACTTCTTCTTTAACCGAGGCAATTTTCCTGGAAAGGGTAAGATGTGGGATGTCTCAAATAAAGAGACTTCCACTTGTAAAGATTTCACAACGAGCTATTTCTGCGAATTTAAAAGTCTTGCCCTCCACTGGTGTACACTGGCGACGGACTGCAAACTGTCCACTCATAGAGGAGATAGCAAAAAGGTTACGTCGACTTTTACAGGGAAGCACAAGTTGCTCAAATAAAGAGACCTGCTACTTGTTGTCATGGAGGATTGCAAAAAGAAATTACTTTCCGAGGATAGAAATATGGCTTCCTGGGGAAAGAAATATGACTTCCTAGGGAAATGCCATGATATTATTGTTGAGGAGATAAAGTCTTCTTGTGCAAAATAAATGCACAAACCAAAACTCGAAGCTTTTAGAAATCCAAAGTAAATAATATTGTTGTGGAACCACATATTCAAACTAGAAATAAACTGGAATGGAACAGTAACAAAAATACATCCTTTGAGAAATAAACTCAAGAGGGAAAACCAAATCCATCCAAACAAGGAGTTGTATAGGAAGGCAAAAGCAAAAATCTTCCACGAGGGACAACTCAGTGGGGAAATTGAAAGAATATACGCTTTCTGCTTAGGGCCAACACTTTATTAAAGAGAGAGGACAACGTAACTCTGCAAAACAGGGTGATATGTCAACAAAACATTAAAAAATGTCAACGAACAATGATTTTCCGATTTTAGCTATGTATGATGTATGTATGAATGTATGAGTGTTATTGTGCGTATGCTGACAAAACAGATACACAACCCTGGGAGTAACCAAGCAAAACCAACTCTGGCACAAACAACACTCGGCTAAACCACATCCAGGATGATCATTCCAACAAAAAGTAAATGCCAATTGAGGAAACAAAACCTACTGCCTGCTTTAGCTTTACTGGGGAGAAACATAATCCAGAAGTAAACAAATCAAAATGATAAAATAGTACAGATACAGGGATAGAACATCCTTCTCCAGGATTCACCGGGGAAACAAACGTTTTCAAAAGTAACACTTCTACTGGGGATTGCAAAACCAGTCTCAAGTAAAGCAGATGGACACCAAATAATCAAAACATTCACTAGGGAACTCAGGCCTACTTCATTGGGGAGATTAACACCACATCTTCAAATGGAAAACCATAATATGTTCTTCACTAGCGAAACCAAGGACCTGCGCTTTTCAAGAGTGATTATGGTACCAACTTCTCAGGAAAAAGAACTTCCATTAGACCTAACAAAAACTTCACTGGAGAAATCTTGGATTGAAACTTCACATCATGAAAATTCAGAAAAGAGGAGAAATGAATCCAAACTTGACAGAGGATACTGGAGTCACGAACCCAATACGGTGAATCATCTTGAGTAAACCTTCTCGAGGGGAACAAAAACTTCTTAAAATAAACTGGAGTTTGTCCATTCTTAGGATCATCATTTTTGTTGCCATTATTTTAGCACAAATTCCAAGGTAAAAGCGAATTGTAAATTCTTTTTGAAAAATAGATTTTGTTATTTAATCTTTTTGCTTTTAAAGTTATTATCAATAATAAATGGAGTCTTTGCAAGCTAAATAAAATAAGAAATACAAAGAATTCTGTAAAAGCTCAAATTTCATTAATAGAATGGTAGTTTGCGAATGGCGAGACTCCATGGATATTTACAAAGTTCGGAAAATGGTAATTTATAATGGAAAAGATACATTGAGATAAAATGACCACTATCCCCTCTAACAACTTTTGAAATCTTGAGCAATAACTTCTGTTGAAGTTTGATGAGAATCCGAGAAGATGGTTGCTCTAATGGTCAAGTCTCGTCTGATGTAGTTACTTGCCAAGAAAGTCCCTAACTTTTGACTAAGCTTCCCTTGCGGGTTTTCAACTTAGCGGGAAATTTATTCTGTTTATGTCTCTAATTTTTGCCTAGATCTCCCTTTTGGGTTTTCGGCCTACGAAGATGCTCTTTTTTGCCTAAGCCGCCCTTTCGGGTTTTCAACTTAGAGAGCTGTTCTTTTATTTATTTAGGCGAAGTATTTCTTGACTGCATCAGCATTCATGGGACGTGGGAACTCCTCACCATCCTCAGTTTCAAGAATTAATGCACCGCCAGAGAAGGCTTTCTTGATAACATATGGGCCTTCAAAGTTGGGAGTCCACTTGCCCCTAGAATCATTTTTGAAAGACATGTTCTTCCTGAGCACGAGGTCGCCTTCTCTAAATTCAAGATATTTGACCTTCTTATCAAAAGTCTTCTTCATCCTTTTCTGATATAACTGTCCATGACACAAAGTTGTCATTCTCTTCTCTTCGATCAAATTCAATTGGTCAAACTGATTCTGGACCCATTCAGCCTCTGACAACTTGGTTTCCATTATCACACGCAAAGAGGGAATCTCAACCTCGACTGGGAGTACAACTTCCATTCCATACACCAGGGAGAACGGGGTTGCTCCTGTTGAAGTGCAGACAGATGTTCGATATCCATGTAGAGCAAAAGGGAGCATTTCATGCCAATCCCTATAAGAAACAACCATTTTCTGGAAAATTTTCTTGATATTGTTATTAGCAGCTTCAACAGCCCCATTCATCTTTGGCCTGTATGGAGATCAATTGTGATGAACAATCTTGAATTCTTCGCACAGTTCTGTCATCATTTTATTGTTCAAATTCGAGCCATTGTCGGTGATAATTCTGCTCGGCACACCATACCAGCATATAAGATTATTCTTGATGAAACGCACAACCACTTTCTTAGTAACATTGACATATGAAGAAACCTCCACCCATTTGGTGAAGTAATCAATTGCTACCAAGATGAAACGGTGTCAATTCGGCGCTTTGGGTTTTATCATCCCAATCATGTCAATACCCCACATAGAGAAAGGCCATGGGGAAGAGATCACATTGAGAAGTGTCGGAGGCACATGGACCTTATCTGCATAAACCTGACATTTATGAAACTTCTTTGCAAATTTATAACAATCAGATTCCATTGTCAGCCAATAGTAACCTGCCCTTAGCATCTTTTTATCCATCGAATGTCCATTGGCATGAGTGCCAAATGAACCTTCATGAATATCATGCATCAACATGTTTGCTTCGTGTCTATCCACGCATCTGAGCAAGACCATGTCATAATTTCTTTTATACAACACATTTTCACTGAGGAAGAAACTGCCAGCCAATCTTCTCAGTGTCTTTCTATCTTTCTTCGAAGCACCAATCGGGTATTCCTGAGTCTGAAGAAAATGCTTGATGTCATGATACCTAGGTTTTTCATCTGTTACCTCCTCTGTTGTAACACATGAGCGGGCCTATCCATTCGTTAAACTGTAATTCGAGGAATATCATTCCAAGTATTTACTTGGTACATAGAAGCCAGAGTTTCCAGAGCGTCCGCCATTTGATTTTCATCTCTAGGAATATGATGGAATTCAACTTTGTTAAAGAAGGGTAACAATCTTCTAGAATAATCTTTGTAAGGGATCAAGTCGGGGTGACGAGTATCCCATTCTCCTTTAATCTGATTTATTACCAAAGCTGAATCACCATACACATCTAGATTTTTAATTATGAGATCAATAACTTCTTCGAGACCCATGATGCAAGCCTCGTATTCTGCCATATTATTAGTATAATCAAACGTTAACCTTGCGGTAAAAGGAATGTGCGATCCATGTGGAGTGAAAATCACAACACCAATTCCTTTACCATAAGCATTCACAACTCCATCAAATATCATACTCCAATGAGATTCAGGGTCAGGACCTTCCTCAGGAAATGTTTCATCACAATCTTTCACTTTCAGGAACATCACATCATCATCGGGGAATTCATACTCTACAGACTAATGATCCTCCACTGGTTGGTCAGCAAGATAATCTGCTAACACACTGCTTTTAATATCTTTTTGAGTGTGGTATTCGATATCATATTCAGATAGCAACATCTTCCAGCAGGCAATTCTCCCAGTAAGAGTAGGCTTTTCAAAAATGTACTTGATTGGATCCCTTTTGGAGATCAACCAAGTAGTGTGATTCAACATATACTACCGCAAACACTTTGTCGCCCAGGATAAAGCACAACATGTCTTTTCTAGCATGGAATACCGCGACTCACAATCAGTGAACTTTTTACTGAGGTAATAAATGGCGAACTCTTTCTTCCCCGTTTCATCCTGTTGTCCCAGAATACAACCAATGGAATTATATAACACTGTCAGATACATAATCAACAGTCTTCCTTCGACAGGAGGGAGCAAGATAGGAGGATCAAGCAGATATTCTTTAATACTTTCAAATGCCCTTTGGCAGTCACCCATCCATACACAACCTTGATCTTTCTTTAACAACTTAAAGATCGGTTCACATGTTGCAGTCATGTGGGAAATGAATCTGGAAATATAATTCAAACGCCTGAGGAAACCTCTGACTTGATTTTCAGTCCTTGGCGCTGGCATCTCTTGAATTGCTTTGACTTTATCAGGGTCAACTTTAATTCCTTTCTGGCTAACAATGAAACCTAACAATTTCCCTGGTCGAACACCGAAGGTGCATTTATTTGGATTCAAGCAAAGACGATACTTCCTCAAATGCTGAAACAACTTCAACAAATCTTCTACATGCCCTTCTTCAGTCTGGGATTTGGAAATCATATCATCGACATATACTTCGATTTCCTTGTGCATCAAATCATGGAATAGGGTTGTCATAGCCCTCTGGTACGTTGCACCAGCGTTCTTTAACCCGAAGGGCGTCACTCTGTAACAGAATATTCCCCAGGGTGTGATAAACGTTGTTTTTTCCATGTCCTCAGGCGCCATTCTTATTTGATTATACCCAGAAAATCCATCCATGAACGAGAATACTTTGAATTTTGATGTGCTATCCACTAACATATCAATGTGTGGCAATGGAAAATCATCTTTTGGACTAGCTTTATTTAGATCTCTGTAATCTACGCACATGCGGACTTTTCCGTCTTTTTCGGTACTAGGACAATATTGGAAATCCATTGAGGATACACTGACGTCACAAGAAAACCAACATTAATCTGCTTTAGAACCTCCTCTTTGATTTTCACTGCCATATTTGGGTGAGTTCTTCTCAACTTTTGTTTGATTGGCGGACACTCTGGCTTTAACGTTAAACGGTGCTCTACAATATATGTATCTAGACCAGGCATATCTTGATAAGACCAAGAAAAAAAATCCACATACTCTTTCAACATCTCAATCAACCTGCTCTTCACATCAGGATGCAACAATGCTCAAATCTTGACTTCCTTCGAATCTTCTTCTGAACCCAAATTGATCACTTCCAATGGCTCTTTATATGGATGAATGGTATTTTCCTCGTTCTCAAGCAACCGTGAGACCTCTTCTGGAATCTCATCATAATCTTCTTCTTCAGCCCCATACACAGGACATTCAAAGTTGGGAGAGGGTGTAGGGTCATTGTATTCAACGGGTTTTTTAATTAATCTGCACATATGATTTATGATTGCTTTTAGAAACTGACACATATAACAAGTGATCATGTAGATTGAATTTCAGTTATTATTTATTTTGAAGGGTTTTTTTTTATTACCATTTTCCGAGAAAAAGCAGAAAATAAAGACACAATTTGGGAAACAAAGACAACTTTTATTATTGATTTTAAAAGTCATAGCAACATATAAGCCCTATAACATTAATACTTCCACCTTGGGTAGAGTGAAAGCTTTTCAAAAATATTAACAAAACAAATTACTTTGAAACATGTATGCAAGAAGGAACATCAATGGCGATCCAGTTCTGGACCCTAACTCCGTGCATCAATTCGGCCTTTCCTGCTCTGCTTCATCTTCCATAATGGCATTGATCCTGGAAATAGTTGGATGAAGATAACCCCCGCTATAGAAGATGTCCTGATATTTGCTTGCAACAGACTTCAGCTTCATGCCCTTACCTTTTTCATTCTTCAAAGAGAACCCCAAGCCAGCTATGTTCTTGTTCACAGGTGGATCCACAATCTGTCTCCACACTTCACTATGACCCTTACGCACAACCCGTTGCGCATCCTTAAGCGAAACCATGGAGTTCTCATTTCCTCTTATATTGTTAATGTATAAGGCTTGGAACTGGGTTCCAACAGCAGCTTCATCCGCCTCCACAATGCTAAAAGAGGACAAATGAGATATCAATAATGCTTGTTCCCCATTTATGATCACGACTTTCCTTTCACGTACAAACTTCAGTTTCTGGTGTAAAGTTGAAGTGATAGCCCCTGCCTTATGTATCTATGGTCTTCCTAGCAAACAACTATAAGCGGGTACAATATCCATTACCTGGAAAGTAATCTTAAACAAATGTGGTCCTATATGAATAGGCAAGTCCACCTCACCAATAACAGATTTCCTTGATCCATCAAACGCTTTCACAATGATGCCACTCGGGTGCATAGGTTTTCCTTGATATTTCAACTTCATAAGTGTACTCCTCGGTATAACGTTCAAAGCATATCCATTATCAATCAACACATTGGATAGTGAATCATTCTTGCAGTTTATAGAGATGTAGAGGGCCAAGTTGTGATTCCTTCCTTCATCTGGTAATTCATTGTCGCAGAAGCTCAAGTTATTACATGATGTAATGTTCCCTATTACACTTCTGAATTGGTCTATTGGCATATCGCTCTCCACAAAAGCTTGGTCCAGTACCCTCATTAAGGATTATCTGTGAGAAGAGAAGTTCATCAATAGAGCCAAGATATTTTTAAAGGAGTCTGCAGTAGCTGATTTACAATTCTGTAGTCGCTCATCTTGATTATCTTCAATATATCATCCACTTCTTTCTCTAACGCAACCCCACTAGCCTCACCCGTAGCCTTCTTGGGTTCAACATTCTCACCAATTTTCTTTCTAACACTAACATCTCTTCGAATAACTGGTGCAAACACACAACCATTGCGGGTCACCCTACTATTTTCAGCAATATTCCCAACATCAGGCATTGGCTGGATGGGAACTTCCACTTTATCCTCTAAGATTGTAGCATTGTATTTGTAAGGCACAACCTTATCTGACTTGTAGGGGATAGGGCCCGGTAAACTAATAACCAGTGGGGTAACAATTGGCTTGCTATAATACTCGACTTCAAGATTGGCGGGTGCCTCAAAACAAGCTACAATGACGTTTACCCCTTTTTCAACACAATCAGTCATTATTGAGTCATTTCTGGAAACAAAATTCTCATCTGAGGAGAAATACTCATCTATGGAGACATACTCTTCATCCGACTCTTCTGCCATCAAACAAACCTCTACCATATCAACTTCATGGTAATCATCCCTTTGACTTATAACCTTGATAATTCTGTTATCTAACAACGACTGAACACCCTTCTTTACGATTGAACATCCTCGGGAATCTTGGCAGCAAACTCGGCAAGATCCATATTGGTGTTCCACCTGACCAGCCATATGGAAGAAGGTAGCATGAAATTGCACAAGGTCCTCATTCATATACTCTACATCAAAAATTGTGAATTCTCCAGGACATCCAGAAATCATATTCACCTCCTCTTCATACTCTTCCCTAGGCCTGATTATATGGATTAGGCCCTCATCTATCATCTCTTGTAAATCAGCCTTTATCTTATCGCAACCATGTATGTTTGTACTGCAAATAGCACAAACAGCATGGTCATGCGTATAGTAGCTAAATTCACAAAGGACTGCATGCATCCTCACCAAATCTCCTCTAACCAGATTAATATCAAAAATCTGGAAGTTACCCGGACAACTGGCCACCATATTCATAGCATTTACTCCCCCATGCTTGGGTAGAGGATTGTCTTTCACATTAGGTCCCGCATCCTTGAAAGATATAATACCAGATTTCACCAACTTCTACACCTCAGTCTTCAAAGGATAACAATTATCAACATTATGCCCTAGTGCTCCTTGATGAAAAGCACATGTTTGATCTGCTTTGTAGTACCAAGGCAATGGTGATGGTACGACGGGAGGTGGTCGGGTCTGAACCAGCTTCTTCTGAATCAATGTCGGTAGTAACTCTATATAGCTCATAGGAATAGGGTCATAACTCTCCCTTCTCTAATTATACCCTTGATTCCTCTGCTGGGATGGTCTTTGATAAGCAACAGTAGTTGGAGTTGCACCCACAACTGGAGTAACTGAGGTGACCTGCTGATGACGCTGATAATTCCTTCTAGGAGTATTAACCCTCCTCTCTTGCATAACAGCATTTGCATCCCCTTCCTTCTTCTTGGTAAACCCATAAGATGGTTTCTTCACACCTCCAGAACTTTCACTCTTTGTTAAGCGGCCCTCTCTTATAGCCTATTCTAAGCCGATACCCATTCCTACCATTTCAGTAAAGTCACTTGGCGCACTTGCCACCATCCTTTCTTAGTAGAAAGCACCCAGCGTTTTCAAGAAAATATTATTCATCTCCTTATCTTCCATGGGAGGAATCACTTGGGTGGCTACCTCACGTCATCTTTGTGCATATTCTTTGAATGATTCCCTGTCTTTCTGAACCATGGCCCTGAGTTGATCACGTCCAGGCGCCATGTCCATGTTGTACTTGTATTGTTTGATGAATGCTTCTCCCAAATCATTGAAAGTATGGATATTAGCGTTGTCTAAACTCATATACCACTTCAGCACAACACCGGTTAAATAATCGTGAAAAAAGTGAATCAGCAGACGCTGATCATCAGTATGGGTAGACATTCTCCACACGTATATCACCAGATGAGCACGAGGGCAAGTGATGCCCTTGTACTTCTCAAACTCCAGGACCTTAAACTTAGCAGGTATCTTAACATTCGGGACCAAGCATAGCTCATTCACATTCTACCCAAATAGCTCTTTTCCCCCGAGGGCCTTCATCTATCTTTACATCTTATCAAAATGCTCTTGAAAATCATCCATTCTGTCATAAAGACACAAGTCTTCACTCGGTGGACAGAAAGGATGACACACATCATCATTAACAAACGGAACCATATTCACCGACGGAGGCGCAGCAGGAGCAGCATGCACCACAGGAGGTACTGGAGTAACAATAGTCTGAAAAATCGGAGTATCTTAAGGACCAAGATTAAAACCTTCAGGTGAAAAATTATCTGGCATTCCCCATGGATAACCTTGAGGCATGCGATTCTGAACAGTAGCTGGAGTAGTAGATATGGGAACAGTCGAAGCTTCAATAGTTGCCCTTGTTGGTTGAGGTTGAACACTCGGTGGCTGATTTTGAGCAGCCACCAGAGCTTCCATCAGATTAGTCAGATTGGCCATGCCGGCCTTCAAAGCAAAAACCTCCTCGCGCATCTCGCGATTCTCTTGTTCTAGGTTGTCCATCTTCTTTCTGAAATTAGCCCGAGTGTTGTAGTGGTGAGTCAGCTTGCTGAACGAAGTAAAGAAGCTTGGTAAGACACTTGGACATGCATAACAAATGCAAGAAATATGTACAATATGATGCATGATATGCAATGCACATTATTTTATTTAATATTTCAAGGGATTTAAAATTTATGGACATATTGCAAATATCAAAGTAATAACGCATTTGAAATACTGAAAAATTTTATTATAACAATTCCAAAATGGATTACAAGTTTCAATGATCCCAAGTACAAGATGAAATAAAAATCTAAAACCCTGAGAAGTAAAATTGATGGAGATTACTCTATACGCCGATGCTTCCCTGTGAGCTTGGCAATCTGAGCCTTCAACCTCTGGTTTTCTTCCGCATGTCTGATGGCAACCTCCTTCCAATCACCTGAATCAGGAAATGAGTGATCAACATCTGATTCAGGCTTAGGAGAAAATAAATCCCCTTGCCTCTTCATAGTCTCTACTGCTCAACTCTCAAGGATCTCAATCAAGTCGTCTTTCTCCTTCAAGTCTGCTCTATAGGAAATCTCTAAAGTTTGGAACTTGTTCTTCCAAGCGTCCCTTTCTCGTTGCATCCTAACCAAAGAAAGTTGCGGCTCTTCTAGATCATCTAATAAGGGAGGAGTGATCTTCACAAATAGATCAGGCATAGGTGTTTCCCGGGAATACGGCATCTTCAACTGAATATCTCTCGTTTGGACCCATTGAAGATATGGCTCCAAAGAAACTGCACCCCTAGGTCCAAAATCCTTCCTACTCTTATTATGAATGTGACGCCAGGCCTTCACAATCTGCTTCCTAGCTTCCCTATGGTCTTCTCCTTCCTTCATAAAGAAACTACTCAAATGAATACTATTTGGTTTATCCCTCATCGGATAACCAAGTTGTCGTCGTGCAAGAACATGGTTATAGTTAATTCCTCCCTTTGTACCAAGAAGAGGTACATTGGAGAAACTACCACAATTGTCAATAATCTCTATATCCTGGTAAGCTCGATGATACCAATCAATATCCAAGTGAGTAAGTGCCATGATCTTAGGAGCCCAACGGGGTTCTTTCTTAACATCCCAAAAAGCATCAGACTGAGGCAAATGAGAGATAAACCATCGGTACAACAGAGGCGTGCAACAGATAGTCATCCCCCATGATAAGAATTCCTAAGATGAATAGAGTAATAAGCATCACCCAACAAGGTAGGAACTGGGTTTCTAATCATGAAGATCCTGGTAGCATTAATGTCAACAAACTTGTCCATATTAGGAAATAAGAACAACCCGTAAGCAAATAGAGCAAAGATGGCCTCAAAAGCGAATGTACTCTTCATCCTGGCAAAGTAACGAGCATTCTACAATAAGAACTGAGTTGGTAATCCTCTAATCCCTCCTTTAGTAGTCATATGGGCTTCCACCTCAGACTTCCCGAGATGAATCAAAGCACCAATCTCATGTGGTTTTGGCTCACCCTTCAAACCAGTAAAAGGAACACGATCGGTAACAGGTAAATCTAATAAATAAGAATACTCCTCCAGTGTGGGCATCAACTGATAGTTGGGAAAAGTAAAGCAATGATACATCTGATCATAGAACTGGACCAAGGTCGAGAGAATACCCTCCTTCATCTTCATCTTCATGAGAGGAATAATGGATCCATACTTCTTCCGAAAGTCTGCAGAACACTCGATCTCGAGAATTAGACTGATCAACTCATCTATCTTGGGATCCTTGAAACTGTACTTCCTGGTCTTTCTTTTTCCAGAATCCATGGTTAAAAAGTACCTGAGATATTAACAAATGGTCAACTTTTAAATCCCTTGAAATAAGATTTCTCCAAAAGATGCTTATGAGTGCACGGATGCATGATGCAGCAATCACACACAAGATCACACATATAGGGTTCATAGGTTCAACGTCATGAGCATGAGGTCGAAGGTATTACTCATAAGGTATTGGTCTAAAAGTTATCACCTGCCGAACAAGGTTCTAGAGGTTCCCAGAGTCTACATCCTTCCTTCGGATATTACCAACTTCTCGATTAACTTGGTAATTAGTAATATTCTCAAGAAGAACTCGTCCGAGCGTAGTATCGCGTGACAACTATTTCCGGATTACTCCGTCATAGCTTCCGCACTACACCTAAAAGGCCAAGATGGGTTTGGTATTCTACGGTCCTCAGCTTCAGCAGGCTCCCAGGTCGAAAGCAGCATGTCTTCCCGATTACTCGGTAAACAACACTATAGTCAAAGGGGCCTCCACTGAGTGGGGGATCTCATGCCTCCTTTTTTGGGATTACCCCCTCAAAGTTAACATGATTATACCGCCCGTCCTATCTTAAAGTTTGCCCAAGTCCAGGTATAGGACTTATGAGTAATCACTAAGCACCCTGAAAACCAGGAAAATCCAGACAAACATATATACAACATATAACACAAAAACAATAATAACACATATACAGATATAAAAAAAAAGATAGGCTCAACCCACTTAGGGATGGACCAGCAAAAGGTCAATCTTTCCCCGGTGAAGTCGCCATTTTTCTGTAGTGGTAGAAATGTTTAAAACTAAGCCATTGGATTGACTAGACTTATACAAATCAAAATAAAAATCGCCATCGCGCTTTATTGTTTCTAAAGGATTGGGAAAAGAGCGAATAACCCAAAAAGAAGGGGAAAGATTCTAGCTAAGGGGGTTGGTTATGCAAAGGGAAGGTATTAACACCCTAAACATCTACGGTACTCTGCAGGAACCTCTTTGAAAAATCTATATATTTTGGCTATGAAAAATGTTGTATAAAATATATGGTGGAGGTGGGAAAAGAAACATATTTTTTTATGATTTTTGCACCCGCCGCGGTTGCGAACCTTTAGTGCCTACGTACCACCTTTTCGTGCAATAGGGGATCCGGGTACACGTAGTTCCTCTTTTAAAAAATTTAAAACACAAATATGTTGGTCAATTTTATGAGATAAAACATCATCTTCATTGTCCGTGTGGAAAACATACCTACTACCCACAATCATGAGAAAGGAGAATTTGCATCATATCAAAGTGGAGGATATGGCTTGGATTTTAAAATCAACAATGCCTCCCTCAACACCCAAGGGGAAAATATCTCTCTTTACTACATATTATAGAAGTATAGTTGTTTGCATCACTACAAGGATTGACAAAAGTTCAATCTTTTTGAGAAAAGTTTAAAGATAAAATCCAAAGTGGCAAGATGGTTTGAAATGAGATTAATTGACTTTTAGTCTTCTAATAAAAATTTCAAAGTATTATTAAGTCTATTGGAGTTTATTTATGAAAATGTTTGAAAGTGCAAGGGCCTAAGTCCAAGTTTATTATAAAAGTAATTCAAGATTTAAATAAGAAGAGTTTTCAAAATGAGGGAGAAGATTTTTGAAATTAAAGAAGATGGGAGGAGAAGAAGAGGCTATCCTAAAGCATAAGGTAAAAGCTAGGGATAAGAACCATCTAACCAACAAGAAGCCAATACTTGACACTATGAGCCAAAATAGAATTCCTATTCTTTGGATTGAAACCAAACAAGCAAATGATACTAGACCTCTTGGGAAAACCAAACTTCAAGTGTATTAAGTCTTCACAAAAATTAGGCAGAGTAACGACTGTATACGGGTGAATTCTATATTACAAACCAAGGGTATAATCATAATAACATGCACACAAAACAAACAAACAACCCAATGTCTTGAGGTAAACCTCAAGAGCTCTAGACAAAATAATCAGATAGGATCACAAGATCTCCACTCACAGGCCAAGGTTTCTAATCCTAAGTCCAAAAAGTCCAATGCTCCATAATGCCAAGGATAGTAACCAAATAGTCCAAGTATCATTAAATATTTTTAGGGTTTATGTTGATTTTTAGATGTTTTAAAAAAAGAAAAGTAAAGCTCAAGTGAGCAAAAATAAAAATGACAAGAAAGTAAATACTCAAATGAGCAAAGATGAAAATGGCATGAAATGTAAATGCTAAAAGTAAATAGTGCATAAAAATAAAAGGGGCATATAAAAGAGTAAAGGATAAAGTCAATTATTAGTGATTAGTGGTTAGTTGAATGATCATCTTGAAACTTGCATTTGAAACTCATTAGAGGATTGGTAGAACCAAAACATCTACACAACAAGTTGCATTTGCTTTTTGTCAAGTATAACATCCTTTTGGAATCCTTATGAATATCATTTAATGATCAAAGGTGTTTTAAGTGGTCCGCGTTGACCAAAGGCGTTATAGATCAATTCGAGGATTGGTAGAACCAAAGCCTCCACACAATGAATCTCATGGTTATTGGATCAAAGAGATCAAATTAACATACTTGGGCTTGCAAACATAAGTTTGGGCCACAAATGATCATTTATTCGAATCAGGACAAAATTTAACGCTATGTTAAGCAATCGTAAGTGGACTTATATAGAAGTCGCACCTATTTTGAGGCCGGTCAATAGCAATCTATGCACCATTTGTTTTGAGATATGATATAGAAATCATGCTCCAACAACATTCAGTGCAATAAGAAGGGAATGAGATGAAGAGGGATGAGAGAGAATATACAAACCATTTTTGAATTAAATTTAATCAAACTATTATTAAAATCATTCATCCATTTTTGTGGAATTAGACTCAACACCATGGATCCAATGATGTTAATAAAGTTCAAGATAAAAAATTTAATCCAAGATCAGCCAGAAAATAATCACAAAATAACATTACATTTTAATATATACATAAAGGTTTAAAAATAATGTTTAAAAATAGAAATAAAAGAGAAAAATATCAACTATGTTCAAATTAATTAAAAAATAAAAAGTAAGACCATAGAAAAATTATAAATTAACTAAAATAATTTTTTAAATTTTTTGGAAATTTTTTAAAGTCAGAAACTATTTTTAAAATTAAAAGAAAGGGGTAAAATAAACCAAAAATGATTAAAAAAATAGCAAAGTCAGAAACAAAAATAAAATAAGGTCACCAATATTTGTCACAATATCATTTGATCATTCCATAATTTTTTCAGAATTTAAAAATGCATAAAAGTATTTTTAAACATTTAAAACAAATCAAATAAACTATAAATTTATTAAAAATACCAAAACACAAAATTAAATTGTGAAAAAATAAAAATAAGAAAGAGAATAATCAAAAATATTTTTCATGATTTTTTTTCAGATTTTTTGGAGTTAAAATGAATTTTCTATGATTTTTTGAAGTTTAAAACAATTAAATATAAAAAATCAGAAAAGAAAATAAAAGTAAAAAATATGTGGACCATTGGATGAGAGTCAAAACGCGTTAGTAATCAAATCCAAGGGATCTGGCGCGTTGTGCATATCATGGTCATTAGTGAATAAAGCACTGAATCAATTATTAAATCAGAATTCAAAAATAACAAGTGGCGTGCCATCATTGGTTGGAAGATGACATGTTGGTCATCTTCAACCTCCATCCAACGTGAATTGCAGGTCTCTCAAACTGTAAAATCAGAAGCTCAGACCTATGTCATTCGCTTCGTCTCTTCAAGACGAAGACAACCACACCCTCGCGCCAAATTTATATAAACTGTAGCTCAAGCAATGTTGAAAGAAAGTTTTGAAAAGGGATTTGAAATTTCATGGTCAAAACGTGTTTCCAGTAAATAGCAAGTGTTGCGACTAGAATCGGGGAAATGAGAGCATCACAATGATATCAAAGTTTTGAAGAATTGGTGAAGGAATCTACCTATTGAAGTTGAGATGTAGAGCTCTGAAACTATACTTCTATGGAGTAATATAGGGCACGATTCTTGAATGAAATTATATGGTTAGATTCAGGGAAGATCAAGGAAGGTGAATTGATGAAAAAATTGGATTGAAAAAGGCTTGTATATGGATTATGAAGTTGCTGAATTCTGAGTTATGGAACAAGTTTGGCAGGGTGATTCTGGCTATCCAAGCTTGAAAAATGAATTGGACATTTCATGTATTTATAGGAGAAACAAATGGGATCAAAAGGAAGAGTGAATGATGTATTTTGGAGGGAATTCGTGCAAACCTGATGCACGAGTGAAGTGTGATCTAATTTTCACCAAAACTCATCCAATTCTTGCATTTTGCGGTGCTAAACACTTCTGGCAAGTTTGTTAATCAAGTTTAAATCAAAAACATGTGTAAATCTTGTGATTAGAAGCCACAACAAAGATTTCAAACTTCTGACTTGGTGAAAAATTCAGTTTCAAAGTGCCAACTTCTGACCAATGGCATTTTCGGCTCAAGGGGTCTTAGGGCATGATTCTTGATGCTTCAGAAAGATGAGGTTACAAGCTTTGCAATGGAAAAAGAATTAAATCAAATGGATGCTTGAGCTGAAAGTTGTGTTGAGTCAAAGTTGGATAAAAAATGTTGACTTTCCATACTTAGAAATATTTCAAATTCTTCTTCAAAAGTGACCTATAATGTCTTACATCCAAACATAGTCTTCTACTTGGAATTTTCTCTTGACCAAAAAAGATGGCATGAAGTAGATCTCTTGAATAACATTTTAGAACTTGAAACATTCAAAATCTCCAAAATTTGAGAGAGTTATGATTTGTTGAAGTGGGAAAAAAATCATGAAATGACATATAATCTTTTATATCCTTAAGGAAATTTCCATTCATTTTATCACTTTGCACATAAATGAAGGCATAAATTTCATATCTTCAAGATCATTATGGAAAAATAATGGGATAAAGGTGATAAAAATTGACCAAGTTATAATCATTTGAAGTCACACATGGAAAAATGGGGATTCATGTGGAGGACTTGTAATCTTTATTCTTCATCAAGTTTCTTCCACATGAAAACTCCTTGGAAATTTTGAAGTGATTTGTTGATAACCCTTTGAAGAGAAGCATGTCTTTGTAATCACTCAAAAATACTAAAAGATGAGAAAGATATACTCCTTTAAATTTCAAAACCCTAGCTCCTAGGTTAAGGAACATGCTTTGAGGAACTTTGACAATTTTGAAAAAACTTCTTGTACCAAAACAAATTCTTTGTAAATATAAGTTGTTGAGGATGATAATGAGAACTCATAGTAACCACAACCACTTCTATATCTTGATAATTGAGAGAAATATGAACTTGTGATCAATGGGAACAAGGCCTTGTCTAAGCATGACAACTCCTTCAATCAACCCCTTGTACTTTTGAATCAATCTTGATAATTTGGAAATGTAGTGAACCAAAATAACCTTGCCATGCCATCCCTTCCAAAATAACTTCCATGGTGAGGTTTGAACTTCTCAAGCTTCGTTGACTAGGTCATAGAAATAAACTCATGAACCCATGGATCAACTTGCTAAGCCCCAATGCCTTTACCTGTATTGTTGACAAGTAAGACAAACCAACATTGCATTTTATTAATTAAAAGGAAAGTAAAAACAAAAACATGAATGATTACACAAGAAAAACAAGTCAAGGTGCTTGGTGATTCCTCAAAGATCAAAGCTAAAGATAGGAAGGAAAACCAAAAGCCCTAATGTGATCTTGTTGTGATTGAATCAATATGGTATGGTAAGGGGATCTTAGGGGGGAAAATTTGGGTACAACACTTCCATCTTTCTGTTTTAGGTCCTGGATAACAGTATGAGTCGATACATACGGCCATGTGTCGACTCATACCCTGCTTTTTCACTCATAATGAGTCGACCCATGTGGGTATGTGTCGACCCATGTTACATTTTTTGCCTCTTTTTTTGCATGTATCAGTCAGTTTTCAACATATAAATGATAAAAAAATTAACATCAAGGAAGTGATTAACTTCAAGAGTAGTGATTACTTCATATTATCTTCAGAAATAGACCAAAAATGATGTATGGGAAATGCAAGGTTAAGATGACTTACCTTGCAACTGCACTTTAGGTTTTGAGTCTGAAACCCTTCAAGATAGTGCGTGGACCTTAATGAAACTCCAAGAAGCTGCTAGACTTCCCTTTGTGTTGAAGGTTGTTGAACCAACTCCAAACAGTCATGTTTATATAGTATTATCTTTTGTTTAGAAGTTGAGAATAAGAGCACTACAGAAACTGTTCTTGAGCTTGAGAAATATCTATGTGATATGAAGTGTTTAGAGGGTTTATGGGAGATTTTACAAGTTAGTATAATAGTGGGTTGTGGATCCTTTCTGTTTTGGTCAGTCAAAAACAGAGTTGATGATGAACAGAGCTTTTATGGATGAACTGGGTTTTATGAATGAGCTGGGTTTTATGAATGAACATAGTTTAACAAAAATTATGTTTTTCTATTCTCTCCTCTTCTCTCAGAAAAAAAATCTTTCATATGTCTTAAGAAACAACACTTTTGTAATCCCTTGACTGAGGTTTAGGAGGGAAACAAAATAAGTTATTTTGAACTATTTTTGCCTACTGCTTTGATACTTTTTCCACATAATTTTCTTTTGCCATTTTGGTGCAATTTTATGGTTGTTATGATACAGGTTGGAGCAGACTGCATAAAGCAGTTTTGGACGGGTTTTCTAGATAGATTTTGGACTGTATAGGACAGCATACACAGGTTTTGTGACAGGTTTGTGGTGCAGCAGAGCACAAGGTTTTGTAGGACAGCAATTGAGCAAGGTTTTGGAGTGTTGTGGCAATGTATAGAAGTAGCATATTTTTTGTTCAGCAATAACTTGGACAACATAGTTTGCAGAATGAAACAAGTTTGGTTTATGGAGAAATTTATGCACATTGTATCAAAGACAAAACATTGTGGCAAGGTTTTGAGTCAAAAGAAAAAGTCAAAGCAATACAAAGTTTAGGATTTGTAAACTTGCAAAAATTCCACTTTGTAATAACTTGAATTATTTGTAACATCCTGAACTATTTTTAATTGTAGTGACAAGATGTCATGAAGTAATGAACTTAACTTAGAAAAATTTCCAAGTCTTGCAAAAGTTGGATTCTTGACTTTCTTGATTTTTGATGATCAAATTTCATATTTTGGATGTCTTGATGAAATCTGATTTTTGGGACTCAACTTGGTCAAAAAGTCAAAGTTTGACTTTTTAGTGTACAATTGACTTTTCCCACCGGTTGACCGAATTTTGTCTATCAATCCAATGATATCATGAGATGAATTGAAAAACACAATTAGGTCAAGATGACGCGCTCGGATCCTTGAGATCATGCTTGTAACCAATAAGCCAAGTATTATGTCAAAAATCAAAGTTCGGTCATTTTCAGTCGCAACCCCAATTTTGCCCATTTTGCCCTTGTGAATGTCTTTCTTGGGAAATTATAGTCCAAGATTTGAAACTTGATAGAAGCAAACCTAAGGGTCTAGGAGTATCCTTTTAGAAATGAGAGGGAAAATTTTGGGGTACAACAATCATGATTAACCCTTGATCAAATGATGAATGTAACTTAAAAATCTTGATGTTGACCAAAAAGCTTGAGGTTTGATTGTATGTTGACCATAGTTGACTTTTTACCCAATATAGTTGATTTTCAGTCATCTGAGCAATTGACTGAGCAAACTTGTGATGTAAGGCATGAAACTTCGTATGAGCATTCTTGAAGACATACGAGGAACCATGAAAACCACTTGAGACCTTGGAAATCCAATATTCCTTGAGAAATACAAAACCCTAGTTGTGAGTCCATTTCTTAGGAGGAGAATTTGTCTGATCAAACATTAAGTAGCCTTGAGCAAATTGAAAATCCTAGAAGCATGAGGAGGTATCTTGAAGAAAATGGGAGGGAAAATTTTGGGGTACAACAATGTCGATTATTGAGTTACATTCAATATTCCTTGTTATATTCTTACTCTTCTTGTGACATTGTGCAAGTTTTGGAAGGCGATTCATCAGGGTGCATTTGTTCGACTTTTAATCTTTGCTTGTGTAGAGTTGCTTGGTGCGGGACATTAGCAGGATGTGCGCATAGCTTGCGATTTATTTCCTCATTGTAATGTTGGATGATTGTTTTGGATATTGTACCTGACTTGATTTGTTTTTGGTGATAGCTCGCTCAAAGACCATCGGGTTTCTTGGCTTGTATTTTCTAAATAACTGACTCTTATCCGTTGGGTACATTTCTTGTTTATTTTTCTGCACTTATTTACTGCTTTTATAATGCCATGAGAAGTAGGACTAGAGATGCATGTTCTAAAAGTCCTTGCGTCAGGCTGGCAATATTGTTTTAAAAGACCTTTAGAAGGAAATTCCTATGTGTGCTTGTTTGTTTACAATTTGGTTTATTTACATTTGTGCCAAATACCTCAATGAAGGTGTCACATTCCCACTCTCCATTAATAATTCCTCAAAAGGAGGCATAAGGCGACATAGGGTGTGTAATTGACCCCTCCATTTCTAGTCCCCATGTCGTTCGTATCTTACATCGTATGTTAATGCTATGAACCGTGATACTCATATTATCGAGTCGGTCAGATGGAAAAGGGATTCATAATCAATCCTCGCACTTTGTCTTCAGCTCGCATTAGTGAAACGTTGATGATGTAATGTGATCTCATTATTTCCTTATATCTCATACCTTGATTGTTGATATCTTGGTCAAGTTTTTAGTTGCTTATGATGATTTATTTTCCTTCTTCTCTTGCCTCTATTATTTGATATCTTGGTTAAGAGTCAACATCCCTTTCTTTCTTTCCCTGATGATTTAATATCACAGTTAAGAACCAATAATACCCCATTTCTCTTGCCTCAACGACTCAATGTCTTGGCTAAGCATCCCTTTATCCTACCTTGATGATTTAATATCATGGTTAGGTGCCCCCCTTTTCTTTGTCCTACCTCAATGATACGATATGTTGGTTAGGTATCTGTGATATGGTGGGAGAACTGACTTGGGTGTTTTTCTCTTAATCGCAAATGTTGCGGTTAGCAAGAGTCGTCACCGACTTTTCTTTTATCCAAAAGGAAAGGTGAAAAAGCACAGGAAAGACCTTTGAGATTATTTCTTGAGTTCGAGGGTAAATTATGAAAAGGGAAGGTATTAGAACCATTTTCATCCATGGCTTTCCATGGGCTCTTAGTTACTTGCTAGATCACTTGCTTTTGTTTGAAATTGTGCTTTGTGTGGTTTTTGAAAGTATTTTGTAAAGAGGCCATTGTTTAGGCAAACTTTGTAATGATTCTCGTTCGTAAGAATGTATGCAAAGATGTTGATCTTTTGAAAATGTTTTCAAGTCTGTAAGATGTTTTGAAAGTGTAAGTGTTTATTTTAAAAATAGCAAGGATGTTTTATTTTGAAATAGAGCAATTAATTAGGAGCATTCTACCTAATCAAAAGTCTTTCATGTTCATTTCCTCTTTCCTTTGACATTGTTATCTTACCATTGATTTGATAAGTAACCCTATCTTTGGATGTAAACGGGACAGGCGTGGGTCATCGTATAACCATGATTAGCAATGTTGCAAGGTATCTTAGCATTCTATTTTAGGGACTAAGATCATTTTAAAGGCAATATAAATAGCGTCGTCAATGGGATATGATCTTATATTTTGCTTGTTTTTGCTAAGATACCTCACATGCATAATATGGCCATTTTGTAAGGCAACCAAGTGGATTTTACCCTAAGGATGCTTGTGTGCAAGTGTATTGTTTTTTCATGCTTGGTTTTGTCTTTGATTAGGGTTTTCTAATTGATTGGTTTTAGTCTTCCCATACAAACCCTAATTACTAGCATTTGTATATAAAGCGATAAATTGCAGAATTTAAAATTACTATGCTATTACAATACTTGTGGGAGGGGGTGTACAAATTATAAATGGGGATTGCTAGAAAATAAAGTCTAATTATCTATTACAACCATATTGAATTTGTACAAGAATCGAATAAATAATGTACAAAAATGAATAAATATACAAGAATGTAAATGTAAAGAAAATGGATGTTTATTTGGATTTCTTAGAGAAAAGGGGTTTTGTTTTAACCTAATTAACTAAAAGAAAAATAATTAACTAAATTAGTAAAAAGTAAAACTAAATTTATTAGGAAAAGAATTTAAATAAAACCCTAATCCACTAATTGATTAAAAAAGAAATCAAGTTTATAAGAAGAATATTTTTGGTATTTTTGTCTTAAAAATAATTTATAGTATTATAAAATAGTTTTGGTCTTTTTACATTTTAAAATAAAATATTTAAATTATGTAAATGAAAATAACTAAAACCGTAGTTTTTTAATTAAATTTACAAACCTATTAGTAAAATAAATAAAGTAATGATTAAATAAAACAATTTTTTTGTGTAAAAAATAAATAAACTATGTCAAAATATAAATCTAATGTTTATTTTTTAATATTTGATAAAATATTTAAGAAAACAAATAAATAAAATTTGAGAAAAAGAAAATAAAATGGGTCAGGGTGTGAATAACCAGTAGGGGGTTAGAAGTGAAACAAAACATAAGGCCCAAGGATGAGGCCTACTGCTGCCAAAGAAGTCAGAATGTGAAAAAATATGAAAAAAAATCCAAAAGGGTACCACTTGGGCTCGAACTCAGGTCCCTATAGTCACAGGCGCGCGCTTCTACCACTGGGGTAGCTATACATCCGTTTATATAAATCAAACCATAAATATATGATAGTAAACAAGTCCAATGGCCTGAACTTCATCTTCAACCTCACGCACAGCCAGAATACCTGCATCTTATTCATCTCTCATCCATTTGCAAAAATATAAACATGAATCTTGTAGCAAATTTCCTCACGATTTCAGAAATGCAAAGCAATAAAATTATAGATCAAAGACAAGCATGAATTTTAATTGCCCTAATATGAACCCTAAAAATTTCAAAAACTTCAATCCTAAAATTCTGTAAGCTCAAGCAATATAAATGAAAACTATGGACATGGTTAGCTTTAGGGGCAATGATATCTACATTTTTCATTCACAAATAAACCATTAATGATGCATGTATATAGAGTTCAAAAATCAGAAAATTTACCTTGCAAGGGGGTATCGTGTTTGGAGTTTGAGTAGCTTTCAGTGAGTTCCAATGATTGGATTAGCTTCCTCAAGTTCCCAGGAAGCTAATGTGATGCTTAGCTTGAGCTGAAAGTGCCTAAGGAGTTTTGGAGAAGTCAATGTGCAAGGTGCTATTTTTGAAAATGGTGGATAATGATGGAGGTGTTACAGTGGTGTTGCAGGTGTTGGAATTGTTTGTGTATGTTATTTAGAAGCTTTTGAAAGTAAAAGGCCAAGAAACGTACGAGCAAATTTGGAGATTGGATTCAAAACTCAGAAATGGCAAGTTTTTAGGTGTTTTTGGTGATTATGTGTTCTTGGTGTTTTCAAGGCTTAAGCATGTGTTGGATTTGTGGCAAATGATTTATGTATGTATAAGAAAAAGGTCTTGAGTGCTTTGGATAGTCAGAAGTACAAGTTACAAGCTAATTGCTATGTTACTTGATTTTCAAGAAAAGTGGGAAAACAAGTTTCAAGAGGAAGTACAAGTATGGGCTGAGTGATTGTAAGTGTCTAGACAAGCTTATCTTGAGTTATGGGACTTGTATGATCAGAAGAAAGCAATTGCAAGGCTCAAGAACAAGTTTTGTGCAGAAAGCTACTTTATCAAAATGGCATTGTGCACTTTCTTCCCAAAATGGATATAAAGCATGGCCTTGCATTGAATGCTTGGATTGAGACCTCTAACAGATGTGCAAGCAATTAATTATGGAGTGCCTAACAAGTTTAAGGCCTGCAAAGTAGAGGTTATGCAGCATAAGTTTGAATTTTGAATCTTGTTCATCACAAAATGACTTGTAATTCAAGTGTGAAAACCCTAACTTCATCTCTTCAATTCTCCCTACTCAAAAATGATCTCAAGGAGTTCTTGGACATTTTGGAAAGCTTTTAATTTTATATACATCCCCTCTTTGAATCACTTTTGAAAATTCCCCTTGGAACTATATGAAAAAATTTCATGAAGTTAGGTCAAAATCCTGACCAATTTAGGGCAAAATTTCACTAAGTGTTTTGTTTCTTGGCCATGTTTTCTTAAAATTATAACTTGAGATCCAAGCACTTTTGGAAGGAGTTGTATAAAGTAATGTTGTAGATTTCATGGATATCTACAACTTTCATGTTGAAAGTTTCTTTTGAATCAACCTGCATCATGGTGAAAATTTTGCTCAAAGTTGTGAAAAAATAAGAAATTTCCAACACTTAGAAAAAATTCTAAGTTTAGAAATTTTAACTTTTCAAAATGAAATCTTAAATTTTGGATTTCTTGATGAATAAGTTTCATATTTTGACATATTTTGATGAATTGTGATCTTTGACATTTGATTTTGACCAAAAAGTCAAAGTTTGACTTTTCAGTATACAATTGACTTTTGATCAGTTGATTGAAAATTCATCTATCAATCCATTGGACTTGAGCAATGTTTTTGAGCCATGTCATTAGGTAAAGATGATGCAATTGGACTCTTAAGATCATACCTTAAACCAATTGATCATTTGCTAGGTCAAAAATCAGAAATTGCCCTTTCCTAGTCAAAACCCTAATTTTGACCATTTTGCCCTTTTGAAGATTTGATCAAATTTCTTGAGGAATTGTGATCCAAACTTAATAAAATGATACATATGAGTTTAAAATGTTGATGTGGATAAAAAATTATTAATTTTGACTGTAAATTGGCCACAGTTGACTTTTTCTCCAATGTAGTTGATTTTTAGGTCAACTGCTCAATTGACTGAGCAAAAGTGTGATCCAAAGCTTGAAACTTGACATGAGTAATCTTGAGGGTCCATAATGGTCCATGAAAGTCATATGGGGCATTGGAAGTTCAAATATCCATGTGCAATCTCAAACCCTAATTTTGGTCATCAGTGCTTAAGGAGGTTTCTTGAGCTGATCAACCCTAGTGCAGTCTTGAGCCAAAGGAGATCTTGTGAGAAAATTCTTGACAAATGAGAGGAAAATTTTAGGGTACAACAGCTGCCCCTGTTCAATCTTCTTAAGCCTGAAGAGTTAGATTGGCGAGTTTTTCCATTCGTGACTCGAAGGTGGAAGATGATTGGACATTAGAGTGCCCAGAAATTTGCACTTGGTGATGTGAAGGTTGATGGTATAGGGAATGGGCTTAAAGATTCCATTTGGAGGTATGATGGAAATTTGTTGGAGATGGGCTTGTAGATGCCATCCAGAAATGATTGTTGAATCGTATCTGTAAGCTGAAACTGAATGAATATCAGAATGGCGTCTGTGTCTGGAGCGTATCTAAACTGTATCTGAAAGTTGAATCTGAATAAGTATCAGGATGGCATCCGTGTCTGGAGTGTATCTAAATTGTATCTAAAAGTTGGATTTGAATGAGTATCAGGATGGCATCCGTATCTGGAGCATATCTGAACTGTATCTGAAAGTTGAATCTGAATGAGTATCAGGATGGCATCCGTATCTGGAGTGTATCTGAAATGTATCTGACAGTTGAATCTGAATGAGTATCAGGATGGAATCCGTATCTGGAGCATATCTGAACTGTATTCGAGAGCTAAATATGAACGAGTATCAGAATGACATCCGTGTCTGGAGCATATCTGAACTGTATCTGAGAGAGAATTTGAATGAGTATCAGAATGGCGTCCGTGTCTGGAGCGTACTTGTACTGTATCTGGAAGTTGAGTCAGAAGAAACCCGTGTAGGATTTCTTCATCTGGTCGTGTAGATAATTATCTTGGCTTGTTGTCGGTATTAATCTCTGACCTTTCGTAAATTGATGGTGATAACCATCTGTTGACTAATCTTTCCTGAAAATATGAAAGATTAGTTGTATGCAATGTCATGATGTATGAATTTCATTGTATCATGGTGTTCTTAATAAAAATGAATGAAATCATGTTGTATGTGTTCATTTTGTCAATGTCATGATGTATGGATGCGATGTATAGGTATATAAGCTATGTTGATGTAACATTATTGGACTGGGGAAAATAAATCCCTGACTGTTGTTGGGGACGTGGAGTGCAAGTCTTCATGTTTTGAAGTGTTGATGAATTTCCACTTAGAGAAATAAACTTTGTTGTAAGGGAACTGCCGTGTATTGCTTGTAAAATCCTGTTAGGGAATCCTGAGAAATTTGGCGACTTCTAACGGGGAGTGATAACTGGAAGTTTTGTTCCGTTGGAGATTAAACTGCACACTGCCGGGGATTTTATAGAAATAGCTTAGAGAGATTTCCCTATCTCTTAAAGCCATTAGTGATTGTATTTCTATTTTGTTCACTTGTAAACGGTAGTCACGTTCAAATGCATATGTTCAAAAATAAATCATTGGACGTTTTCGTAAACAAAACACAAGAGTAAAGAAAAACAGATAGTTTTGCTCTTTCAAAGGGATATCTTTGTATTGACTTTGAGTAAGTATTTTTGTACAATGAGACAAACATTCTAGTAAGAGAATGCCATCGTAAAAAAATGAAAATTTGATACAAAGAAAAGATAGCTATGTGAAATAATCCCATGGGGTTCCCATTCTGATATAGCCTTCGTGTCTCTGAGCATCTTATCTATTTGGTACCTTGTCCGAAGCTGATTGAATTGATCAGAACCGTCGAGTTTGCAGGTTGTCCGTAAAGTGATCCAACAGGGACATAGGCATATGCTTTTATTCTCTAACTTTTGTCTGGACCACCCTTTCGGGTTTTCAGTCCACCGGGATATCCTTTTTTTCCCAAGCCGCCCTTTCAGGCTTTCAGCTTGCCGGGTGTATAGATTTTTTTTTTGTTTTATCCCTAATTTTTGCCCGAACATTTTTGGTTCGCCGGGATGCCCTTGTTTTTCCTAGGTGTGTCAACCTAGCGGGTCTCTTATGCGTAGTATCTTTTGACTATGTCCGCGTTCATAGGGTGCGACAGGTCGTCGCCATCTATGGTGGTTAAGATCATTGCTCCACCAGAGAATATGTTTTTGATTACAAATGGTCCTTCGTATGTAGGAGTCCATTTTCCCCTGGGATCACCCTGCGGTAGTATGATACGTTTGATCACCAAATCCCCGACTTGATACACTTGGCGTATGACCTTTTTGTTGAAAGCCTTGATCATCCGTTTCTGATACATTTGACCATGACAGACAGCAGTAAGCCTTTTCTCATTAATTAAATTCAGCTGATCAAGTCGAGTCTGGATCTAATCGTCTTTGTTCAGACCTGCATCCTTCATGATTCTCAGAGAGGGGATCTGAACCTCAATATGCAAGACAGCTCCCATGCCATATACCAAAGAGTAAGGTGTTTCCCCGGTTGATGTGCGCACTGTGGTACGATACCCATGGAGAGCGAATGGTAGCATCTCATGCCAGCCTTTGTACGTGACTGTCATTTTCTGTATGATCTTTTTGAAGTTCTTATTTGCGGCTTCAACAACACTATTCATCTTTGGCCGATAAGGGGAAGAATTGTGATGCTGGATCTTGAATTGCTCGCACAGGGCGGTGATCAAGTATTGTTTAGATTCGTACCATTGTCTATGATGATCCTCTCCGGGATACCATACTGACATATGAGATTCTGTTTAATGAACCGGTCTACAACATTCTTGGTAGCGGAAGCGAAAGAGGCTGCCTCAACCCACTTTGTAAAATAGTCAATGGCCACTAAGATGAAGCGGTGTCCATTAGAGGTTGTTAGCTTGATTTCCCCAATCATATCGATGCCCCACATAGCGAAGGGCCAAGGAGCCGTCAACACATTCAAAGGAACCGGAGGTACGTGCACCTTGTCAGCATAAATCTGACACTTGTGGCAGGTTCGAGAGTATGGATAGCAATCTGCTTCGATGGTAGACCAGTAATAACATGCCCGTAGGATTTTCTTTGTTGTCGTATGACCACTGGAATGGGTGCCAAAATTGCCTTCATGTAGATCAGCCATGATCTTTTCTGCCTCAACCTTGTCTACACAATGGAGCAAAACAGAGTCATGGTTGCGTTTGTAGAGAATGTCATTACTAAGGAAGAATTTAGCAGAGAATCTCCTTAAGAACTTCTTATCATTGACTGAAGCTCCTTCTAGATATTCTTGAGCCTCGAGATACCTCTTGACTTCGTGAAACCAAGGCTGGTCCACTACTTCTTCAGTATTAATCTCGTGAAAGTGAGCTGGTTCATCCATTCGTTCAATGGTGATCTGGGGAGCCTCGTTATCCCATTTAAGTTTAATCATGGATGACATTGTGGCTAGTGTGTCTGCTAGCTGATTTTCTTCTCGTGGGAAATGCTCGAAGGTAATCTTGTCAAAGTGTGGGATCAATGTCAACACATGTTCTTTGTAAGGGATAAGGTTAGGGTGTTTGGTGTCTCATTCCCCTTTGATCTAGCTGATGAACAAAGCCGAATCTCCTAATACATTTAAGGATTTAATTCCCAAATCTATGGCAGCTTTGAGACCAAAAATGCACGCTTCATATTCTTCCATGTTATTTGTACAATTGATGCAGAGTCTTGCAGTAAAGGGAGTATGACATCCTTCAGGAGATATGAGTACATCACCTATACCATTGCCAAGTGCGTTGGACGCCCCATCAAAAACCAGGGTCCATCGGGATCCTTGTTCAGGCCCGTCATATGGTCTGAATTCTTCACATTTGTTTACCATCATGATGTCTTCATCTAGGAATTCGAACTTCATGGATTGGTAGTCCTCCATAGCTTGGTGAGCCAGGTGATCAGCTAGTACACTGCCATTTATTGCTTTTTGGGTAGTATATTGTATGTTATCTTCTGTCAGGATCATCTGCCATCTTGCTATTTTCCCAGAGAGGGCAGGTTTCTCGAAGATGTATTTATTGGATCCATTTTAGATATCAATAAGGTAGTATGGGTCAGCATATACTGTCTTAGCCGGCGAGCAGCCCATGCCAGAGCGCAACAAGTTTTCTCGAGCAGCGAATATCGTGTTTCACAGTCGGTAAACTTTTTTCTCAGGTAATAAATAGCATACTCTTTTCGGCCAGACGCGTCATGCAGCCCCAGCACACACCCCATTGAATTTTCCAAAACAGTTAAATACATGATCAAGGGTCTTCCCTCTACTGGTGGCATCAAAACTGGAGGCTCTTGCAGGTACTCTTTGATCTTGTCGAAGGCAGTTTGGCACTCATCATTCCATTTGACTACTTGATCTTTCTTCAGTAATTTGAAGATTGGTTCACAAGTAGCTTCCACGTGAGAAATGAATCTGGCAATGTAGTTTAATCATCCCAAGAATCCTCTGACTTCCTTCTCAGTACGAGGAGCAGGCATCTCTTGTATCGCTTTCACCTTGGTGGGATCCACTTCGGTACCTTTATTGTTGATAACAAAACCTAGGAGTTTATTGGACCTCACCCCAAATGTGAATTTATTCGGGTTCAACCTAAGCTTGCATTTCTTTAGTCTCTCAAAGAGTTTTTGTAAATGGTCAAGATGCTCTTCTTCTGTTTGAGATCTGGCTATCATGTCGTCCACGTAGTCCTCTATTTCATGATGTATCATGTCATGAAATAGGGCTACCATGGCACGCTGATAGGTTGCCCCAGCATTCTTCAACCCGAATGGCATAACCTTGTAGCAAAATGTGCCCCACTGTGTGACAAAGGTTGTTTTCTCCATGTCCTCAGGCGCCATTTTGATTTGGTTGTAGCCTGAGAAATTGTCCATGAAGGAAAACACTTTATGTTTCACCGTATTGTCAACTAGAATATCAATATGGGGAAGTGGGAAATCATCCTTAGGGCTTGCCCTATTCAAATCTCTGTAGTCCATGCACATTCGTACTTTTCCATCCTTTTTAGGCACGGGAACAACATTGGCGACCCATTACGGATAGGAAGTAACAGCCAAGAATCCGGTATTGAATTGTTTCATGACTTCCGCTTTGATCTTCTCTGACATGTCTGGTCGTATGCAACGGACCTTTTGTTTTACCGGTGGGCAGTCTTCTTTTGTTGGTAGACGATGTACCATGATGTTTACATCAAGTCCTGGCATGTCTTTGTACGACCAGGCAAAGACCTCAACATAATAATGTAGCAATTGAATCAGACGCTCTTTGATACTGGGTTCCAGATTTTCACCCACCTTGACTTCTCTCTTGTCTTCTTAGGTACCTAGGTTAATTGTGTCCACTAGTTCCTCGTGGGGCTGTATGGTCCTCTCTTCTTGTTGTAGTAACATGGCGAGTTCCCCTGGAACTTCAAAATCTTCCTCACCTTCGTCTTCGGCTTGGTAGATTAGATTTTTAGAGTCACAAAAGGCCATAGCAGAATTGTTACCCAAGGGATCCCAAATGGATGTAGATCTGCAATTTGAATGTGAGTGTGTGTAAGAGTATAGCTATCTTTGAAAGAAATGAAAGTGTAAAAAAGAAAAACAATGAGCACAAAGTTTGTATGCAAAAATGTCCATGATTCATTGATGTCATATGGAAATGAGATAATAACCCTTACAAATAGACCATTGTGCCTCGGGTAAGACACAAAGTTTTAAGAGTCTAAATTGTTTAATATTACAGTTCCGGCAAAATTTAAAGATAAATTAATGTTGGATAAAAGTGATCGCGACAAAATCTCTAGCTTCCCAGTTATTGAGCCCTCCATTGAAAGTTGGAAAAATCCAATCCTCCAGGTTATAGTTGTCTTCATCATCCTCCACTGTGTTGACTTCGCGGTTGTTGATCTCCAAGGGTGGTCCTCCGGCACGAGCACGGCGTACAACTTTCTGGGCTCCTGAAGTGAAACCCAAACCAAATTTATCAGATTTGTATGGGATATCCGGGAGTTGGCCCCAAATAGTGCACCCACCTTCTTCTATCACAGCCTTGGCATCTTTTAGAGAGGACATCTTGAGTAGAGGCCTCGTAATCTTTGGGAATTGAGAAACAACCTTGGTTATTGCCACAGTTTACGAGACTTCTTCAAAGTGTTGGAATGGAGTTTCAATAAATTCACCATCTAATTCCACATATCTGAAGGAATTTAGATGACTGACCATATACTCTTCTTCTCCATGAACGGTGATGATTTTCCCCTGAATTGGATATTTCAGCATTTGATGCAACGTAGAGGTAACGGCACCAGCATTGTGAATCCACGGTCGGCCTAATAAGAAGGAATATGAAGGGAGAATATTCATTACATAAAAAGTTGAATCAAATGTTTGGGTTCCAACTTTTATGGGGATGTCCACTTCTCCATGCACCATCCTTTTTGAGCCGTCGAAGGCCCTCACAACTATATTTCTAGGTTTCAAGGTCAATCCTTCACAGTCAAGCCTATCAAAAGCCTTTTTAGGCAACACATTCAGAAATGAACCAGTATCAACCAAGACATGAGCTAAAGTTGTGCCCCCGGATTCGACTGAGACATGCAATGCCTTGTTATGCTTCTTCCCCCTTGGCGTTAAATCAACATCCAAAAAACCTAAACCATTATCTGCGGTCAAGCTGGCTACGCAGTCTTGGAACTGATCGGCAGATGTTTCTTAGGGTACATGGGCAGTTACCAAGGCCTTTGCATGAGCCTCGGAACATAACAATAAAACCAACAGGGAAATTTTTGATGGAGTTTGCCCCAGTTTTTCGGCTACATTGTAGTCGCTTCTTTTTATAATCTTTAGAATTTCCTCCATCTCTTTTCAGGAGGTCTCAAGGATAGCTATTGATTGTGCCTTCGTCTGGACAGGCTTAACTAGAATACCTTTTCCTCGAGTCTCGGTTGACTCGGCAGTAGGAATGTGCGTAGGGGTGATAACAGGGACCGTAATAGTTTTGTCAACAAGAGTATTAGCAGAGATGATTACAAGACTGGGAATAGCCTTTGGAGGAGCAACAACAACATGAATGATTACAGGTCCAGAAATAGCTTTTGGAGGAGCAATTTCTGGAGAGAATACCCTTCCACTTCAGGTTATCTTGCTAGTCCCTACGATATTACTGATATTTGAGTCAACTTTCTCAAAGCTTGAATTTTCAGCAGCTGACCAATCTTGCTTGATACCGTGATAGTAGACATCACCTCCATAATTCCATGGGACGGTTTTGTCTGACGAATACGGGATTGGTCCAGGCATTGTAATTATCAACGGAGCTACTTTAGGAACTGATGTAATCCTAACGGGTCTTTTGGTGGAGACCCTGGAAGAATTGTCAGAAATGGTCACTATGGAAACATCATTATAAGAAACAGTTGGAGTAGAAGTCTTCTCGAACAAAATCTCCTTGTCATCTATTAAGCATTGAGCGCCTGCTTTAACAAATGACAGTTGGTTGTGAGGATAAACAAAAATAACAGCTTTCATCACAGCCTGGGAATACACCAGCATTCAATAAGTTCTTTTTGATAGTCAGGAGTGGGGTCACAAGTTCATCAACCAAAGTAACAAACATATTTTCCTCAACAGCGTTGACATCATGGCCGTGCTTGGGCATAGGGGCAGTGATAACATTGGGAATTGTTGGCGCGTCGGATTTAATCTCTTTAGCTTCAAGAAGATCTTGTACTTTGTTTTTCAGGGCCCAACAATTGTTAGTGTCAAGGTCGGGACTGTCAGAATGGTATGCACAGTGGGCATTAGGATGATAAAGAGGAGAGGTTGTGTTAGGATTCTTTGGAGCTTATTTCAAAGTCACTAGATTGGATCTTAACAAATGCGGTAATACTTGAGATAATGTCATATTAATTCAGGTGAACTGTATGACTGGTCTTTCCGTTCTTGGTTGTTTGCTTCTTTGTTGAGCAGGTGCGGATTTCGGAATCATGACAGCCCCCACCATTGGACGATGTTCAGTCCTATCTTGATTTCTCTGAAGATATACAGCAACAACTTATTTTTTTCCAATGAATGGTTTTCTTACAGCAGTAGAGGATGTATCTTTTTGAATCTTCCCATTCTTTATCCCGGCTTCCACTCTTTCTCCGGTCAATATCAGTTCGGTAAAACCTGCTGAGGAACTCCCAATCAAGTGATTAAAGAAAGGACCGGACAGGGTGCCCAAAAACATTTCTACTAACTCTCTTTCAGATAGGGGAGGCTGGACTCTTCCTGCTAAGTCCCTTCATTTTTGCGCGTAGTCTTTGAAGCCTTCACTTGAAACCATGTCCATACTCTGGAGTTGAGTATGGGTGGGAGCAAGGTCTACATTGTATTGGTATTGTTTGTAAAAGGCAGCGGACAAATCTTCCCAATTATGAACATTGGCTCTTTCTAGCTGATAAAACCAATCAAGTTAAGTTATGGACAAATTGTCTTAAAAGAAGTGTACCCATAAATCCTTGTCAGCAGTATGAGGCTGTATTTTCCTCACATAGGACCGGAGATGTATTTTGGGACATGAAACTCCATCGTATTTTGTGAACATCGAGGGATGACAATCCCAGATACTAACCCCAACTCCTCAAAGTCCAGTCTAGGCACTTTTTGAATTACTATTGCACTTAATTGTTCTTCCAGATGCTTATACTTGTCGTCGTCCGAAGGATATTATTCATTAGAATAATCTTTTTCTTCCTCTTCCTCTTCTGAATCTGGCTGGGCAACTGCTTCCTTGCCTTTCCCATCTTGATTATCTTTCTCACCAGATGGCATTGCAAAGTCTAGGGTCCTTCTTGCTTGTCCTTAGAATCTTCTTCCCATATTTAGAACTCCGGTTATTTTCTTTGTTTTCTTTTTCTTCTCTTCAACCGTCAAGGTCTTCAACTCTTCCTGTCCTTTGGCTAGAGTTAAGAACATCTGTTGAAACTGAGCATGTTGTTCTTGGAGGTATTTCACCATTTGCTCGAGATCCATCTTACTGAAATAAATAGTAGAAAGATGAGGAGGCTTGTTGCAAGAAACCTACTTATGTTATGATGAATAGTAAATGCATATGCAATGATTTCAAGGATTTTAAAGATTCAAATTTGTTTTAGACAAAAAAGGAAACACAAATTATATTAATAAATTAAAGCTTGAGTACATCAATGCCTTTTGGGAAAAAATACAAAAATTCTAAGATAAAAAGGTTGTACGCATCCTCTTTGGTGCGATGTAGGCATTTAGAGTCCGCTCCTCATGAAGTTGCTTGGTGAGCTCCAAAACCTTCTTCTCGCTAGCATAGAATTGGGCCTCGAAAGTATCTCGCTCCCCCCTTGAGTTGTATCCAATCTCTTTGTAAGTCTTCAAGAGAGGTGGGCATGTCAGGATGCAGGATAGTGTATGGAACATTTCCTTCCATAACAGGCTCAATGATTACCGGGAGAATGGAGGGATAAGGCATCATAAGACTCTAAGCATGAGTTCGTACCCATTTGAGGTAAGGCTCAAGAGGGTTGGAATTCTTATGTCCTAATATCTTACTATCTACCTTGTTCAACATCCTCCAAGCTCGGATAAATCTCTGGCGATGACCTTGATCATCGTTCTCGTAGTCAAATACCAAACCTTGAATGAGCATCTCATGTGGGCCATCCCTTCGGGCGTAACCAAACTATCTTAAGGCTAAGCAAGGGTTGTAGGTGATACCTCCCCTAATTCCAAGTAAAGGGACATTAGGGAATTCTCCACAATGGTCAACAATAGTAACATTCTCTAAGGATCGGGAACACCAATGAATATCTGAATGTTTGAGTGCCATCAACCTTTGTGACCACCTTGAACCTTGCTCGTTCTTCAATACAGATTGGGGAAGATGCAAAATAAACCATCTTTCCAAGAGAGGAGTACAACACATAAGGATACCTCTTTTCCTCATAGTGCGAGTGTGAAAAGAATGTATGATGTCTCCTAGCAAAGTAGGCATCGGGTTACGAGACATGAAGATCTTGACGGTGTTTACGTCTATGAGTTGGTCAGAATTTGGAAACAAAACCATCCCATAGATGAGGAGAGCCACAATTTCCTCAAAAGCTTGCAGATCCAAAGAGTTTCAACAGCTTTGGGCTTTCTCAAACAAGAACTTTGCTAGGAAACCCTTGACACCACTCCTTGTTTCCCAATTGGTTGTGACATCAGATGATTGCAAGTGTAGAGCTTGAGCAATATCTTCTGGCTTTGGATCTCTTTCCGTACCGTTGAAGGGTAGTTAATTCAGAATGGGAATCCTCAAGAGTTGGGAGAATTCTTCCAAAGTTGGCACAAGTTGATAATCGGGAAATGTGAAGCAATGGTGTAAAGGATCAAAGAACTGAAAGAGCACCTTTATCATGTCTTTATCAGTGTTGGAGGTGACCAAGTTTAGTAGGCGACCATGTATTTCGGTAAATGGAGAATTTTCATGAATCCTTGATGCTAGCTCTTTAAGTTAAGGAGGGATCATTATAAGATTGACTTGAATGGTTTTCCTGCGAATAGAATCCATGTCCTACAAAACAAAACAAAGATAAATCTTAAGATTCTTGAAATGGTTAGTGAATATGAGTATGATGTTATGATGTTTATGATGTTATGTACAAGTAAATATACACAAACAAAGCAAACAAGTCCTAAGGTTTAGGCTTGCATGGAGTCTCATAGGTAAGTACCCTCTTGAAGTTTAGTTGGCTTAAAACCTGTCCTAGTAATAGTAACTGGGTTCTAAGGAGCTCAATATCACTGGTTTGTTTCCTTGGTCATTGTTTCAGCACAAGCCTCTTTAATGGCGACCGAAATATCCCAAAAAACCAAACCTCAATGAGTGTAGTATCGAGTATCTACCAACTTCGGACTGCACCAAAGTCGGTCATCTCACTACGTCCTAATGGCCAAGTTAGTCAAGTAAAGGTTCTAAATGTTAATTAGTGCTTTATGACATCACTCAGTGGCCCCGTATTCTCCTTGATTAACTCAAGGGCTACCGGTACCCACAAATATGTTGCACTAACGTAGCTATTGCTTAGACCATGTCAGTATACCCCGCACAGTTTCCACAATGTATTGCTACTTACCTATAAGGTATCCCAAATCCAGGTAGAGGATTCAAACCCAAACAAAGAACCACAATATAAAGCATACAAGTCAAACAATGAAAACAAATAAATGTGATCTAACCCTAAGGTAACCCCACTTTTAGAATTTTCCCCAGCAGAGTCGCCAGTTCTGTGATACGGTGGGAGAACTGACTTGGGTGTTTTGCGCTTGATCATAAATGTTGCGGTAAGCAAGAGTCGCCATCGACTTTTCTTTTATCCAAAAGGAAAGGTGAAAAAGCACAGGAAATACCTTTGAGATTATTTCTTGAGTTCGGGAGGGGGGGGGGGGTAAATTATGAAAAGGGAAGGTATTAGCACCCTTTTCATCCATGGTTTTCCATGGGCTCTTAGTTACTTGCTAGATCACTTTCTTTTGTTTAAAATTGCACTTTGTGTGGTTTATGAAAGTATTTTGTAAAGAGGCCATTGTTTAGGCAAACTTTGTAATGATTCTCGTTCGTAAGAATGTATACAAATATGTTTATCTTTTTAAAATATTTTCAAGTTTGTAAGATGTTTTGAAAGTGTAGGTGTTTGTTTTAAAAAATAGCAAGGATGTTTTATTTTGAAATAGAGCAAGTAATTAGGAGAATTCTACCTACTCAAAAGTCTTTCATGTTCATTTCCTCTTTCCTTTGACATTGTTATCTTACCATTGATTTGATAAGTAACCCTATCTTTGGATGTAAACGGGATGGGTGTGGGTCATTGTATAACCATGATTAGCAATGTTGCAAGGTATCTTAGCATTCTCTTTTAGGGACTAAGATAATTTGAAAGGCAACATAGATAGCGCCATTGAGGGGCTATGATCTTATATTTTGCTTATTTTTGCTAAGATACCTCACATGCATAATATGGCCATTTTGTAAGGAAACCAAGTGGATTTTACCCTAAGGATGCTTGTGTGCAAGTGTATTGTTTTTTCATGCTTGGTTTTGTCTTTGATTAGGGTTTTCTAATTGATTGGTTTTAGTCTTCCCATACAAACCCTAATTACTAGCATTTGTATATAAAGCGATAAATTGCAGAATTTAAAATTACTACGCTATTACAATACTTGTGGGAGGGGGTGTACAAATTATAAATGGGGATTGCTAGAAAATAAAGCCTAATTATCTATTACAACCATATTGAATTTGTACAAGAATTGAATAAATAATGTACAAAAATGAATAAATATACAAGAATGTAAATGTAAAGAAAATGGGTGTTTATTTGGATTTTTTAGGGAAAAAGGGTTTTGTTTTAACCTAATTAACTAAAAGAAAAATAATTAATTAAATTAGTAAAAAGTAAAACTAAATTTACTAGGAAAATAATTTAAATAAAACCCTAATCCACTAATTGATTAAAAAAGAAATCAAGTTTATAAGAAGAATATTTTTTATATTTTTGTCTTAAAATTAATTTATAGTATTATAAAATATTTTTGGTCTTTTTACATTTTAAAATAAAATATTTAAATTATGTAAAAGAAAATAACTAAAACCCTAGTTTTTTAATTAAATTTACAAACCTATTAGTAAAATAAATAAAGTAATGATTAAATAAAATAATTTTTTGTGTAAAAAATAAATAAACTATGTCAAAATATAAATCTAATATTTTTATTTTTTTTATTATTTAATATTAGATAAAATATTTAAGAAAACAAATAAATAAATTTTGAGAAAAATAAAATAAAATGGGCCAGGGTGTGAATAACTAGCAGGGGATTAGAAGTGGAAAAAAAACATAAGGCCCAAGGATGAGGCCCAGCGCTGCCAAAAAAGTCAGAATGTGAAAAAATAAGAAAAAAATACGAAAGGGTACCACTGGGGCTCGAACCCAGGTCCCTATAGTCACAGGCACGCGCTTCTACCACTGGGGTGGCTATACATTCGTTTATATAAATCAAGCCATAAATATATGATAGTAAACAAGTTCATGGCCTGAACTTCATCTTCAACCTCACGCCTAGCCAGAGTACCTGCATCTTGTTCATCTCTCATCCATTTGCAAAAATGTAAACATGAATCTTGTAGCAAATTTCCTCACGATTTCAGAAATGTAAAGCAATAAAATTATAGATCAAAGACAAGCATGAATTTTAATGGCCCTAATCTGAACCCTAAAAATTTCAGAAACTTCAATCCTAAAATTCTCTAAGCTCAAGCAATATAAATGAAAAATATGGACATGGTTAGCTTTAGGTCAATGATATCTACATTTTTCATTCATAAATAAACCATTAATGATGCTTGTATGAAGAGTTCAAAAGTCAGAAAACTTACCTTGCAAGGGGTATCGTGTTTGGAGTTTGAGTAGCTTTTAGTGAGTTCCAATGATTGGATTAGCTTCCTCAAGTTCCCAGGAAGCTAATCTGATGCTTAGCTTTAGCTGAAAGTGCCTGAGGAGTTCTGGAGAAGTCAAGGTGCAAGGTGCTGTTTTTGAAAATGGTGGATAATGATGAAGGTGTTACAGTGGTATTGCATGTGTTGGAATTGTTTGTGTATGTTATTTAGAAGCTTTTGAAAGTAAAAGGCCAATAAACGCACGAGCAAATTTGGAGATTGAATTCAAAACTCAGAAATGGCAAGTTTTGAGGTGTTTTTTGGTGATTATGTGTTCTTGGTGTTTTCAGGGCTTAAGCATGCGTGGGATTTGTGGAAAATGACTTGCGTATGTATAAGCAAAATGTCTTGAGTTCTTTGGATAGTCAGAAGTACAAGTTACAAGTTAATTGCTATGTTACTTGATTTTCAAGAAAAGCGGGAAAACAAGTTTCAAGAGGAAGTACAAGCATGGGCTGAGTGATTGTAAGTGTCTAGACAATCTTCTCTTGAGTTATGGGACTTGTATGATTAGAAGAAAGAAATTGCAATGTGTGATGCGGTGGGAGAACTGACTTGAGGTTTTGCGTTTGTGTTCGTAAATGTTTCGGTCTAGCAAGAGTCGCCACCGACTTTTATTTTATCCAAAAGGAAAGGTAAAAAAGCACAGGAAAGACCTTTGAGATTGTTTTTGGGTTTGGGGGGTAGATTATGAAAAGGGAAGGTGTTAGCACCCTTTTCATCCATGGTTTTCCATGGGCTTTTAGTTACTTGTTTTAGATCACTTGCTTTTGCTTTTCAATTGTTTGAAATGGTGCTTTTGTGTGCGATTTTGAAAGTATTTTGAAAAGAGGCCTTTGTCTAGGCAACCTTTGTAATAATTATTGTTTGAATGTATACAAAGGTGTTTGTCTTTTGAAAAAGGTTTCAATGTTTGAAAGTTTGTTTTGGGAAATGTTTTGAAATTGTTTGTGTGTTTCTGAAATTAGCAAGGATGGTTTGCAAATTGATCAAGTAACTAGGAGTTGTCTACCCTAATCAAAAGACTTTCCTATACATTTTTATTTCTTTGACATTGTTGTTTTACCATTGTATTTGGTAAACAACCCTATCTTTGGATGTTAAACGGGACGGGCGTGGGTTATCGTATGACCATGATAACAATATTGCCAAGTATCTTAGCAAGTTTTTTTTGAGGGACTAGATAATTTTTGTTTAGGCAACCAAGATAGCGTCATCGAGGGACTATGATCTTTTGATTGATTTGTTTTGCCAAGACACCTAGCATGCATACCATGGTCATTTTAAGGCAACAAAGTGGATAAAACCCTAGGGATGTTTGTGTGCAATGTGTTGTCATTTTTCATGCATTTTTGGCTTGTGTTTAGTCTTGCTATTTGTTTTGATTTTGGTCTTTTACATACAAAACCCTAATCTTACTATCATGCATATAATACAATAAATTGCGCAAAAGTAAATCTAGGACTATTACAACAATATTATGGGGAGGGGGATACAAGTTTGAATAGGGGGATATTGCTCAAAATAAAAACCCTAATTATTATTACAACCAAATTGAAATATTGTACAAATAAATAAATAGACAATTATTTAAATATGCAATAAAATATAAATATGCAAAAATGTTTTTGTATTTATTTTATGTATGTAAAAATAAATGTATTCAAGTCTTAAAAATAAGAGAAAATAAAATGATTATTTTTGGAAAGGGTGAAAACCCTAATTTTTGGTTTTAAAAGAAAATATATTATATTATTTATTTATTCATTTTTATGTACAAGAAAAATAATATGAATATATACAAAAATGTTAAAAAATTAAATATTGTATGAAAATATTAATTTAAGTGTATAAATAATAAAAATAAAAATATATGATATTTTTGTATTATTTACAAGTTTTATTTAGAAAATAAAGTATATTAACCTAATAATTTATTTATTATGCAAAAAATAAAATAAAAAATATGAAAAAATGCAAAAAAAAAAAATAAAGAAAATATTATTATGATTTTTAATGTTTAGGAAAAATAAATAAAGTCAGAAAATAAAAAAGGAAATGAAAAATATACAAAAAATAACAAATGGGCCAAGGGGGTGCAAATAACACAATGTAGGGTGCAAATAGCCAGACTAGCCAGGTCCAGGCCCACGTTCACTTCATCCCTGTCCTTGGAACAGTGAAACGCGTGCGCCCTGCTTCAAATTGTAACTCCTGCATAAGTGCTTAAAAACGAAATCTTGCAACATGAAACTTGTAGCTTATTAAATCACGATTCCAACCATATAAAAAACTTGATCTAACTCTAAGAAACCAGGGAGAATTTCAGTGCCCCTAATTTATGACCTAGTTTTTTCAGTAACTTCAACATCCAAATTCTCCTAGCTCGGTTAATATAAATGAGAACTATGCATATGTACAGCTCAAGGACATTAAAGACTACATTTTTGCTTCACAAACCTAAGCTTAAGGATGTCTAAATAAGGAGATAGAAAGTTGGAAATTACCTTGTTCAGTCAAGTTCGAATATGGCAATGTAGCAACTTTGAATGAGGCCTGAAGGACTTTTGAGCTTGCTTGATGTTCCCTTGACCTCTCCCAATGCTTAGCTTGCTTTGAAATGATCTGAAACTCCTTGGAGAACTCAACCTGCAAAGCTTCAAAATGAAAATGGTGAAGTGTTAAAATGGAGTTACAATTGCTTGAGAAGGGCTTGGATAGTTCAGATGGGATGTATGGAATGTGTCTGAAGTGGCTCAAGACAGAACGCACGAGGCAATTTGGTTTTGGCTTGGTTTTTGAAGAAGTTGCCCTGTTTTGGGCAGAAATGGGGTTTTCTATGTTAGAGGGTGTTTAGGAACTTGGAAAATCATGTTTTGGCTTTGCTAAAATATGTTGAGGTCGTTTCAAATGATGCCAAGACTTGGTTTTAACAGATGCACAAGTTATGTTCCTTTTGCAAGCTTACTTGCTTTTGAAGCAAAAGTGAGTTGACAAAGGCAAAGGCTTGTACAAGCTAGCTCAGGGTCTGCACATAGTTGGTACACTTTTACTGATATTTGTGGAGTTGGTTTGCAGCAAAAGCTTTGGTCCATGGATCAAGATAAACAAAGTTTGTAAAAGCTAACTTTATCAAAGTAGCAATGTTAACTTTTTGCCATTTTTGGATTCAATCTTTGTGTAATGCTCCATAACTCAGAACAATGCCTTTGTCCAATGTATTTGCATTTAATTAAGGAGTGTGGAAAGTACTAAGACCTTTAAAACAAGTACAAGCATGATCCAAACTGATTTGCAAGTTGTAGCAATGTGAAAAATGCCATGGACAAAAGTGAGAAATGGCCATTTTCATTCCTTCGATTCTCCCTAACCACAAATGATCTTGGGGAGTTCTTGGACATTTTGGAAATCTTGTAACATGCTATACAATCCATATTTGAAATGAATTTTGAAATTACACTTGGAACTATGTGAAAATTTTCCATGAAGACAGGTCAAAATCATGCCTAAACTAGGGCAAAATTTCACTAAGTTAAAAGTTTCATGGACCCTTATTCACAAAATCATAACTTGAGATCCAAGCATCTTTTAGGAAAACTTTGTGAATCAAAGTTGTAGATTTCATGGAGGACTACAACTTTCATGCTGGAAGTTTTGTTTGAATCCAATTGCATCATGGTGAAAAAGTTTGGAAAAGTTGGGGGGAAATAAGAAATTTTCATAACTTAGAAAATTTCTAAGTTATGAAATTTTTCAATCTTAAACCCTACTTTCCAAAATTAGGTTTCTAGGTGAACAAGTTTCATGTTTTGACACATATTGATGAAAAATGACCCTTGGCACTTGATTTTGACCAAAAAGTCAAAGTTTGACTTTTCAGTGTATAGTTGATTTTTGATCAGTTTGACTGAAAATTCATATGTCAATCCAATGCATTTGAGATCTTTTGAACCTTGTGATTAGGTCAAGATGACGCCATTGAGTCCTTGAAACCATGCTTGAACACAATTTGCCATTGGCTAGGTGAAAAAAAACAGAAATTACCCTTCTACAGTCAAAACCCTAAAAATGACCATTTTGCCCTTTTGATGATCTGATCAAACTTCTTGAGGAGTTATGGTCCAAACTTGATCAAATGGTTCATATGAGTCTATAATGTTGATGTGGATAACAAAATTATGAGGTTTGACTGTAAATTGGCCACAGCTGACTTTTTCCCCAATACAGCTGATTTTTAGGTCAACTGTCTAATTGACTGGGCAAAAATTTGATTCAAGGCTTGAAACTTGGTATGAGCAATCTTAGGAGTCCAACATGAAGTATGAAAGTCACATGGGGCATTGAAAAATCCAAAAATCCCTGTGCAAACTCAAACCCTAATTTCAGGTCATCAGTGCAAGGTAAGGTTTTGAGCAGAGCAAACCCTAATCTGGCCTTGAGCCCAAGAAGTCTTGTGAGGAGAATCTTGATAAAATGAGAGGGAAAATTTTGGGGTACAACAAATGCCCCTGTTCAATCTTCTTGAACCTGAAGAGTTAGATTGGCGAATTTTACCGTTCGTGACTCGAAGGTAAAAGATGATTGGACACTAGAGTGCCCGTAAATTTGCACTCGTAAGAATGTAGTTGAGGGAATGGGCTTAAAGATGCCATTTGGAAAGGTGACAGAATCTTGTCGGAGATGGGCTTGAAGATGCCATCCAAGAATGTTTGTTGAAAATCAGGAGAATGAACATCAGAATGGTATCCGTATCTGGAACGTATCTGAATTGTATCTGGAGAGTGAATCTAAATGAGCAATAGAATAACATCCGCATCTGGGGCGTCTCTAAACTGTATCTGACCTTTGTATTTGAATAAGCAATAGAATAGCATCTGTGTCTGGAGCATCTCTGAGTTGTATCTGAACTTTGAATCTGAATAAGCAATAGAATAGCATCTGTGTCTGGAGCATCTCTAAGCTGTATCTGAGCTTTAAATCTGAATAAGCAATAGAATAGTATCCATGTCTGGAGCATCTCTAAGCTATATCTGAGCTTTGAATCTGAATAAGCAATAAAATAGTATCTGTGTCTAGAGCATCTCTAAGCTGTATCTGATTGTATATTGGTAGCTTGTTAATCTTATCCTGAAAAGGGTAAAATGTTAGCTGAAACACAAAGTTATGTTGCATGAAACGTATGATGCAATATATGTGTGTGATACGGTGGGAAGAACTGACTATTTTTTGAAATGTTGGTTTGCGTTTTGCGTTTGTTTTTGCAAAATGTCGCGGTAAGCAAGATTCGTCACCGCCTTTTATTTTATCCAACAAGGAAAGGAAAAAGCACAGAAAAATTCCTTTTTTCGAGATATTTCTTGGGTTCGGGGGATAGATTATAGAAAGAGAAGGTATTAGCACCCTTTCTATCCGTGGTTATCCACGGGCTCTTAGGTACTTGCTCAAATGTTTTCAAAATTGTTTTCTTTGTGCTTGTTGGTTTGAAAAAAAAATTATTTGAAACTTCGATTTAACTCTTGCTTCTGTCCTCAAGAGCGTATGAAGTGTTTTGAAAACTTTGTTCGAAAAGGAGTGTAAGTGTGAAAGAGTTTCTGTTTTTTTATTAAAAGAGCAAGTATCTAAGAACCATCTACCTACTCGAAAAAGGAATCGTTCTATGCTAATTTCCTTTAGACAATGCCATCCTACTATTGATGAGTAGGTAGCATCGTCGTTGGAGTTTGAAGGTCAACTCGAATGCGCGACATACGGTCACTAAAGCAATGGTAGGATGCCTTAGCGGTAACCCTAATGTCTAAGATCATTTGTTTGAGGCAACAATATCCGAGGCAACCGTTTCGAGGCGACTATGATCTTTTAGACAAGAGGACGACCTCTAAAGCGACCTATACTCAATGACCGTTTACAAAGGCAACCAAGTGGGGTATACCCTAAGAGTGTGCATGTGCGAATGTGTCGTTTTCAATTTATTTTTATCTTTATACATGTTAAGGGTGATCTAATTTGATTTTAAGATTAACATTCATTCTTCTCATTCAAACCCTATTATCAAACATCTAGCAGTTATAATTTGCGAAAATAAAATGCGGAATTTAAATTACAAGGCGTCGGGTATTTACACCGCCAAAGACAAACCCTTTGAAAAGTAAAATAAAAGCGATAAAAATAATTAAAAGTCCTATTTAACTATTACAATCCAGAAACAGGTACATTATTGGATAAAAATAAATAAGGCGCGCGAGAAATTAGATCGACTGCGAGATTTAGAGTTTTGACCCTTGTGAAAGAAAATGCCATCTTTTTGGTTTTTGTTGTTTTTATTTTAAGAAAGAAAATAAACCTAAGTTAAATAACTAAATTAAATTAATAAATTAATTAAATGAAAAATAAATTATTTTTAAGTTTTTGATTATTTAAGAAAGAAATTAAAAATAATTAAATTAGTGGTTAATACCTAATTAAGTCTAATTAATTTTAAATATTTGCAAAAAATGAATTAAAGTTTTCTAACTAACAAAACCTAATTAATTAATAAGTTTATTAAGAAAAATAAAAGTTTAAAATTTGATTGAATAAAAATATTTTTGTGATTTTATTTGATGAAAAAAAGAATTTTGTTATTGGTTAAAAAATTAATTAAGTGAAATAAACAATTAAATAAAATAACAAAATAAATAAAAAGAAAGAGGAGTGTTGGGCCTGATTTAAGGGTGTGAGGAGCAATTCTGTAGGCCCAAAAATGCTGGCCTTTTTGACTTTCTCTGATCTAATATGCATGCATAGACCTGGCCTATGGTGGACTTTCAACATGGACCACCAGATCTGGCTCCTTGGCCATCTGGCACTTGGATCATGAGGGAGTATGGTGGACTGCAGATGGACGCGTACACTGAAATACCTGAAAATCAAAATTATTGAGAAAGTGGGGGACCTGGGATTCGAACCCAGGCCCTGAAGGAGAATACATCACACGTTTGCCACTATGCCACATCGCCTTGTTTGTTATAATAATGCAAAAGAATAATAATATAATAAAACAAAATCAATTGGTCAGAAAATATTTAAAAAAAATGGCACCAAGATTTGAAATAGCCAATGGACGGACGACACCTCATCGTCCCTGTCCTCAAACCTGTAAAAAAAATACCTGCGAATTTGAATCCGCAGCTAAAAGCGCAGGTTGGTCCAAAAATCTCCCTCAGGCCATAAAAATGACTTTCAAGGGCATGGTCGTGCTCGCCTCAACCTCCTGGACACAACCATGTCCATCATATTCCTCAATTTTACCTGAAACAAAAGTCCCTAAAAATAGAAACAAAACCCTAGCCATGGCGTTTTGCAAAACAGGTCATATGAATGAAATTAAATGATGCAAAAAGTTTGAAAATGTTCTTGTGATCATGAATATGCCATTGGTTTGTTCAATAGGTACCAGGATAATTCAAATAGAAACCAAGAACAGGGGTGAATAGCGTGCGACTTACAGTGTGTTAGGGAGTCTGAAAATTCTTGGTTTTGGTTGGGATGGCTTGTGTGAATGGCCAGGAATCGATTGGGACACGTCTCGCCTCCTGAAACTGCCTCTAACCTGGGTTTTGATTTCCAACTTTTTTGTGTTTTTTGCAAAGTCAGTTCTGCTTCTACCAATGCTTGCCAACCCTTATTTCGTGTGCTTTAGCTTGCTTATGTATCACTCAGTGCATTAGGTTAATAAAATTGGTCCAAATCTTGCCTTATCAATGCTTGCATATTTGATTTGATCTCCATTTACAAACTTGCCAAATTTTCCTAATTCCAATCTTTTTGCACATGATTTGATTTGATAAGAATTTGATGATGATAATAGTTGTAATCAAAGCCTAGAACAACCAAAAAAATCATGAGTTATCAATGCCTTGGATTTTATATGATTTTATTTGATTTAAAATGAATAAATTCAATTAAAAATCAAATTAAATAATAAAAATAAAATATGCGCACATGGTTGAAGCTAGGGCACGTGGGCAATAATACCAACTTAAATCAAGTGAAAAAGAATGGGCCCATTTGGAAAAATTTGATGTTTTGGGGATAGTTGACTTTTGGCAATTTTGCAAAAAGGTCCAACTTCAACAATGCATAACTTCTTCAATTTTGAACTTTTGGAGGTGTTCTTGGACTTTATAGAAATCTTGAGATGTCCTCTAACCAACACTTTTGGTTTCATATCATTTTGATATTCCATTCTGAAGTTATAAGCTTTGAAAAAAAAGGTGTTTTTGTTGACTTTCAAAAATGACCTATAATGTCCAAATTCATAACTTCTTGTGAGTGCATTTCTTGATCTTGGGGTATGAATATGGATTGTAGGAAATTGCATTCTATTCAAAATGAGCTTTGGATGGGTCATTTCTCATAAAGTATTAGAAAGTTATGCTTGGTTAAATTTGAGCTGACTTTTCCTGCAAAACCCTAATTTAGCAACTTTTGAGTCTTGATGAATTATGAGAAATCTTTGATGAATCATGATCAACCCTTGATCAAATGATGAAATATATTTTAAAATGATAATGTTGAAAAAAAATCTTGAAGTTTGACTGTATATAGGTCATAGTTGACTTTTGCCCTAGCATAGTCGATTTTTGGACCTTTGAGCAATTGACTGAGCAAACTTCCTCTGCAAGGCTTGAAACTTGACATGGATGATCTTGAGAACATATTAGGACATTGGGGAGAACTTGAGGTCATTTGTACTCAAGGATCTTGATTCAACACAAAACCCTAATTTGGGGTAGACTGCGTTAGGAGATAACTTGTCTGGCCAACCCTTGGACTACCTTGAGCAACTTGGAGATTTTTCTTGCAATGTTTTGAGAAATATGGGAGGGCAAATTTTGTGGTACAACAGTTTCCCCTGTTCAATCTTCTTAAACCTGAGGATGTAGATTGGCTTTTGTGCCTTTCGTGATCCGGAGGTGGAAGATGATTGAACACTAGAGTGCCCAGAAATTTGCACTCACATGAAGTGGTATCAGCCTTGTGATGTCGGGAATGGGATTACAGATGCCATTTGGAGAAGTGTTGATCGCGTAAGAGATTCCTTAGCGGGAGCTTGTATACCTGTTGTTGTGGAAGATTCCGCTGGGGAAGTCTGATCTTTATTGAGATTTAGGAACTTGCTTGTACTTCAACCGAGAGAACATCTCTGCTGAGTTTTAAGAGCTTGTCCGTAATTCAACTGGGGGGAAACATCTTCATCGAGATTTAAAAACTCGTCCATAATTCAACTGAGAAAACTCTGCTGAGATTTAGGAACTGTCTGTAATTCGACGGGGGAACTTTGTCGAGATTTAGAACCTTATATGGAATTCAACTGAGGATAATTCTGTTGAGATTTAAGAATCGGTCAGTAATTCGACTGAGGGAAACATCTTCATCAAGATTTAAGAACTTGCCCGTAATTCAAATAAGAAAAATCTGCTGAGATTTAGGAACCGTCTGTAATTCAATGGAGGAACTTGTCGAGATTTAGGACCTTATTTGTAATTCAACTGAGGATAATTCGATTGAGATTTAAGAACCGATCAGTACTTCGACTAAGGGAAACATCTTCATCAAGATTTAAGAACTTGCCCGTAATTCAACTGAGAAAACTCTGCTGAGATTTAGGAACTCGTCTGTAATTCGACGGAGGAACTTGTCGAGATTTAGGACTTTATCTGTAATTCAACTGAGGATAATTCGGTTGAGATTTAAGAACTGGTCAGTACTTCGACTGAGGGAAACATCTTCATCTAGATTTAAGGACTTGCCCGTACTTTAACTGAGGGTAACTCTGCTGAGATTTAGGAACTCGTCTGTAATTCGACGGAGGAACTTGTTGAGATTTAGGAATTTATCTGTAATTCAACTGAGGATAATTCGGTTGAGATTTAAGAATTGGTCAGTACTTCGACTGAGGGAAACATCTTCATCGAGATTTAAGGACTTGCCCGTACTTCAATTGAGGATAAATTTGCTGAGATTTAGGAACTCGTCTGTAATTCGACAGAGGAACTTGTCGAGATTTAGGACCTTATCTGTAATTCAACTGAGGATAATTTGGTTGAGATTTAAGAATTGGTCAGTACTTCGATTGAGAAAAAGCTTCATAGCTTTGAATTTTGTGAGAATTTAACCGCATCCTTCCTGAAAGGTAAAGGTTAGTTGTATGTAATGCATGATATATATCAAGCAATGATGGTTCTTAAAATAAATGAGATTGTACTGTATGATGCGAATATGCATATGTCATGATGTATGAACATGTACTGTTTTTTAGCTGGGGAAAAATAAATCCCGAATAGCTGCTGGAGAAAAGAGTTGAATTCTTCGTTTCCACTGTGGATGGCGCACGAAGACGATTGTGAGAATAAATGTGCAGGAGAGGATAACTCTGTTGGGGAATAAACTGATGAGGAGATTAATCTGTGGGGAAGAGATGCTCTGTAGAGGATTCCGTTGATAAATTCGGTTGGGGATGAATTATCGTTGCTGGTGATACTGAATCCTGTTGGGTATTGAATTTCTTGTTCGTGAAAGGAAAGAACTCCGCTAGGGATGATCTTTCAGTTGCGACTTCACTGGGGATAACCTTTTAGACTCTAATGGGGATAATTCTTTGAGCTCTGGTGGGGACAATCTTCCAAAGTCTACTGGGGATTATTCTCTAAACTCCACTGGGGAAGCCTTTTTTAGACTGTGCTGGGAGAAATTTCAGACTCCACTGGGGATATTTTGTACTCTGCCGGGGAATATTCTTATACTCCGTTGGGGAATATTAAGACCTTTTAGCGCTGATGCTAAATAAAACTCTGCTTGGGGAGAATATTACTGATTCATTCATAGTTGCAAGTCTCAGCTGGGGAGAGTTAACATTATTGTCTTACTCTGTGGGGAGTGAATGCATCTCAACCATATTCTTCAGCTAAATCTACCTTTGTACTTGGTGGATAGAGCAACCGTAAAGCTTGGACAAATCTTATTGCCCCTGTTTCTGATATTTTAAGTAATCGTCTTTTGTTTTGCATGTAAATATTCATGAGCAGCAATTAATGTCAAATGCATATATCAAAAATGAACATTGGACGTTCTTTGCAAAACAAAACAGAAAAAGGAAAAACAGTTTGAAATTTCTCTGAAAATGAATTGTATTGATTTTGAAGTTTGGCCTGTAAATAGGCGTTTTTGTACAAGAGGCTGACATCCTAGTAAGAGAACGTCGCCGAACAAATAGAGTTTATACAATTTGCGAAATACAAAGAAAACAGCTATGTGAATAATCCCATTGGGTTCCAACTCTGCTATTTCCCTTATATCCTTGAGCATCTCATCACTTTGCTACTTGGTTGAAGGTAGAGCAGATTGATTAGTGTCGTCCGAGCTTGATAGTCGATACCGAAGTCTGGTTGCAAGGTGATCCAGTGAGACATAGCATTACGCTTTGATCCCTAATTTTTGCCTGGACCGCCCTTTCGGGTTTTCAGTCCACTGGGATACCCTTTTTTCCCAAGCCGCCTTTTCAGGTTTTCGACTTGCCGGGTGTACAGATTTTTTTTCATTTTCATCCCTCATTTTGCCCGAACCCTTTTGGTTCGCTGGGAAGCCCTTATTTTTTCCTAGGCCAGTCAACCTAGCGGGTCTTTGATTATGCGTAGTATTTTTTCACTATGTCTGCATTGACGGGGTGAGGAAGGTCGTCACCATCAATGGTGGTTAGAATCATAGCTCCTCTTGAGAAAATGTTCTTAACCACAAATGGCCCTTCGTAAGGAGGGGTCCATTTGCCCCTGGGATCACCTTGTGGCAGGATAATATGCTTGATAACTAGGTCCCCAACTTAATACTCTTGTCGTCTAACTTTCTTGTTAAATGCCTTGATCATCTGTTTTTGATACGTTTGACTATGACAAATAGTAGTAAGTCTCTTTTCGTCGATTAAGTTCAACTGATCAAGCCGGGTCTGAATCCAGTCATCTTCGCTCAAACCTAAATCCTTCATAATCCGAAGAGAGGGTATCTGAACTTCAATGGGCAAGACTGCCTCCATACTATATACCAAGGAATAGGGTGTTGCCCATGTTGACGTCCGTGCTGAGGTACGGTACCCATGAAGAGCAAATGGTAACATCTCGTGCCAGTCTTTGTATGTCACTGTCATTTTCTGCACAATCTTCTTGATGTTCTTATTATCCGCTTCAACAGCCCCATTCATCTTCGGCCGGTAAGGAGAAGAGTTGTGATGTTGTATCTTGAACTACTTGCAGAGCTCGGTGATCATCTTATTATTGAGATTTATACCATTGTCCGTAATGATCCTCTCTGGTACACCGTATCGACAAATCAGATTATGCCGAATGAACTGTGCCACAACGTTCTTGGTCACAGTAGCAAAGGAAGCTGCCTCAACCCACTTCGTAAAGTAATCAATAGCTACCAGGATGAAACGATGCCCGTTGAACGTTGTAGGTCTGATCTCGCCGATCATATCAATTCCCCATATTGCAAAAGGCCAGGGTGTCATTAAGATGTTCAGAGGTACTGGAGGTATGTTCACCTTATTAGCATAGACTTGGCATTTGTGACACGTCTGAGAATGCTGATAACAGTCGGCTTCCATAGTGGACCAATAATATCCTACCCGAAGGATCTTCTTTGCCATGGTGTGTCCACTGGAATGAGTTCTGAAAGTATCTTCATGCAATTCAGCCATAATCCTTTCTGCCTCGCTCTTGTCCACACATCACAGTAAGGTTGAATCATGGTTACTCTTATAAAGAATACCATTGCTGATGAAGACCTTCGCCGTGAACCTCCTCAGAAACTTCTTATCATTAACATATGCACCTTCAGGGTATTCCTGAGCTTCAAGATACCTCTTCACCTCATAAAACCAGGGTTTATCTGTTACCTCTTCAGTCTCAATGTCACAGCAATGTGTCGGTTTGTCTAAGCTCTCAATGGTAATCTGGGGAGCTTCATTGTCCCAATTGACTTTGAACATAGAAGACATCGTAGCCAGTGCGTCCGCCAACTGATTCTCCTCTCTAGGGAAGTGCTCAAAGGTTATCTCTTCGAAGTGTGGAAGCAACGTCAATACATACTCCTTGTAAGGAATAAGATTTTGGTGTTTCGTATCCCACTCGCCTTTGATCTGACTGATCACGAGAGCGGAATCTCCGAATACACTTAAGAACTTAATCCTTAGGTCAATTGATTCTCGAAGACCCATAATGCACGCTTCATACTCCGCCATGTTGTTGGTGCATTTGAAACATAGTCGGGCAGTAAACGGAGTATGAGAGCCTTTAGGAGATATGATCACGGCGCCAATGCCATTACCCAAAGCGTTTGAAGCTCCATCAAAGTACATAGACCATCGAGATCCTTCCTCAGGTCCTTCATCCGGTCCAGGTGTCTCACTGTCAGTCACCAACATGATATTCTCATCCGGGAATTCAAAGTTCATAGACTGGTAATCGTCCACTACCTGATGTGCCAAATGATATGCCAACACGCTTCCCTTGATTGCCTTTTGAGTCGTGTATTAAATGTCATACTCAGTCAAGATCATCTTCCATCTTGCTATTCTTCCGGATAAGGCAGGCTGATCGAAGATATACTTGATTGGATCCATTTTTTATATCAATAAAGTAGTGTGAGTCAGCATATACTGTCTCAGCCGGCGAGCAGCCCATGCCAAAGCGCAGCAAGTTTTCTCAAGCAACGAGTATCGGGTCTCGCAGTCGGTATACTTTTTGCTAAGGTAGTAAATAGCATGCTCTTTTCGGCCAGAATCGTCATGCTGCCCCAGCACGCACCCCATTAAATTGTCGAGTACTGTCAAGTATAGGTCAAAGGTCTCCCTTCAACTGGAGGAATTAGAATAGGTGGCTCTTGGAGATACTCTTTAATCCTTTCGAAAGCGGCCTGACATTCATCGTTCCATCTTACCACTTGATCTTTCTTCAGTAGCTTGAAGATTGGCTCACAAGTAGCAGTCAGGTGCAAGATGAATCGGGCAATATAGTTCAGACGTCCCAGAAAACCTCTCACTTCTTTTTCTATTCGTGGAGTTGGAATTTCCTGTATAGCCTTCACCTTTGCAGGATCCACTTGAATACCTTTATCGCTTACGATGAAACCCAACAGCTTACCAGATCTCACCCCGAAGGTGCACTTGTTCGGGTTTAACCTCAACTTGTACAACTTCAACCTGTCAAATAACTTCTGAAGCTGTTCAAGATGTTCTTCTTCAGTCTGGGATCTTGCAATCATTTCATCAACGTATACCTCAATCTCATGGTGAATCATGTCATGGAACAGAGCGACCATGGCACGCTGATACGTTACCCCAACATTTTTCAATCCGAAAGGCATAACCTTATAGCAAAAGGTACCCCATTGAGTAACAAAGGTTATCTTCTCCATATCCTCGGGAGCCATTTTAATCTTATTATAACCGGAGAAACCATCCATAAAGGAGAAGACCTTATGTTGTGCAGTGTTGTCAACCAGAACGTCAGTATGAGGCAGAGGGAAATCATCCTTGGGGCTTGCCCTTTTCATATCCCTATAATCAACATACATTCGAACCTTACCATCCTTCTTCGGTACTTGAACCACGTTGGCCACCCACTGTGGGTAAGAAGTAACTACTATAAAACCGGCGTCAAACTGTTTCATTACTTCAGCCTTGATTTTCTCAGACATCTTCGGGCGCATTCGGTGAACCTTTTGTTTCACTGAAGGACAGTCTTCTTTGGTAGGCAGGCGGTGAACCATAATATCGGTATCCAACCCAGGCATATCTTCATAAGACCAGGCAAAGATCTCAATGTAATCACGCAACATCTGAATCAGTTGTTGTTTAACACTAGACTCTAGATTTGCACTGATCTTGACCTCTTTCTTGTCTACCTCTGTACCCAGATTTACTTATTCCACTGGCTCTTCATGCGGCTGTATGGCCCTCTCTTCCTGAAGTAGCAGTCTAGCAAGTTCACCAGGCACTTCGCAATCATTTTCACCTTCGTCTTTGGCTAATTTGATCAGATTTTTGAAGTCATAACTGGCAGTAGCAGAGTCGTTACCAGTGAGATCCAGAGTGGATATAGACCTGTATATGTGAGTGTATGTAAAATAGTTGTTTTGAAATATATAATAGAAGAAAAACAAGGAGCGCAAAATTTGAAATGCAAAAACGTCCAATGCTTTTATTAATGATATATGTAGATGACACACATAAAGCCCTCACAAATGAAACCACGGTGTCCCGGGTAAGACACTGGGCCATAAAGTTTAAAATATTGTCTGTTACAAATTCAAAACAAAAGTCTCATTACTGGGTAATAAAAGAAATTGGGACGAAGTCCTTTGCTGTCCAATTGCTTAGTCCACCATCAGTAGTTGGGTAAATCCAACTGTCAAACTCAGACTCTTCAACACCGTCTTCAATGGCATTCACTCCTGAATTGCTGATAAAAAGGGGAGGTCTTCCGATCCGTGCACGCCGAACAGCCCTTTGAGCTTCTTCAGTGAAACCCAAACCAAACTTGTTAGTTTTATGTGCAAAATCATGGAGTTGGCCCCAATTTGCACACCCACCTTTCTCAACAACAACCCGGGCATCCTTGAAGAAAGCCATCTTCATTAGAGGATCTTCAACAACAGTTTCAGCTGACGCCAACGTCTGGGGAACCTCTTCAAAATGCTGAAATAGGGTGTTGTACCCCCAAAATTTTCCCTCTCATTTCATCAACATTTCTCATCACAAGACTCTTGGAATTCAAGATCAAGCTAGGGTTTGCTCTACTCAAGACACCTCCTTGCACTGTTGACCTAAACTAGGGTTTGAGTTTGCACAGTGATGTTTTGACCTACCATGCCAAAAGTGACTTTCATACTTCATTTTGGACTCATAAGTTTGTCCATACCAAGTTTCAAGCCTTGATTCAAATTTTTGCCCAGTCAATTGGACAGTTGACCTAGAAATCAGCTGTATTGGGGAAAAAGTCAACGGTGGCCAATTGACAGTCAAACCTCATGAAATTTGACCCACATCAACATTATGAACTCATATGAACCATTTGATCAAGTTTGGATCACGATTCCACAAGAAATTTAATCAGATCACCAAAAGGGCAAAATGGTCATTTTTAGGGTTTTGACTTTATAAACGCAATTTTTGACTGTTTGACCTAGCCAATGGAAAATCAATCTCAAGCATGGACTCAAGGACTCAATGACATTGTCTTGACCCATTCAACAAGTTCAAAAGATCTCAAATGCATAGGATTGACAGATGAATTTTTCAGTCAACTGATCAAAATTTGATTGTACACTGAAAAGTCAAACTTTGATTTTTTGGTCAAAATCAAGGGCCAAGGGTCATTTTTCATCAAGACATGTCAAGTTATTAAACTTGTTCATCAAGAAACCCAAAAATGCAAATTAGGGTTTAAAATGGAAAATTTTCATAACTTAGAATTTTTTCTAAGTTATAAAATTTTCTTATTTTTTCCTAACTTTGTCCCATTTTTTCACCAAGATTCAAATGGATTCAAACAAAACTTGAAACATGAAAGTTGTATTCCATCACAAAGTCTAAAACTTTGATTCACAAAGTTTTCTCAAAAGAGGCTTGTATCTCAAGTTATGATTTTTGGAACAAGGGCACCTAAAACTTTTAACTTAGAGAAATTTTGCCCTAGTTTAGGCAGGATTTTGACCCATCTTCTTGGCCATTTTTCACATAGTTCCACTTGGATTTTCAAGTTTCATTTCAAATATGGATTGTATTACATGTTGCAAGCTTTCCAAATTGTCCAAGAACTCCTCAAACACATTTGTGGTTAGGGAGAATCGAATGCTTGAAGTTGGCAAAAACTCACTTGGTATCCATGGCCAATACATGTTCATACAACTTGCATTTTCTAACCAGCATGCTTTGTACTAGCTTGCAGGCCTCTAAACCATTTTACACTCCTTAATTGAATGCAAATCCACTGAACTAAGGCATTATCTTGGCCATTTGGGCATTGTACACAAAACTAATCCCTATTTGGAAAAAGGTACATTGCCATTTTTGAAAAGTTATACTTTATGTCAAACCAATATCTTTGAAGCATGGGGCCATATCTCTGAGGCAAGATCAAATCCACAAATTTTAAGTATCAAGGGCAAAGTATGCAGCATACAAGATAGAGGGTACAGGCCTGTAATCACAAGTTACACTTTCTTGACTCAAAAAGAAGAAATTTGTCCAAATCTTGCCAACTTGAAAACCAGTCCATGATAGCTTAAACAAAGATTACAAACATATTACACACAACCCTTTGAGCCATAAACACGGGCTTTTCATCACTCAAACCTCCTGGTACACAAAATCACCATTTTTCTGCAAAACAGGGTAAGCCCTGCAGAATCATCTCCATCTCCACTTTGCCTCGTGCGTTTGGCCTCAAACTTGTTCCAATACCTTCCATTCAACTCACCTGAACTATTCCAGACCTCCATTGCCAACTGTAACTCCATTAACACACATTTCCATTTTTGTTTGGAAGCTTTGCAGGTTGAGTTCTGTAGCACGATTCAGGCTACTTCAAAACAAACTAAGCATTGGGAAAGCTTCAGTGGACATCAGGCAAGCTCAAAAGAACCTCAAGCACCCTTGGAAGTTGATGCATTGTCCAGCTCGAAGTCAACTGAAACAAGTATTTCATGAACTTCTATCTCTCTATTTAGGAATAGTTATACTTAGGTTTGTGAATGAAAGATGTTGTATTCATAGCCCTGAAACCATACATGTGCTTAGTTTTCATTTATATCAATCGTGCTAGGAGAATTTCATCCATGAACTTTCTGAAAAAACTAGGTTAGAAATTAGGGCCAGATAAATTCTCTCTGGTCTTTGAGAGTTAGCTTAAGTTTTTTATATGGTTAGATTCGTTGTTTGATGCTCTACAAGTTTCATGTTATGAGTTTTGTCAAAAAAAGCACAGAATCAGGAGATAGCAGTTTGTGTGGGAAACGCGCGTTTTTGTTTGAACTGAGGAAGAAGATGAAGTTGATGGGCTGGGCTGGCTCATTTTTTGCTTCTAACACATGCATTTTCAGTTCACACCCCCTGGCCCATTTCTTTGTATATTTGTCATTTTTGCATTTTTATTTTTTCTCTGACTTTGATATTTTATTTTCAAGCATAAAAAATATTCTAAAAATATTTTCACATTTTTTTCATTTATTAGATATTTTATTCTAACTTTTCCTAATGTAAACATGTTTAAATATTTTATATTCTTTTGTTAAAATTTAAAAATAATACAAATAATACTTAAATAATTTATTTTATTGTTATACACATTTGAAAATATTTTATTGAAATATATACATTTTGTAAAGAATTTATTTTATTTTTTTATACACACTTAATATATATATATATATATATATATATATATATATATATATATATATATATATATATATATATATATATATATATATATATATATATATATATATATATATATATATATATATACAGGAGATAGCAGTTTGTGTGGGAAACGCGCGTTTTTGTTTGAACTGAGGAAGAAGATGAAGTTGATGGGCTGGGCTGGCTCATTTTTTGCTTCTAACACATGCATTTTCAGTTCACACCCCCTGGCCCATTTCTTTGTATATTTGTCATTTTTGCATTTTTATTTTTTCTCTGACTTTGATATTTTATTTTCAAGCATAAAAAATATTCTAAAAATATTTTCACATTTTTTTCATTTATTAGATATTTTATTCTAACTTTTCCTAATGTAAACATGTTTAAATATTTTATATTCTTTTGTTAAAATTTAAAAATAATACAAATAATACTTAAATAATTTATTTTATTGTTATACACATTTGAAATATTTTATTGAAATATATACATTTTGTAAATAATTTATTTTCTTTTATATATATATATATATATAATAT